>CM074722.1:473094407-474294407 GCA_037306005.1 Rhinophrynus dorsalis
AATACATTTGGCCATTTGGCAGATGCCAAGGAGTGGTGCTTGTGATTAATTGTATTAACACTATGCAGGGTTTTTTTCCTCTTTTTTCTCTTATATACATGTGACTATCCATAACTGTGAAATCTTCATGAAAATAAAGTGTCCGACACCTAAGCCTTGTTCCACTGGTAGTCACAGATTCTCATATACACAGTCTGCCTCCCCAGCCTTGTTCTACTGTCCCACTAGAGGTCACAGCATCACACATTCACTGTCTGCCACTCCTCCCTGCTATCCTCCACCTCAAATAACTGTGCCCATTCACCTCTGTTCACACGTCCTGGTGTTTGATTACTAGAGGGCACTATTAATGAAAGAAAAACTATGGGTTTAAAGGAGCAGTAAACCTTTTTATGAAAACACATATTTTATAGAGCATTTCCTGCTGAAATAAACAAGGTCACTCCCATCTCTGTCAGATGTTGTATTCAACATTTATAGCAGTTTAAATAATCAGGAAGTGAATTCCCTGTGTTTACTTCCTGATAGTTCTAACTGACAGGAAGTGACAGGAAGTTTCTCTCACATTCTATACAGAAATGTATGTCTCTGACTTTTCTGACTTTCCTCTCCATTAGAATCTAACAGGAAATCTAATTAGAATTTGACCACTAGAGGGCACTGCTAATGTAAAAAAACATGGGTTTAAACTGTAATAACTCTGGAAATATAAATCTCTCTGCAGTGGGTGTACCCTTATTTTACTCAATAGGAAAATCCCTACAATATATATTTTTTCATAAAAAAGTTTACTGCTCCTTGAAACTGTTATAACTCTGGAAATGTGCATCTCTCAGGAAGAAAAGTGCTACATTATATTTTTTTTCATAACAAAAGTTTACTGCTCCTTTAAACTTAGGCTCCATGTGACTGCACTTGTGACACTGACTTCCCAGAATACAAGTGATTATAACAAAGTCCTGCAGCCACCGGGAATAACATACTTTTCTGTACAGAATGCTTTCTAAATGGAAACAGCTAGTTATTACCTCTTGTACGCTTGTTGCCCTCTGGCCTGTTCCCTCTTTCCTTTATCTTCCGAACAGCTATCTCTCTCTGCAGCTTCCTCTTGATGCATTTGTGAAGAAGAGCAGGCACTGAGGTCGTGTCCATTCACTAACAAAGGATGAATCAGAGCAATTGGCGAAAGTGTCCTCTCTCAGCCAGTGTTCTTTCAAGTCAGCATGTATAGACATTCTGGCACTAAATGCATTTTCAGACAATAAAAAAGATGAACCAATTAAACACTCTGGACTTGTCCTTGTAATTGTATTCAGTGCAGTTCTGTAATTTGCCAGCTGTGGACTGTAGTGTAAGAGACTGGGTTTGTTCACACACTGGCACTGCCATAAGATCTGATGCAAACATTCACACAAACCTAACCCTTTTAGGGTAATGCTACCCTTTAAGGATCAGAGGGTGTAAATAAATATATTTTCCAATATAAAACATTAGAACAGAAGAAATGGACCATAGGGCTGTGAAACTCATTGTGAAGCAATGCACTGAAAATCCTTCTGTTCCTTAAAGGGATAGTAATACTTTGTTTTCTCTTTGTTTTATTTTGTAGGCATTAAAAAAACATGAAGAATGATGTGTCTTATCTCTCAAAGTGGGCAGAGTTTCATTAGAAACTCCCCACAAGGTGGCAACTAGCCTAATAATAGTTATATTACCTGTCAAAAGTAGCAGATTGTAAAGTAATCCTTAACCCCTTAAGGACCAGCCACGCCACGCACGGTGCGGTCACTTAAGGACCAGGGACCTTTTTTTTTTTTTTCCAGAATCCGATTCCCGAACGGCGTGTAGCCGCCATGGGAGCCCGGAATTCCATGACGGTCCAGGACCATCATAGGTCGTTAAGTGAAAACAAGCCGTCAGTCCCTTCCGGTGCCTTTCAGGTCAGTGCAATGATTTTTTAATGGAGACCGGGACTGACGGCGCAGACGCACAGACAAAATGTCTGCACTGATGCCTGGTTTCTGGTCTCGGAAGATTAAAGATTACTTTACAATCAGCTGCTTTGAGAGGTGATATAATTATTATAGGGAGACTTTACCTAGCATGGTAGTTCCACTTATAATGATAGATGGCAGATAGTTGTAAATGGAACCTTTTCAAGTTGGTCTAAAGTTATAAGTGGGGTGCCACAAGGTTCATCCAGGGCTTTTTAACGTAGAAGGAAGAACTGACAGTAGCTTCTCAATCTGTGCTGATGACACTAAGCTGTGCAAAGAAATACATAGAGAGCTGGATGTTTTTTCTCTGTAGAAAGATTTAGATAAACTGAGTGAATGGACAGAAAAGTGGCAGATGACATTTAATGTAGATAAATGTAATGTTACATTTGGCCTTTAGAAACAAACATGCTACATATACACTAAATGGAAAACTATATGATGATTCCTCTTTAGAGAAAGATTTAGGAGCACTGATAGACGATAGTATAAATCATTGGTAAGGCCTCATCTAGAATATGGAGTACAGTTTTGCTCACCAGTTCTTAAAAAATACATTATTAAACTAGAAAAAGTGAAGACATGTAAGAAAACTGATAAAGGGATTGGAGGATCTGATTTATAAACAGAGACTAGCCGAACTGGGTTTGTTTACATTAGTGAAGAGACATCTAAGGGGTGCTATGATTACCATTTACAAATACATTCGAGGTCAATATAAATAACCCTCCAATGAACTATTTACGCAAAGAGCTGAGCTAAGAACAAGAAGTCATCCAATGAGACTAGAGGAAAGGCTTTTTCAACTAAAACAAGGACAGGGATTTTTTACAGTAAGGGCAGTAAAGTTAGGGAATTCTTTGTCTCAGGATGCTGTGCTTGCAGATACTGTAACTGCTTCCAAAAAAGTAATGGATACCTATCTAGCACAGAACAATATTGAGACTTATGACAGTTGTCTTCAGGGAACTATCTGACTGCCATTTGGAGTCAGGAGGAATTTTCTTACCCACTTGGGGCTTAATTGCAAATGGCTTCAACGGGTATTTTTTTACCTTCCTCTGGATCATCTGGGGTGATTTGGCATGGGCTGGACTTGATGGACACATGTTTTTTTTCCAGCCTTATCAACTATGTTACTATGCAAGATCTGCAAAAATTAACTTTTACTTGCATCAACCCTTTCCAATGCTGTTGTAAGACTAACAGTGACCCTTAGGTCTATAAATAAGTGTAGTCATAGACGAAACATGTTAGGCAGGTGTCATTCTGTCAGTGGTGAGATTTGAACTGTTACTATCCATTGATTCTGTGGTTGTGTATTCTGGTGTTGATAATCTGTTTTGCTCATTGAATACTTTTTACCCAAGATGTCTCATGCAAAGTTCTATTAACCCTTTGAGTGCCAGAGTGGTGTGGAATGCATTGCACTCTGGCATTCAAGGGGTTAATTGTACCAATATTTGCCAGATCATGCTTTTAAAACAATATAATATACATATACTAGCAATAGTAGCATGGCGTTGCCTGTGCGGTTTAACTCTTTGAGTGGCAGAGGGATATCCAAAGATGTAAGGTTTATCCGTTTCAGTAGCAAAGATGTATGTAATTGCATTGAATCTCTGGGACTGAAAAGGTTACAAAAAATGCGATCTAGTGATCTCACTACCACCCTAAGGGTTAATCCTTCCAATGGCAAAGTGGTACCAAACTCAATATTTCTCTGGCACTGAAAGGGTTCACCCTTGTAGTGCCAGAAAGGTATCCAACACATTGCAATGAAATGAGCTGTATACTGCTGTAGCACTGAAATGGTTAATTGTGAAAGAGTTCTCTAATGCACTGCAATGCATTGCATACCTGTTGAGTATTGAAAAGTTTTTAAAAAATGCCACACTTCAATACCAGAGGGGCATGTGCTGCAATAGCTCTCTGGTTAAAAAAGAATCCCACCTTTCAGTGCTAAAGAGGTATCCACTGCAATAGCTCTCTGCCATTGAGGGACACAGAGGGTGGGAAGTGACAGGGGAGGTGTGTGAGAGATGGGAAAGGACAATGGGGAGATGAGTAAAGGGCGGGTGTTAAGTGGCAAAGGGAAGTGTAAAAGAGGTATCCTGTGCAATAGTTCTCTGGCCCTGAAAGGGTTAACCCTTTAACAAAGCAGCATACTCTCCGGATTTGCCGTGGAGACTCTGGTTTTAGCTTTAAATTACCAGGTCTCTGGGGCAGAGGCTGATTCTGCGGATGTGGGAAACTCCTCCCACTTTTCCTCCTCCCCCAGCCTATTCCTTAATTTTTTCTTGTATCTTTATGAAGCCCTGCCACCAATCACAATTAAGTCCCACCCCTTTTTTTACACAAATCGCGTAATTTATCTTCCCCAGCGCCACCTCCGGGCAGTCCATAAAGAAAAGTTTCCAGGTATTCAAAGCAGCAGGGAATGCAAGCAGGGTGCTTGGTTTTATAGCTGGGGCAATGGTAGCAGAAAGAAGGAATAGGTCATGCCACTCTACAGATGTTTGGTCAGACCTCACTTGCAATATTGTGTAGAGTACCGCAAAAACCTCTTCTCCAGAAGGATATAGATATTATTATTCAGAGAAGGAATACTAAAATTGTAATTGTTACAGGATAAAAATGAAAAGGATCTGAACACATATAGATTGTAGGGGGGGGATATGACAGAAACATTCAAATGCATGAAGGGATTCAACAACGTGCAGGAGGGAAGTACATTCCAAACGAGAAATATTAGGATAAGAGGTCATAGTCTACAACTAGAGGGACAGAGGCTTAGATGGTGGTAAATAAGTGAAATAACGTACAGAAAACATGTCAGAGGTTAATACAGAGACAGAATTTAAAGGGATAGTAATAGTTTGTTTTAACAAAGGCTAATGTTGTAGTTATTCAAAATAGAAATACAATACCGTCTCTCCCGTCTCTCACCTTTATAGTTTGAGAGATCGAAGCATCTAAACTTCCACCCTCCCGCCCAATTCAAATACGTCAGCGCTCTAGCTGATAGACAGAGATTCTGATCATTTGACCGTCCGACGGCTCTTCAGCAGAACCGAGCTAGTGCTATGTAGAACCCTTCATTAGCATATGGAACGTCACTGAAAAGCTTAATTAGTATACAGAATGTCACAGGTACGCAGTTAGCATACATTAGACTACAGTAACAAGGATGAATATCTCCTTAACTGTATATTTGCTATTCTTTTGGGTAACATGACATACATGCAGTTTTTAAGGCAGTTTTCAAACATGCAAACCTGAATTAAGGTGAAAATTCCATTTTAAAGGAGAACATAAGTGCATGCACGACATGCCTTAATTAGCATAATCTATACCAGAGCCGTAACTAGAAGCCTCCGGGCTCTGATACAAGAAGTGCCATGGGCCCCCGCCACAATGCCCCCATCTCCTACCTGGCGCCCCCTCGCAGTCCTATTAGTAATGCAAAGCGCTGGGAGATGATATCTCCATAGAATAGATTTACTATTGAAATGTCATCCTCTATTTGTTGACCATGAAAATGGCGACATCATAATCTCGCCGGCATCAAAAGTGTGACATAAGAATGTTGCCCGCTTCAAAAGGCAGACATTCTGATGTTGCACACTTAAGGGTCGCCAAACAGAAGGCAACATTTCAATAGGACATTATTCCAAGGCACTTATTCACTAAACAACCCTCGAGATAATGCTTGCCTTTTCCTTTTGGTTCACAGCCATTGTTCCTCCAGTAGATGTAAAGCATGCGAGTCAAGGTGAGGGGAGAGAACGGGTTCACTACTCATCTATTAAAATTCATCCCCATTGTGAGCACTAAACTACCCCTCTCTGGCTTGCCTTTGCCTTTGGGTTCCAGCCTTTGTTCCACACTGAGTGCACTGTGTTCCGTTGTCATGTTGAGTGAGCAGCACTGACAGCGATACAGTCCTACCAATTGGTTGCACACCCCTCTGACACTCAATGAGTTAAACCTATTGGTAGGACTGTGTTGTTTGGATCTCGCCACCTCGCCCCGTGATTACTTCGCTATTAGTGCTGTGCACTCAGAGTGGCAACTGTGCACTCACATGAGACGTAAGAATTCCAAAGTGCAAGTCATGGAGCCCATTGCAAAGTAATGAATGAATGGGAGGAAAAATAGCTGATAACCAAAAGGTTAAGGCAAGCCAGAGAGCAGTAGTTCAGTGCTTACAATGGGGATGAATTGTAATAGATGAGTAGTGAACCCATTCTCTCCCCTCGCCTTGACTCGCATACTTTACATCTATGGGAGGCACAATGGCTGGGAATCAAAAGGCAAAGGCAAGCATGATCTCGAAGGCTGTTTAGTGAATAAGCGCCTTGGAATAGTGTCCTATTGAAATGTTGTTACCCATAAGCGTGCAACTTCAGAATGTCGCCCTTTTGATGCGGATGACATTCTAATGATGCCCTTTTGAAGAGGGTGACATTATGATGTCGCCCTTTTCATGGTTGACAAATAGAGGGTGACATTTCATTAGGATACCCTTACCAAGTGTTTCTCTTTAGAAGATATTGGGTTACATAACTCCCAAGTGTCCCTTTTTAGGAGGGACAATCATTCTTTGAGATCCAAATCCCTCTGTCCCTCTTTCCCACCCTGGTGTCCCTCTTTTTAAGAGATAAGATGGTGTGGTGTATATATAAGTGTATAATAATGCTCATCAGCAATAAAACTCAAATTAATGTTTGTATAAACTTCAGTATATGTGTCTATAAATTAATCTGTGCAAATAAAATGTGTTAGTCTTGTTCTAAATCATTTATTCAGTTCCATAAAAAGCTGACAATATGTCATGAAATAACCTAAAGTTTCTTGGTAATGCCACATATCTCAGAATAAGTGTAACAATTATATTCTCAGCGCCCTATAAAATATACTTTTTTATCCAAAATTGGTGCAGCCGTATATATATGTCTGCTATCACAGACTAAAAAAGAATACAAAAATTATATATATCTCTTCGGCGCTCCAATCTATTACACTGCGATTTTAACAATCACAGTGTATACTTTTCACCTGTGCATATACCCTTACAATTTCGATATCAATATTTTTCACACAAATAATTATAATGGTATAACAACTTTTTTTAGATTCAATTCAAAGATATATAATGTCCACTTTTTAGATTTCTTCTTCTCCGTAATGTTCTATATTCCGTCTTGTCTTGTATCTCGATATAAAGGATAGAGACAAATAAAACAAATCAATCTCCAGTATAGACACCTTTCAAAGGTTAATATCTCACTTACATTAAAGTAAGCGTAGCTCCTCTTCTCCAACACTCCAAAGTCTATCCTCTCACTTTCTCCAGATGTTTTCAATTGTATTTATATCACTCGGGTCTGTCTGTTTCCTCTCACCGTTTACATGTAGAGAGAGCATACAGTCCCCTTTAAATGTAGTGCAGCATTTCACCAAAAAAACGAAACTATACACTCACCCGTGGGAAACTGTGAATCAACTCTCTCTCTCTCAGATCGATGACAGGCTCCAAGATCCTCAGTGCCGTATAGCGTAGAAACACTTCACCAGTAATCAATGTATCAGGTCTCTTATCACCTCCAAATGTCCTTAAATATTCATATATGTTTTCGGATCCCTTTCTTCCTCCGGTGGAAAACTTCAAGTCCTCTATTTCTCACTGCTTTTATCGGAGCTCCTTAGTTCCCGTTCATGAGCTTTGATCACTCGCTACTTAATATAGCATGAGTAATAACGGATAAACTAAGAGGATTGACACCTGTACTTGTTTAATATATAAAAACATATAATATAAAATCCAAAAGAATAATAAAATAAAATAATATCACTCTTATTCATATAGTAAGATGTCTTTAGACAGTTCTTCTATGCCAACATCCGTCAGCTACCTTATGTCAAGTCCGAACTCGGCCGAAGACCGGACAGACAATAACGCTAAAGCACCTTCAGAATAAGATAAATAATAGCTATGCTGTCACCCAACGCGTTTCGTGCTAATAGTTACACTTTTACACATTGTTACACATTGATACCCCTGATGAAGTGTAACTATTAGCACGAAACGCGTTGGGTGACAGCATAGCTATTATTTATCTTATTCTGAAGGTGCTTTAGCGTTATTGTCTGTCCGGTCTTCGGCCGAGTTCGGACTTGACATAAGGTAGCTGACGGATGTCGGCATAGAAGAACTGTCTAAAGACATCTTACTATATGAATAAGAGTGATATTATTTTATTTTATTATTCTTTTGGATTTTATATTATATGTTTTTATATATTAAACAAGTACAGGTGTCAATCCTCTTAGTTTATCCGTTATTACTCATGCTATATTAAGTAGCGAGTGATCAAAGCTCATGAACGGGAACTAAGGAGCTCCGATAAAAAGCAGTGAGAAATAGAGGACTTGAAGTTTTCCACCGGAGGAAGAAAGGGATCCGAAAACATATATGAATATTTAAGGACATTTGGAGGTGATAAGAGACCTGATACATTGATTACTGGTGAAGTGTTTCTACGCTATACGGCACTGAGGATCTTGGAGCCTGTCATCGATCTGAGAGAGAGAGAGTTGATTCACAGTTTCCCACGGGTGAGTGTATAGTTTCGTTTTTTTGGTGAAATGCTGCACTACATTTAAAGGGGACTGTATGCTCTCTCTACATGTAAACGGTGAGAGGAAACAGACAGACCCGAGTGATATAAATACAATTTAAAACATCTGGAGAAAGTGAGAGGATAGACTTTGGAGTGTTGGAGAAGAGGAGCTACGCTTACTTTAATGTAAGTGAGATATTAACCTTTGAAAGGTGTCTATACTGGAGATTGATTTGTTTTATTTGTCTCTATCCTTTATATCGAGATACAAGACAAGACGGAATATAGAACATTACGGAGAAGAAGAAATCTAAAAAGTGGACATTATATATCTTTGAATTGAATCTAAAAAAAGTTGTTATACCATTATAATTATTTGTGTGAAAAACATATCTCAGAATACCTCACAACACTTCAAATGTCCAAAGAGGGACACTTTTGCTTTAGGTGGTGTTGCTGGGGGTGTGGCTGGTGGGTGGGGCATTAGTAGGAATTTTTAGGCTATTTCATGATCTATTGACAGCTCTTTGTGTAACTGAATAAATAATTTAGAGGAAAATCAAAAAAAATTGTTTACGCAGATTAATTAATAAACACATAGACTGGAGTTTAACCCCTTAAGGACCAGCTGCACACAAATGCAACTGGCACTTAAGGACCACGGACCATTTTTATTTTTTTTCCGAATCCGTTTCAGGACTCCCCAAATGGCGTGCTGCCGCACAGGGAGTCCTGAATTCCATGATGGTCCTGGCATGTCATGGGTCCTTACGGCTTGCCAACCCATGACGTGCCAGGACTGGCAAGGGTCCTTAACCCCTTAACGACCCTTGACGGTCATAGTACATCAAGGGTCGATTTGACTTAATGACCGATGACGTACTATGACCGTCATCGAGTTCCGGGCTCCACCCGCGGCTGCACGCCGTTCAGGGAGTCCAGAACGCAACGGAGCAATAAAAAAAATTGCTCCGTGGTCATTCAGTCGGATCGCGGCTTTGATTCCCGGTCGTTAAGGGGTTAAGGGGGTTAAACAAACATGAATGTGAGTTTTATTGTTGTGGAGCCTGATCTCCTAAAAAGAGGGACACCAGGGTAGGAAAGAGGGACAGATGGATTTGGGTCTCAAAGCAGGACTTCCTGTTAAAGAGGAATATGACAATCTCGCAGTGCATGACAGTGCGAGATTGTCACGTCACGCTGTCAATGGGAGCATTAAAGTACCACTGATCCCTGCAAATAATGGGCGCATTAAAGGGATAGTAATACTTACAATGTAAAAAATATATGTTGTAGAGATTATCCCCCTGAGTAAAACAAGGGTACTCCCACTGCTGAGAGATATTTTATTAAAAAATTATAACAGCTCAAACTTGAATTTTTTTAGGTGCAATATCACAGTGGCCTGAAAATTTACAGTGGTGCTGTTGCTACACCATCCTATGAACTGCTCTGGTCCATAGACCATAATTCTCCATAGGATGGTGTAGCAACAGGGCCACTGTAAATTTTCAGGCCACTGTGATATTGCACCTAAAAATTAAACTTGAGCTGTTATAATTTTTTAATAAAATATCTCTCAGCAGTGGGAGCACCCTTGTTTTACTCAGAGGGATAAACCCTACAACATATATTTTTTAAAATGTTAAGTATTACTATCTCTTTAAGCACATGGAGGCATCTTGAGCACCTCCGTGTGCTGCAAACATCTTCTTCACACAGTACCACTGATCCCCGCAAATAACTCCTGGTTTCCTAGCGGCAATCCTGTCTGTCTGTAGAGATAGTAGATGAAAGCGCACCCCCCAATATAAGCCACTCACCAGAAGTCTTTGGAACGGATGTGTAACAAGCCCAACCTGGCTTAGACAAACAGATGCCAAAATGCTTTTATCACATTGTGATTTCCCTACAAGTTTCGCTACACATCCGTTTCCAAAGACTTCTGGTGAGTGATTTATACTGGGGGGTGCGCTTTCATCTACTATCGCTACAGATGCGCCCATTATTTGCGGGAATCAGTGGTACTGTGTAAAGAAGATGTTTGCAGCACAAGGAGGTGCTCCAGCTGCCTCCGTGTGCTTAATGCGCCCATTATTTGCAGTGGTACTTTAATGCGCCCATTCACAGCGGGGATCAGTGGTACTTTAATGTGCCCATTCACAGCACGACGTGACAATCTTGCACTGTCATGTACGGTGAGATTGTCATGTTGCACTTTTTACACAGGCGACCTGCTGAAACAGTTGAATGGTCGCACGCTCTTCTGAGTGTGACCATTCAAAAGTGAACCCTTGGGAGGTATGCCCCAGCCCAGGCCCAAGCAACACCACCTAAATCAATGAGTTCCTCTTTGGCCATTTGAAATGTTGGGAGGTGTGGTGTTGATTTACAATGATTTGGAGATCTCTCTAGCATTGGAGGGGTTATAAGTACCATTTAATTCAATGGGAATTTTCATTTGCTCCCAGCAACAGTTGGTTTCCACAGGAATTGCTGTGATTCCTTTTAGTACATCAGCTTTGTTATCACAGAGAGCTGACATTAGATTGAATCCAGGCTTCTCCAGTTCACATAGCTGTTTTTGTTAGCAGATTTAGTTTATTTACACAGAGAGGCACGCCACCCCCTGCTCCATCATTCTATCAAACAGTTAATCCAACTTGGAGGGCAACTTTCACAGAAAAACTGCTAAACCTCTTAAAGGGACAGTAACATTACAAAATCATGTTTTACTGTACTAAGGGTCATTAAAGGGATAGTAATACTTAAAATGTAAAAAAAAATATGTTGTAGGGTTTATCCCCCTGAGTAAAACAAGAGTACTCCCACTGCTGAAAGGTCTTTCATTCAAAAGTTATTAGTTTTCAAAGTTGAATTTTTTAGGTGCAATATCACAGTGGCCTGAAATTGTACAGTGGCGCTGTTGCTACACCATCCTATGGAGATTTATGGTCAACTGACCAGAGTTGTCCATAGGATCGTGTAGCAACAGTGCCACTGTACAATTTCAGGCCACTGTGATATGGCACCTAAAAAATTCAACTTTGAAAATTAATAACTTTTGAATGAAAGACCTTTCAGCAGTGGGAGTACTCTTGTTTTACTCAGGGGGATAAACCCTACAACATATTTTTTTTTACATTTTAAGTATTACTATCCCTTTAACACAAAATAATGAGGAGCAATTCTTGTGAAAACCAAATACACTATAGGGACACTAAAATAAAAATGCTACTGATTTAAAATGATAATACCACTTAACCCCTTAAGGACCAGAAAAATCTGGGGTGGATTTCACTTAAAGGGATAGTAATACTGTAAAAAAAATGTGTTGTAGGGTTTATCTCCCTGAGTAAAACAAGGCTACTTCCACTGCTGAAAGGTGTTTCATTCAAAAGTTATTACAGCTCAAAGTTGAATGTTTTAGGTACATTATCACAGTGGCGCTGTTGCTGCACCATCCTATGGAGATTTATGGTCTACGGACCAGAGCTGTCCATAACATGGTGTAACAACAGTGCCACTGTACAATTTCAGGCCACTGTGATATTGCACCTAAAAAATTCAACTTTGAGCTGTAATAACTGTAATAAAACACCTTTCAGCAGTGAGAGTAGCCTTGTTTTACTCACGGGGATAAACTCTGCAACATATTTTTTTTTACATTTTAAGTATTACTATCCCTTTAAGGACCGGAGCAATTCTGACCTTTTTGACTATGTCTTTGTTCAACAGTGTTTATCCTCTAGGTATTTTATTTCAGCCACATGAATTATATACCATTTTTTTTACACACAAGTAGGGCTTTCTTTTGATACCACACGTATATGGAAAACCCATTATTTATTTTGTTAAAATTACAGAAAACTGTAAATAAAATGTAAAAAAACTAAATTTGGGCGTAATGGGTTCAATTTTTATGGAGACTGCATGAAAGGTATGACCGGTCATTCATACCCACAAAATGGGCAGTTTTAAGTGGGCACTGTCCCCCCCAGGGTGAAAATCCACATGTCCCTCTTTCCTACCCTATTTTTCAATTTTTTATTAGTAAATGGTGTGTATAAGTCTATTGAATTGTTCCACAAAAATCAAACTCCCATTATTTTTTTATTAACACTTAGCAGATTCATTTTTTATATTCCATGTTTTAATAAAATATTTGTTGTTTGAAATTTATATAAAAAAAAAAAAGTTTATCTAAGCACGTCAGAAATGGGCCTGCATCCAGACTGCCCCAGCACTGAAGGGGTTAATACTCCCAACTATTGCTTTATTTCATTTGTATGTGTGTCTGCTCTCTGCTTCTCTCTCCCTTACTTTAATAGTAAGGAAGAGAGAGAGGCACAGGGCAGACACAAAGGCAGTGTGTCAAGCACACTGCCTGTTTGAATGAAAATGCTGGTACATGTGATCGCGCCTGGAGCGATCACGTGTACCAGCAGAAGAGACACTGAATGAAACAGTGCATTCCGGTCCTAGAGCGCTTAGTTTCAGCACCAGCAGAATGATAGCAGCGTGCGCAGAGGCGCGCTGCTATCATTTAACCCATGACATGCCAGGACCGTCATGGGTCCTTACGGGAAGTTTACCCATGATGGTCCTGGCACGTCATGGGTCATTAATGGGTTAATATGTGAAAAACATATGTATTGTAGGGTTTATCCTCCTGAGTAAAACGTGGGTACTTCCACTGCTTAGAGATGTTTTATTCAAAAGTTATTGCAGCTCAAACCTGAACTTTTTTTAGGTGTAGTATCTCAATGACCTGACATTTTACAATGAACCATAAACCTCTGTAGGATGGTACAGCACCACTGTAGCATTTCATGTCATTGAGACACTGCACGTAAAAAAGGGGTATTTTTGTACTTACAGATAAATGATCTGCTCTTAGTCCATGGAGGGATGCAGGGACCATGGGGAGTGTCTATAGGAGGCAGGACACTCCAGCTGAAACTCCTCCCACTACCTTGTGTCTATACCCCTCCCCTAACCATCTGTCAGTTTCATCTAGCAAAGTCAGGAAGGTAATAGATACTTGAACAGAGCCTTAAAATAATGGCAGGGTATCCCTTACCCAACTTAGTTTTCTGTGGAGGGGATACCCTGCATCCCTCAATGGACTAAGGAAAATTATTTATCAGTAAGTACACAAATCCCATTTTTGTAGAGTCATTGTGGAATGCAGGGAACATGGGGACATCTCAAAGAAGTCCCCAAAATTTTAGAGGGAGGGAAGAAAACGAATGAACAACGAACTGCAAAACTTTGTACCCTAAACTAGCATCTTGAGATGCAACAATATTAACTTTATAAAACTTTGTGAACATGTAAACAGATGCCCATGTTGCAGATCTGCAGAGTTGCTCAACAGTAGCTTGATTTTTCATTGCCCATGAGGTGCTGATGGCAGGAGTTGAATGAGCTGTAATCCGGAAAGGAACTGAAAGTGACTATAGTCTATAGGTTGTCTGATTATTTGTTTAATCCATGTGGCTATGGTAGTTTTTGAGGTAGCTTTGGCACTCTTTGGGCCTTCTGGGATTATAAACAGTGTGTCTGTCTAAAGGACTGGGTCACTTGCACATATCTGTGAAGGCATCAAACTATATCCAATGTAGGTAGGATTTCCTCTTTTTTTGTAACTCGGACTAGGACACAAAAAAGGGAGAACTAATTCCTGATTGATGTGAAATGAAGAAACGGCTGTTGGCTGAAAGTCAGGCATGGTTCCTAAGATTACTTTATCCTGGTGGAAGATGAGACGTGGAGAAGCACAGGATAGAGCGCTTAGTTCTGAAACCCTCCTAGATATTATAGCAATTAAGAATACTATTTTGTATGTCAGATCTTTAATAGAGACTAAAGATAGTGGTTCATATGGAGAGGACTGAAGGACATCTAATACTAGATTCAGATCCCATGATGGAATAAGATCAGGGTATGGAGGAATAATTCTGTTAAAGGGATAGTAATGTTTCATAATAAAAGCAGCTCTAATTAATCATCATAGTATTTGGACCTTGGAGAGTGTTATTTCAATACTGTCAGAGTTGCAGTTCAAGAGTAAATCAATGACAAAGTATACCCTCCTGCCCCTTTTACTGATGTAACACTGCTCAGCCAGATCAGAAGGGAGGTGCCCAGGTAGATTGCAGAGAGGGACAATCTTCAATTAAGATAAGGGAAAAACCTGAAAAACTTGTCAAGGAGGGCAGGGCTTTCATTGTTCTCATAGGAAGAAGATTGCCCCTTGCTGTTATCTGTCTGGTCTATAGACTGCATTCCACATCTGAGAAGAGATGGCTTACACTAGGTAAAAGGGGTGGGAGGGGAAACTTTGTGAATATCTCGCAAACCATAAAAACCATAAAGGTTTGAGAGATAATACTTATATCGTTCTTCATGTTTTTTTTAATGCCTACAAAATAAAATTACTATCCCTTTAACTCCTTGCATAAAAGTTTGAATCTCTAGAATATTAGCTATTTTCCTTTGAAAAGCACTGATAATGCTGAGACATATACTTTGACAGCATTTACTCTTAGTCCCTTTTCAAGGCCTGCTTGTAAACACTCTAATATTGAGGGCAGATGGAAATGTAATGGTTCTTTATAATACTGATTACAGAATAAAAAATATATTTTCCAGATTCAATTATACAGTCTGTCTGAAACCGGTTTATGGGCTCTTAGCATAGTTTGAATTACAGTATCACTGAGTCCTTTGTTTTACAAAATCAAGGTTTCAAGCGCCACACCGTTAAAGTGAGATTGTGTAAGTTGTGATGTTGAATGGGCCCCTGTGATAGAGGATCTGGTATCTGAGGAAGACACCGGGGTTCTGTTATCAACATGTCTTTTGGATGATGAAAGCAACTCTTCTTGGCCAAAATGGTGAGATAAAGATGGTGTGAGCCTTTTTTTTTCTGATTTTGGGGAGGATCCTGGGAATCATGGCTAGTGGAGGGAAGATATATACCAGTCTGTATTTCCATGGGATCAATAGAGCATCTACTGCTAATGCTTATGGATCTCTTGCTATGGCACAAAACACTGGAAGTTTCGTGTTCCTCCGTGAATCCATCATGTATACTTCTGGTGTACCCCATCTGTCCATAATTTGGAGAAATAACTCCTGTTTTAGTTCCCATTCTCCTGGATGTATGTTTTGTCTGCTCAGGTAGTCCGCTTCCCAGTTTTCCATCCCCGGAATATATGTGGCCGATAATGCTGGAACATGGCTTTCTGCCCAGTTGAGGATTCTTTCTACTTCCATCCAGTCTGCTTTGTTCTTTATGCCTCCTTGGTGGTTGATGAAAGCCACTGCTGTGGCTGTATCTGACTACAGCATTAGATCTTTATCATCATAATTAGTATAGATGCACCGATACCGATTTTTGAAGACCGAGTACGAGTACCGATACTTTTTTCAAGTACTCACCGATACCAATTACCGATACTTTTTTTTTGCGGTCATTTGCCAGTTTTCCAAGTACCTAAAGTCTCCTGATCCTTCCTCCTTTTGACTTTTTCTCTCTCTTGACCCCACTCTCTGCCTCTTTCACCACCCGCTGCCCCATCTCGCCTCCCTTACCCTCCTCTGCCGGGTGCTCGCGAGTCCCGGCAGAGGTCAGCGTCGGAGCGTTGCTATGGTAACCCGCGGCAATGCTCCGACACTGCAGGAGTGAGAGAGGCGACACAGGGTATCGGTGCTGGTATTGGCCACATTTGCGCGAGTACAAGTACTCGCGCAAATGCTGGTATTGGCACCGATACCGATACCAGTATCGGTATCTGTGCAACCCTAAGTGACACATTGGTATATTACTGGTGTGCAATGCAGTTCCAGTGGACAGAGGCAGATTGTCCAGTGGCACGATAGGTATTAGGATTCTCCTCACAATGTGAGGGTCACTTAAAATTTCTTGAACAGTGTAATACAAGTAAAATAAAATAAATAAATTATATTCTTCTTTTCCTCTTGAGAAAAATGTCCTGTACCTCCTGAGGGACACTCTTTAAAAACTGACAGATGGTTAGGGGAGGTGTATAGACACAAGGTAGTGGTAGAGTACCCTGCCTCCTATAGGCATGCTCCTGTACTCCATGGTCCCTGCAACCCTCAATGACGCTAGAATCAAGTTTTAGTGGCAATAACTTTTAAATAAAGCACCTCTCAGCACTGGGGGTAGCCCTCAGAAGGATAAACCCTAGTATATATATATATTTTTTACATATTGTGTTACTATACCTTTAAATGGGGCTTTTAACCCACTGAATCCTAGAAAAGTCTCCAAAGCATTGTGAAGCAGATCTCTCTGACGTTTATAGGGTTAAAAGCCCCATTTAAATCAATGTACATTTTACATTGCCCCTTGTGGTGGAGTTAGTTTGTTCCAAAGTGACTCCTCTTTTTCTTTCTTCATACAGCGTCATGTCCTCCCCCAGTCCAATGTGTGTTAAAATGTGTAAAAAGGGATTTATGTATAAATCTGTATGAAGGGCACCTACCTAGGTAAGTATTTCTGTTAACCCCTTAAGGACTACATGACGTACTATGACCGTCATGGTCCTTAAATACTTAACTCCTTAAGGACCATTGACGTGGCAGGACCGTTACTCTGGTCCGGCACTTAAGGACCAGTGACGGTCCTGCCACGTCACGTACTTTTACTCACCGCGCTCCTGTAGGAGCGCAGTAATACCTGGGACTGAACTTGATCGCTCCAAGACTGGAGCAATCTCTTTCAGTCCCGCCATTCTGTGTGCCGCCCCACGTGATCAGTCACGTGGGGCGTCACGTCAAAGTCTTCTATGTGGTCCTTAAGGGACAGCACACCCCGGGACCACTGGTCCTTAAGGGGTTAAGGACTGATGACGGTCATAGTACGTCACGTACTTTTTACTTACAGAGCTCCGCCAGGAGCGCTGTAAGTAAAAGTGGGGCCTAAAATTGACCATTCCAAGACTGGAGCGATCTCTTTCAGGCCCCAAAGCGGCATGCCGATATACGCAACACGTCACGCGTACCGGCGCGCCTGCAAGGATTATAGCTGTCCTTATGGGACGGAAACTTCCCAGGACCGCTGGTCCTTAAGGGGTTAAACAAATTCAGAACCACTTATTTCGCATTATATTTTTAGGTATTAGTGATCCTTTAACCCTTTGAGTGCCAGAGGGGTACGCAAAGCATTGCAAAGCAATGCGTTGCGTACCCCTTTGGCACTCAAAGGGTTAAATGTTTCCCACTTGCTAAGGCTCCTGAAGCTTTTTTGGATTTCAGTCATATGAAAATATAATGTTTACTTGTCAAATGGCTGGCCAGGAGCTTGTAACCTGATAGAGGCCAAAAGGTCTGTGTCTGGTGCATGTGAGTAAAAATACAAAGGGGCCCAGTAACATTCTGACTAACAAAAAGGGGCTCAGTCTTAAATGACAACTAACACCTACTAATAATAACTCCCCACTCACATTACTATAGCCAGAAAAGCCTCATGGCTGTCATGAATTTTGTCCTTGTGTATTTGTTTAAAGGGGATCTGTCACCCCTATACAAGTTTGTGTTAAATGTTAGGTTATATAGTGACTAAGTGGATTTCTTCATTCATTTTTTTATTTTTTTCTAACCCTGTATGGCTGAAAATTAGTGTTTAAAGGGACAGTAATGTTTAATTATTGAAGTAAGATCGAGTCTTCCTTATTCTTTTTTATAATGATGTGTATCAAGAAAACGTTATTAAACGCTGCGGTTTTTCATTTATAGTCTAATAAAGTTTCCCCCTCCTGCCCCTTCCACTTACCTCAGCAGGCTCAGCAAGTCAGTCTGGACAGAACGCGATGAGGGACAATCTTCTTCCAGCATAAGGAAAAACTTGCCCTCCTTCGTCAAAGGGGCAGGCCTTCCCTTATACTGAAAGCAGAAAGATTGTCCCTCGATGCAACCCGTCCGGTCCGCGGACCAGATTCCAGATCTGAGGGGAGGCTGCAGAAGTAAGTAGAAGGGGCGGGAGGGGGAAACTTTATTAGACTATAAATGAAAAATAGCATCATTACAAATCATTATAAAAAAGAATAAAGAAGACTCGATTATACTTCAATAAGTAAATATTACTATCCCTTTAAAGAGTGCACTTCCAGACAGACTGCAGTTATCTGCTCTGTACAGCAGTCTGTCATTTCTCTTTTGCTCCCCTCCCTCTATACAGTCTCCTCCAATGATGGAGGCTTTCTGTCTGTAAGCTGGAGAGGTCTCATTGGCTAGATATCGATCTCTGCCAATGAGAATGCTCCAGTTACAG
Organism: Rhinophrynus dorsalis; assembly: GCA_037306005.1. Taxonomy (NCBI): domain Eukaryota; kingdom Metazoa; phylum Chordata; class Amphibia; order Anura; family Rhinophrynidae; genus Rhinophrynus; species Rhinophrynus dorsalis. The sequence goes on from CM074722.1 coordinate 473,113,337, forward strand.
ACAGAAAGACTCCGTCTTCGGAGGAGGCAGGATTGACGGAGAGGAGCAGACGAAGAGTGACAGACTGCTGTACAGTGTAGGTAACTGCTGTCTGTCTGGAACTGCACTCTTTAAACATTAATTTTCTGTCAAATAGGGTTAAAAAAAAATTAATAAAGAGATCCACCTAGTCGCCATATATCCTAACATTTAACACACACTTGTATAGGGGTGATAGATCCCCTTTAATAGATATGGGGGAGATGCACTAAGGTGTGATAAAGAGGTGAAAAATGGGAGATGACTTCCCCTCTGATATCGCTTCTCCAAGTCCTATGTTATTCTATGGAGCCAGTGCACTAAGATTTTTCCAGCACTGAAGATTGTAATGCATAGGCTCCATAGAATAACATAGGAATTGGAGAAGTGACATCACTGGAGAAGTCATTTCCACTTTATCACATCTGCACAACAAAACTGGGTTATAAAGAGAGACTATCCAAACTGGGTTTGTTTACATTAGAGAAGAGACGTCTAAGGGAAGATAGGATTATCATTTACAGATATATTCAAGGTCAATACAAAGAACTCTCCAATGAATTATTTACTCAAAGAGCTGAGCTAAGAACAAGAGGTCATCCATTAAGACTAGAGGAAAGACACTTTAGGCTAAAACAAAGGCAGGGGATTTATTCAGTAAGGGAGGTAAAGCTATAAAATTCTTTGCCCCGGGATGCTGGGCTTGCAGATATTGTAACTGCTTTCAAAAAAGTAATGGATACTTATCTAGCACAAAACAATATTGAGAACTATGACAGATGGCTTCAATGTAGATAGGTTGTTGATCCAGGGAACTATCTGACTGCCATTTGGAGTCAGGAAAGATTGTTTTACCCACTTGGAGCTTAAAGGGGAACATTCACATGCAAACAACTGGAGTCCGGATGATTTATTTAGTAAAACTAAGTAAGCTTTGGTATTTTTTTTTATGGATCTTACATCGTGTCGAAGATATCTGGGCTTAAAATTTCCCACTTCCGTGTTCTGTGGCACCCTGAAAGCGCGGCACTAAGCAGCAGGACTTTCCACCTCCCTCCAACCTCAGTAGCATGGTAAACGGAGCTTGTTGTAACGTTACATCACAGAAATACCCCCTCGAAGGGAAGCGTGAACGCACTCCCTGGGGCAGCTGGGGGGGAGGTGGGAAGTCCTGCTGCTTCGTGCCGCGCTTACGGGGTGCCGCAGAACACGGAAGTGGTAAATTTTAAGCCCGGATATCTTCGACACAATGTAAGATCCATAAAAAAAACATACCAAAGCTTATTTAGTTTTACTAAATTAATCATCCGGACTCCAGTTGTTTGCATGTGAATGTTCCCCTTTAACTGGAAATGTCTTCAGTGGGGTTTTGTTTTGCCTTCCTCTGGATCAACAAGGGTGCTATGGCATGGGTTGGACTTGATGGACACGTCTTTTCTCAGCCACGTCAACTATGTAACTACCTTCTCACAACTTAGTACATCTCCCCCAATATTTAAAGCGGAACTTTCACATTAATTACATTGCCCCAGAATATATTACTAACCTAGCAATATGAAAAGTTATACTAGCCTTAAGCTCAATAAGTCCGTGGTAGTTCAGTAAAAACACATCTTCGGCAGGAACCAGAGGACAGACAGCACAGACATCTTGGAGGAAATGTACCTCTGAGTCTGCGCTGTCTGTCCTGTTCATAACCAGCATTGGTGGTGACGTTCCTTCGTGCCTTAAGACACCGGAAGGGACTGACTACACAGGTGCACAGAGCTTCTGTTGTAAGCTCTGTGCAGTCCAATGCCTACAGAAGATGTATTTTTACTGAAATACCATGGACTTATTGAGCTTAAGGCTGGTATAACTTTGCATATCGCTAGGTTAGTAATATGTTCTGGGGCAATGCAATTAAAGTTCTGCTTTAAAGTGGATCCATCACCACTTTACAAGTTATGTTCATTATGTAGATTACTTAGCGAATAATTTTAAAACATTAAAAAAAAAAAAAATGTTATTTGCGTGAAAATGAAGGTTTAAAAGTGTGCCCTGAATCCTACTTCTGGGTAAACTGCTCTTCTGCAGTTTGCCTCTCTGCCTCTGCTCCCGTCACTCTACCCAGCATCCTCCGATGACGGAGGCGTTTTGGTAGTACGCTGGAGCGATCTCATTGGCTAGATATCGATCTCTGCCAATGAGATTGCTCCAGCTTACTAACACAACACCTCCATCATCGGAGGATGCTGGGTAGAGTGACGGGAGCATAGGCAGAGAGGCAAGCTGTGGTAAGAGCAGTTTAGACGGAAGTAGGATGCAGGGCAAACTTTAAACCTTAATTTTTGCACAAATAACGGTTTTTGGTTTTTTTTAAATAAAATGTTAAAATTATTCGCTACGTAATCTACCTAATGAACATAACTTGTAAATTGGTGATAGATCCACTGTAACCCCTTAGTGACAGGTCACGCGCGCACGCGGCCGGCACTTAACGCCCGACAAACTTTTTTCCCCATTACTTCCAATGACTTCCTCAACGTACATGTACATACTCTGTCACAAAGCGACAGTTTCTGCTGGACGTACATGTACATCCATTGTCGGGATGGGGTTAATCAGCCATATATGTTATAGCAACGGAGGCAGACATGACAGTTGCTAGCAGAACCACAAGACCTCAAACTCTGCTTACTGCACATGGCAATAGTAACCTTTTAAGGACCACAAGGATGTGCAATGCATTGCTTCACAGTTACTTCAAATTGATCCAAGCCTACCTCATGCACTCAAGCAATGTATGACACAGCTTTCTGGTCCTTAAAGGGTTAAGATTACAATTTGCAGTGGGTAGAGTTTGTAGCAGCAACTGTCATTTCTGTCCATGGACATAACATCTAGAACAGATTTAAAGGGATAGTAATGTTTCACAGTAAAGTCATCTCTGATTAATCTTCATAGTATTTGGGCCACGGGGAGTATTATTTCAATTCAGCCAGAGTTGCAGTTAATGAGCAATTGAATGATAAAGTATCCCCTCCCGCCCCTTTTACTGTTGTAACACTACTCACCTCAGAACAGAAAGGTGGTGTCCAGATGGCTTGCAGAGATGGACAATCTTCATTTCTTTATAAATACGCTGCACCACTTTTTACAAACCTCCTTATTCAACTTTTTTTTAAAAAAACTTACAATGCAACGTTAAGTCCTACAAAAAAGTCCTTTATAATTTACGACTACCAGCAACAATCTTACAGTAATTTTAATGCTTCTTTTCGATTAACTCCACTTTTATAAATAACCTCCATTGTCCCTTGCTGTGATTTGTCCGGCCCCAGGGCCAGATTCCACATCTAAGGGGAGGTGGCTACTTAGGTAAAAGGGGCGGGAGGGGGGTACTTTCTCATTCTGTTCACTTTTAAAAGGTCGCACGCTCATTCATTTACCATGTCGCCATGATAAAAATGGCAACCTGAGAATATCGCACTGAATGAAAGCGTGAGATTCTCAAGTCGTGCTATAAAACATCGCTATCTAGCTCATCTGCAGCTGCTTCTCTAGTTTTTCAGAGAATTTAATTTACCCAGCCTCCTCAGAGATTTATTTGTCATCCAGCATTGCTTTGGCCTCTCCCTCTCTGCCCATAGCCTGACAGCTCCTTGAAGTGGGCCTGGGTGATGGATGTCTAGAAGTCCACCCCTTCATGCAGTGAGTCAGTCTCCAGGCCAGTCTGGGTGCTGGATAACAGAGTGTGCTTTGCCTGCTCACAGGCCTCTCTCTCCCTCTCTGTGTGCTCCACTCTGTCAGTCTGCAGACTGAGAGGGAGAGAGAGGCTGGAGCAGCGCTAGATGAGGCCGGTTCATAACTGGGGATCCCTCCATCTTAACCAAGCTACTTAAAGGGATAGTAATACTTACATTTTATAATGCTGCATCTTGTAACCCTTAAAAATAGAAATGAAATGCCCCCAGTGCCATCTCTCAAACCTTTATGGTTTCAGATATACCTGCTTTCAAAGTTCCCCCCTCCTTGACGTCAGAGCTCTAGCTGAAGGCAGGAGAATCCGGTCCCGGGACCTGCGGAGGCTCTTCAGCAGAGCCGAGATCTCGTTATTGCAAAAGAAATCCTTCACTGGAACGGTCTTCTATGTGTGTTTGTGAAGAAGACCGTTTCAGTGAAGGATTTCTTCTTCATTAACGCGATCTTAGCTCTACTGTAGAGATGCCGGCTGGTCCCAGGACCGGATTCACCTGCAGTCAGCTAGACGGAGGGCATGAAATATCGCCTGAAGCTCCAACACACTGATGGGAAGGAGAGATTCCTCCAGAGACCACAGACCCTGAGCAAACAAGCGACCCAGGACTGCTCCTCAGCCAGAGAGGCTGGCATCCGTCGTCACCGTGGTCCAGAAGGATACCAGGAAGGACTTGCCTTTCAGCAGATTGGAGAGGTGGAGCCACCAGGACAAACTCAGTTACACATGAAGAGGAAGGGACACTGACATCTTCAGAAGGTCCGGCTGACCCTTACACACCTGTATCACAAACCTCTGGAGTTCCCTGGTGTGCGCCGTGGCAAATAGGACCGCTTCTATGGTGGAGATGAATTTTCTCACTAGAGAGGACAGCATCTTGGCTGGAACTGGATCTTGAGCCAGAACCGCAGAAACCCTGTGGGCAATCTGGTAAGCTACCTCATTCATGAGAAACACCATGCTCTTCTGAGTGTCAAAGAGAAGGCCCAGGAAGACCAGACGCTGGGATGGGACAAGGTCTGACTTGGCCATGTTGATGATCCACCCATGATGGGTGAGAGCGTGAACCAGCTGATGAAGAAGTTCCGCAGAGGGGGCTTTCAGAACCACTTCGTCCATGTATGGAGTAACTCTGATGCCGTCCCGATGGAGGATGGACACTAAAGCTCCCAGGACACGGTTGAAAACTTGAGGAGCAGTAGTCAGACCAAAGGAAAGAGGTGAAAACTAAAAATGCCCTCAGTCGCAGGCAAATCGGAGATACTGCTGGCTCTCTAAATAAATGGCGATGTGTAAATACGCGTCCTGAAGATCCAGGGATGCAAGGAATTCCCCCGGGGACATAGCAGCAATCACCATCCATAGAGACTCCTGGTGATAATGAGTCCGGATCACAAAGGAATTGAGATCCTTCAAATCCAAAATGTGACGACAACCGCCATCCTTCTTGGAGACCACAAAGAGGATCGAGTGAAAACCCACACCTCTGTCCTGAACTGGAACTGGCTCTAGAACATCCTTGTCCAGAAGAGCCTGAATAGCATATGAGAAGGAAAGAAGCGAAAGGGAGGAAGAGAGACAAAAGGGATCCTATTTCCTTCCGTCACTACTTGTAAAACCCACGAATCCGCCACTGAATCCTCCCAGATGCTGTGGTAGTGACGCAGACGACCACCCACAGCAGAGTGGGGACCCGGGTTTGGAGTGTCATGCCGAAAAAGGCTTGGAAGCCTTGGCTTGGAGGAGACCTTGGGCTTCCATTGCTGTTTGGGATTGGAGGAGGTACGCGGAGCTGAGGGAACTGTCTGGTTCGCCGGACGTGTCTCAGTCTGAAAGGAACGAAAATACAGGTTACGCTTAAGCAGCGTTTTCTTCCTGGGGACCAAGGGTAGAAGGGTACTCTTACCCCCTGTAGTCTCACTGATCAGATCTTTAAGATCAGGCCCAAACAAAGAAGTACCTTGAAAAGGTAAAGAGAGCAATGCTTTCTTGGAAGCAGTGTCAGCAGACCAGATCTTGAGCCAAAGAGCTCGTCTGGCAACCACAGACATGGTGGAAACCCTGGCCACCAAACTGATGGCATCAAATAAGGCAGCAGAAACGTAGTGCTGTGCCTCAGAAATGTTGGCAAGAAGGCATAACATATTTGAAGTAGGAGCACACTGACGGATAGCCAGGGTGAGCTGTTCAGTCCAGACCACAATGGCCCAGTTCACCCATGCTGCAGTGAAAGCTGGATGCATGGCAGTACCAGCAGTGGCAAAAATGGACTTGAGGGCGACCTCAAGTTACTTGTCAGTCCAGTCCTTCAGAGCAGACGCATCAGAAACTGACAAGGCAGTAAACTTAGATAGCCTGGAGATAGAAGCATCCACTTTGCGAGGATGAACCCACTGCACAAGCGCTGCCTCAGAGAAGGGATAAAGCTTGGCAAATTTCTTGGACACAGAAGGTTTCCTGTTCAGGGATTTCCACTCCTCAGACACAAGGCGGTCAAGAGTGGGGTTAGGTGGAAAGCATGTAAGGGGCTTTTTAGGCTCCTGAAACACATCAGAGGGGTCAGAAGGAACCTCCTGAACTAAGGGAATGTTAAGAGTATTCAAGACAGCCCTGATCAAGCCCCAGTGGAGGGCTCAGGATCAGCCTCAAAATGATCCCCAAAAATCCGAGAGGAGCCCAGAGCAGAACATTACTCAACATCTGAATCTACCAGCAGTTCCTCTTCAGAGGAATCTGACACGTAAGGTACTCCCTGTGGTTTGGGCAGAGAAGACTTGATGGAGGAAGGGGTCTGCCAAGAATGGAAGACCCCCTGTAACTGGGATGGAAAGAGTTGTAATGTAGACCTAAGGTACCTGGTAGCAGCCTTGAACTATTGCACCCAAAATGGCTCTAATGCATGGCTGGAGGTCCCTGGGAGACTCTCAGGGACATCAGAACATGCTGGGCATAAATGACCGGAGAAACCCTGAATGACAGGAAGAGCAATGCACAATGGGGGATACAGAGACCCCAGCATCCTTAGTCTTAGGTCTCCAACAGTACAGACATTCTCACAGTGTCAAATAATCTTACAGTATAAGAAATCACCCAAGTATAGTGTGTATGATTAAAGTTTCACCCCAGAAATCGCTAAACTAGACTTATCTGGCAGGCGAAGGGTTAATTAGCAAAGGAGAGAAGGAGAGTCCAAGCCCTGAGTAGAATACTCATTCTGGAGATGGCACAAAATGGTTGCCGTGGTGGGAGCCAATCAGAAACCAGCATGTGAAGCAAGCGCTCATGGGAAATGTAGTTTTCCCAGAAAAAGTGCCCCAACAGCATCCAAAGACAAGAAAAATTAGCCATCTCTGAAATTGCTAGGTTAAACGGTTGCAGCGATATGTCCCAAACTGTACAGTCCCTTAGGAGTGAATGGAGCAATGGTGCCTATGCAGTAAAGTGCGCCGAACTCAAATTTGACAAAATTGACTATGAAAAATTAAAATGCATGAAACATCACTAGAACACGTTAGGATACCCAAAAAACACTGAATCAGTAGGAAAAGTGTCAGAACCCCCCCCCAAAAGATGGAAAACCAGCAGCTAAAGGGTTAAAGTACCACATAAACCTGCTCCAAACACCCAACAGACATACAGATAGACCCAATGAGTGCAGGAGTGTGAAATAAGAACTCCAAAGGTAAACCCCTGTGTGGAGGGACACTGTGGGACATGTGGACCTGCAGCACTCAAAGGGTTGCTCACCTTTCCTGCAGATCTTCTGTCTTCAGACTACCATTAAGAAGAAGCCTCGGTGGGCAACTCCTGAGGAAAGAACTTGAAGCCAAGATTTTTCCCCCAGGGCTTAAGGTCCACAAAAAGCACCTAGATACTGAGCTAGCCACATCTAAGGGCATTGTCATTTATGGTAATCTGCCTAATCATGGTATTCCATTTCTAACAGGAAAAATAAAAAGTTTCTATAACTATAGCAGAACTGTTCTCTTGCCTGTGTCTTCACCAAGGAACAAATCTTTCTGGAGCTGGTTGGTTAGTTGCAGCCAAGGAGGGAAGGTAGGCTCCACCCCCTGCATACAATTCTAGAATTGTTCCTTCCTACAATTAAAGGGGTGGATTGCCTACCCAAAGTTACCAGTAACCTGTATTGGACGACAGAGAAATTAAATCCTCTGAAAAACTAGAGGTGCAGCTGCAGATGAGCTAGATTGCGATGTTTTATAGCACGACATGAGAATCTCACACTTTCATGCAGTGCAAGATTCTCAGGTCGCCATTTTTATCATGGTGATATGGCAAATGAATGAAGTGGTTGCACGCTCTCTTGCGTGCAACCTTTTAAAAGGATACATATCATTCAATTACTCATTAACTACAACGCTGACAGTATTGAAATAACACTCTCCATGGCCCAAATACTATGAAGATTAATTGGAGCTGCTGTTTTCGTGAACCATTACTATCCCTTTAATATGCTATCTCTTGAGCAAAGGCACAAAGCCAAATAAATAGGGGCCATTAGAATTGTTTGGCCATCATAAGATAATTGGGGGAGGGGGATTAGTAGGAGGTCTTAGCTCCCCTTTAAACATTTGGCCAGTCATATACTAAACTATCAACAAATTACCTATTCTTTCTCAGAATGCCAGGATTCCAAAAAAAGAAAAAGAAAAAGCTCTGATCAGTTCCAAGGTACACATACCTCATCCTCCAGGAATATGCTTCGTCCAGGAAAATAAGAAGCATTTTGTTCTTAGAGGTAACTATGTCACAAGTGATTTACAGTGTAGCAGCTTCAAACAGACCCTGTAAGACTGAATGAAAACTGAGTGGACTCACAGAATCTGGAAATAATCCAACTGTTACTTTCGCTAGAAACTGACTGGAATACAATTGGCAGAATAATCATGTTGAAATTTACTGTAATTTTCCCTCAAGCAGAGCCATGTTTCAGTACAGTTTTTGGCATTTAAAATGTTTTCATTGGTACATATATTGCATTTGATCACAAGCCTAATCTCTATTAGTTAGGGTCACAAGCCATGCACTAAATATTACAGTATAATACTGTATATAACAATGGAGTACTTATTAGAGCACAACAAAAATGTAATCAGGACTTTACTCACTGAAGAACATATCACTCTTTTGAGTGTAGAGTAAAATATACACTAGAGCAGTGTTGCTCAAAGGGAGCAGTGTCAGAAATGAAAAATCAGAGTCACTCATTGGGAGCAGTGACAGACATTAGATAACAGTAAATTAGAGGGAGAAATGCCATATGAGTGTAGTCACTCACTGGGACCAGTGTCAGGCAGACATTAGCCAACAGAAACTCTCTGGGGAGATGTGTCAGACATTAGAGAGCAGACACTCACTGGAAGCAGTATCAGACAGCCACTAGAGAACAGAAACTCACTGGGAGATGTGTCAGACATTAGAGAGCAGTCACTCACTGAGAGCAGTATCAGACAGACACTAGGGAACAGAAACTCACTGGGAGATGTGTCAGACATTAGAGAGCGGTCACTCACTGGGAGCAGTGTCAGTCACTAGAGAAAATAAACTCACTGGGAGATGTGTCAGACATTAGAGAGCAGTCACTCACTGGGAGCAGTGTCAGACAGACACTAGGGAACAGAAACTCACTGGGAGATGTGTCAGACATTAGAGAGCGGTCACTCACTGGGAGCAGTGTCAGTCACTAGAGAAAATAAACTCACTGGGAGATGTGTCAGACATTAGAGAGCAGTCACTCACTGGGAGCAGTGTCAGACAGACACTAGAGAACAGAAACTCAATGGTGATGTGACAGACATTAGAGAGCAGTCACTCACTGGGAGCAGTTTCAGACAGACACAAGAGAACAGAAACTCACTGGGGAGATATGTCAGACATTAGAGAGCAGTCACTCACTGGGAGCAGTGTCAGACAGACCCTATAGAACAGAAACTCACTGGGGAGATATGTCAGACATTAGAGAGCAGTCACTCACTGGGAGCGGTGTCAGACAGACCCTATAGAACAGAAACTCACTGGGGAGATATGTCAGACATTACAGAGCAGTCACTCACTGGGAGCAGTGTCAGACAGACCCTATAGAACAGAAACTCACTGGGGAGATATGTCAGACATTAGAGATCAGTCACTCACTGGGAGCAGTGTCAGACAGACACAAGAGAACAGAAACTCACTGGGGAGATATGTCAGACATTTGAGAGCAGTCACTCACTGGGAGCAGTGTCAGACAGACACAAGAGAACAGAAACTCACTGGGGAGATATGTCAGACATTAGAGAGCAGACTCACTCACTGGGAGCAGTGTCAGGAACTATATGCTTCCATATAAAAGGTTAGATGGATAGCAAGTATTTTTTTCAGAAAGAGGTATCAACCCTAGCCATGCACTAGAGAGCAGAGTCACTTGCCGGAGAGCAGTTATTTATAGGACAGCAATGCTGGACACGAGGGCGGAGTCATTTAATAAGATGTCCTTTCTCTTAGTCCATTGAGGGATGCAGGAACCATGGGCTACAGAGCTCATCCCTCCACGACATAGGGTACTCTAACTGAAACTCCTCCCACTCCTCAGCCTCTATAACCCCTCCACCAAACAGTTTCTAGTCAGTTACCGGTTACCAAAGTCAGGAAAGGTATAGACACTAAAATAGAGCCATCGTGTAACAGCAGGGCATCCCTAGTTTTCTATGGATGGGATGTCCTGCATCCCTTAATGGACTAAAAGAAAAGGATTTAATGGTGAGTACAAAAATCCCCTTTTCTCTATTATCATTGACTGATGTAGGAACCATGGGAATGTCCCAAAGCAGTTCCAAAAACAGAGAAAAGGAGAGCAAACTAATAAACCATGACCTGAACAACCATGCAGACAAAACTGGCATCATGTGATGCAAAAAAATTAACTTTATAAAACTTTGTGACTTTGTAAACAGATAACCATGTTGCCGCTTTGCAGAGTTGGTCTACAGTAGCTTGATTTTTCAAGGCCCAGGATATACTGATGGAATGTGTAGAATGGGCTATAATCCAGGAGGAGACTGGAGTAGGCTTGTTTTATAATCTCTTTAAGCCACAGAAGGCAATAGTTGTCTTAGAAGCCAGTCTGCCCTTCCTAGGGCCATCAGGGATGACAAACAGTGACGTGTCTGTTTGAAAGACTGAGTGGACTGAACAAAAGACAGTAAACCACATCGAATGTAAAATAACTTCCTCCTTTTGATTGCTAGGGTTAGGACACAATGAAGGAAGAATCAATTCCTGATTGATGTGGAAAGCTGAAACAACTTTAGTTTGGAATTCAGGGACAGTCCTTAAAACAACCTTGTCTTGATGAAAGATTAAGCGGGCAGACATGTAGGCTAAAGCACTGAGTCTGGAACTCTCCTCACTGAAGCAATAGCTTTTTGATAGAAGTCGATGGTAGTGGTTCAAAGAGAACTGGAGAGCCTCTAGAACCAGATTCAGGTCCCAAGGAGGAATAGAAGCTCTGTATAGGGGAGTATCCTATTCACCCCCTGAATGAATGTTTGAATTTTGGGAATTCCAGCAATCAGATAAGGCAGAAATTTGCACTTTAAGGGAATTGAGTCTCAGACCTTTTTCAAGTCCAGCTTGCAAAAAATTCCACAACTGACAGAAGATGGAAATGTAATGGGTCAAGAGTATGCTGATCTGAGAAATTAAAGTATATACTCTCAGCATAGTTTGAATGACAGCATCACTTAATCCCTTGTGCTTAAATATATTGTGCAGACAGGTTCGGACTTCCTACCCAACATTGGAGATACTGCTTGGTGGTCTTTGATATGGACATTCATAGATCTACATGACTATGATTTTTGGACCAGTGAAAAAGTAGCTGTAACTGTAGGGGACGCATATGAAAGTCATGCAAAGGGAACTGCATGCATTGTGGACAACATTGACCCCACTAGACACATGCAAACCATGATTGAGGGTTCTGATCTCAGAAACCGATGGATCCTCTCCAGTATTTATATGTTTTTGTCTGGAGGCAATATGACTTTCTGAAGCACTGTGTCGAAAAGAAGATCCAGGAACTGAAGTCATTGTGATGGAAATAGTTGAGATTTGGGATGGATGCTAATCTAACAGTGCTTTTGAAGAATCATCATAGTGAGATGAAGATGTACCTGCAGTGGGACTGAGAAGGTGTCTTCAGTAACAGATCATCCAGATATGGTGTTGCATTCACTCCTAAAGACCGAAGGAAGGCTGTAATAGGAGCTATTACTTTGGTGAACATTCCTGGAGCTATGTCTAGACCAAATGGAAGGGCAACAAATTGATAGTGCTGGTTTTGGAATGCAAATAGAAGATATCAGTAATGTCCTGCTGAATAGGAGCATGAAAATAAGCATCTTTGATGTTAAGAGGCAACATGAACTCTGTGTTACAGCTTACTTTGATTTCAGCATCATCTGCAGGCGCGAGGCTTGAAGCATGCAGCAGGTCTCTGTTTTATGTGTTTGCTTCCTGTAGTCTCCTCCTACCTACTTCCTCCCTCTCAGCTGCTCCTCCTACCTACTTCCCGAGGAGGGGTTTAAAGGGCTGACTGAGTTCTGACTCAGTTGCCCTTGCGTCGTTGTACAATACAGTTCTGTTTCCCTTGGCCTCTGTGTATGACCTGGCTTGTCTGACCATCCATTCTGGTGCTGACCTGTGGCTCTGTCTGACTGCTCTTTTGCCTGCTCCCATTGTGTAGTAGACACCCAATCTTGTGCGGACCTGTGGCTCTGGCTGACTACCCACTCCGTGTATGACACTGGCATTTTCATTTTATTTTTAAAGGTAGGATTGAAATGGAAAAAAAGGCAATTCTTTACTTCAACCTTGAATCCAATGGAGTCTCACCCATCATGGTACAGCTTCTCTTTTCAGCATCATGCAATTGTGATCTTGGTGGGGTCTATGCTACACAATGATATTACTGTATCATGCCGATCCCCCTTAGGTGAAGGCAGGAAATTGCTGAAAACAAAAGTTGGAATGGGATGTGGGGGACCCCGCTGGGTTCAAAGCACAATTAAAGATTATTTTTCCTAAAAGAGGTGCAGGCTGAATAACTGGCCAGCATGTTGTATCAGGCCATATTTTGCCCACTCCGTTCTACTACATACCTTGAAGTGAAGTGGAGGCTAGCAAGTCAGCAAAGAAAATTATTGGTGACTGCAGATTTATTAATTCCTCCTGCTGAGTGCTGAAAAATACAAGCTAAAGCTAGGATTTTGTGAGACTTCAGTCTTTTTTTAGATTCTCTTGAAATGTTCATCAATCTCCTGCTCTGTCTGTATCACTCTGTTCCAGTTGGTCAGGCAGAAGATAACATCTATTGTGCTTGCCTTTCCAAGTTTCTATGTCAGATATCCACACCGGTGACTGTTGGATTATATGTCCCATTTGGAAGCTGGGTCTAAATGCTACTGGATCACATAACTAGCAAGTTGATGAGTGGTACAAGCTTAAACAGGAGAGAGAAAGGCTGACACCCCTCAACCTCCGGCGGCTCACTTATGCAGGAGCGCACTTCCGGAGGAAAGTGCAGTGAGCCAGTGGCGTAACAATAGGGGCCGCAGAGGTCGCACCTGCGCCCGGGTCCGTCACTCTCAGGGGCCCGGCCTTCCCCTACGACCTCCTTGCAACGCGCCCGCAGAACAGCTGATCTCCCGGCGGCCGGCGCTTTAATAATGCAGAGCACTGGGAGATGACATAATCTCACAGCGCTCTGCATTACTAACAACCGCGCGGGAGTTTGGTTCCAGAGGTCTGTGCCTCATTCGGCACACCGCTAGATCACCAGGGACTCGAGGTAGGGGGGGAGTCAGTAGGGGCAATGTGTAGATGGGGGCAATGTGGAGAATGAGGGGCATTGTGATGGGGGCATTTTTGAAGGGGCAATGTGGAGATTGAGGGGCAATATGGAAGGGGCATTGTGGAGATTGAGGGGCACTGTGGAAGGGGCATTGTGGAGAATGACGGGCAATGTGGAAGGGGCATTGTGGAGAATGAGGGGCAATGTGATGGGGGCAATGTGGAGGGGGCACCGTAGAGATGAAGGAGCAATGTGGAGAATGAGGGGCATTGTGGAAGGGGCATTGTGGAGATTGAGGGGCAATGTAGAGGTGGCCAATGTGGTTGAGGGGGGCCAGTGAGGTCAGAGGGGGGCCCATGGCAATTCTTGCACCAGGGCCCCGTGGCTTCTAGTTATGCCTCTGCAGTGAGCGGTTGTTGTGAGAGGTAAAATGTTATGCAGCAGAGGCTACTTGACATTAGAATGTGTTGGCATTTTGACGTGTCAACACTGAAGCTTGCTATATTGTTATTTCAGACATTTCAACATGGAGACATGTTTAATGCACCCACTTCAACATGGCAACATTGCCCGCGCAATAATGGGTGACATTTCAAAAGAGTACCGAGCTGATTTAGGGCTTTTAAATTCATGATAGGAGAAAATCCTCAACCTTTTTTGAGAAAATGAAAAGATTGGAATAGAAACATTTGAATCTTTGGTCCCATGTCATGGGAATCACCACCGGTTTGTATAAACTGGTGAATCACTTGATGGAAATCCACTTGAAGTTGACTGTATTGGTAATGGACCCTGGTAATGCTTTAGCTCATTCGAGTTCTAAAGTTGGAGGAAAGTCCATGCAAGTGCTGGCCAAGGGCTCCTCAGAAACAGAACAAGCCAAACATTTTAAAGTTAGTGACCCTGAAAGCTTTGTACAGCATGATGTATATAGGAGGCCACTGTGCCCTTGTTATTCTTAGTTTTCTTCTCCACCTCTTTAGGCTCTGCCATAGTAAGAGAAAAAATATTATGAAATAATATCCCTCAGTCCTCTCTAACTATGCAACAACCAACAGAAGTGTCGCTGTGTTTGGGAGAAAGGCTTGCACACACACACACACACACACACACACACACACACACACACACACACACACACACACACACACACACACACACACACACACACACAATGTCTAGCAATGACTCATGCCAATAGGAGTTGTTTGTAGCAGGCCAAGGAACTTGGCAGTTATGTAATTAAACTGCCACTTGGCAGTTCGGTTTCTAAACAGCCACTTGGTCCGGGTAGAAAAACGGAGCAAGCATTTCAGTACCAAAAGCAGAATGCATTATATGTATTGGTCCCAGCCCAATGAGTGATCCGACCTACAGCGGCCTCAGTGCTCTTCTGGTTGTCCGCTCTGGCAGACGTGCTCTGTATGTGTGCCACCGGTTGAATCCTTGTCCTTCTTCCTAGCCAAAGCCTGAAGAGAGAGATATTGTCAGTGTTGTCTCCCTAACTGAAGTCCAAACGGCACTCTAAAAACTGACTAGAAGCTGACTGGAGGAGGAGTATAGAGGCCGGGGAGTGGGAGGAGTTTCAGTTACCGTGCCCTGAATCCTGGAAGGATGAGCTCTATACCCCATGGTCCCTGCAGCCCTCCATGATGTACATTTACCAAGGGCATTAACAGACATGCATATATATTTAGGTATCTCCTCCATGTATTTTCCTCTTGCAGCCTCATGGCTGACCTTATAGGGTGTGGAGCTGTTAAAGTTTTTCTGACAGACAGACACGTAAGGTTTAGTAAAACACAGTTTTATTAAGATAATGTACAAGTGATACTTCTGTAACCCACACGGATTCAGTACAGACAATAAAACAATACTGACACAGGATCAGGTTAACAGACAGTTCTTATGTATCCTGGGAGAGGTAGTGGAGCCCACCAGTACGGAGGAGGCAGTACCAGCCCAAGAGGCAACCACTTCAAGGACCATGAGAGAGCTACTAGGCCTTGGAACAATGAGCGGGCCCTAGTAGTGAGGAGGCCCAAACAGAATCTCTCCAACACTAGAGAGGGACTATGGAGGCAGCAGATTCTCTA
Organism: Rhinophrynus dorsalis; assembly: GCA_037306005.1. Taxonomy (NCBI): domain Eukaryota; kingdom Metazoa; phylum Chordata; class Amphibia; order Anura; family Rhinophrynidae; genus Rhinophrynus; species Rhinophrynus dorsalis. Next base: position 473,129,043 of record CM074722.1, read on the forward strand.
AACAAGAGGTAGTAGTAGTGGAAGGCCACTACACCCTAAATGTAGTGTACCAGACAAGACTGAGAGGTAACGTGGAACCAATAGCAGGCCCTCAGGTATACAATACTGACAGTGACCCCAAGACAACCGACTCAGGACAACAGAGCTGTAGGACACTGACAGTGTGTGACCAGGCAACAGGACCCTACCGGGTAGGGTATCAAGGGAACTGCCGGAGCAGTAGGAGCTGAATAATTGTGCACCAGATAGAGCAACGACTGACAGATTGCTAAGCGAATACGGGGGCCCTAGTGAACTAGGGTGAGCGAAGCTGACAGTGTGCTAAAATAGCATGACCCCCAGAGTGGAGGGTGACACTGGAGGTAGATAGGCAACTGTACCAACACAGAGAGATGCTGCAATGACTGTGACCCACTAGCGCTAAACTCGCACCAACCCTGTAAGTGTTAAACGGACGCTCAGACCTGAATGCGGCCATGGGGCCGTTAGATGAGTAAACGAGGCACCCAGGGAACTACAACCAACCTCGATGTGAAGTACGGAAAGAACAGGTCAAGCGTATCGTGGTGCTGTACCAAGGAGGATCGCCAACACCAGAGTGCAGGGAACCTAAATAGCGCACAATAATGGAAGTGAATGGGTCACAGTACAGGCGACAATTAGAGCGCAGCAATATATAGCTACCGAGGAGCAGCGGAGACGTATGGTCAGACAGACTGAGTTATACAGAGAGCAGGGATGTCAGCCAGGCCAGGTCGGTACACAGAGCAGGAACATCAACCAATCTGGTTCGGTACACAGAGCAGGAATGTCAGCCAGGCCAGGTCGGGACACGGAACAGGAACGTCAGCCAATCTGGTTCGGTACACAGAGCAGGAACGTCAGCCAGGCCAGGTCGGGACATGGAGCAGGAACGTCAGCCTATCTGGTTCGGTACACAGAGCAGGAACGTCAGCCAGGCCAGGTCGGGACACGGAGCAGGAACGTCAGCCAATCTGGTTCGGTACACAGAGCAGGAACGTCAGCCAGGCCAGGTCGATACAAGGAGCAGGAATCCGAGTACACGAAGAGCAGTAAGTCAAACCGGGTCATACACAGGATACACACTGAAAGTCAGGAGCGATGCTAGAATCTGGAACACCACGAAAGGGCGCCAAAGCAATGACAGGGCTGAGGTCAAAAGGGCTAGCGCTGAGAGGAGACAGGACCCAGCAGCCAATAAGGGGCTAGCAGGAACAGAACAGAAAGTAGCAATGTCGCGAATGTCACGGGCACCGTGATAGGCACACTGGGGAAATCCTTCCTGAATTAAATTTACCTGTCATCTACACAGCTTTTCTCCTCATTAAAGGGGATCTATCACCCCTAAACAAGTTTGTCTTAATATGTACTTTATATAGCGATTATGTGTAATATTGATTTTTTTTTTTTTTTACAGCGTTATTTGGGTGAAATCTAAGAAATAAATACTGCCCTGAGCCCTACTTCCAGACAGGCTGCGGTTACTAGCTCAATATCTAGCCAATGAGACCACTCCAGCTTACAGGCAGAAATCCTCTGTCATCGGAGGAGGCTGGATAGAGGGAGGGGAGCAGAGGCAGAGTGACGGACTGCGGTAATGAGCTAGTAACCGCAGTCTGTCTGGAAGCAGGGCTCAGGGCAGTATTTATTTCTTAGATTTCACCCAAGTAGCGCTGTTAAAAAAAAAAATGCAATATTACACATAATCACTATATAAAGTACATATTAAGGCAAACTTGTTTAGGGATGATAGATCCCCTTTAAATGTATTTATTTAAACTGATTAAAAAAAATAGCTGGCGGTAGTTTTGCAAGCACAGTAAGCCATTCAATAACCCATTGTCACGGTATTTGAAGACTCTCAGACTTAAGGTTTGGTAAAAACGTAACTTTATTAAGAAGTTAAGGCAATCCCATAGGGAATCATACATATATAACAATACAACAAGTAATGACAATATTAATGGGTTCTACCGGCCTTGCCAATACTACCGGGCAAGGCAACCAAGTGACAGTTGCAAATATAGCAGTAGGCTCTACCGGCCTTGCCAATACCAGGTAAGGCAACCGTGAGGTGTAACGTACCGGTTCTACCGGCCTTACCAATACCGGGCAAGGCAGCCTGAAGGAGTACTGAGAGTAGGCTCTACCGGCCCTGCCTTTATCGGGTAAGGCAACCTTAGAGATGTACCGTAAGTAGGTTCTACCGGCCTTACCAATACCGGGCAGGGCAGCCTGAGGGAACACCGATAGTAGGCTCTACTGGCCCTGCCTATACCGGGTAAGGAAACCTTAGAGATGTAACGTAAGTAGGTTCTACCGACCTTACCAATACCGGGCAGGGCAGCCCATAAAAGGAGACCAAGCTGTCAGATGACAATGACAATAGCGTGTAATGGGAAACAATGGTCTCGCTCAAGCAGAAGTCTCCAGACAACTGCAATAATAAGTTGGATAGCAACCGGCCCTCAGTGTCAGAATAGTCAAGGAGCAAACCAGCATCCTCACGCTGGGACTAACTGTAACATAACCCACCAGGTTAGTGGAGTAAACCAGCGTCCGCACGCAGGGACCAACAGTATATAATGCCACCGAGTTTAATGGAGTAAACCAGCGTCCGCACGCTGGGACCAACAGTAATCAGAGTCACCAGGTGTAATGGAGAAAACCAGCGTCCGCACGCTGGGACCAACAGTAAAATGAACCACCAGGTAAAATGGAGTGGACCAGCGTCCGCACGCTGGAGCCAACAGTAACATGAGCTACTAGTTTAGATGGAGTAAACCAGCGTCCGCACGCTGGAACCAACAGTATCATGAGCTACTAGATTAGTAGGAGCAAACCAGCGTCCGCACGCTGGGACCAGCAGGGATAGAGCCACCAGGTTAAATGGAGTAAACCAGCGTCCGCACGCTGGACCTACAGTAATTGAGCCACCAAGTAATGGAGTAAACCAGCGTCCGCACACTGGACCGACAGTAATTGAGTCACCAGGTTAAATGGAGTAAACCAGCGTCCGCACGCTGGTACCAACAGTAATTGAGCCACCAGGTTAAATGGAGTAAACCAGCGTCCGCACGCTGGACCAACAGTAATTGAGTCACCAGGTTAAATGGAGTAAACCAGCGTCCGCACGCTGGAACCAACAGTAATTGAGCCACCAGGTTAAATGGAGTAAACCAGCGTCCGCGTAAACCAGCGTCCGCACGCTGGACCAACAGTAACATATCGCACAATGTCGCCTCGGTGACAGGGGAAGGAGCGAGAGCCCTGAGACCAAGCGGAGGCTATCCGGAACGAGCACCGCTACACTGACAGATGACCGGTACAGAAGGAGCCACAGAAAGTAACCGGAACTGGCTAGAGAGACAAGCAGGCAGGAGACTCAGGAACTCAGGAACGAACGCGGCTGGAACACTGGAACCACTGGAACACCGGAACGCAGGAACCTCAGGCCCAAGCGCCTGACAAGCAGGTCAGCTCAAGTAATGTCAGAGACACCGCGAAAGGGCAACCTGGAAGTGCCCAGACTGGGTTTAAAAAGGCTGTGTGAGTATCACAGTGCCTGTGATTCTCTGTCACTCTTACTTGTGGTTCGCTCTGATTTGCTGAGCCAGTTTGGCCTGCCCCTGGTGACCTTCTTATGCCTGGCCCAGACATCTGTCAGATGCCCTTTCGTGGTGTTCCCGAGCCAGTAGTGCTGTCGCTGTGTTCCGGATTCTCGTGTACCGACTTGGCTTGTCCTGACTACGCTCCAGTGTTCCTGATCGTGTTTGACCCGTGCTCGTCTGCGAACCACCTCTGTGTCTTGACCAGGCCTGGCTGACGTTCCTGTTCGTGTATGACCCGGCTTGTATGACTACCTCCTGCGTGCTCCGACCCGGCCCGGCTGACTTCCTGCTCCGTGATCAAGTTCCAGCCTGTTCCTGTGACCTCCGTTCCCGTTGTCGCCACCGCGACATTGTGCACCCGCTGTTGCCAGCCACCGTGTGACCATCCTGCCTTGTGTTGCCTTCGATCAGTGCAGTGTATTGTTGTCTTGCAGAGCTGTGCGTGCCTCACTATACTTGCAGAGCCTCATTACCTTACTGAGCCTTGTGCAAACGTGCATATTAACCCTTGCAGTGCCGCTTTACTCTCGCTACCTCGATTCCCAGTATAGAGCCTCTTTCATTGTGCTACGTCTGCTGAGTTGGCCGCTCACCGTCGGCGACTCTATCTATCCTACTGCAGAGTAGTCACTTTATGTGGGCCGGTAGGGCATCCTTGGCTCTCACTTCTCGTTGTTTACTGGGCGATACCTACTGTGGTAGTGTGGCAGCAGAGAGAAGGCTCAAGCTCTGGCAAGTTCCCGTTGTATACGCCCGTGGGGGCTATAGGCTCTAGCACTATTACTGCTGGTATCCGGTTACGTCTGAGGAGGCTATTATCAGCTCTTGAATTGCAGGCCGGTTTCCGTTACGCCCGTGGGGGCTACACACACTTGCACTTGCAGAAGCAGTCTTCCTGTAGGTACGCCCGCGGGGGCTATTTGGATCTCTGTTCTGCTTTACAACTTGGTCACTTTGGCTAGGCATTTACGTTTCCAGTACACTGTGGACTGTCTCTATCAGCACCTCCTTTTAACACCCAGGGCGTGCCAAACCACCACATCTGAGACTGACTGATTTATGCTCTTTACCCTTTGGGGTATAGAACACCATTCTCTGCCTAGAGATCTCGTATGTCAATTATATTGTGCATTATCTCTTTGTACTATATCAGTCTTCACTGTGTGTCTATTTCTACCGCCACTTGAGGGCGATCGTTTGCATTATTGATATTCTAATAAAATTGTGTTTTATTTTACCTACTGGTCTGAGTGTCCTAAAAACCGTTACAGTGAGGTGGGCTAACAGCAGACAGCCAATAAGGAACTTCCAGCAAGTGACAGACACAGGATAGCACGAATCATGGGCACCGTGATACCCATGCTGTCAACCGCTAACGTAAGATTAAAAATGACAAAGGCCGGTAATATTTCGCCCCTTGAGACAGATGGCAGCCAAGACCCAGGATATATTACAGAAGGGTCACTCTCTTTGGAATGATGGATACTGAAGTGAGAGACCGCTACAGGTTGAAGTTGCAGCATCAGAGACCTTTATAAGGTTATCAAAGATATTGTTGACTCCATATTCAGAACCAATCGTGCCCTATCCAGAATGCAGAAGTTGATGTATGCCATACATTTCATGGTGTATGGATCCTTCCAGTCCAAAGAGGGATATGTATCTGGGATGTCCCAGGTCACATGTTCCAGAGTACTGTCTCAGGTGCTTGCAGCCCTGAAGAGGAAGGCCATGAGGTACATCCATTTCCCTTCCACCCAGATGGAGTGGGCACATGTCATGCAGGGGTTGTACATAAGGGGAGGCATATCCAGAGTCACTGGGGTCATAGACTGCACATGTGCGCATATGAGCACTCCCAAATTAGAGACATCTCTACATAAATTGCAAGCATTTCCACTCCATCAACACACAGATGGTTTGAGATGACAACATGAGAATCACCCATGTCTGTGCTTCCTATCCTGGCAGTTGTCACAACTCCTACACCCTCAGGTACTCCTCCGTCTCCTGGAACTTTGAGAATGGGACCTACACAGAATGATGGCTATTGGGTGAGTCCCCAATCCACACATCACATTACACAACATACACGGGCACTCATGATCAATGAAAACCCAGCTTACATGGTCATCCACATAACCAAGTGGTACATGTGTCACAATGTCAATTCTTTTCCTCAGTGGATGCTGGATATGGCCTCCTCAAAACCAGATTTTGGTGTCTGGATAACTCAGGGTGAACTCTTCAATATGCGCCAGGCAAAGTATGCATTATCATACTATGGCATGCCATACTCCACAAAATCGCAATAAACACAAGTGTAGTGGAGGATCTGGATTCAGAACCCATTGTGGAGGTTACTGTTACCCAGCCTGAGGATGAGGAGACCCTGAAAGGGGCAGAGAGATGAAAAAGGCTCATCAGGGACTTCATTACTTGTGAGTATAATACACGAATCAAACACAATGCATGAAAAACCATGAATAACCAAGGGCAATGTGTGGAAATCCACTCACACAAGACATATGTTTCACTCCACAGGATGACTGAGATTCACATGAGCCAACAGCCTTGAAATTGCCTGCTTCAACATCACAATGTCATAGCTGGCACCGTAATGAACACATGCAGCCCACATGCCAAGTCAAACAAGTCAACTCCTGTCATGCCCTCACCGACAGTCTGGTGACTCTTGGCTGTCTTGGAGTTGTTGTGGGGGTCGAGGGGAAGTTGGTTGCAGCTGACCCATCATTTGACTATTGTGCTCTCCACCAGCAGCCTCTGGAAGCACATTTGCTCTCACATTTCTATGAGCATCTTGCCTGACAAGTCAATGATTCTGGTCCCAATATGTCATATCTCTGTAGTGAGGATAGCTTGCTGGGATTCTATATCACTGAGTGGCTGCAGTTCTCTCCATGTTGCACTGACACCTCCTGGAGATGTATCTGACCTCCCTAAGCAGCCTCCTGTGGAAGCAGATATATACCTCATCCATCCTGATTGTTCTGGTAGCTGTAGCAGAGGATGAGGGTGTGGATGGTGCACTTGGAGTTGCTGAGGATGCTTCTACTTCTTGGTCTGGCTCTATCTGTTGACCGGTCATTTCCTCATGGTCTGTGTGTGCCTATGATGCTGCAGCTGCTGGTGAGGTGATTGTAGAGCCAGGTGTGAGGGGGCCAGCATGGGATGCACACGATGGTGATCGTTGTACCCCCACCACATCTATTGTCTCCTCATTGACCTCTGATCCTCGTTCCCTGGTCCACTCTGTGATGGTAGGGTGAAATGTAGAACAATGTGTTGTGTATTCCTCTTGCACTCAAAGTGTTAAGAGATGATTACATGTGTAACACTGTTGAAGAACATAACAGATGTTTGTATGACAAAGTGATGGCAATCATTGTTTGTGTGTGGTAAGGATGTTTGATCAACACAGCACCGAGGGGGTTAAACTTGTGCTTGGACATGATTTGTCCTTCTTACTCCATCATATTTCTGTTTTGGATCTTCAGCATTATCTCCTTGTTTGAACCCTATCAGTGTTGGTGAACTTGTGAAGCTTAATGCTGGCCATGTGTTCAGCTGACATTGTGTTGTTGCATACTAGCTAAGAAACTTTGTGTGGTGGACAGTTATGGACATGACTTATACTGGGAGTCTGGAGGTTGCTGTCATCACTTATGTCACTGCCTCCTGGGACACCCTGAACAACAGTCGTGGAGAAGTTCTGTCACAACATCTCCTTCCGGACATTAAAGCGTAACTTTCACCTTCTATAAAGTCGCCCTCCAATAATTAGGCATATGGCAACTAGCTTCAAAATAGTTCTATTAGCTCTCAGAAGTACCCGATTCTGAAGTAATCCTTTATCTTCGGAGACCAGAAGCCAGACATCAGCGCAGACATCTTGCCTTAAAGACGTCTGCTCACGTGTGCTGTCAGTCCGGTCTCCTCTAGGAGGCATTGCACTGTGCTGAAAGGCACTGGAAGGGAATGACGGCACAAGCGTGCAAGCAGCACAAAAGTAAGAAGCCTGGCCTTCAGTCTCCGAAGATTAAAGGGATAGTAATACTTTGTTTTATCTTTATTTTATTTTGTAGCCATTAAAAAACATGAAGAACGATATAAGTCTTATCTCTCAAACCTTTATGGTTTAAGAGATATTCACAAGCAAAGTTTCCCCTTCCATCCCTTTTTCCTAGTGTAAGCCATCTCTTCTCAGATGTGAATCTGGTTGTATGACAGGACAGATAACAGAAGGGGACAAACTTCTTTGTATGAAAACAATGAAAGCCCTTCCCCCCTTAACAAGTTTTTCAGCTTTTTCCCTTATCTTAATTGAAGATTGTCCCTCTCTGCAGTCTACCTGGGCACCTCCCTTCTGATCTGTCTGAACGGGGGGGGGGGGATACTTTGCTTGTGAATATCTCTTAAACCATAAAGGTTTGAGTGATAAGACTTATATCGTTCTTCATGTTTTTTTAATGCCTACAAAATAAAATAAAGATAAAACGAAGTATTACTATCCCTTTAAGGATTACTTCAGAATCGGGTACTTCTGAGAGCTAATAGAACTATTATGAAGCTAGTTGCCATATGTTTAATTATTGGAGGGCAACTTTATAGAAGGTGATGTTCAAGGGGGAAACAACTCTGGTGCCTCTAGCATGCATGACCAAGTCTCCCATCTTGTTTTTGCCTTTCCTTTTTGCAGTCAGTCCAGTTCTTCTTTATGGAGTCAGTGGGATGCTTACACCTGGACACCACGTTCACTGTGTTCAGGACCTGACTCCAGGTGAGCTTCTTCCAAGTACCTATCCTTCTGCCCTTTTTAGTTGTGAACAGGATGTGATCTCTTTCTAGAATGCTCTGCACCAGGGCCATATTCTCCCTGTGGCAGGTCCTGCAATCTGTCTTCCTCCAAACCAGTCTGGGATGTATCAGAACCGTGTGAGCTGGTCAGGACCTGACTGAGCTGTCCCTGGATGTGTGTGTGTTCCTGCTGCACATTTCCTCTGCTTCCCACTGGTGTGTCAGTCCCTATCCTCTATGTACCTGACCGCTGGTGGGTACACCTTCACCAACCTGCTCTCCCTCTCCTCCTCCTTCCCTGACCGGGGATCCACTGGTCTCTTTCCTGTACCTCTCCCCATCCCTCCACTTCTCTCCCTGCCATCTTCCTATCACTCTCCTAGCTCCCTCACACAGCCACTTACAACCAGAAGCACTCAGTCACAATCACTCTTGGTCACTCACTGATTCACACTCTATGAAATAAAAATGTGTTGCATGTTCAAAAACAAAAGATGTGTGTGTATAGGTGATGTGTGCAATATGTGCCTCTCTAACACTCCCAAGTCGGGTGGTTAGCACTGTTGCCTTGCAGCGCTGGGGTCCTGGGTTCAAATCCCACCAAGGACAACATCTGCAATGAGTTTGTATGTTCTCACTGTGTTTGCGTGGGTTTCCTCCGGGTACTCCGGTTTCCTCCCACACTCCAAAAAACATACTGATAGGTGAATTTAGATTGTGAGCCCCAATGGGGACAGGGACCAATATGAGTGTAAAGCGCTGCGTAATCTGTGTGCGCTATATAATTAAAGAATTATTATTATTATAAGTCTACCTGTCTCCCCTGTATGTGCCTCTCTTCTAAGTCTACTCTCTGCTCCTGAGCCCTGTGCTGTAGCTCTGAGGACCCCCAAACAAAGGCATTCTGTGTCAGTTATTTTGGGGTATATATAGGTTTATTTGAATGTACTTGTTACTTCACAGCCAATCACATTACACTGATTTTGAACTTGTATTGACAATATTTAGTGTCGCTAGATAACATTGACTGTTAGATTGTTTCCTTTGAAGCTGACATATCCGTACGTTATTTAGTGACTGAAATGTATGCACAGAGAGGTAAAAAAAAACGGTGAGACACATGTTATAAGGCTACATGTATTTGTTTGGCCTATGGTCGTTTACCATAATGGTAGGAGGCTTATTGCATAGCTGCACTACACAGACACGGCTAATGTTCGGTAATGGTTTTTGCCTTACTGGCAGTTTTACCATGCTTTATTAAATGGTCAGTTAAAGCTGCATAATTATTATATTTGTTTATTTAGAAAATGTTTTACCAGGAAGAATACATTGAGATTTCTCTCGTTTTCAAGTATGTCCTGGATAGTTTTCAGTAAAGGGTTATATATTTACACAAATTGAGAAACATTATGTATTACATGTTATTATATATACATACATACACATATGAATATATATTCATATGGAATATTAAAATTATATACAATTACACTTTGTTTTTAGATATAAAGAAAGAAGCCTTTATGTTTAAGGATTTTAGACTGGGAGCAGATTTGATTATTTCAGGCAGATTGTTCCAGGCCTTTGAAGCTCTGAAGGAGAAGGCAGATCTTCCTGCTTCTTTCTTGTATTGTGGCATACGCAGTGAGTTGTTAGCAGTGGAGCAGAGGTTATAGTTAGTATGGAGAGCAGGAGTGAGCATACTGCTGAGGTAGTCTGGTAGTTTTCCCAAGAAGTGGTTGTGTACTAAGCAAGAAAGGTGAAGGGCACATCTAAATTTGAGTGTTAACCAATTTAGTTCTTTTAGCATATCACAGAGATGAGTAGTGTAATTACATTGGAGGCTAAACCAGCATATTGAATTATACAGGATGTCAAGTTTACGAAGATGGATTTATGGCTCTGGAGCATATACTACATCACCATAGTCTATGACTGGCAGCAACATATGTTGCACAATACGTTTTCTAACCAGGGGACTTCAACATGATTTGTGTCTAAAAAGAGTACTGATTTTGGGATAAAGGTTGGAGGTTAATTTGTCAATATGATGAACAAAACTGAGATTGGGGTCAAGACACACACCAAGATATTTGTAGGAGGCCACTGGGGCCAATTTAGGATTAGACTCCGTTACAATGGGTAGGTGGGCAGTGCCAAGATTACGCAGTTTGTGATTTGTGCCAAATATCATTGTGACAGTTTTGTCTGTGTTTAAGAACAGTTTGTTCTTTGCTATCCATCTTTCAGCCTTGCAGAAATCATGTTGTAATATGACTTCAAGGTGTGATATGTTTGAGTTTTTAGCAAAGATTATGGTGTCATCTGCATACATGTGTACTGAAGATGATTTGCAAACCTTGGGCAGATCATTTATAAAAAGAGAACATAGAAGAGGGCCAAGAATGGAGCCTTGAGGAACTCTACTTGTTGCTTTGAGCGGAAGGGAGTCATTGCCAGCAACTGACACAAACTGCATTCTGTCTGATAAATAGGATCGGAACCATTTCAGAGACTTATTACTCAATCCTGATCTTTGGAGTTTGTTTATAAGAATATTATGGTCTACTGTGTCAAAGGCCTTGGCAAAATCTAGGAAAATGGCTCCTGTGAGGTCACCATTTTCCATGCCGTCTGGATATCGTTGGTTACTTTTAGGAGGGCCGTTACTGTTGAGTGATTTGGTCGAAAGCCTGATTGAAGAGGGGTGAAAAAAACGGTGTGTCGGTAATATTTATTAGCTTTAAAATGAATTAGCTTCCACCAAAGAGGGTGGAATGAATTGATGAGGTGAAATAATCATGCAAATCCTTTTCGAGATTGGAAGCTCCCACTGAGGGAAAAGACTTGTACAGGTGATGAATCGTCTTAAAAAAATAAATAAGAAAAAAAATAAAAACATAATCCACAAAATGTTCATTTTAATTAATAGGATATTTTAAATTGATGGCAGAGCTGGATCATCCGTTATGACAATCTAGGCTACCGCCTAGGGCCCATGGCAATATGATATGTCACAGACAAAGGCCCAGCTGTTGCTGTGGCTAAAATTTTCTGTCAGTCGCCCTTTTTCTTGAAACAGAATAGCATCATCCAGTTGCTCCCACTTCCACGAGATCCAGAATACCAGTACCTGCCAGCAGCACTGTGTGTCAGAAGCACCGGATCAGGAGATGTTGAGCCCCAAACTGGTACCTTGCCTAGGGCCCTATGGAGCTTTAATCTTTCTCTGATTGATGGGTCCCCTTTAACCCCTTAAGGAAGCATGATGTGCCAGGACCTGCTTGGGAAAACTTCCCTAAAGGACCAGTGATGGTCCTGGCACATCATGGAGGTCAGTGCTCCCCATGGTCCAATATTCACGCGGTCCTTAACGACCACTGACGTGCCAGGACCGTCACCACGGTCCGGCACTTAAGGACCAGTGACGGTCCTGGCACGTCATGGAGTTCAGGGCTCCCTGTGGTCCGCGGTCCTTAAGGGGTTAATATTTGTTTAAACTGCAGCACACACATTAGTCTATGTGAATAAAATAATTTGGTCCTATTATAATTTATTCAATTACATAAAGACCTGTCCTCTGGAAGTAACTTAAAATTACTGTTCCTGCCCACCAGCCACACCCTCAACAACGCCACCTTACACAAAATGATCCCTCTTTTGAACTTTGATTGTCTGAAATATTAAGGGACTAGTTGAAAAGCCCATATACACAGGCCACAATGCCACCCAGCAACCTCGGCTGCTGGCTGGATCCTGTTGGCCACGCTGCAGTCACGCGCACTACTGACTGCCCAAACGTGACGCGGCTGATAACAGAGTGGGGTGCTCTGAATTCAGACCGTAGCCCTCTCTATGCCCCTTCTTGTGGTCTGAATTCGGAGCACCCTACTCCTTTATCAGCCGCAGAGCGAGCAGTCTCTACAGCTCATGACTGCAGCACGCGCACGCGTCTCTACTGCGTATGACGGCTTCTGACAAACATACTTTTAGAGAATTATTATATAGGATAAGGTCAATACTATGAAGACTTCCAACACATAGTCCTCTCTAGTAGTCAGAGGTCTAGTGCCTCAGTTAACCCTTTAAGTGCTGGAAGGGTCAGCAAAACTGCACTTCAATGCACTGCACTGATAATTCTTATGTATTCCAGTGGTTTGCATCAAAATTACACCTATTATCCTGCGTGCCTTGACCCTTCCACCACCCGCGTACCCTCCCCACTCCCACCACGTACACGTCTCTCACCGCCTTCGCTTCCTTCTCTCACTTATCCTTCCCTCACCTCCCGCCCCCTTGTCACCTGCTCCTCATCCTCACAGCCCATTGGTTCCAGGGTCTCTTCCCGTCACTCATCCGTTGACATGGAAACTGCTCTTGACACGCCCCTTGCGTGACGCAATGCATGCCGGTCACGTCACGCATCGAGCCAGCGCCGCGGTGTATGCCGGGAGCAGTGAGGCGGCCTGACAGAGCCCGGGATACCGGAGAGCGGAGCTCCGCCCCTCACACCTCCCGGGACACCGGCCGCGGCCACCAAGGGACACGGTATTCACTGCTCCGGTGTGTGCGGCACCCGGAGTTCTGCCGCTTCCCTCCTCACGGCTTCCGTTACATGTTGCCGGCACTGTGCTGCCGGCTCAGGAACCGAACAGAATCTGAGATTCCTGAAGACAGAAACTGCGAAGAGGAATCAAGGTAACCGGGCTGTGTGTGTGCTTTATATTGTACTTACTGTGTGTATATGTGTATACCTATTGGGTCAGTATTGCACTGTTTATATGGGGGAAGATATACTAATGTACTGAGAGAAAGAAGAGCAATTCTGGGGTAATCCAACTGCACCGTGCAGAATAAATAAAAAGTCCAAACTGTCCAATGGGGACATTTAACCCCTTGAATGTTAGAGCGGTAGTTCAATGCGATGGTGATCGTTAACATTCAAGGGTTTAGATGGCCCATTAAATAAATATGATGTTTTAATTTGTTCCCTACGATTCAATTGGGTTGCCAAGAATGACAGCACTTTTACTTAGCAAATCAGCCTCACTGTATTTGTACATTGTATACACAGTATGGGTTGTATTGAGCATACTTACTGTGTGATACCTGTTGTGTATTGTACTGTTTATATCAGGGAATGCATGCTGTGTGCACAGGGAATATATACTGTGTGTATATGCATACATATTATGTATTCTTATATTGTGCTAAGTGTACTTGCTGTTTGATATCCTTTGGTCTATTGTACTTCTTTATGTCAATAAATCTATACTGCATGTGTACTGAATATATGTACGGTGTATTTTTATAATACCGAGTTACTGTGTGTATACCTGTTATATATTGTGTGTTTTATATGTACAGTATACGTACACACTGTATAATATTGTACTGTGTAAATATCTTATATATTGTACTGCTTATATTAGGGAATACATACTGTGTGTACATAATATGTACATAAAGACTGAATAGTACTTTAATTCTGTTTACATATGTATAGAGTCATATCTAGCTACTAAAACTTCATATTGGCTCCTAAAAAATAAATTTATATATTTATGGCTTCAAATGTTCTTATATTTCTATAAGTCCCTGGTGTATACCAGTTGTTTATTACACTATGCTTTTTATCAGTGTAGTACAAGCACACAAGCTGTGTGACTTTTACATAGTACTATTATTTTAGAGCAGTGTTTATTAACTCCTGTCCTCAGGACCCACTAACAGGCCAGGATTTGATGATTTCCGTGTTAGAGCACAGGTGAGTTAATCAATGTGAATGAGCCTCTGATCACCGCACCTGTGATCTAGCAGAGAAATCCCTAAGTCCTGGCCTGTTAGTGGGTCCTGAGGACAGGAGTTGAGAAACACTGTTTTAGAGTATGAATATATACACCTGTTTGTTATATTTCATCTATTTGTGCACTTGCCTTCTAAACTCTACATTGTAAATTGTACTATGTATGTATGTATGTATGTCATATGCATATGAATCCTTTAATGACCACTTACTGTATGACTAGTGTATAGACCCCCCCACCCAGTATATTGAAACAGTGACAATTATTGAGCTTTTCACACTGTACAATTACTGTTTGTGCTTGTTTTATATGTGCTTTGCACATGTGCAGTAATGTTAAATATATAAACTGTAAATCCTATATACAACTACTGTTCATTTTTATTGAGCAAATGTAGTAGCTATGTGTGCATGTATTTATGTATACTGTGTGTGTATATCTGTATAGTCTGTATATGTGTATAAAAATCATGTTTTAATATTCTCTGCCTCTTGGCAGGGCATTTAGGGAGAATCACAGGTACAGGGTAGAACTGCGAGCCAACAACCCTTCATCAGTTGGCAAACTCTTGACAAGGCTTTGTGGCTTTAGGAAAAGTTTAGATTTTGTGCGAGAGCGAGAAGCGTTAAATATATTTAGCCTAGAGCCTAAAAGGCATTTTTAAGCTTTTAGGAAAACTGTTCTTTGCTGTGTTAAAAACTAGTGGAAGAGTAAGACTCTAACATACATGCAGGTAGATTAGCGCGCACACACACAGTGACGGTGGAGCTGGCATTCTCTCTGTTGGCACCTTTACAGCCACTATTTGATTTTTTTTTTTTTTTTCCCCTCCTCATCTGTTAGCTTTCTTAATCCCTTAAGGACCAGTGGGATGTTAACCCCTCTGCTATGACAGATGTTAATATAGTCATAGTGATCCTTTTGAATTGGGTTACTGTACAACAACAGCTCTCAAGTGGTTTCCTGTTGGGGTACACTCTTTAGTTTTCATGGAATCATCATGAAACCCTAACAGTTAAACCATTTAACCACTTGGTTGGTGTAGAATTCTTAACAGTATTACTATAAACTCGATCTTCCACATACCTACCATTTGGTAATGAACCTCAGTGCCCCTTGTTTCCCTGCCTATCATTACTTAAAGGGGTACTGTAAGTGGCTGATGCAGCTTTTGGATAAATAATCTCTCATCAGGAAATCCCAAAAATATATTTTCTTTTCATAAAAAGACTGCTGTTCTTTCAAAGTCCATTGTTTATATTTCCTCTAATCTCTTGAGATTAGAGGAAAGGAGGTTTAGACTTCAGCAGAGGAAGGTTTTTTTTTTTTTTTTACAGTAAGGTTTGTTAAATTGTGGAATTCCTTGCCCAAGGAGGTGGTTATTGCAGATACAATGGATACATTTAAGAGAAGATTAGATACATTTCTTTCAAAATGGAACATACAGGGTTATACTGTATATTAGTAGGCAGATCAGGAAGGTCTGATAAAGACTAACTTGTTTGGCAGTAGGAAAGCTATACAGTTCTCATGTCACTAGGGATGAGGCAATGGTTGAACTTGATGGACATGTGTCTTTATTCAACCTAATTTACTATGTCATCAGAGATCTCTATACAGGAAACTGCAGATAAAATGTAAAAATCTATAAATAAATATTCTTGAAGATTGCATGGAGGACACCTGCCATTAGTCCATCTCTGAACAAGTTAACCCTTTTAAGGCCCAGATTGGTGTGGAGCACACTGTTTTGTAATGAGTTGCTCATGCCTCTGGTCCTTTTAAAGGGTAAAGAGCTGCTTATCCTTGTAGCGCTCTCTCTCTCTCTTTGTGTGTTTACACAGAATCTGTTTTACATCTTCAGGTAGCCTTGGGGTACACAACTGAGGTGAATGTCTGTGCATTATACGTAGCCTTGGTGAGCTGTTGTGTCTCAGTTGTGCGCACTGCAGATTTTACTTTCCTTTTATGCTGCTGATTTCAAATCTATCAACACAGTCCAGTGTTTCAGTTATTTCAGCTTGTTAAGAGGGTGTGATCCTTAGGAAGAACTCCTATCTTTCCATTTAATTTGATCTCCGCTTGAAAAACGTGTAAAACTAGTGATGACTCGATTGAAATGGTTCAGTTTGTGCAAAAACAAGCCAGATATTTATTGTTTTATTCCAGTTTCTAGTTTGCCAAACCAGTCACAAGTATCTAATTTCATAATGGTTTATGTGTGATATGCAGCAGGGTAACCTAACTGCTTGTTTTTCATTTTATAAGATGATGTGTGAAGTGATGCCAACGATCAGCGAGGCTGAAATGCCCTCTGGAGGAAATGGAGGCCACGGATCAGGGTCTCCACTACAGACAGACTCAGATTCTCACTTTGAACAGCTTATGGTTTCAATGTTGGAAGAAAGAGACAGACTGCTTGACACACTGCGGGAGACCCAGGAAACATTGGCATTAAGTCAGGGCAAACTCCAGGAAGTGAGCCACGAACGGGATTCTTTACAGAGACAGCTCAACACAGCTCTGCCACAGGTAAAATCATGTCTGTCTAAAGGTCTTATTTTATTGGTGTGATATGTTGGCTAAAGGTGTTGTTTTGGTTTATACTGGAAGAATTACATTTTGACTTTGACTATATGTCTACTTAATTTTCACTCTCTGACAGGTGAATGTCTCAAGTGAAGTTAGTGTGGCTTTAGTGCTACTTATGTACAATGAACGCTAACAGCACTTCTCACTATGGGTTGTATGCAGAAGATAAGTGTAGCAATCCTTGAACAAAACAGCTGCACTATAAGGCACAACATGCCCCAAATTCATTTTGATTTAAATGGGTTAACCCTTTTAATGCTAGAGAATTCTCCAACTCGTTGCTTTCCAATACATTGGAGAACGTTTTAGCATTCAAGGGGTGGAAAGTCCCATTTGTCAAGGAATTTAATGTATTCCCTATGGTGTAGCTGGATTGCCCCAGAATTGCTAATCTCTTGCTTTCTGAGTACGTGTCTGAATCGGTGGTGGGCAATGTGAGGCTGTCCAGCTGCTGCCAACCTACAGAGATGAGGGATATTGTGAATTGCAGTGTGGCAGTAGCTGGAAGGCCTCACTTTGGCCATGCCTGCTCTAAATGTGTGTTCCCTGTGGCCGTTATGAAGCAATGAGGCTCTTCTCTCACTGTGATGTGATGGCATGAGTTTGGGGCCATATGCGCAAAGTTAAAGCAGAGCCTTTTACATGGGATATTTGTTCTCCTTCCTTCTCCTTTGTCGATTTGGCATAGGGATCTAGGAAAGGTATTCCCTAAGGAATTCTGGGAGTGGTCATTCAGTTTTATAATGAAGTCAGTACATTCTGTCACATTACAGGAGTTGCATATTAAAGGGATAGTAATACTTCGTTTTAACTTTATTTTATTTTGTAGGCATTAAAAAAACATGAAGAATGATATAAGTCTTATCTCTGAAACCTTTATGGTTTAAGAGATATTCACAAACAAAGTATCCCCCCCCTGTTCAACCAGATCAGAAGGGAGATGCCCAGGTAGACTGCAGAGAGGGACAATCTTCAATTAAGATAATGGAAAAAGCTGAAAAACTTGTCAAGGGGGGAAGGGCTTTCATTGTTTTCATACAAAGAAAATTGTCCCCTTCTGTTATCTGTACTGTCATACAACCAGACTCACATCTGAGAAGAGATGTCTTACACTAGGTAAAAGGGGCGGGAGGGGGAAACTTTGCTTGTGAATATCTCATAAACCATAAAGGTTTGAGAGATAAGACTTATATCATTCTTCATGTTTTTTTTAATGCCTACAAAATAAAATAAAGTTAAAACGAAGTATTACTATCCCTTTAAGATTCTTCTCCGATGGTACGTGGTTCCGGCTCGTCTCCATAGGTTTAAAAGTTCTATAACAAATAAATGTTGGAGGTGTGGGGAAGAAGTAGGAACCATGTACCATATATGGTGGGAATGTATGGGACTGCTGGAAATAAAGAAAAGAGTGACGGATCTTATTAGGGTTATTTTTGGATGCCAAGTAGAGTTAACGCCACAGGCATTTTTATTTTTACTGTATTTACCATTAAAGGGACTGTAATGTCCCATAAAAACTTTATAGTTTTATAGAGCCTTAGGGTTTGCACCATTCTGCTTATTTTCTATCTCTCAAACCGCAGTGGTTTGAGAGAGACAGGCACTGAAAGTTCGCCCCTCTCTCTCCTCCTAACGTCAGCGTCTAGCTGACAGCAGGACATTCTGGTCCGGGGACCAGCAGGCGGCTCTGCAGCAGAGCTGAGATTGCATTATCTATAAAGAATTCATTCATTGGAAATGTCTACAAAGTGTGCTTGCAAACCAGGCACACTTTGTAGATCTTTCCAATGAATTCTTTATAGATAACGCAATCTCGGCTCTGCTGCAGAGCCTCCTCGAGTCGTATGACTCGATTCTCCTGCTGTCAGCTTTAAAGAGGAAGGGGAGGGAGGGGGAAACTTTGAATCCCTATATCTCTCAAACCATAGTGGTTTGAGAGAGAGGGTTTGCACCATTATGCTTATTTTCTAAGTCACTATAAAAAGTTTTTATGGGACATTACTGTCCCTTTAAGTACGTAAGTACATTGAGCTTTATTGGTCAATATTTTTACTTCAGTAAAGATGTGTGTGGCTAGATATTGGAGAAAAACAGAGACTCCTCATTGGCAGGAAGTAATAGATCAGATCTCTTATCAGTGTATTTTGGATAGAGGTTATTAGGCATCATGCTCAGCTCTAGGGAAATATGAGGGAATTTGGAATTTATGGACCAAAATATTCCCCTCAGCAAAATAAGATACCCCATGGGAAATATCACCCTAGTCACAGAGTTCTCCATCCAAAAACGTGTAGCGAAAACAGAGCCACTTTATATTATACGTCAGGTTTGAATGTGGAAAATGTGGAAGTGATGAATGATTTAGTAAAATTATTATGTATAGAATATAGAACTTTTATGAGTGAATTGTAAAAGAATATAACTTTGTATTTGAAAATGATAAAGGCAGAGCAATTGTAGGGCAAACCAGGGGGACAAATAACATTTCATGTCAATCTAAATCCTATTGCCTGACACTTTCTCCATTGGAGTCCGATCAGGGGCGGATTATAAATTCCCCTGATACGATTGTCCGGTTTGTTGGATTCATAAACTGGAGGGATTTAAACGTAAGTTACTGATTGGATTGGTTTATTTTTATATGAATTCTGATAGCAAGAGTGCCCCTACCTGTATATATTTGTCATTGTAAATCGGAATCTTAACTCCAGAATGCTAGAGGACTCCAGTGTGTTCCTTTGGAATTAGCTGGAGACCTCTGGTTGAAAATGCCATTTAAATCAGTAGGAATTAAAATGTGCCAGAATAGTGCATTTGCCCCTAGAATTACTCCGCTGTTTTTGTGCATGGAGCCCTAATTAGACTAGTTATGGCCAGGTGTGAAGTAGGGTTGTATTTCCAGTCAATAGAGCAAATCAGGGACCATCTATAGCTCTTCTGATGCAGCTCAGGATATAAATGAATATTCCTCAAATCTCCACTTATTTAACCCCTTAAAGGGGATCTCTCACCTATATATAAGTATATGCTCATTAGTTAGAGCATTTAGCCAAAACATTTAAAACGTTGTTCATTTAAAAAAAACATTATCAGCGCAAAACTTAATGTTTAAAAAGTGCCTGGCAGCCTACTTCCTTCTTGCAGTACTGCCTCTGCTCCCGTCCCACTACCCAGCATCCTCCGATGACTGATGCTTTCTTTCTCTAAGCTGGAGCCATCTCATTGGCAGAGATCGAAATCTAGCCAATGAGATCGCTCCAGCTTAGTGACAGACAGTCTCTGTCATCGGAGGATGATGGGTAGTAGGACGGGAGCAGCCTCTGTTCGGCAAGCTTCGGCAAACCGGAAGTAGGCTGCTGGGCACTTTTTAAATATAAATTTTTGCACTGATAACGTTGTGTGTGGTTGTTCATAAAAAAAAAAAAAAAAAAAACGTTTTAAATGTTTTGGATACATGCTCTTACTAATGAACATTACCTATATATAGGTGAGAGATCCCCTTTAACGACCCATGATGGTCCTGGCACATCATGGGTTAAATGATAGCATCATTCTGCTATCATTAATTCCAGGCTGAGACTGAGCGCTCTGGTACCGGAGCATTCAGTCTCAGCCACTTTCACTAGTGCTGGGTCGTGATCGCTGCAGCAGCGATCACATGTACCGGCATTGTGAATGAAAGAGGCAGTACTGCCTCTGTGTCTCTCCTCAGCCTGTCTGTCCCTTACAATCAAAGTAAGGGACAGAGAAGCAGAGAGGAGACACCTAATGTAAAGAGAGAATTCAGCAGCTGAGGGTATTAACACCTTCCCTGCTGTGTTGGAGGCTGGCTAAATGCAGGTCCATTTTTGACCTTCTAAAATTAACTTTTTATAAATTAAAAAAAAAAAAAAAAAAAAAAAAAAAAGGCCATAACAAAAATTGGGAATGTGATTGTTGTGGAGCCATGTAATACACTTATACCCTCTGCCAAATGTCATCAATAAAAAAGTGGGAAAATAGGGTGGGGGAAAAAGGGGCATGGGGTTTTTCACCCAGGGGGCACAGTGCCCACAAAGTGTCCATTTTGTAGGTATGACTAGCCGGTCATACCTTTCATGCATTCTCCATAAAAATGTAACCCATTACACCCAAATCATCCCAAGAGGGGGGAAAAAAATGACACTTTTTTTTTTTTTTCCCCGTTTTCTTTAATTTTGCTAAAATAAATGGTGGGCTATCCATATAAGTATGGTATCAAAAGAGAGCCATATTTGTGCCTAAAAATGGTATATAATTTTCATGTGTAAAATAAAGTACTTAGAGGGAAAACACTGTTGAACAAAGACAGTCAAAAAGGTCAGAATTGCTCTGGTCCTTAAGTGAAATCGACCTCAGATTTTTCCAGTCCTTAAGGGGTTAAATGCATGAGAGGTCTCTGGTGCATTGCTTAGCAATGTGTTTGAGACCATCCTTGCGCTCAGGTTGTTAACTCTTTGAGTGCCAGAATGCTTGTGTACCCCTCTGGCACTCAAAGGGTTAAAGCCTATTTAAATCATCAAAAATTTTCCTATGTGCCTTATGGTGCAGTTGATTTGCTCCACAGTTGGCTTTTTAAAATTATTCCCTTATCTCTGTAAATTTGTGGTGGAGATTAGTGAACATTTTAGGGTTCAGAGTATGAAGTGAAAATATATAGATGAGATACATGGTAACATCCAGTTGAATGAATACTGGTAAGTGAGTGTATTGTTTTCATCTCGGAGACTGCATCTTCAGATGAATGGAAAATAAAGTGCTCTTCAGAATAGAATAGGGCCATTATAATGGCATGTGGTCTGCATCTGGATTTTCAGCTCAGTTTCCACTACAGAATTCCCAACAACACACACAGCTCTGTTATTTTGGCCATTCCATATAGATGCACCTTTGCCCAGGAATGGATTGTTTTAAAATTGGAAATGCTAACAATAATGGACTATATAGGTGGAATGCAACCTGAGTTCCTCCGGCTGTTTTTGGCTGTGGTTTCTTGGCCAGATGAGGTTGTCTATCACTGGGTTCCATGATAGATTGTGGGTGATTCTTACCTTTGTGACTTGTATAGCTAAAATTAATGGGATGCATGAGAGAGATGTTTGTATTGTTTTGCAACTCCTGTCCTTAGAAGTCATTGATGTTTGTGTATGTGTGTGTTTTTTTTATAATTGTATCACTATCGTATGTATGTTATTAGATGTGGCTACTTGCCTAGCTGTTGTATAGCTTGTTACATTGAAGTCAACTGCATCTCTGTGATTTGTAGTTGCAATTTTGTCACTGTGAACAAGGAGCTGATTTATTAAGCTGCTAAATTGACTGGGAGGATGATTTAGATGCTGTATGTGCTAGACATGACAATGCAGTCCCAACGACGAAAGAGAATTTATGAGCTATCAACTTCTTGTAATATTAATTTCTACAATAAGTGCAAAAACATACCACCCGTTCATTCTAGGTCTGTTCTTTAACTCCAATATAGTTCAGTGGAACTGCACACTAGGCTGGGGCATGTTAAAAAATATAATATATATGTACTATAAATAGCTGTTGGAGAAGTTGAATTATGTATAATAACAATCATATAGGGCTTTAAGTTTAAGACATCAAACTTATCACAGCTAATCTCCTCCCCTACTCGCATAAATATTAAAACATCCACCCATACTCTGCTAGACTGGATCCTTTCATCCTGCACAAGTATAATCCAAGACTCAGGTGTACTAGCAAATGTGTATAGCGATCACTCCATAGTCTACTGTGTCCGCAAAATAAAACCAATCAAATCATGTCCAAAAGTTATAATTACTAAATCATTTAAAAAAATGTGATCTCCAGTCTTTCCTAAATGACTTAAGAAATTGCCCATGGTATAGAATACACCTTTATACCTGATCTAGACTCAGCAATTGACTTTTTTGACTCAGAATTCTTACAGGTCTGTAATGGCCATTCCCCTCTAAGGAAGATTGGCTTAAGAGGGGCCCATCTTCCTGGGGTCTCTGCTGGCCTGTTTGAATTATACAGTTTCAGAGATACCTTATGGACAAAATGTAAACAAACTGGTTCTGCTGATGATCACACTGCACAAAGGCAATTGTGGAATACTTGCACAAAGCAAACAAAACTAGCAAAAGCTCAATATTCTTCTGACAACTTGAACAGTAACATATCAAAACCCAGCCAACTTCTGGAAGATAGCCAACTTCTGGAAGATGATTAAAAACATCTACAACCCTCCTAACAACTCTTACCCATCAACTATAACCACAGGTAAAGAAACAATACAGTGCCCCTTAGCCATAGCTAATGCGTTTAATAACTACTTTGTTGGATGTGCTACTGCTCTGATTACACAAAACAAACATAATTCTGAAGTAGAAACATGCACAGATCAGATTATGTCACCTGATACCTGGTCTAATGCTAATGAATTTAATTTCATGCCAGTAAATGAGAGTGAAATAAATGAACACCTCCTTAACTCAAAAATAAAATCACAATCTGGCCATGACAAACTACCATCAATGTTGTTAAAGCTCAGTGCTTCGGTCACTGCCTACCCTATTAAAACACTAATTAATGCCTCTCTGTCATCTGTGTATATGGCCAAACCCTGGAAAGTAGCTAGACTTGTGCCTATCCACAAAAGTGTGGATAAAAATGTAGTATCAAATTACAGACCAATATCCCTACTCCCCACATTGGCTAAAATCCTAGAGAAATGTGTCCATGCGCAACTATATAAGTATTACTGGCTGACCAGTCCCCCCCCCCCCCCTTCAATCAGGCTTTCATTCAAATCACTCTATAATCGCCGTCCTCCTACATTTTGCAAAGGCCTTTGGAGTTTACTTATCAGAATACTATGGTCTACTGTATCAAAGTTCAGGACTGGATAATCATTCTCTAAAGTGGTTCCAGTCCTGTTTATCAGACAGCAATATATGTCTATTGCTGACAATACCTCCCTTCCACTCAAAGTTACAAGTGGGGTTCCCCAAGGATCCATCCTTGGCCCTCTTCTATTTTCTCTGTTTATAAGTGATCTGCCCTTGGTTTGAAAAGCATCTTCAGTACACATGTATGCAGATGACACTATAATATATGCCAAAAATTCAAACATATCACAACTGGAGGGCGTATTACAGCATGACTTCTCTGAAGTTGAAAAATGGATAGCAAAGAACAAACTGTTCCTAAACACTGACAAAACGGTCACAATGTTATTTGGTACAAAGCATAAACTGCATAATCTCTGCAATACCAATCTATCCATTGTAACAGAGTCTAATTGTAAATTGGCCACAGTGGATTCCTACAAATCTCTTGGTATGTGGCTTGACCCCAACCTCAGTTTTTGGTATTCCGATTGATAAATTAACGTCCAAATTTGATCCCAGAATAGGTGCTCTGTTTAGAAACACATCCTGTTTAAAACCCCTGGTAAGAAGACATATTGTACAACAGATGATAATGCCAATCATAGATTATGGGGACGTAGTATATGCTCCCGCACCACAAATCCATCATGCTAAAACTGACACGCTGTATAACTCATTATGCCGCTTTACTTCTCTAGAAAACTACCAGATTACCTGAGCAGTATGCTCACTCCAGCTTTCCATACTAACTATAACCTCCACTCCACTTCTAACAACTCACTGAGTATACCACACTACAAGAAAGAAGCCGGTCGATCTGCCTTTTCCTTCAGAGCGCCGAAAGTCTGGAATAACCTACCTGAAAAAATCAGATCTTCTCTCACTCTAAAATCCTTAAAAATAACTGCTTCTTTATATCTTAAAAACAGTATGCAACTGTATGTAACGTTTTTAGTATATGTGTGTATACATATGTAGTTATACCTATTATGTCTCTGTATTGGTGCAAATATGCAACTGTTGCTGTAAACACTTCAGGACATACTTGAAAATGAGAGAAATCGCAATGTATTCTTCCTGGTAAAACATTTTCTAAATAAGAGGTGAAGTTCTGGGGCATACCAACTGCACCACAGGTTTGAAATGAGAATTACAAACATTCCCAGCGCTCCAACCCTAAAGAGATATCCAACCTATTGAGTGGCGAAGCAATGCATTGGAGACCCCTCTGGCACTCAAAGGGTTAAAGCCACATTTAAGTCAGGAGAAAGTTTGATTTCTCCCCTTTGGTGCAGTTGGCTTGCTCCAGAATTGCACTTATTTATTTTAGTACAATTTTTATTAAAGAATAGAAGGTGGTGCAAAGTAGGTATAACAAGATCTTGTGGACAAACGTCAATACCTTATGATAAAGAAAGGAAGATAATACAATTAGCGAATGACAAGGCGTGAGGCCTCAAACTTCAAAATTGAATTAACATTGTACGAAGAACCAAATCCACTGTAAGGGGTTGCTAACAATCTTCAACATAAGGCACGGGGAGGTGTATCCTGTGTACCAGAATTAATAAGAGCATAGAGGAAAAGAGGCATAGAGGAGAAGAAGAAAGAAGATGAAGCAATAGCACAACAGAGCAGAGCAAAGCTGGAGCAAGAGAAGGGAAGGAGAGGAGAAAAAAGGGGGGGGGGAGAAGGAAGCGGAGCAGTAAACTCTGGGAGAGGGATTAGGGGGGCACATGGGTCAGTGGTAAAGATCCCCTCACTTAAGTATGTACAAATGTAATCCAGGAGTGATTTGTCAGAATATATGGGAAGGGTGCCTGTAGAGGTATGAAATAATCTCTCCATATCCAAGAGGTGTCTGATGCAGATCTTCTAATGTAGGAGGACAGGAGGATCGGAAGACTTCCACTTCTTTGGAATACATGTTTTAGCTGCTGTTGTAAGGAGGATCCAGTTCTGGAAGGAAGAAGTAGGGAAAGGAGGGGATCTGGTAGGAAAGATGGAGAAGGTGGTGTGACTGAGGAGAATGAGGTATTTGCAGACCTTTTGAGGTTGGCAGATGAGTGCAAACCTCTGTCCAAAAATCTGAATTGCACTAATTTATCTTGATGACTAAGGCGTTTGTTTTGCTACACTGAGTATCCAGTGCTGCTTCTTAAAGGGACAGTAATGTTCCATAAAAAATGGTTCTAGTTTTGTAGAGGTTAAAAAAAAAATATACTACATGCCGCAAAACCGCGACTCGAGGAGGCTCTTCAGCAGAACTGAAATAGTGATAATTAAAAAGAATGACTTTATTGGAACGGTCTACGAAGTGTGCTTGCAAAGCAGGCACACTTTATAGACTTTTCCATTAAAGTAATTATTTTTCTATAACGTGATTTTGGCTCTGCTGCAGAACCGCCGGCTTGTCCCCAGACCAGGATCTCTTGCTGTCAGCACAGCGCTGACGTCAGGAGGAGGGGGGACTTTGAAAGCAAATATGTCTCAAACCATAGCGGTTTGAGAGAGAGGATTTGTGGCATTTAGTATAATTTTTTTTAACCTCTACAAAACTAGAACCGTTTTTTATGGGACATTACTCACCCAATAATAATAATAATAATAATGATGATGATATATCTTTTGAAAATAAATGAGACAGTGGAGATAATACTAGTCACTGGTAGAATTTACGGTATTAAGTCCATCAATGAGAAAACGAGAGCCGCATTAATGCAATTTAAAAATAATTACTACTTTGGAACGGTTAGACAAGTGTGCTTGCAAACCAGGCACACTTTGTAGACCGTTCCAAAGAAGTAATTCTTTTTAAATCGCGCTATTGCGGCTCTGCTGAAGAGCCTCTTGTCGGTCCCCCGACCAGGAACTCCTGCTGTCGGCTTACAGCTGACGTCAGGGAGAAGGAGAACCTTAGCGGATGAGCTCTCTCAAACCATAGCGGTTTGAGAGATAAGATTTGTGGCATTTAACTTATTTTTTTAAGCTCTACAAAACTCTTTAAAAAAAAAAAAAAAAAAAAAAAAAAATGTTATGCCCCTTTAAAGCAAGCTACTTTGACCTGTGATACTCCATTAAAAAAAAAAAAAAGAAAAAAAAAAAAAAGTGAACAGGTAGACAAACGCAATGATGGCAAACGGTGGCATTTGTTTTATTCATAGCAATTGTTGCCAGTGTGAACTAGCCTTCACTGTTTGCATGCCAGATGGGTGTCCAGCACATTGAGAAGCATTGTATTGGACATCCATTTGGCACTTGAAGGGTTAACACTTGAGTGCTAGGAGGGTATGCAATGCGTTGCGAAACCCTCTGGCACTCAAACGGTTAAGGGATTTTAGAAACAGTTGGAATAGGCATAGAACCTAGTGAAGAATGTCTAAAAATTAGAAGTCGGCAAAAATATAGTAGCCAGGAATGGGATGCTTGTGTATACATAAATGCATGCTGTTTTCCCTTACATCTGCTCACTGCCATTTTTAATCCTTTGACAGTGAGAGCTGTCTTCAACGCAATGGGAGACCGCCCCAACAGTAAAGGGATTGATATAACAGAAACCTATGGGCCTTGTGTATAAAGGCAAACCGCCTGCACCAGAGTGGACAGATAAATATCCAGAATTTCCCATTGATTTTAAATGGGGCTTTTAGCCCTGTGAGTGCCAGAGCGGTACGCAATGCATTGCAAAGCAATGCGTTGCGTACCCCTCTAGCGTTCAAAGGGTTAACCCACTGAAGACTGGAGAGGTCTTCAGTACATTACAAGGCAATACACTGAAGATCACTCCAGCATTCTTTGGGTTAACATTCCAGTGTAAATCAGTGGGGGATTTGTATTTGTCCCACTCTGCTTTTGAGCCATTTGAATGCCAGATGGGAGCAGAACACATTACAGATCAAGGCCATTGTATACCCCTTTGGCTCTAAGTAGGTTAAAAAGAATGGGAAACTGGGTCAACTAACCAGTTCTTCTGTGCCATTACAGCCTCTGTAAAATCCTATTTCTGTACAGTGATTGTAGGCATTAGGCCTCAGGGTAAAGGAACACCACGTGTTTTCAGAGGATCCCTGCTAGATCACAGGTTAATTAGTAGCTCAGTGACTGTATTTAATATTTGTGTTTTTAACTAGA
Organism: Rhinophrynus dorsalis; assembly: GCA_037306005.1. Taxonomy (NCBI): domain Eukaryota; kingdom Metazoa; phylum Chordata; class Amphibia; order Anura; family Rhinophrynidae; genus Rhinophrynus; species Rhinophrynus dorsalis. Next base: position 473,156,931 of record CM074722.1, read on the forward strand.
GTGATCATAAAAACCTGACCTGTTTGTGTGCCCTGAGGACTGGAGTTAAGAATCACTGTTTTAGTTAGTCACAGTAGTTCCTGTACTGGTGAAATGAACGTTTTCTTGGATATTAGAAACCTATGAGCTTCATAAAGGGTGTTGTGCTGGCACAGATAGGAAGAGAGAGACTTCCTTTGAGATGGGGAGGAGATGATTTGTAGAAGGAATCAGTATGCGCATTTATGTGTTGTTCTTGGCAATTAGATTGTATTGTTCCCCGAGTGGGTTTTATCATGGTGAAATTCTGATCTACGTAATAACCCATAGGGTTCCAGAGATGTCTGTAAATTTCAGTGAGTTAAATGAGAGCTTATAATAGCACCTTGAATGCTATAGAGGTCTACAGTGCTTTGCAGAGCTCTTTCTCAGAGACCTTTCTTGCATGCAAGGGGGTAAAATACAAGTGGGGAAGATTCTCTAAGCGGTGATAAAGTGGAGATGACTTCTCCAGTTCCTGTGTTATGCTATGGAGCCTATTCACTAAGATCTCCAAAGTTGAAGAGATCTTAGTGCATAAGCTCCATAGATTAATAGGAATTGGAGAAGTGATAAAGTAGAGATGACTTCTCCAGTTTATCACCACTTAGTGAATTTCTCCCAACTTGTTCTTGTTCAAAAGAGTATGTTGTGTCTTATAGGAATACAAACAAGATACAGTGTATTGTCCAGTGAGCGCAATTACCCAAGTATCCGCTAAAATGAGATGCCAATACCACTGATACTCTGACCGCAGGCCTGGTTTATGATCAACCCCAAATGGTTCCCTTGATTGGAACACTGGTCTAAAGCATACAATGTAACACAATATAAAATATATATATATATAATTTAAAAACTTGCAAGAACGAGAAGATGATAGCCATTACGTGGGTTCCCCTTATCTGATTCTAAGTCGATACAAAGATAAATGTAACAAAATAATTATATTATTATATATGGTGATGAAAATTTGGATGTGCACCAATACTTTGTGTATTTGCTTTTAGCTATTTTGGATAAAAATTGGTTGCACTCCAGCAATTTTAAATGTGGTGGTTGTGTTTTTTTTGGGGTGTGATTACCAAAACCTGGACTGGAAATAAATAAATATATATATATATATATATATATATATATATATATATATATATATATATATATATATATATATATGTATATGTATATAATCTCCTTTGTGGAGTCCTTAAATTAAAATCAGTATACACACTCTGCAGTTCAGTCATGCAGTGTGCTTTAAGGAACTTTGAGGTATATTAAAGTGCCCCAATATCATTTTTCACATAGCGGTAAGCACATAAATACTTGTATTATCTTTAGTAAGTTTGGCATTATTTGGAAATCCAACTTCTTCAGAGACTCACTGCAGACATCTTGTAGAAGAGGCATCTGTGCTCTTCCGCTGTCTGTCCCTGTCTCCCCTGATTGGTGAGGGAGAGTTGCACCGTACCTTAAGGTACAGAGAGGGATGGACAGTGCAGGTGCTCTGATTCCTGTACGTCAGGATGCCTGATGGTGAGTCTCAGAAGAAGTTTGTTTTCTAAATAATGTCGGACTTGCTAAGGATAATTCAAGTATTGTTGTTCTTATCGCTATGTGAAAACTGTTTTGGGGGGCACTTTAATATACCTGAAAGTTCCACTTTAAATAATCCCCCAAGTTGATGATGGATAAAACAGTCTATGAATGGAGGAAATGGGTTGTCCGTTAGTTGATGGAGTTGTGGTGATTATGGATTAGCAGGAGGAAGTCACATAGTAGGTACAATTGCATATCTGTTCTCTGTACTGCTGACTGTAACCCGGATTCCACTTGGGCAGCGATATGTAAATAAAAAGAAAAATTATGTATATAAAAGATGCCTATCGAAGGAGGAACAAGTTAACGTGTTCTATCAATTTATGGCAACATTAATATGAATATCAATGAGTGGTACAGAATGCATGTTCATATTAGAAAGATTTAGATTTTAAATCGTTAACCCTTTGAGTGCCAGAGGGGTATGCAACACATGCAATGCACTGTGTACCCCTCTGGCACTCAAAGGGTTACAAGGCAATAACCCATTGATTGCCAAAGGGGTTTGGCCTTTCCGTCATTCAAGGTTTTTACCAAGAAAACATGGAACTCTTAGCTGTATTGAGCAAGAAGTAACACTGATAATACTCACAGCTTTACTATGGCCATAAAATCCTAATGGCTCCTGTGATTTGTGTTTTTGTTCCTTGGTTCAAGAGAGAACCTCTTCAGTCATTCCTGGATTCCATGTCCATTGATGCGGACATGACAGTTGTGTACAGGACCTCATGACGTAATTGTAACCCTTTAAAGGGATAGTAACCCCCCCGAACAACATGACGCCAAATGCAAGCAATCATGGAAAAATACTTAACTCCCTTAGTCCCATCTCTCAAACCGTTATGGTTTGAGAGATGTAAGAAAAGAAAGACCTCCGCTCACTCCCCCTTCTCATGCATCTGCTGTATAGCGGACGTCATGAGATCCTGCTTCCAGGACCAGACAGCGGCTGTTCAGGAGCACTGTCATCTAGATATCTCCATATTATTACTTCATCGGTATGGTCTAAAACGTGTGCCTGGCTTGCAAGCACATGTTGTAGACCATTCCGATGAAGTAATTATATGGAGATATCCAGATGACAGCGCTCCTGCAGAGCTGCAGTAAGTCGAGCGACCGGATTCTGCCTCTGACAGCTTTACAGCTCATCAGGCAGAAAGGGGAGGGAGCAGAGGTCTTTCTTGTCTTGCATCTCTCAAACCATAACAGTTTGAGAGATGGGACTGAGGGAGTTAAGTATGTTTCCATGAATTCTTGCATTTGGCGTCACGTTCGGGGGGGGGGGTTACTATCCCTTTAAGCAAAAGGTGGGGGTGCAACACAGTAGTTTGCACAATCCTCATGTCCTTTAAAAAGTTAAGTAAGCTCAATCGCTCTGCTGCACTAGCATCTCATATCCACCTCCATGGACATCACCACTAGGACTGGTCTGAAAGTCTTATTTCTTGATCCAGGAAAAAAAGGCAAACATAATGAGGCCATTGGTATTTTCTGGCCATACTAAGATACTATAACTAGGGAGTTATTATCAGGTGTTAGTTGCCCTTTAAAGATATTATAATGTTTCACAATAAAAGCAGCGCCAATTAATCTTCATAGTATCTGGGCCACAGAGAGTGCTATTTCAATACTGTCAGATTTGTAGTTCGAGTGATAAAATAACCTCCTCCCGCCCCTTTTACTGATGTAACACTACTCTCCTCAGAACAGCAAGACTGTGATCCATCCAGACATTCTTCAGTGAACATAAGGGAAAACATGACAAACCTGTCAAGGACGGCAGGGGTTTCCTTATGCTCACAGTAAGAAGTGTGTCCCTTACTGTGATCTGTCCGGTCAAGTGACCAGATTCCACATCTGAGGTGAGGTGGCTTACACTAGGTAAAAGGGGCAGGAGGGGGATACTTTATCATTCAATTACTCTTGAACTACAACTCTGACAGTATTGAAATAACACTCTCCATGGCCCAAATACTATGAAGATTAATTGGAGCTGCTGTTTTTGTGAAACATTACTATCCCTTTAAGATATGCAAGCAAACTGCACCATAAGACACAGGTTGAGATATATCTAAAATGTTCATTTATTTAAAGGGGGGCTTTAACCCTTTGAGTGCCAAAGGGGTACAGAACGCAATGCAAAGCAATTCATTCCGTACCCCTCTGGCACTCAAAGGGTTAACCACAAAGCATTGCATTGGTGATTTGTTTAGCATTCAGTGACTTAAACACCAATGAAATAATTGAGAATCCCTATACCCCCTGTGATGTAGTTGGATTTCTCTAGAATATAGTTTGTGGAATATGGCCCATTGTGCTTTTCCCTTATTGTAACACAAGGGTACTCTGTTTGTGGCCTTTTGGCTGTTGTTGGACTACTACTACTACTACTACTACTACTACTACTACTACTACTGCTACAGTAGCTGGCTGAGAATAACGGACATTCTAGGACCACAAATTTCACTTTCTGCAGAGGTGTAACTCCTGTACTGATCGTACATGTAAACTATTTGAGTGCCAGATGGGTGTTGGAACACATTGCTAAGCAATGCTTTACACATTTTCTGGCACTGAGAAGGTTAAACATCAAACTTGAAAATCTCCACAGGCTCTGCATTTCCCTAGTTTGCTCTGCTGGTCCTAACCACCATGATATGCCGATTTAATAAGGCAACCTAAATTACTTTGATTGACGGACCCATTGGAGAATGGAATGAGGAGCCGGGGGAAGGGTGCAGATTATTAACATGTCTGAGCTAGGACATATGTAGTTGTGGTAAAAACAGAAACGTAGCCCCCATATGCTGAAAACAAATGAACAATCCAGCTGCACTTAAATGGGTTTGTTAGGTGTTATGCTAGAGAGGTCTTAAAGGGATAGTAATACTTCTTTTTACCTTTATTTTATTTTGTAGGCATTCAAAAAACATGAAGAACGATATGTCTTCTCTCAAACCTTTATAGTTTGAGAGATATTCACAAGCAAAGTTTCCCCTCCCGCCCCTTTTACCTAGTGTAAGCCATCTCTTCTCAGATGTGGAATGCAGTCCATAGACCAGACAGATAACAGCAGGGGACAATCTCTTCTTCCTATGAGAACAATGAAAGCCCTGTCCCCCTTGACAAGCTTTTCAGGTTTTTCCCTTATCTTAATTGAAGATTGTCCCTCTCTGCAATCTACCTGGGCACCTCCCTTCTGCTCTGGCTGAGCAGTGTTACATCAGTAAAAGGGGCAGGAGGGGGATACTTTGTCATTGAATTACTCTTGAACTACAAGTCTGACAGTATTAAAATAACACTCTCCAAAGTCCAAATACTATGATGATTAATTGGAGCTGCTTTTATTATGAAACATTACACAGCAGTGTATTTGAGACCTAGCATTGAGGGGGTTAATATCCCCATTTAACTCCCTCTCCCTCTGTCCCTCCATTTTCCCCACTTCCCCCACTTTTCTTTTCATTCTCTTTCTAACTAGTGTCATTGTGCCTCTCCCTTTCTTCCTATCTTTCCGCATTGCTGCCTTTTCTGTATTTTCTCCTCAGTAGGCATCTTTTACCCACACACATAGCGGGTTAGCAACAATCAAGTGCAAGCAAGACTTTTGCTTCTGGAGATGCTACACGCATATTGTGTCATGGAATTTGTTCTGTATGTTTATAATGGATGCAATAGTTTTGGAACCTACTCTTTGCACAAAGTCTCTGCTTATGGCCCACATTGCCTGTTTGTAATTGATCTTTACTTTCAATAAACATACTATATAATAATTGGCTAGGATGTTTGTCACGATGCAGTCATGTGCAGTAGAGACTGCGCGCATTCGGGAAGTCTCTACTGCACATGATTGCATCGAGTGAGTGAGGCGACGCAAGACTGCACCGTGTGGAGCAGTGAGGTAGCGGCCTCTTAAGCCATTGAGTACCAGAGGGGTACGCAACGCATTGCAAAGCACCTTACCTTGGACTGTGTACACGGACTTTTACACAAGTTTTGAAAACAAAACACAAAAAAAATTCCCCATTTAAATCAGTGTGAATCTGTTCTTCTCCCTATGGTGATCAAACATTGCTCATCTTTTGCTATCTGCCTAAAGACGATGCTTTCTATTTCCGTTTAATACAACTATATGACCCGTAGTAAAATAAGATTCATGCATAATGTAACCCTTTGAGTGCCAGAGAGGTATCCAGTGCATTGCAACATTGGCTACCTCTCTTGCACTCTAAGGGTTAATAGTAATTAAAGATGTGTAGAGGGATAGTCTCTCTTAAAGTGCATCTCCAAGTCTTCCTTTGTGTTGTGTTTTTTTTTTTTTTTTTTTTTTTTTTTTTCCCCATAACATGTAGAACTATGTTTAACCCCTTAAGGACTACGTGAAGTGGTATGACCGTCACAGTCCTTATACCCTTAAGGACCAGTGATGGTCATAGCAAGTCATGTACTTTTTACTTACAGCGCTCTACCGGGAGCGCTGTAAGTAAAAACGGGGCCTAAAATTGATCGCTCCAAGACCGGAGCAATCTCTCTTAAGCCTCCAAGCGGCGCGCCGGTACGCGTAACAGGTCACGTGTGCTGGCGCCTCGGCAAAGATCAAAGCGGTCCTTAAGGGAAAGTAACTTCCCTGGACCGCTGGTACTTAAGGGGTTAATTACTTACATATTTGTAGTTCAAGTGCTATTGAAGCTGAAAGGACCCCTCCTTCTGCCCCTTTCCCTGCATCACTGATCCTCTCAGTCTGGTCTAGATGGAGAGCGGCAAAGGACAATCTTCAGTAAGCAAAAGGAAAATCCTGGCCTTCATCAAGGGCAGCAGGGTTTCCTTATACTTGCTGAGTGAAGATTGTCCCTCACTGCATCCGTCCGTTCCCACGACCGGAATGCAGATCTAAGGAGAGGCGACCTGAAGGGGCGATAGGGGGATCCTTTCTGATTTGAATAGCGTTCAAACTACAAATATGTAAGTAATTAAACATAGCGCTTCATGTTCTAAAAAACATAAGGAAGACTCTGAGCTGCACTTTAAGAGATTAGACGTTACTATCCCTTTAAACAGTCATTTATGGCTTTGTGCCAGAGTGGAGCAAACCAAGTGCACTACAATGGACAGCTCTTTATTCCAATAATTTGTGAATTTTTAGCAACATATTAATACTTGTTATCCAGGGTGCGGCCCTTTTGGAGATCTAAGGGCCGAATATGTGGCTCTTGCAGGAAAAGAATTTTAACATCCATGTTCTGTCTTGTGCTGTAATGTCTTCATATGAAATACTTCAAGGCTCGCTATAAATGTAGATGTATGCAACGAGAAGCAGTGAGCTGTGAATATTTTTGATGGGAGATGGCGGCAGAAGAGAGCGAGTCCAGGAAGGATGTGGCCCCAGGCGGTACGTTTCTGTGTATGTCAGGACAATAAGAATATATATTCAGTGACAGAAGCACAGACCTGGCAGAGCAATATTTATTTATTTTTTGGACATATTCTCTCTCTTCTGCCCTCCTCCATCAAGCAGCTCTGTGTCAACTGCTGTTACTGCTTAAGGATTCTGTGGGCGACTTAAGCATTTTTTTTTTTTTTTTTTTTTTTTTTTTTTTTCTTCCGAAACATGAACAATGGAATTTTACAAAAGTGCCAGATCAGCTATATACAAACTGTGGCCCTCCAGGACTACAATTCCTGTTGGTAGGCTGAGAATGATGGGAGTTTAGTTAACTACTTGTTGCCAGTCTGAGTGCAAATCCCAAATTCATGTTGCTGTTAACTCATTGAGTCCCAGAGAGTTGCATTGTGTAACAGTTTTGCATACCCTTCTAGCACTCTGTTTATGAAAGAACATGCTATGATTCTAAATCAGAGATGTCCAAATGAATGCCATTATATGACCCCAGGCATAGCCAGTCTGGCGCTTTTTTTATTTTATTTTAAAGGGATAGTAACCTTAATATGTAAAAATCTAAATTTCTCTGTTGTCCAATACAGGTTACTGGTAACTTTGGGTAGGCAATCTTCCCCTTTAATTGTAGGCGATCTGCCCCTTTAATTGTAGGCAGGTAGGCGATCTGCCCCTTTAATTGTAGGCAGAACAATTCTAGAATTGTATGCAGTGGGTGGAGCCTCCCTTCCCTCCTTGGCTGCAGCTAGCCAACCAGCTCCCGTAAGATCTGTTCCTTGGGGAAGATAACACAGGCAAGAGGACAGTTCTGCTATAGCTTTAGAAGTTTATTTTTCTGTTAGATATGGAATACCACCATTAGGTGGATTACCATAGCTGACAATACCTTCAGATCTGGTCAGCTCGGCGACCAGGTGCTTTAGTGGACCTTAAGCCCGGGGGGGGGGGAATCTTGGCTACAAGTTCTTTCCTCAGGATTTACCCACCGAGGTTTCTTCTTAAAGTGTTAGTAATACTTGAAAACTTTTAAATTTAATTCAATATAGATTTTAAAAATACATTAATTGTGCCATTTTCGATCTCTCAAACCTTTATGGTTTGGGAGATATAAGTCTGCAAAGTTCCCCCTTCCCTCCCCTTGTGCTGATGTCTGCTTTCAAACTCGGAGATGGAGATCACAGTCCATAGACTGTCTTGCGGCTCTTTAGCAGAGCCGTGATCGCGGTAGTTACAAAAGAATACTTCATTTGAACGGTCTACAACGTGTGCTTGCAAACCAGGCACACGTAGACCGTAGTAGTTTTGTGTTACTGGTATCACCTGCAGTAAGCCAACTCATATCAATAAGGTACCATTTTTCTCTTAAGAGCAGTAGCTAATGTTTACAGTAGGAAAGGCCATAGTTTTCAAAGATTTCAGTATATTTGAAGCGGTAGAAATTTAAAAAAAAAAGCCTATATTTTTCCTTTTAGTACCACATTCTGGAAACACTTGTGCACACCAGGCTTGGTGTAGAGAGGCAAGTGACCCCTCATTTCATGCAGTGGTTATCTACTTTCAGGAAATGGTTTTATATAGTTATTCATCTGTTCTAGGTTCTTTTTACCATGTAACCTCTGGAATGTGCATTTTAATTCATAAAGTTGAAAATACCATTTCTTCTGTGTATTCCCCGCCACAGGAAACAGTGGGCTTTATCTCCCGCCTCCAGCTGGTAGGACCGAATTTTTTTGTATATAGTTGTACTCCACCCCTTCCGCTTCAGTTATTTCGGTCCTACCAGCTGGAGGACGCGAGGCGAGCAGCCTCGATGTTTCCTGCTTTGGGCAGAAGAAGAAGGGGGAAACCCCATAATAGGACGCGGCAAGATGGACGAGAGTGACTAAAGGAATCACCCGGTGCCCCTGCCTTCACATTTTTATGTGAATAGGAGGCACCGGTAAGCCGATCCGGGCAACTGTTCTCCCCTCTCCCCAGAATCCTTACCGTGCAGTCCTCCATGAAGCAAGACACAGAGAGGGACGCGGCAAGATGACGTCAGGTCCAGAGCGCATCATCACTGGGCTGCACACGGAGAGGGAGAAAGCAAGCAGAAGGGCTCAGCAAATATGGCTTTATCCCTTCAGCAATCAAGCGGTGACATCCGGCGGGCGTTCCACCTATGGTTTCCTGAGGATATATAAAGAAACCGGATGAAGACAAGGTAGGAGAAGTTCTGCTAATATTTATAGTATTTTAAATATTTATAATAAAGTTAGAGTTTTTAAAGGGACAGAACAGCTTAGGGATGTCAACCCCAGCTAAAGGCAGCTCTTCTAAGGAGAAAGGAGATTCAGGGACTAAAGAGTCTTCTAGTACTGATTCTAAATCCCCCAAAGTGAAGGTCTGTATGGGCTGTGACAGGAAGGCCCCTCCAGTAGAAGGAGCAAAGTTATGCTTAGAATGTTTAAAAAAGGCATCAGGACAAGACATCCCACAACAGTTTCAAAACTTCATTTCATGGATGCAGACCTCCATGAAAGATACTTTTACAGCCATGCAGGAGGCTGCAAATCCAAAAAAGAGAATGAGGTTGGAAGACCCAGGAGAGGGTACTTCATCTGTTAAGGAGGTGGAAGAGGAAAATAGTCAGGATGTCTCTGACTATTCTTCATCAGAAGAAGAAGGGGAGATCGTGGAAGGAACAGGCGCCTTTTCACTAGAAAAAATAGACGGTTTTGTTAAATATATTAGGAAGTCGCTGGGTATTGAGGAGGAACAAAAAGACCTAAACATTATGGATACAGCCTTTTTGGGGAACCAGAAAAGTACTCCATCTTTTCCAGTTCATCACTCCATTTCCAGTATTATCCAAGATGAGTGGAAAAAGACAGAAAAAAGATTTTCAACAACCAAACGATTCACTAGAATGTACCCCTTTAAGGAGGAAGATGTGAAAATATGGTCAAATCCTCCCAAAGTAGATGCTGCAGTGTCTTGTTTAGCTAAACCTACAACCATTCCTCTGGAGGATGGATCTGCCTTAAAAGATCCTATGGAGAAGAGAATGGAGTCAGTGCTAAAGAAGCAATTTTCTCTTATAGGTAATAATATTAAAGTAGCCACAGCACTGGCTTCAGTGTCTAGAACCATGCGAATCTGGCTAAACACCTTAGAGGAAAATATAGATTCCTCGGTATCCAGATCTAAGCTATTAAAGGAGTTAGCCATTATTAAAGAGGCAAATAGTTTCATGTGTGACGCCTCACTAGACTCGGTGAGACTAGCTGCTAAAGCTTCAGCCTTATCGGTTTCATCACGTAGGGCACTCTGGTTGAAATCTTGGGGAGCTGATATTCCCTCAAAAAATAAACTTATTTCCTTACCTTTCAAAGGAGATATGCTCTTTGGAGATCAGTTAGAGGAAATAGTTAAAAAGTTGACAGGAGGACGTAGTGCCTTTTTACCACAGGGAAGAAAACACAGGTCATCCCCAGTACGTTCTACCCAGTATAGAGCTAGAAACTATTCCTTTCGTAACCAAAGGGGATATCATCAAAATAGGCAGAATGAAGGAAGAAAGCAGCAATCGAACCAAGCTACCAGAGGATCATTCAGAAGAGAATTCCCCAAGAAAACGCATTTTAAGAAAGAATTCTGAAGTTCAGCGGGTCCTATCTCTAGATCAAGTAGGGGGCCGTCTTCACAACTACAGACATCTTTGGAAGACGGAGGACAGATGGGTGTCCAACATACTAGAGACAGGATATCCGCTAGAATTCAGAAAATATCCCCTGAAACAAAGTTTCAGACGATCAAAAATGCCAAAGAATCCTCAAAAAGCCAGACTTTTCAGATTGGAAATTCAGCAACTACTCAGCAAGGGAGTGGTAGAGAAGGTTCCGATGGAACAGATGTATTCTGGAATTTATTCCATTTTATTTGCAGTACCGAAACCTTCAGGAGCTCACAGGATTATCCTAGATCTGAAAGCTCTCAACAACCTGATGAAGACAAAACATTTCAAGATGGAAACTGTAAATACAGTTATCAGGTCGGTATGCCCCAACAACTTTTTAACAAAGATAGACCTCCAAGAAGCCTACTACCACGTACCAGTAAGGATAGAAGATCGAAGGTTTCTAAGGTTTGCAATAGAAGGAGACCATTTTCAGTTCAAGTGTCTACCATTTGGTCTATCAACAGCACCCAGAACATTTACAAAAATCCTAGCAGCAGCTCTGGAAACCTTAAGACACAAAGGAATTCAGATTATTCCTTACTTAGACGACCTTCTTATAATCTCAGAATCAGAAGAAGAGGCAAATCTCCATACTCAGACGGTAGTCAGCCACCTAACAGAGTTAGGATGGCTGATAAATTCAGAAAAAAGCCAGTTCTCTCCCACTCAAAACCTGGTCTTTCTAGGAATAAGACTAAACACCTGGAAGGCATTAGCAACACTTTCAGAAGAAAGAATCCAGAACATTATAAAAAAGACGCTGGAATTCAAGAGAAAGGAGAAACACACGGCCCAAAGGATAATGGAAATCTTGGGACTAATGACATCAGTCATACAAATAGTGCCTTGGTCAAGATACCACACGAGGAGATTGCAGCTTCATTTTCTAAGACATTGGAATTTTCAGCAGGATCTCCATCAAACAATATCCATTCCACCGCAGGTCAGGAGAAGTCTGATATGGTGGACAAAGAAGAAAAATCTGGTAAAAGGTACCCCATTGATAGACTATCAATGGGAAATCATATATACAGATGCAAGTCCCATAGGATGGGGAGGAACATGGAACAAAAGAATAGTGCAGGGAAGATGGAAACCGGCAGAAAAGAAGTTGCACATAAACATCCTGGAAATAAGAGCGGTAAAAAACACGCTCCTTTACTTCCAAAAGCTTCTTCACAACAAGGCTGTCCATGTGAGATCCGACAACATGTCAACAGTCCAGTACATGAAAAACCAAGGAGGAACAAAAAGCCAAACTTTAAACAAAGAAATCTATCCAATTTTCAGATGGGCAGAAAGAAACCTGATAGCCTTTTCAGCATCACACATAGCGGGAGTCAAAAACATCAAGGCGGATTATCTAAGCAGGGAAAGAATGGATCCAGGAGAGTGGTCCTTAAATCAAGAAGTGTTTCAACAGATTATAGAAAGATGGGGAAACCCCATAATAGATCTCATGGCGACGCAGAAGAACTCAAAATGCAAGAAGTTCTTCTCCAGATGGGAGGACAAGAAAGCAGTAGCCCAAGATGCACTGAAGCACCCATGGACATTCTCCTTGGCCTATGTATTTCCACCCATCCCTTTGATAAGGGAGGTGCTAAGAAAAGTCAAGATGGACAAAGCAGAAATAATATTGATTGCCCCCATGTGGCCAAGAAGAACATGGCTATCAGAAATAGTGAAGTTATCATGCCAGGAGCCATGGATACTCCCAAACAGGATGGACCTACTACATCAGGGTCCATTCCTACATCAGAATCCGGAATTTTTCCACTTAACAGCATGGAGGTTGAGCGGAAAAATCTAATATCTAAAGGCTGCTCAGAAAAAGTAGCAAACGTTATTATTTCCAGTAGGAAATCCTCCACTAATAAGATATATGACAGAATCTGGAGAGTTTTCAGATGTTGGTGTATTAAAAACAAAATATTGAAGTCAGAAGTATCCACGGGAACCATTCTGGAATTTTTACAGAAGGGTTTTGATATGGGTCTTAGTCCGGCATCCCTGAAGGTCCAAATATCAGCCCTCTCAGCAGTATTTGTGAAACATTGGGCAGAGAAAGACATAGTTAAAAGATTCATTAGAGCAGTCGAGAGAACCCGTCCGAGGATTAGAGAAATAATCCCATCCTGGGATTTGAATATTGTATTAAATCAACTAATTGATTCCCATCTATTTGAACCTCTGGATCAGATTTCCATAAAACATCTAACGTGGAAAACGGTTTTCTTGACAGCCATTACTTCGGCCAAAAGGGTTAACGAACTCCAAGCCCTCTCCTGTCAGAGTCCATATTTGACCTTCCATCAGGATAAAATAGTACTAAAAATGAAACCCAGTTTTAGGGGCAAAGTGGTTTCTAGTTTCCACTTGGATCAGGAAATCATCTTGCCTTCCTTTTGTAGAAATCCATCAGGCAGTAAAGAAGCTAGGCTTCATTCCCTAGATTTAGTCAGATGTATCTCCTCTTATCTGGACAGAACTAGGGAATTTAGATCCTCCGATTCCCTGTTTGTACATTTCCAAGGGAAAGGAAAAGGATCAGCTGCCTCCAAACCATCCATAGCTAGGTGGATCAGGCAGTGTATCATTACTGCTTATAAAGAGGGGAATTTAGTTCCACCCATTAAATTAAAAGCTCATTCTACTAGAGCAATTTCCACCTCCTGGGCTCTCAAGGCAAATGCATCTCCGGCAGAGATTTGCAAAGCCGCCACTTGGACGTCCATGTCTACTTTTATTAGACATTACAGATTGGATGTAGGCTCTTCAGCAGAAGCCAAATTTGGTCGTCAAGTACTTCAGGCGGTGATCTCTTCATGATTATGGTAAGAGATCTTCTTATTGCATACAATTATGTTATTTACATATAAGCATTTAAGAGGGCAGTAGTCTGATTGTTCCCTCCCTATAAGTGGCTTTGTTATATCCCACTGTTTCCTGTGGCGGGGAATACACAGAAGAAAGGGTGAAATTTACTTACCGATATTTCCTTTTCTTCTGTGTATCTCCCCGACACACCCACCCTTAATTCTATTAATTCTTATTTTATAAACAGCTTGGCTAACACAAAGATAACTGAAGCGGAAGGGGTGGAGTACAACTATATACAAAAAAATTCGGTCCTACCAGCTGGAGGCGGGAGATAAAGCCCACTGTTTCCTGTGTCGGGGAGATACACAGAAGAAAAGGAAATATCGGTAAGTAAATTTCACCCTTTTGTCCTTCTGTTAATTGGAGATCTGCTCTGGCCATGCAAGTTAATAAAACTATACATATTTTGTATTTTTGTACTTGGGGATGCAGGACCTTTTCAGTAATTAAAGTTTGTTTGTTTTTTGTTTTGTTTTTTTCCCACAATCCACATTAAAGTTTTTTTTAAGTTTTTATGATTTTAATAAAATACATAATTTTTGCTTATTTGTGACATCATAGCTTGTCACACAATGCAAAAATGCCATGGAAAAAAAAAATCTGAATTCGTTTTGGGAAAAAAATCATGCCTAAACAGAGATGGATAGTAAAAATGCTGAAAAAAAATGTCTGGCCAACAGGGTACAGAAGATTCACTAAGCCTCTGGAACTGAAGGGCTGAATTCCCTATCAAGGCAGGGAAATGTATATGTTTGTTAATATTTACACAGATTATTCTTATAATTAAAAAAAAAAAAGTGTTTGCATTCATTCTCTGTTAGAGGAATGTTCACTCAAATTAAAGTGCCCCCAAATCATTATGCACACAGCAATATGCATATCAATACTGGTATCACCCTGAATAAGTCCGGCGTTATTGAGAAATCCAACTCGTTCCGAAATGCACAGGCAGGCAGCTTGCTGTAGCGGCATCTGTGCACCAGCACTGTCAATCCCTTCCTGTACCTTTTAGGTACAATGCAACTCCTAGAGAAGACCAGGAAGGACCGCTCAGGCGCACAGATGTCTCTTTGGCAAGGTGTCTGCGCTGATGCCTGTCTGTGCGTCTTGGAACAATTTGGATATTTCAATAACCCTTCGCTTGTTCAGGATAATACTTGAATTGATATGCATATCGCTATGTGCACAATGATATGATAAATTTCCTCTTTAAATAGTGAGTATTAACAACTGCCTTATAGTCACACAAATAGTACTTTGGATTGTTGTAGGTGATCTCCCTGTGTCAAGATAAGTGTTTTTTGCATGTCGAATGTTTCTTTATGGGCTGCAGATATTTAATAATTACTTATGATTCATTTTCATTTCTAAAGCTTGCCTTTTATTTCTGCTGACCCATGATGAGTTGAACATATGATCTAGGCAGAAGGTGTGTTTGGGTGTGTTACAGGACAGAGTTGTTTAAAGTCAGCAAGTTTATCCTTAAAGAAGTAATGCCTCCTAATAATAATAATAATAAGCCCCCATTTACTTAACTATGGCCAGAAAATCCTTATGACTCTTATGAAATGTGCCCTTTTGCCCTTGTTCGAGATGTCCTGGATGTCACTTCCATGCAGGCTGAGAAGCTAGAGAATAAAGAAAGTGTAGGCAATTGGACTTTACATAGTATGAACTTACATAGTATACTTACAGTCCAAATTTGCATATAATACACACAATTTTGCCCCTCTTCACCTTATGTGAAGTGGGGGGTGCGTATTATACATGAGGAGAAAAAAATCCCATTGCAGCACTTCTTTCCTCCCTCCCTCCCCACTTACCTATAGCCTACTGTCCCCCTCTGTTGTCCAGTTGCAGCAGCCTGACATGGTCCCAGCAAGCGGCATGCTTGCGCATTGGATCTGTGGTATTGCCCTGTGAGAACCTTGTGGTTCTCTCAAGACCTTACCATTGGCAAGTTAGAAGAGATCCTGACGGGGGAATTGTGGAAGTGGGCTGCGGATGCAAGCATGCTGCCTGCTGGGACCCAGTCAGGCTGCTGCATTTGGACAACAGAGCGGGACAGGAGGCTATGGGTAAGCAGGGAGGGAGGGAAGGAACAGTGCTCCAATAGGATTTTTTTTTTTTTTTTTGTGAGTGACTGGGGAAAAACGTGTGCGTATTATACGTAGGCACTCTTGTTTTACCCTAAAATCTTGGGTATAATGTACACTTGCGGATTATACACAGGTGCATATTATACCTGAGATTTTACGGTATGTAATATGTTTAGTCAAAATAAAAAGTTAATATGCCTTTAAGTTTGCTGCCTTAGTAAAACATAATTTCCCTTTAACCCTTTGCATGCAAGAGAAGTAATCAGTGCATTGCATTTCAATGCGTTGGATACCTCTGTGCCATTCAAAGGGTTAAAGAGATGGTAACGTCTTTGCGTCAGTACAAAGAAAACCCTTCATCCTTGAACTGACACAATATTGTCCCTCATTGCAATCCATCCGGACCGGCTTTCAGTGAACTGTGAATGAGGCGATGGAAAGGGGTGAGAGGGGGAAGCTTTTGACTATTTTCAGGAACAATTCAAAAGTACAGTCGGTACAAAAGATACTATTCATTACATAAAAATACATTGAACAATCCCATGTATGACTGGCCAACTCTGTGTGCGGCTGGCCATTAAGGACCATGGGGCATTACTTATTTATTTGTGCTCCAGTGGATTCTGTGGTCGCTGAGCGGTGTGCAGCCCCACTGCAACCCCGGAATTTCATGACATGCCGGGACCGTCACCGGTCCTTAAGTGCCTGACCAGGAGTAGCAGTCCTGGCATGTCAAATGTCGTTAAGGGGTTAAACGTATAGGACTGTAGTATGAAGGACTCCTACATAAGGAATACTAATATGTAAAAAAAAATATATTGTAGTGTTTATCCCCCTGATAAATCAAATGTATTCCCACTGCTGAAAGGTGATTTATTCAAAAGTTATTGCAGCTGAAGCTTGACATTTTTTAGGTGCAATATCACAGTGACATGAAATTATACAGTGGTGCCGTTGCTACACCATCCTATGGAGACCTCTGGTCAGTTGACCATAAACCCCCATAGGATGGTGTAGCAACAGCACCACTGTATAATTTCAGGCCACTGTGATACTGCACATCAAAAATTCAAATTTGAGCTGCAATAACTTTTGAGTAAACCAACTTTCAGCAGTGAGGGAGTACCTTTGTATTACTTAGGGGGATAAACCCTACAAAATATAATATATATATATATATATAATATATTTTTTACATATTAAGTATTATCCCTTTAATTCCTTGTGTTACTTCTAATTCATTTAGTCACATATTGTACATGTTTTCTTGTATGTACAGTTCTTGTTAACCTTTAAGTGCCAGAGAGGTATGCAACACATTGCTCTGCAATGTGTTGCGTACCCCTCTGGCACTCAAAGGGTTAAGAACAGTATCAGGACTGTGATAAAGATGAGAGCGAGCACTCTGTCATCCTGTCTGCAGAGGAGACAAATGAGATCCATGACACACGTACGTCTGCCAGTTCCTGGGACTTAAATCAGAAAGTGGTGATTTTAATTTCAGGGCCGATCCCTCAGCAGCTGACTCACTGAGGCTGATGTACTAATTAAAAGTGCTGCAATTTTGGGACAAACCAACTGCATCATAGGGAGCAAATAAATATTACCATTGACATAAAATGCTAGTGAGGTCTACCACAAATTACGCCATAATGACCTGGAGACCTCTCTAGCATTCAAGGATTTAAAAGCCCCTTTCACATAATGGAGTCTGTTGGAAATGTTCATTTCTCATATATGGACCAGTTGGTTTACTTTAGAAATGCACTTTTTACATGCTCTGTCATGGGCCCCAGGGAAGTAACTACAGGGTGTGCAGTTGTGACAGGGCCCAGGATGTGGGGGGGAGGCGCTGTCAGTCCCTTGACCCCTTGACGATGCATCCTATATTTAAAGGACATCTTTCACCCCAGTACAAATGCGTTTTTTTTTTTGTTGTTGTTGTTGTTTTTTTTTTTTTTTTTTTTTTTTTTTTATCCTAAATTGGCAAAAATGAACGTTTCTAGACTGCTTTTCTGGATAGACTGCGGGTACAGCTCTATACCCGCAGTCTGTAATGCTTCCTCCACTCCCTTCCCTCTATCCAGCCGCTTCCAATAACGTAGGCTTTGTGTCTGTAAGCTGGAGTGGTTTTATTGTCTAGATATTGATCTCTGCCAATGAGAGCGCTCCGACTTACAGACAGAAACCGCCGTCACTGGAGGAGGCTGGATGGAGGGAGGGGAGCGGAAGAAGCATTACAGACTGCGGTTATAGAGCTGTACCCGCAGTCTATCCAGAAGTGCAGTCAAGAAATGTTAATTTTCACCAGTTTAGGATTAAAAAAAAATATATATATATATTCCAGCTAATCTAACGTTTTACATGCATTTGTACTGGGGTGATAGATCCCCTTGAATATAAACAAGCTTAGCTTTGCACACCCCTCTCATTATTAAAGTGGAACTACCACCTCTTAAACACTTTAACTTCAATAAATCTCCATCTGGCAATTAGCAGCTTAGTAGCGCTAGTCGCCAGAATTATTACCTTATTCAGAAGAAATATGCATTCTTACAGGGCTGACAGACAAGAAACAGCGCAGACATCTTTCCATAGTGACGCCTGCGCTGTCAGTCCCTTTTGGAGCCGGACAGCTCCTAGCAACGCCTCCTAGACCCAGCTGGGACTGACAGCGCAGGTGCGCAGTCGTCACTATGGGAAGGTGTCTGGCCTCCGTCCTGCCTGTTAGTCTGGTAAGAATGCTTATTTCTTCTGAATAAGGTAATAATTCTGGTGACTAGCGCTACTAAGCTGCTAGTCGCCAGATGGGGAGTTATTGAAGATAAAGTGTTTAAGAGGTGGTAGTTTCCACTTTAAAGGGTTAATTATCCTTTACCTGATCCACCAGTGTTTTGAATAACCTGTTCTCTGTGGGCCTTAGCCGTCTGAGTGCCAGAGGGCTTTGCAGTAAGCTTGTTACCCCTCTGCCACTCAGAGAGTTAATTTATAAAGGAAAAGTGGAACAATTCTGAGGAGAATTGGCAGCACTGACGGGTCAAATAACATTTTCCCCAAATTCACAATAAGTTAAATGGTGATTTTAACCGATTGAATGCTAGAGAGGCTTCTAGCACATTGGTTTGTGGGGCTTTGGAATCCTGACAAACAAGAAGTTAAGAGACCTATTTATATAAATGGTAAACGTTATTTAGTGTAGTGCTGCTGATTTCCCCCAGAATGTTTATAATTAAATTTGATAGAAGGTTCTATGCCATTTGACATTTTTTGCCTATAACATTTGATTGCAGCAGTGAAATTGGCAGACATTTTGGATTGTATGTCTGACTGTCATTCACTTCAAACCATGCACATTTCTTAAAAAAATGGCAGTGTAGTTTCTATGAACAAAACTGCTTAATATATTTTTCACATTAGGCGCAATGGATTATCACCAAAATGATGGATACTGCACGTGTGTTTTTTAAATCTAGCAAATTTAATGTGTGTTGAAAGTTAAAGGAACATTAATATCCCAAAAACAATTTCCAGTTTTGTAGAGTTTAAAATAATAATCAATATGTACCAAACCCTATCTCTCAAACCGCTATGGTTTGAGAGATATAGGGATTCAAAGTTCCCCCCTACCTCCCCTTCTCCTGATGTCAGTATCTAGCTGACAGGAGGAGATTCCGGTCCGGGGAACAGCAGGAGGCTCTGTAGAAGAGCCAAAATTGCATTGCTTAAAAAGAATTAATTCAATGGAAAGGTCTACAAAGTGTGCTTGCAAACCAGGCACACTTTGTAGATCTTTCCAATGAATGAATTCTTTATAGATAACGCGATCTCGGCTCTGCTGCAGAGCCTCCTCGAGTCGTAGGACTTGATTCTCCTGCTGTCAGTTGTAAAGAGGAGGGAGGGGGAACTTTGAACCCCTATATCTCTCAAACCATAGTGGTTTGAGAGATAGGGTTTGGAGTTGGGTTGCGCCGATACCAGCATTTGCGATAGTACTTGTACTCGCACAAATGCGGCCGATGCCAGCACCGATACCTTGTGTCAAGGTCAGTGCTGCAGAGAGGGAGCCCGGGGAGCTGCTCACATTGCTCCCTGGTCGCGCCTCTCCCTCCTGCAGCGTCGAAGCGTTGCTGCGGGTTACCGTGGCAACGCTCCACTGACCTCTGCCGGGGCTCGTGAGAGAACAGCGATCACCTGGCAGAGGAGGGTAAAGCAGGAAAAGGAGGATCAACAGAGGAAGATGGGGCATGAAGAGCGGGTGGTGGAAGAGGCAGAGGGGGGGGGGTCAAGAGGGAGAAAAAGAGGCAAAAGGGTCTAAGGGAGAAAAAAAGAGTCAAGAGGAGGAAGGATCAGGAGACAAAAGGAGAGGGGCCAAGAAGAGGCAAAAGGAGGGGGGATCAGGAGGGAGAGAGAGGCAAAAGGGTTGGATCAAGAGTCAAGGAGGGGGGCAAAGGGGGATCAAAAGGGAGAGAAAAAGCCAAGGCAAAAGGAGGGGACTCAAGAGGGGGAGAATGAAGCAAAAGGTGGGAATCAAGAGGGGGAGAATGAAGCAAAAGGTGGGAATCAAGAGGGGGAGAATGAAGCAAAAGGTGGGAATCAAGAGGGGGAGAATGAAGCAAAAGGTGGGAATCAAGAGGGGGAGAATGAAGCAAAAGGTGGGAATCAAGAGGGGGAGAATGAAGCAAAAGGTGGGAATCAAGAGGGGGAGAAAGAGGCAAAAGGAGAGAATCAAGGTGTGTGTGTGTGTGTGTGTGTGTGTGTGTGTGTGTGTGTGTGTGTGTGTGTGTGTGTGTGTGTGTGTGTGTGTGTGTGTGTGTGTGTGTGTGTGTGTGTGTGTGTTTCTAGTACTCACCGATACTTTCTCTATACTTTAGGTACTTGAGAGAGAGATATAATATGCTTTAGGTACTTGGAAAACTAGCAAATGACCGCCAAAAAATTGGTATTGGTGCATCCCTAGTTTGGAGAATTTTAAACTCTACAAAACTGGAAATATTTTTTTGGGGACATTACTGTCCCTTTAAGAAAACATTTGAATTTATGGACCTAAAATGTTCAGTAGAGGAATCACAGTGGAGCAATAATCATATAGTAGTACCAGCTGGAACTGAAGCGCTAAAAATGAGATTTGAAATACTTTATGGCAAGGTAAACATAACCACTGGTAAATGATGAAACAAATGGATAAAGATACTGTAAACTCGAGTAATACAATATTAAATAAACATAAGATTTAAACCAGTAACCAAAGTTATGTGAAAAACATGCCAAGAGCTTTACCACAATCATGTACCCAATCACACACAAAATGTATATTTATTTATTTGTGTTTTACCAGGAAGAATACATTGAGAATTCTCTCATTTTCAAGTATGTCCTGGAGAGCAATGTTAAAATGGAAAAATATGGAAACTCAATGGCAAAATGTTTTGTTAAAGGAATAATAATACTTAAATATTACTAATCCACATATTGTAGCCATGGCAAAAAGAATTGAATTGTCCCCCCATAAAGGTTTGAGAAATAACCTCCCCAAAAACTTCCCCCTCCCTCCCCTTCCCTGAAGTTAGCGCTGTACTGACTGCAGGGGAAGTCTGTCGTACGACAGTCAGGTGGCTCTACAGCATAGCCGAGATCACGTTAATAAAAAAATCATTTTCTCTGAAACAGTCTTCTATGTGTGCTTGGTTTCCAAGCACACGTAGAAGACCATTTCAGTGAAATAATTATTTTTTACCAACGCGATCTCGGCTCAGCTGCAGAGCCCCCTGTCGTATGACAGACTTCCCCTGCAGTCAGTACATTCAGGGAAGGGGAGGGAGGGGGAACTTTGCGGGAGGTTCTCTCTCAAACCTTTATGGGGGGACAATTCAATTCTTTTTACCATGGCTACAATATGGGGATTAGTAATATTTAAAGGGGAACATTCACATCCCCAAAAATTTTCACCATTGGTTTTAAAATGTAAAGCAATATCAGCGCTGGCTTTATTTATTTTCTCCACTGCCTAAGAGTGGAGATATTCTTTGAAATGTGGCACTTCCAGGTCTGCGGCACCGTGTATGTGCGGCATGGAGCTGAAGGACTTCCCACCTCCCAGAAGTGCGAACGCGTGCCCCAGGGGCTTCTGGGAGGGAAATAGGAAGTCCTGCCACTCATACACGGTTCTCCAGAATGCGGAAGTACCACATTTCAATGATTAATGTCTCCACTTTTAGGTAGTGGAGTAAATAAATAAGCCAGTACTGCTATTGCTTTACATTTTAAAAGCCGTGGTGAAAATTTTTGGGGATGTGAATGTTCCCCTTTAAACATTACTATCCCTTTAAAGCCACAGTTATGTTATCATTCAAATGCAAACAGTTTAACTCTATAGTCCCAAGTGCTGGAAGACCTTAACCTGTATACAATGGGTTTTAACACTTTCACTGTCGTCCAATACAGGTCACTGGTACTCTGGGAGGCGTAAGTCCCCTTTAATAGGCAGGAACAACTATGCAAATGAATTTGCAAGGGGCGGAGCCTCCCCTCTTACTTAAGCCACCTTCTGGCCAGAGCCACTTAGATTGATTTGTTCCTGGAGTGCCTTGCACACCAGGTAGAGAACATCTATGCATCTTAGTGTTTTATTATTTTTTATTCAAATATGGAATACCACCATTAGGAGGGTGACCATGGCTGTGAATTGCCCTCTTTAAAGTGGCTGGTGCAGCTTCCAGGGATTTTCTGTGGACCTTATGCCCTGAAGAGGGGACAGCTTGTGTTAAGCAGCTCCCTTAATGGGGAATTTACCTCTGGTTCTTTCCCACCTTATCATGGTCACCTGAAGACAGAAGTCCTGCAAGAAAGGTGAGTCACCCATTGAGTGCTGAAGGTCCACTTGTCCCCACAGTGTCCCTTTGATGGGCTTGTATTTGGGAGTTTCAATACACTCCAGCACTCATAGGGTGTTTTTATTGCATTATTACTGTTATTATGCAATTTCTGTGGTATTCTCTGGGTTTTGGAGCCTTTGAAATTCGTTTACTCATGTTTCTTATGTGTTTCATACTTGTTTGGGCACTTTTTAATGTTTTCTCAAACTTTGTTAAAAATGGTGTTCCGCGCCTTTAAGCGCGGCTTTTTCCCGCTCAGACGCACGGGCTCCTTTACTCTCTATGAGAATTCACAGTGTGGGACGTATCTCTGGAACCGCTTGTCACAGCAACTTCAGAGAGGGCTCATTTTAATGCTAGGCTCCTGCTCTATCATCCGGAATGTGTTTTATTCATGTGGGGTGTTCAGGGGGGCTTCGGGCACTGTTTGGGGTACTTGTAAGGGAAAACTACATTTCCCATGAGCGCCTCCTTCGCGCTCGTTTCTGATTGGCTATCATGACGGCCGCCATTTTGTGGTACTTTTCCTAAGCGAGTACACTACGCAGGGACCGAGCCTTCTCTCTCCTTAACAGATTAACCCTTCTCTGGCCAGATAAGTCCGAATTTAGACATTTCTGGGGTGAAACTTTAATCATTTACACTTCTTCTGGGTGATAGTGTTATTAGTGGGGTATATTGACGCTGTGAGCATGTCTACTTCACTGGAGCTAGGGGCTAGACCCAAGTCTAAGGAGAATGGGGGGTCTGCTACCCCCATGGCGTTTTGCTCCTCTTGCCACATTGGGCTGTCTACCGATAATGTGGGGGAAATATGCCCTAATTGTACTGGTCAAGATAGCAACCCTGGGCTTTCCAGCCACGCTATTGAGCCATCTTGGGTGAGGGAGTTTAAAGCTGCCACTAGGGATCTCAGATCCACGCTTCAACTCTTTCCCTCTCAGATACAGGGGGCTCTCCAGGTCTGGCAGACCCCCTCTACCATCAGGACCTCCCTGCCTAAGCCACAGGGAGCTCCTGATGTCACTGATTCTTCTGAAGAAGAACTCTTACAGGATTCTGATGCTGAGGAACGTACTGTTATTGAATCTAACAGGTCCATTGGGGACCCCTATGAGTGTGACCCTGAAGTCTCGGCTGAGGGTCTGATCAGAGCGGTTCTGAATACGCTCAACCTTCCTCTGACTCAGGAATCCACGTATGATCCTACTGATGTTTTTCAGAAAAAGCCATCTAAACCAGTTGTTTGTTTTCCAACTAACCCTACTCTTGCCAGTCTGGTCTCTGAGGCATGGAAGAATCCTGATAGATCTTCCTCTGTCTCTAAAAAGTTTGCTAAACTTTACCCCTTTCCTGAGGCTGAGTTGGCAAAATGGGTTCATCCTCCCAAGGTGGATGCTCCTGTTTCTAGACTATCCAAGTCTACCGCCTTGGCTGTCTCTGATGCCTCTGCCCTGCAGGATTGGACGGATAAAAAGCTAGAGCTTTCTCTTAAAGCTATTTTTGCCTCCATTGGCACTGCCATGCGCCCAACATTTGCTGTGGCTTGGGTTAATAGAGCCATTGTGGCCTGGACTGAACGACTGACTGAAGCAGTTCGCCAGGATGCGCCAGTATCTGAACAGTTGCAGCTCCTTGCTAATATCACTGAAGCTCAGAACTATGTTGCTGACGCTGCTTTTGATGCTGTGCGCATGATGGCGAGGGCCTCCACTTCTTCTGTGGTGACTAGACGCGCTCTTTGGCTGAAAATTTGGTCTGCTGATACAGCCTCCAAGAAAGCCTTGCTTTCCTTGCCCTTTCAGGGGAATTTGCTTTTTGGGTCTGAACTCAAAGAAATGATCAGTGAGGCTACTGGCGGTAAAAGTACTCTTCTACCCTCAGTCTTTAAGAAAAAGTTTCCAGCCAAACGCAATCGGTCCTTTCGTTCCTTTCAGACTGAGACATGCTCCTCGGCCCAGACGGGTCCTCCCGCTACGCGCTCCTCCTCCAAGCCCAAACAGTCCTGGAAGCCCAAAGTTGCCCCCAAGGCCAAGACCTCCAAGACTGCTTTGGCATGACTCGCCGAACCCGGGTCCGCATCCGGCTGTAGGCGGTCGTCTCCGCATCTTTCGCCGGACTTGGGAGGAGTCAGTGGCGGACCCATGGGTTCTTCAGGTGGTGTCAGAGGGATACAGGATCCCTTTCTCTTCCCTTCCTCCTTTTCGGTTCCATTTTACTCGTCCTTCTCAGGAACCCACAAAAAGGCGTCTATTCGACGACGCTATTCAGGATCTCTTGGACAAAGAGGTCCTGGAGGTGGTTCCTCAAGGGGACACAGGTTCAGGATTCTATTCCAACCTGTTTGTGGTAGCCAAAAAGGACGGAGGAGCTCGTCCCATTTTGGATCTCAAAGATCTCAATGCCTATGTGGTGACTTCCCACTTCCGCCAGGAATCTCTGCGTTCTGTGATTGCAGCAATGTCTCCAGGGGAGTTTCTCGCCTCCCTGGACCTTCAGGATGCTTATCTTCACATCCCTATTCATCCAGAGAGCAGGCGGTATCTCAGGATTGCCTGCCACAGGGGACACTTTCGGTTTGCAGCGCTCCCCTTTGGGCTGACTTCAGCCCCTCAGGTCTTCCAGAGGGTGTTAGGCTCCTTGATAGCGGTGCTCCATCAGGATGGGATCAGAGTGACCCCCTACATGGACGATCTCCTACTGAAGGCCTTCTCAGCGGAGCTTCTCCGTCAGCAATTACAGAAGTGCATGCACACCCTGAACCGTCATGGCTGGATCCTGAATCTGGACAAGTCGGACTTGATTCCATCTCAGAGGCTTCTGTTCCTGGGTCTCCTGTTCGACACTCGCCAATGCATGGTGTTTCTTCCAGAGGACGTGGCTCACCAGATAGCCGTCAGAGTGGCTGGGATTCTGGACATGGACGAAATTCCAGTACCGAAGTTGTCGTCTTTAGTGGGGAAGTTAATTTCCACGATCGAAGCAGTCCCATTTGCCATGGCCCACTCCAGGGAACTACAGAGATTTGTGATTCAGACGTGCAAGAATCATCCAGATCATCAACATCTGTCTGTTTCTCTTCCTCCTCATGTCGAGTCGAGTCTGCACTGGTGGTTAGATCTCTCTCATCTCCTGAAAGGGAGATCCTTTCTAGTTCCTCATTGGACCACAGTCACAACGGATGCCAGCCTTCGGGGCTGGGGTGCAGTCTGGGGTCGCTTCAGTGCTCAGGGGAAATGGGGTCTGGAGGAATCCATGCTCTCCATCAATGTTCTGGAACTTCGAGCTGTCCGGCTTGCCCTGAAGCACTGGGAGTCTCAATTGACCGGTCTTCCAATCAGAGTGGAGTCCGACAACGCCACGGCGGTGGCTTACATCAACAGGCAAGGCGGCACAAGAAGCGGTTCCGCCTGGTGGGAGGTCAAGGATATTTTGTCTTGGGCAGAAGATCACGTGCCTGTCATCTCTGCAGTTCATATTCCAGGCCTGGACAACGTCATGGCAGACTTCCTCAGTCGTCACACCGTCGACAGCGGAGAATGGGCCCTTCATCCAGAGGTGTTTCACATGCTCACTCAGCGGTGGGGGATGCCTGTGGTGGTCCTGATGGCTACCAGACACAACAGGAAGGTTCCGGTGTTTTGCTCCCGGTTGAGGGACTCCCTGGCTCTAGCAGTGGATGCCTTGTCGATCCCTTGGGACTTCTCCCTGGCTTACATCTTCCCTCCTCTTCCTCTATTGATCAGAGTTATCCAGAAGTTGAAGAGGGAATGTTGTCCTGTCATCCTGATTGCTCCAAACTGGCCTCGCCAGTCCTGGTATCCGGAGTTGAT
The DNA here is from genome assembly GCA_037306005.1 of Rhinophrynus dorsalis. Classification (NCBI taxonomy): domain Eukaryota; kingdom Metazoa; phylum Chordata; class Amphibia; order Anura; family Rhinophrynidae; genus Rhinophrynus; species Rhinophrynus dorsalis. The sequence continues at coordinate 473,183,351 of CM074722.1, forward strand.
GGCCATGTCAGTGTCAGATCCGATCCCGCTCCCTGCCCGTCCGGACCTACTTCTTCAGGGATATCTGTGGAAGGAGGATGTTCACTCTCTCCATTTGATGGCATGGCGGTTGAATCCTCGATTCTAGCAAAGAAAGGATTTTCTCCTTCTGTGGTGTCGACTATGCTCAGTTCTCGTAAGCCTGTGTCTTCCAAGATCTATCATCGCATATGGTCAACCTTTGTGACATGGTGCTCTGATAAGAAGTTATCCCTTGAATTCCATCTTCCCATTGTCCTGGCCTTCTTGCAGGACGGTGTGGATAAGGGGCTCAGTCTGAGTTCCCTCAAAGTTCAGACCTCTGCCTTGTCTGTGTTTTTCCAGGAAAGGATTGCTGTCCTTCCTGATGTGAAAGTTTTCTTCCAAGGTGTGACTCATGTTCGACCTGCCTTCAAGAGTCCTGCTCCCCAGTGGGACCTCAACTTGGTGCTGGGAGTTCTCCAGCGACCACCGTTTGAATCCTTGGCTTCCATTCCATTACGTCTCTTGACCTGGAAGATGGCCTTCCTTTTGGCTATTGTTTCAGTTCGCCGGGTAGCAGAGTTACAGGCCTTGTCTTGTAAACCTCCTTACCTGGTGTTCCACAAGGATAAGGCTGTGCTTCGCACTACCAAGGAATTCTTACCCAAGGTTGTGTCCAAGTTTCACATCAATCAGGAGATTGTGATTCCCTCTTTCTGCCCTAATCCTTCATCTGACAAGGAAAGAGATCTCCATTTGTTGGATGTGGTGCGTTGCCTCAAGTTTTATGTTCATCGCACCGAGTCTATCAGGAAGTCTGACGCTCTATTCGTCATTCCTGAGGGGCCTAGGGCAGGGAGACCGGCTTCCAAAGTTACCATTGCCTCTTGGATTAAGGCTACTATCCGTGAAGCCTACAAGTTGAGGAATAAGCATGTTCCCTTTCGGGTGACTGCCCATTCCACCAGATCTATTGGGGCCTCTTGGGCCTACAAGAATCAAGCTTCTGCTGATCAACTGTGCAGAGCGGCCACTTGGTCCTCTGTGCACACTTTTTCTAAGCACTATCGAGTTGATGTACTGGCTTTGGCTGATGCCAGTTTTGGAAGGAAGGTCCTGGAGGCAGTCTTGCCTGTGTAGGTCTTCCGCTCTGTGATCCTTAGTGCTTCCTTACTGTTGAGCCCTGTTGGCTCTGGTTTCGTGTGCTGTGTTAGTTCAGGGATTGTTCCTTTGGTTGGTGTCCGTTGACACTTACAGTTTGGGCTATGTTATTAACTGGGTCATAGCAGTTCTAGTGACTTGGGCCTTGCGCCTGGTCCTTGCCTTACTTCTCGCCTCTGGATCAGCTCAATGTTTGTACATCCCAGAGTACCAGTGACCTGTATTGGACGACAGTGAAAATAGGATTTTAGTCTTACCTGTTAAATCCTTTTCACTTAGTCCATACAGGTCACTGGTCTCCCACCCTGTCAAGGGACCAGTCTTGGCTCTCCTGTGGCATCCAGTGGGAGACCGTTCGGGCATGCTCACAGGAGTCTTTCTTTTTGCTTACCTGAGGTCAGTTTTAGGGTCTCAAATCAATCTAAGTGGCTCTGGCCAGAAGGTGGCTTAAGTAAGAGGGGAGGCTCCGCCCCTTGCAAATTCATTTGCATAGTTGTTCCTGCCTATTAAAGGGGACTTACGCCTCCCAGAGTACCAGTGACCTGTATGGACTAAGTGAAAAGGATTTAACAGGTAAGACTAAAATCCTATTTTTGAGTGCCAGAGGGGTATGAAACGCATTGCTTTGCAATGCGTTCCATACCCCTCTTGGATTCAAAGGGTTAAACATTTGAGAGAGAACATAATGGTGGCTTTAACTACAATTTTTCCCCATTGTACACTGATTTATCAAGGAAATAGCCTTTTTAACCTTTTGAACTCCAGAGGGGATATGCAGTGAATTGCAGATCAATGTTTACACATCCCTATGCATTCAAAGGGTTAACCCCTTAGCGACCCTTGACGTACCAGGACCGTCAAGGGTAAATGTGACCGAACGACCCTTGACGGTCCTGGTACGTCAAGGGTTAAACTCTTCCATCGCGGCCGCACGGAGCGATGGAAGAGTTCAAGCCGCTTGTTACTAAGTGTCCCGGTATCGGGACACTTAGTAACAAGCGGCTGAAACATTGTTGCAACATGCGATTCGCTTCAAAAGCGAATCACATGTTGCAAAACCTGAATGACAGGGACAGTATTTGTAAATACTGTCCCTGTCAGATCTCTCTGCCTCCCTCCACCTTGCATACTGCTAAGGTGGAGAGAGACAGAGGGAGATGGTGTTCCAGTGTGCCTGTAAAAAAAAAATATGCATATGGGGTATTGCCGTACTCAGAAGAAGGAGCTGAACACTAAACAATGCATTTTTAAAAATCTTCACCTATCATGTGCTTGAAATTCACATCAACATTGAAGTGCAAGTGTGAAAAACGCTGTTTTTTTAACTTACGTCAAGATTTACGAGCGATTGGTGGTAAAATGGCTGCGTAAAAAAATTGAAAACATACATAAAATGAAAGCCTGGGGTGTCTACTTTCCAAAAATATATACTTTTGGGGGGAAATCTTAGAGTGGAGCACTGTTACACAGCCCCAAATGAGACATGGCACCAGTGATGCAAGCTGTGAAAATTCAAAGTGTGAAACTGGAAACGCGCATGTTCCAATTTGGGCCCCGTAGCTCTCCCAAACTTTGAGAAACCTATGCATATGGGGTATTGCCGTACTCAGAAGAAGGAGCTGAACACTAAACAATGCATTTTTAAAAATCTTCACCTATCATGTGCTTGATATCAACAGTAGTATTGAAATGTAAGTGTGAAAACTGCAAAAAAAACAAAATATTACCACAATTTTGAAATTTTTTTCTGGAAAAATAGCTGCATGAAAAACTCCAAAATTCTGCTGATTATTTACCTTATGTTGTGTAGTTTTCAGAAACATATACCTTTGTGGGACATTTTTGGTTCTGGCACCGTCAGCTAAGCTATGATGCTCACATGCCAATTGTTGAGAAATTACAAGTTGGAAATAATGGCATCCATCTTGTAATATTTACCTTGTAAATGTGAGGAAGTGATTGAAATACTAGGCATATGGGGTATTCTTATATTCAGGAGAAGCAAATTAATATATTTAGGGGTATTTTTTTGTCATAAACTAATTGTATGCAAATCCTGACACGAAAATATAAGCAAAATGTTTTTTTTTCAATTTTTTTCCTCTTTTTTTTCTATTTTAATCAAATTAAACAATGAGGTATTCATATAATTGTGGTATCAAAAGAAAGCCCTACTTGTGCTTAAAAAAACAGTATATAATTTATGTGGGTGCACAAAAGGAATTAAAGAGAAAATATGGTTGAACAAAGACATAGTCAAAAAAGTCAAAATTGCTCCGGTCCTTAAGTCAAATCAAACTCAGATTTTCCCGGTCCTTAAGGGGTTAATTCAAGAGTATTGCTTCTGGTGTCTCTAACATGACAGTTCAGCTAGGTGAACCCCTCCCCACACTCAGGAATTTGAAAAATTCCAGTGGCTTGAACTCTGTTTTTGATTAAACAAGAAGGTAATTAAAGGGACAATTACATCTCCTAACAATAACCCCCACTTGATCTGACCACTATGAAACCATTCCTGGTTCCCCCAAATCTTTAATTAGTACTGGAATATCATGTTCATACAGGTGGACGTATGAGTCTTGGGTTTCAGACTAGGGCTCAAAACTCTTCCCAGGTTTCCCTTCCTTCCTACTTATGGTGTCCTGGAGTACGGCCACAAGGAACAATGTCTACTCCGTATCTACTAGTACTAATTACAGAGTTATTTTTGGGAAGCAGTCAGTGTAGGATTGATTCCTAGACATTCATTACAGGCAGTATTTTTCAGAGCTCCTAGGCTATATTGGGTATGTAAAAAGTGAAGCAATTCTTCTAGGGCAAAATAATAACCATAGAAGAAAAAGCCCCATTAAAATACTGTTTTGTTTTGGGGGGGGGGTTCTATCTTAACCCCTTAAGGACTACGTGACGTGCTATGACCGTCACGGTCCTTATACCCTTAAGGACCAGTGACGGTCATAGCACGTCACATACTTTTTACTTACAGCGCTCTACCGGGAGCGCTGTAAGTAAAAGCGAGACCTAAAATTGATCGCTCCAAGACCGGAGAAATCTCTCTTAGGCCTCAAAGCGGCGCGCCGGTACGCGTAACAGGTCACGTGTACCGGCGCATCAGCAAGGATCAAAGCGGTCCTTAAAGGGATAGTAATACTTCATTTTAACTTTATTTTATTTTGTAGGCATTAAAAAAACATGAAGAATGATATAAGTCTTATCTCTGAAACCTTTATGGTTTAAGAGATATTCACAAACAAAGTATCCCCCCCCGTTCAACCAGATCAGAAGGGAGGTGCCCAGGTAGACTGCAGAGAGGGACAATCTTCAATTAAGATAATGGAAAAAGCTGAAAAACTTGTCAAGGGGGGAAGGGCTTTCATTGTTTTCATACAAAGAAAATTGTCCCCTTCTGTTATCTGTACTGTCATACAACCAGACTCACATCTGAGAAGAGATGGCTTACACTAGGTAAAAGGGGCGGGGAGGGGAACTTTGCTTGTGAATATCTCATAAACCATAAAGGTTTGAGAGATAAGACTTATATCATTCTTCATGTTTTTTTAATGCCTACAAAATAAAATAAAGTTAAAACGAAGTGTTACTATCCCTTTAAGGGAAGATAACTTCCCTGGACCGCTGGTCCTTAAGGGGTTAAAGATGGTGCCCCCCCCCCCCCCAAAAAAAAAAAAAAAAAAAAAAAAAATATCTATTATAGCTGCACTCTATTATTATTATTATTAGGGTTAGTAATGTCTTGTAGTAATAAAAGGTAATATTGTAGATATTCAAAGAATAAATCCATCGATGCCAGTCCGATCTCTCATAAGATGTAAATAGACAAGTGCAACCACAACACCTGTACTAAAAAGGTTATATTGGTCTTTCAGTTCAATAAATTTGTCTCCATATATGTTTTCATAACTCCAGGCTGATGGTGCTTCTGCTGACTCCAAAGATGATGAAATTATAAATATTTTTATGTTATAAGTGTAGCTCCTGCTGCTTGACCGCATATACAGAATATAATATGTGGATCACAACAGGAGCAATACATTAATATGAGAAAACAATACATAACCCCAATGAATCAAAATAGGGATCGTAAAAATATTGTGAACTCCTAAACAAACCATGATAAAAATATCTTTATTCTATAAATATAAAAACACACATCTCTATACTAGAAGTAAAAGGTCTCACAGTATGTAAAGGCTATACTTGCCTGTATTCCCAGTGAGAACAAAAGCTTCCACAGCCAACAATGTAGACTAAATAATAGACAAACAAGGTATATTAAAATTGCAGATAAAAAATGCAGTATAATAGATATAACCCGCAATGGGGAAAAATTTTGCTCTGTGTTTCGTGGAGCCAAATATGCCATTTCCTCAGGAGTAATAATCATAACTGATCTTAAAGGGATAGTAATGTTTCATAATAAAAGCAGCTCTAATTAATCATCATAGTATTTGGACTTTGGAGAGTGTTGTTTCAGTTCTGTCACAGTTATAGTTCAAGAGTAATTTAATGACAAAGTATCCCCCCGCCCCTTTTACTGATGTAACACTGCTCAGCCAGATCAGAAGGGAAGTGCCCAGGTAGATTGCAGAGAGGGACAATCTTCAATTAAGATAAGGGAAAAACCTGAAAAACTTGTCAAGGGGGGCAGGGCTTTCATTGTTCTCATAGGAAGAAGATTGTCCCCTGTCTGGTCTATGGACTGGATTCCACATCTGAGAAGAGATTGTTTACACTAGGTAAAAAGGGCAGGAGAGGAAACTTTGCTTGTGAATTGTGAAATAAGACTTATATCGTTCTTCATGTTTTTTTTTAATGCGTACAAAATAAAATACAGATAAAAGGGATTACTATTCCTTTAACTCCGGTTTATATTAAATTCCAAGCGTGCCAAACTCACCCGGCCAGCCTCCAAAAACATCCACCCTCCCAAGCGACATTGTCCGTCGAACCTGATGCACAACCCCCTGCGCTCCATCTCTGGAGTGCACACTTCCCGCACAGCCGCTCCAACGTCACTCGTTGCCATGCAATATGGCCACCGTATCTCTATTTGTGTTTGCGCAGACCTTTATAGTTTGAGAGAGATACAGTGATAAAGTTCCACCCTCCTTCCGCTTTCATAGACATCAGCCTCTAGGTAACAGAAGGAGATTCTGGTCCTGGGACTGGCAGGAGGCTCTTCAGCAGAGCCGAAATACTGCAATCTAAAAAGAAATACTTCACTCGAACGGTCTACAAAGTGTGCTTGCAAACCAGGCACACTTTGTAGACATTTCCAATTAAGTAGTTCTTTTTAGATTTCTCTATTTTGACTCTGCTGGAGAACCGCCTTGAGTCTCACGAATGAATCTCCTTCTGTCAGCTTTACAGTGGACATCAGGGAAAGGGATAGTAATGTTTCAAAATAAAAGCAGCTCCAATTAATCTTCATAGTATTTGGCCCATGGAGAGTTTTATTTCAATACTGTCAGAGTTGTAGTTCAAGAGTAATTGAATGATAAAGTATCCTCATCCTGCCCCTTTTACTGATGTGACACTGCTAGAGCAGAAAGGTGGTGTCCAGATGGATCGCAGAGAGGGACAATCTTCAATTTGCATAAGGAAAAAACATGAAAAACCTGGGAAGGGTGGCAGGGTTCTCATTGTTCTCAAAGTAAGAAGATTGTTCCTTGCTGTGAGCTGTCTGGTCTGTGGACCAGTTTCCCCATGTGAGGGGAGGTGGCTTACTCTGGATAAAACGGGCAGGAGGCGGATAGTTTATCATTCAATTACTCTTGAACTACAACTCTGACAGTACTGAAATAACACTCTCCATGGAACAAATACTATGAAGATTAATTGGAGCTGCTTTTATTTTGAAACATTACTATCCCTTTAAATGCTGTTTGGGTGAAAATTAATGTTTAACCCCTCTGACGCTCAGAGGGTTAAATATTGCCCTGCACCCTACTTCCGGACAGACTGCAGGTACAGCTCTGTACCACAGTCCGTCACTCTGCCTCTGGGTACCCTCCCTCTTTCCAGCCTCCTCCAGTGACGGAGGCTTTCTGTCTGTAAGCTGGAGCGATCTCATTGGGAAAGATCGATGTCTAGCCAATGAGATTGCTCCAGCTATACCCGCAGTCTTTCCAGAAGTAGGGTGCAGGGCAGTCTTTTAAAACATAAATTTCACCCAAACAGCATTTTAAAAAAACAAATGAATACAGTTTTAAACATATTCACTAAATAATCTAACTAATAAGACTAACTTGTATCGGGGTGATCCCCTTTAAGGCACATTAGCAAGTAAAATTTTGAAAGCATCACCTGTATCATATTAGCCATTTTTTTATTTAGAAAACTAGTTTTTGTGTTATTTAGGTTTGTAGGTTATGCTAAATAACCCCTTAACGACCACCCAATCGGTGGGGTAGTGAAGGATCACGTCCCTATTTTTTATTTTTTTGCAATTCATTCTGGGATGGCAGTGTTGGCACATCATGTGCCGTTACGGGGTTAATGCCTGCCTTTGCTGGCATTCCTGTTTTATACCCCCCCCCCAAAGAAACACTCACATTCACTTAACCCTTTTCAGAGCTAGGGTAGGTGGGCAGTGCACTTCCACCTCCCTTAGAGCTGAAAACGTTAAAGTGTTAGTAATGTCTAAAAAAAAAACTTTTTTTGCATTTAGAAGCTGATCTGAATGCAAAAAACCTTATCTCTCAAACTGCTATGGTTTAAGAGTTACGGGCGTTTGAAGTTTGATCTCTCCTACTGACAGCTGTAAAGCTGTCAGCAGGATATTCGTGTCGGTCGACATGGAGGCGCTTGGGAAGTGCAGAGATCTCGTTACTTACACGGAATCCCTTCATTGTAATGGTCTAAAACGTGTGCCTAGTGTTCAGGCCTAGTGTTCAGGCACACGTTTTAGACCATTCCAATGAAGGGATTCCATGTAAGTAACGAGATCTCTGCACTTCTCAAGCGCCACAGTGTCGACCGACACGGATCTCCTGCTGACAGCTTTACAGCTGTCAGTAGGAGAAATCAAACTTTAAATGCCTGTATCTCTTAAATCATAGCGGTTTGAGAGATGCGGTTTTTTGCATTCAGATCAGCTTTTTGAGCTCTTCTAAATGCAAAAAGTTTTTTTTTAGACATTACTAACACTTTAAGGGGCATAGAGTGTGGAACTTAAGGTAGGGCTAGGAAAGGAAGTGACTGCATAGCATGCTCTAATTAACCCTTTCAGTGCCAGGGGGTATGGAATGAGTTGCTTTGCAATGCGTTCCGTACTCCTGGCACTAAAAGGGTTAACCTAATGTATAAATCGAAGTAGTTTTCCAAATTAAAAACGGGTAATGGCGTCCCTTTAAGGACCAAACTTTTTTCCAATGCATTGCACAACCAGTGGGCCTTAAAGTGTTAAATTGCGACATATAGGTGTAGTAACCCTTTAGGACCAAATGGACCTGCAGCTTATTGCTGCACTCTACACCTTTCTGTCCCCATGGGCACAAAGAGAGGGTGAGTGCGTGATTTGACTACCTACAAAACAAGAGAAGAAAGGGCTCCCAATAATGGTACAATATAGTAATACTAGTTGAACAGCCCGTGTACACGGGCCACAGTGCCAGTCATGCACAGTACAGACTGCCCGTGCCGTGGCTGAATTCAGACTGGTGCGCAGAAAGGACTATGGTCTGAATTCTGAGCGTGCCCTGCTCTGTATCAGCCGTGGCGCGGGCAGTCTGTACTGTACATGACTGCAGTGCGCACAGCCGTCTCTACTGCGCGTGGCGGTTTCTGACAAACACGCACTTAACGAATTATTATATAGGATATTTTCACATAATAAGAGGATGAATGGAATACATTCACGTAGAAGGGGTGTCAGGACTCAGCATGAAGCGGTTATTACCCGTCTCTGCTAATGGATCACTGCAGTCTCTGGATCAAGGAAGGAACCGGCCACTATCCACAATTATATTTTCACCAAAGTAGGATTTAATAAAAATCACAAATATACTGTCCAGTAACAGTTAAAATAAATAACTTGTGGTGTTTCAAACCCCACCTGTATCCATAGGCACAAATAGGGTGAGTGTGAGATCTGACTACATCTTCCTTTTTATAAAGATTCTGAACTGGCAGTTCTTTCATACTATATAGTTGGTGTGAATATCTTAAAGTACACAAACACACAAAAAAAAGATTGTTATATAACTTTAAATACCACATATTTCATGCAAGCATCTCTCAAAATAGTTTTTATGTTAGATTCTTAAAATCTAAACCAAAACCTGCCTTTTAACTTGTGTAGGCTGTCCCTATATCTTGGCCCATTTATAGACCACAGTGCTTGGCAATGCGTTGCACACACCTCTGGTCCTTAAGGGGTTAATGGGAAGTCTGGAATAGGCCGGAATAGAAGCCCCCAGAGGGCTCATGCAAGAGTAGATTTTAGGCTTCATAAAACAGAACATTTTTGCACGTGCTACCATGAAATTCAGGGTATTTAAGGGTCATTTACCGCAGATCATGTTTAGATGCCAGTGTCCCTTTAAGGGGGATCTATCTCCCCTATTCAAGTTTGGCTTATAATGAACTTTAATATAGCTATAACCTGTAATATTAGTCTTATTTTGTTATGCAGTGCGTCCTATGGCAAAATTAAAAGTTTTAAAAATGAGCCTGTGCCTTAAAGGGACAGTAATGTCCCATAAAAACATTTTCTAGTTTTGTAGAGAAGAAAATAAGCTGAATGGCACAAACCCTACCTCTCAAACCGCTATGGTTTGAGAGATATAGGCACTGAAACTTCCCCCCTCCCTCCCCTTCTGCTGACGTCAGCATTTAACTGACTGCAGGAGATCCTGGTCCGTGACCAGCCTGCGGCTCTGCAGCAGAGCCGAAATCGATTGCGTTATTTAAAAAGCATTACTTCATTGGAAAGGTCTACAAAGTGTGCCTGGTTTGCAAGCACACTTTGTGGACCTTTCCAATGAAGTAATTCTTTTGTAGTTACTTTATTTCGGCTTTGCTGAAGAGCCTTCTCGAGTCATAGAACTTGAATCTCCCGCTGTCAGCTTTACAGCTGACATCAGGAGAAGGGGAGGGAGGGGGGAACTTTAAGTGCGTATATATCTCAAACCATAGTGGTTTGAGAGATAGGGTTTGTGCCATTCAGCTTATTTTCTTCTCTACAAAACCATAAAAAGTTTTTATGGAATTTGACGGACTGCGGTTATAGTTCTGCACCGCAGCCTGTTGATCTTTGTCTGTTCCCAGCCTCCTCCGAGGACGGAGGATTTCTCCATGTAAGCTGGAGCTCTCTCATTGGCTACGACGCATTGAATAACACTATAAGAAAAATATTACAGGTTATCTCTCTATTAAGTTCATTATAGGCCAGACTTGTATAGGGGTGATAGATCCCCTTTAAAGTAGATGTAATAAATTACCTTCTTAATACAACTCTATTTTCTTGAGTGTACAAACCAATCCATTTCTCTTCCTGGCTGTCACCTTTAATGAAATGTTCTATAGTGATTCCAGTTCTTACCCCTAGGTCTCTGTAAACTAATTATGCTGTCGTTATTAGCCAAACATGACATACAATCTGGGTGAACTCCCAGCATATACACGTTTTACCTTCTTCATCTAAACATTGGTTATTTTTCCAACACTGATTTACCATGGGGGTGGGAACAGTGTAATTTTTTTTTTTTTTTAAGGCATTAAGCACATACACTGCATCTCAACAAATTTTTAAGCTATGCATTGGCCACCCCCTTGGCTCTGAAAGGGTTAATTAAGCTGCAGATTTCGATTTGTACAAAATGGTGTTGGTTGTCTATAAACAATTCTAGAAGTTGCCTCCGGTATGCAGGTCATCGCATTCTCGTGTTTAACCCCTTGAGGACTAAAGGGGCGGGCAACACATTGCTTTGCAATACGTTTCACACTCCTCAGGCCCTCATGGGGTTAAACCTTTGAGTGCCAGAAATGCATTCTGTACCCCTCTGGCACTCAAAGGGTTAAATAAAGCATTTGGGTCCATATGTACAAAAACAAGTTATGAAATTTTGAGGCAACTGCACCATAGGGAGCAACACAAAACGCCTTTGAGTTTTGATTAATGGCTTAACCCTTTGAGTGCCAGAGGGGTATGCAATGTACCCCTCTGGCAACCAAAGGGTTAAATGAAACCTTGTTAGAGAGGTCTCCAAAGCAATGCTTCTCAATGTGCTGGAGTACTGTATAGGATGAATGTAGCACACTGTATGTTAAGAAGACCCTTTCACACTTACAGTTTTTTTTATTTATATATATATATATAATATATATATATAATATAATTTGTTCACTACGTTTGTTCGTCCCTGAATTGCTCCATATTTTGTACAAACATCTGAATGGAAAATCCCCAAAGTTCTTGAGAATTAACTCTTTCAGTACCTTTGTGTGAGATTGATTTGTAAGCATTAAAGTGTTATTAATGTCCAGAAATAATTTGTAATAGATTTGTAGAGGGTAAAAAAAATTATCGTTGCCACAAACCCCATCTCTCAAACCTTTACGGTTTGAGATATATTCGCATTGAAAGTTTCCCCCTCCCTCCCCTTATCCTGACATCAGTGTCTAGCTGACAGCAGGGGATCTCAGTCTGGGGATCAGCTGGTGGCTCTGCAGCAGACCCGAAATCCCTTTATTGCAAAAGAATTACTTCACTGGAAAGGTCTACAAAGTATGCCTCATTTGCAAGCACACTTTGTAGACCGTTCCCATGAAGTAGTTCTTTTCTAATAACGGGATTTTGACTCTGGTGAAGAGCCTCATTCTTCCTGCCAGTGGGAGATCTTTCATTTAAAGGTTATTAAACATGAAATTTATATTTTAATTGGTTAGCCCTTTGAATTCCAGAGGGGTGCGCAACATATTGCTTTTGCAGTGTGCTACATACCACTCTGGCAGTCAAATGGTTAAACTGCAATTTCCTGTTTTGGTCACCAGGAGATGCTGTCCCTGTTACTTACTGTGGAGAGACTTGGTCAAGGACTAAAGCTCCCCCATAGTGTAGTATAAAGTTGCTAATTATTTGCTTTAGAGTAGATGTTTGAGCTGTAATAAATTTTGACTTTAAAATCTATTTTTTGTTTTTTTTTGTTTATTTCTTAGTTTAAAAAGTTTATTGTCCTGTTAACCCCTTAAGGACCGTGTTGTCCAGGGGTGGGTTGTGGTGGAATATCAACACTTATTTTTATTTTTTTGTCCCCCCCCCCCCCCCGACCTACCTAGGTGATCACAGTGCTCCATTCAGATGCACTGTGATCTCCAAGGACAGTCACTGGTCCTTACGGCACAGACACCGCACATGAGTGGAGCTGCATGCCCTGTTTTGGTCTTTCACAAGGACAAGGCTGTGCTTCGCATCTCACAAGAGTTTCTCCTGAAGGTGGTGTCTGAGTTCCACATTAATCAGGAGATTGTGGTCCCTTCCTTCTGTCCTAACCCTGCTTCTGACAAAGAGAGGGATCTTCATCTGTTGGATGTTGTGCTTTGCCTCAAGTTCTATGTGCATCGCACTGAGTCCTTGAGGCAGTCTGACACTCTGTCATTCCTGGGATAATTGTATTATATTGGAACCTAAAGTGAGACGGGAACCGGAACATGACCTCTGAAGAGGAGAATGACCGATCCAGATGTCATCCGGGTCAACTGTTGCACAATGTGCCTGAACTGCCAGCACTTTTTTGCTGGCTTGCCCCTCAGCTTTTTTTTTTTTTTTTCTCTGCTTTTTGCCGAAAATGCCATTTTCGGCCGAAACATTTCAGCTACCCAAATTTCGGTGCACCCCTAATAGTAATGTTTCACAGTAAAAGCAGCTTCAATTAATCTTCATGATATTTGGGCAGTGGAGAGTGTTATTTCAGTACTGTCAGTGTTGTAGTTCGAGTAATTGAATGGTAAATTATCCCCCTCCTGCCCCTTTTACCTAGTGTAAGCCACCTCCCCTCAGATGTGGAATTTGGTCTTAAAACCAGATAGATCACAGCAAGGGACAATCTTCTTACTGTGAGAACAATGAAAAACCTGTCCCCCCTTGACAGGTTTTTCAGGTTTTTCCTTATTCTCACTGAAGATTGTCCCTCTCTCTGTCATCCATCCAGACAGTCTTGCTGCTCTGAGGTGAGCAGTGTTACATCAATAAAAGGCGTGGGAGGGGGATACTTTCATTCAGTTACTCTTGAACTGATAAATTGGAGCTGCTTTTATTGTGAAACATTACTATCCCGTTAAGTCCATTTGAATCAGACATGTACTAGTGGTTACAGTATACTTGATTGACTGAATCTTTATCTGTTTGAATCAAACCTGTAAGAGACCGGATACACGTCATAGGTTAATTTTAAATAGCCGTTAATATGAACTGAAATGGCTAGGTATACTCTGAACCTGAATATATCCAGTCTATGGGCAATTAGTTTATCAATAACACTGGAGCTACTACAATTATGATTTTAATATTTTATTTCTTTACCTCTTCTGTTTTTAATTATCACTGTCATGCCAAGGCATGAGTTGGGTTTGTGTAATTCGTTTGTTTGTTTTGTATTTGGGATGTTCTTCAAAATGCACCAGTCCTAGGCCATAAAATTAGCTGAGTAGATAGGAATCACCGGAGCAGGACATATAGAGTGCTATAAAAATGTATTGGGCACTCTACTTTGATGAAGTTAATCCAGGGGACAGTCACATATTATGAAATAGGGAGAACCTGTATATATAGTGTAAAATGGTTCAATAAAACTATATATTTAAAATGCACAGGTTTTATCCTTTTGGTGGGTACCAAACGTGGCAGGGGGAGGGGTTCCTGTTATGAGTTACAAGAATAGCCCCTTTGTAACCGGTTAGACCCAGCATGTTTGGTGTCCAGATATTAACACAGATGTGTGGAAAATGATGATTATAACTTTATAGAGGTGTGCTGTGGGTTGCATGTTTTGGGAAGCCTTATGATTTTTTTAAGTAGACCTCTGCAGTAACATCCCTGACAAGTCTGATTGAGTGGGCCGTAAACTGTCAGGCCAAACCCCTAACACCCAGGGGGTCTGGCCTCTTAGAAGGAACTGTGGAAAGTATTTAATATGGGTTTTTGGATAAAAACAGTGAATTTCTTTGTAACAACTGAAGGGGGGAAATACCCATTTTATTTTATGGACTGTTTTGCCAATGTGTAATCTTTATTTGTGTATGTCCTTTATTTCTGTATTTTTGTAACCAGCACTGTGAAGCCTTTTTTCAGATTAAATGTTTAATTAATCAGCTCTTGTCTCTGTTCTCTAATATGAACTCACTTCTCTGAAGGAAGCACGGGTAGCACACGTTACTAAAGGTTTAATTCTATGTCTGATTATTAATGTGATTTTATACTGTAATAATTGTATTTGGGGTAACCTAAGACGCCCAGATATAAAGTCTTGGTGGCAGCAAATTATAGTACTGGGGTGATAGTGCAGGAGGGATTTCAAGAGTTAATTTGGTGGTTGCTAGGAATAGTAACGGGTAATCAGGGGTCTGGTATTGTTAACCCTGTCACTCCCACACTCTCCCCACTGTCTCAGCAGGGCCTATAGCCCTCACTTGTGACAATCACCAATAAATATCTCTGATTTTATTTGATGTTTCTGTTTCCCTAATCAAAGGGTAGGGAGTTTTGCATATAAGGGTGTAAAGGTTTTGCATGTCTTAATGCTAGTTTGTTTTTCTTTTGTTCCATGTAAATGAATTAATGACTAGGCACCTCCACTTTTTCTAGTGCTATTATCCATTTATTTACTCTGGTGCCGACGACTAATTTCCTTAACACTTTGAGTGCCTGAGGGGTACCTCTGGCACTCAAAGGGTTAAATGTTAGCCCTACAGTATCTCCCCTACTTACTGACAGTGCTCAGCAATGCATTATCCACCTCTCCTAGCCCTGAAAGCATCAAATGTCAGTGAGTGGGGGAGGTGCTATAGGACTAAGACAGGAAGTGCCTGCATGGCATGCCTTAATTAGCATAATTTATGCATCTAAAAAAACTCATATATGGTTTTTCTACATAAGAAATGGCTAATACAACATATAAGTGATTTTGAAAGTTCTTTCAAATTCACCAAAATTGTGTTTAGATGAGATTTTCTCTTTGCACAGCTGTCTAACGTGATTATTCAAGCGTTTATTTCCAGACTGACTTTTCTAAACAGGAGTAACAGCTGTCAGACGAGAGAACAGTGAGGTTCTTTAGTGTTTTGTACCTGGTTCAGAGCACCGTTGTATAGATCAGGGCTACAGCCTGTTTGTTCAGGAGGGTAATGTTACCTCTGGTGAAAGTGAGCAGCATGCCAACATGTTTGAGGCATTCTTCATTTTAGTATAGTGATGGGCAACAGGCTGCCCTGGGGCCGTATGCTTCTCTCAGAAGCTGAGGCCCGCTGTTGGTTCTCTGGCAAGCGGTGATAATTGCACCCCATAACTACCTTATTTTAACCCTAAAGAGCAGCAGATATCTTTCTTTTGACTCTGAACATTCCTGTTCCATCTTCAGCTCTCTAGAATCTAAGGGGTTAATCCCCCCTCCCCCGGATTTTTAAAGGGATAGTAATGTCTCTTTAAAATTAGTTGACCGAGTCTTCTGTATATTAAAAGGAACAGATTGTGCTATGTCTGTGCTTACTACTTTGTAGTTCAAACGTTATGAAGCATGAAGATCCCCCGCCCACCCCCTTTCTGTCCGCCTCCCACGGAATCTGAGATCGGGTCATGTGATTTGATGGCTGCAGCGAGGTGCAAACTTCAGTAAGTATAAGAGCGAGCCTGCCCACCTTAAAGAAGGAGGGCAGGATTTCCCTTTGCTTACTGACCAGCCTGCATCTTCTGAGTGATGTGGGGAGAAGGGGTGGGTGGTGGATCTTCAGTGCTTCATAACTCCTGAACTACAAAGAAGTGCAATAGGTTCCTTTTAATATACAGAAGACTTGAGCAACACGTTTTAAATAAAAATTACTATCATAGCCTACACCTGACTTTTTGGTGTATTTGCAGCGACATACCACGGGGTATCTGGGATCCTGTCGCAGCTTTTTCATTTTATTTTATTTCACAGCCAACTGGCTGTGCTTGCATTCAACTAAATAGAATTAAGTGGATCTACTGGCCGCATGTGTAGTTATAAACAGTCAACCAAGCTAAACATAGCTTCCTATTTATTGGTGGGTGCTGAATATACTGTACTTGCAGTTAAGGATTACTCTGTATGCAGTAGGATGAATGTGTGGTAACGTGCACATCAGAGAGCTCCTGCCAGCTCAAAAAATGGTCCTGTACACAATCACAATCTGTACCTTCCACTACAGGCACCACTAAATATAGTAATATAAAATAAATAGCATGTATAACTAAATAAAAAGAAGTACAAAATAACAAATCTCCATGTGCTATGGGAGTGCTGCTGCAATCAAGCACCAGGCAATGTAGAAAAATTAACCCTTTGAGTGCCCAAGGGGTACGGAAGCATGACAATGCATTGCGTACCCCCTTTGGCACTCAAACGGTTAAAAAAAACAAACCAAAAAAAATGTCATTCTGGAGCAAACAAACTGCACCATGGGGGATAAATTAAAAGTTTCTTTGATTTAAATGGGGTCTTTTAACCCCTTGAATGATGGAAATGTATTCAGCACATTGCTTCTCAACGTGTTGGAGACCTTTCCAGCATTCAAGCGCTTAAATACCTCATTTAATTTCATGGGAATTTTGACAACTTTTTGCCCTCTTGTGGTGCAGCTTGTTGACTCCAAAATTGGGCCTATAGAGCTACTGTATCTAATTGATTTGTGTGTGTTTAATTAACCCTTTGAGTGCCATTGCTTCAGTTTGTTGTGTAAAACTCTGATGTGTGTGGCTACCTGTCTGGCATTCAAAGGGTTAATGTTCTTATCACTGCCGTGAGAGATGGACAATCTATTTATTTTATTGCCTCGGGCACAAATTGATAATGAGCTTTTCCCAAGATCCCGTGGAGTTCCGATCTTTGACCCCGCTGGTTATTCAAGTAGTCACAATTGGTCCTTTGTCTTCCCCATTTTGAGGTAAAGTTGGTTCCGTGCCAGCAGAAGCGCCAGAGACCTGACACTTTTATCATTGGCGGAGAAGAGTGTTCATGCGTTTTTCTTTTTTCCATGTCCCAATGCTGAGCTTTATGCCTCGATTTTGGACCTTCTGTTCAAAAGAAAAGTGGAGTCATTCTGGAACAAACCACAGGGGAGTTTGAAGAACCTTTTGAGTTCACTGGAGAAATTGTGAATGGAGGCCTCAAGATATAGGAATACATGTAGAATCACTTTGTTTAGTAGTTGCTTTTTGATGTGCTTATTAACCTGTTTAGTGCCCAAGGGGTTTCCAACACATCGCTCTGCAATGTGTTGGGTACCCTTCTAGCACTAGGGGGAAATGCTGCCCCTTT
The DNA here is from genome assembly GCA_037306005.1 of Rhinophrynus dorsalis. Lineage (NCBI taxonomy): Eukaryota > Metazoa > Chordata > Amphibia > Anura > Rhinophrynidae > Rhinophrynus > Rhinophrynus dorsalis. The sequence goes on from CM074722.1 coordinate 473,201,023, forward strand.
TAATGTGTTGTACACACTGGGTGGCCTCTTTCTATCTCATCATAGGATTTGATTGGTTCCATGCTGAAAATCTGGGGGCCTTGGGAACTCAAGTTGAGGCCCCCTGGTGGCCAATTACACCCATTCATTTTGCCCCTTACAATTAAGAAATTAAAATAACCAAAGTTCCCGATGATTTAAATTGGGCTTTTAAAGGTATAGTAATGCTTCAGTAGCTCAGCGGTAAATTCCCTGACTGCAGAGCCTGCTCAAACTGCGAGGTTGCAGGTTCGATGCCCAGCAGGGTCAACTCAGCCCTTTATCCTTCCGAGGTTGATAAATGAGTAACATTGATTGGGTAATAATAACATCTATTATTCAGCTGCCGATTTGGTTAATTCCGAGAGCGTGCGCTTAAAGTGCTTTGAGTCCCACTGGGAGAAAGGCGCTATATAAAAATTATTATTCAGTCAAACATAAGCTGCAATTTTTCCTTATAATGTATACTAGTACTCCGCGATGTTGGTAATGTTTATATTGCTCTATTTTCTTCTAAATAACATTATATGGTGTCCCCCCTCCTGCCCCCTTTCTTTATTGTAAGCCTCCTCCCGTAAGATATGAAATCCAGTCATCGGACTGAACAGATCACAATGAGTCTTCCTTCTGTCTGTAAGGAAAATCCTGTCCCCCTTGGCAAACAAGGGAAGGTTTTCCCTTAAACTGAGAGAAGACTGTCCCTTGTCATGATCCGCTTTCAGCTCCGTGGCAAGGAGGGGGTGGGAGGGGGACACTTTATAATATAGTTTCAAAGATTATAGAGCAATATAAACATTACCAATATTGCAGAGCACTAGTGTACACTAAAAGGAAAGATTGTCACTTAGGGTTCACTGAAGCATTACTATCCCTTTAACACCTGTAATAATAGAGAGGTCTAGAGAAGTCTTTGGAAGGGGACAGAACAGTTGCTAGCAGATCTATAGGATCTTGAGCTCTGCTTAAAGGGACAGCAATGCTTCACAATAAAAGCAGCCCCAAATAATCTTCATAGTTTTTGGGCCATGGAGCATATTATTTCAGTACTGTCAGAGTTGTAGTTCTGGAGTAATTGAATGATAAAGTATCCCCTTCCCACCCCTTTTACTGATGTAATACTGCTCACCTCAGAGCAGAAAGACTGTCCGGATGGATCACAGAGAGGGACAATCTTCAGTGACGTAAGGAAAAACCTGTCAAGGAGGGCAGGGGTTTCCTTATGGTCACAGTAAGAAGATTGTCCCTTGCTGTGATCTGTCTGGTCAAGAGACCAGATTCCACATCTGAGTAGAGGTGGCTTACACTAGGTAAAAGGGGTGGGAGGGAGATACTTTATCATTCAATTACTCTTGAACTACATCTCTGATAGTACTGAAGTAATTCTCCATGGCCAAAATACTATGAAATTTAATTGGAGCTGCTGCTTTGTGAAACCTTACTATCCGTTTAATGGTAATTTTAATCCATTCAGCACCAGAGGTGTATGCAGTACATTGCATCTCAGTGTGTTTCACACTCTTCTGGTCCATAAAGGGTTACGTTGGCTCATGCACAAAACCTGTTTCAGTCTGAAAAGAAACTTCCGGCAACTGTCATGTCTGCCTACATCAGTGGTTGTCAGCTCCTGTCCTCAGGACCCACTAACAGGCCAGGATTTGATGATTTCCTTGTTAGAGCACAGGTGAGTTAATCAATGTGAATGAGCCTCTGATCACATGATTTTCTTGTTAGAGAACAGGTGAGTTAATCAATGTGAATGAGCCTCTGATCACACACCTGTGCTCTAACAGAGAAATCCCTAAGTCCTGGCCTGCTAGTGGGTCCTGAGGACAGGAGCTGAGAAACACTAGCCTACATAGACCAGGCATCTTGGAGATTGCAGATGTTACCTCTTGAACACTGGCACAGGAGCAAAATTCAAGGAGGCCATATGGATTTTCTGGCCATAGTAAGTTAAGTGTAGGGATGTTGATAGTATATGTTCTCCTTAAAGCATTGCACACCCATGTGGCCTTTAACCCTTTTGGTTCCAGAGGGGTGTCCAACACATTACAGAACAATTATTATTATTATTCTTTATTTATATAGCGCCAACTAATTCCGCAGCGCTGTACAATTGGGGAATAGACATACAGAGGTATTAAATAGTACAATCAGATGTGGAGAACAGGAGGATCAGAGGGCCCTACAATCAGATAAGAGAACCTTTGTTTCCTGAGTCTCTTCTGTTTGGCTTAACCCTTTGAATGCCAGAGGTGTATGCAAAACATCACATACCCCTCTGGCACTCAAAGGGTTGCACACTTTGTTTCTGTTTGGGCTGGCGTAGGTGGTAGTCTCTTCCATTTTTTTCCCCTTTGCTCTGCAGATTTGCATAATGATCTTGTTAGTGTGTTTAATTAGAGAGCTATTTTTATTGCAACCACGAAGCTTAATTTTCTGTTGTCTTAGTGCCTTCAACCCCTTCACTGCCAGGGGAGCACACATACGGTTAACCCCGTTTGCTTCAAGATTGGCCTGTTACTCACTGCTGTGCAAAATGCATTGGGGTTATGCACTAAGATATGATGAAGAGGGGATAAAATGGCGATGACTTCTCCAATGATATCACTTAAGTTTTATGTTATTGTACGGAGCAGGGTCTCAAACAGGTAGCACTTTGGCTACCAAGGACAGTATCCCCTTCCACTCTAATCAGGAACCAAGCTACATGTCTTGAAATCTGATCTCCAGTTGGATGCAGCCAATCGGGGCGCAGCTATAATCTTCAGTAGTGGTCAGTGAGATAAGTGATAGCTAGATAAGAGTGCCTCACACACATTCATGGGTTTTCTGCCTTATTGCCACAATAGTGGTTTACAGATTAGTCTGCATGCTTTGTAACAATAACTTTTATATTGTTGTAGGACTGATGTTGTATCAAAGTGGGTAAAAGCCACAGTGTGACTCCATATTCACTCACCCATTGTAACATGTTGCTAGATTTCAGTTATATTAATTAAAAGCTTTAATAAACCCCTTCTAACTTTAAACATGCATATTAATATGTGATCGTGTTGTTAAAGGGATAGTAATACTTCGTTTTAACTTTATTTTATTTTGTAGGCATTAAAAAAACATGAAGAATGATATAAGTCTTATCTCCCAAACCTTTATGGTTTAAGAGATATTCACAAGCAAAGTATCCCTCTCCCGCCCCTTTTACTGATATAACACTTTTCAGCCAGAGCAGAAGGGAGGTGCCCAGGTAGACTGCAGAGAGGGACAATCTTCAATTAAGATAACGGAAAAACCTGAAAAGCTTGTCAAGGGGGGCAGGGATTTCATTGTTTTCATAGGAATAAGAGTGTCCCCTTCTGTTATCTGTCCAGTCTATGGACTGCATTCCACATCTGAGAAGAGATTGTTTACACTAGGTAAAAGGGGCGGGAGGGGGAAACTTTGCTTGTGAATATCTCATAAACCATAAAGGTTTGAGAGATAAGACTTATATCATTCTTCATGTTTTTTTAATGCCTACAAAATAAAATAAAGTTAAAACGAAGTATTACTATCCCTTTAAAGTGGATGTGTCACCTATGGGCAACATTGCATAAATAGGTAGGCTACATAACAAATACTACGAAAACGCTATTAATTTTTTACTTAAAGGGGAACTACCACCCCGCAAAAACTTCATCTTACTTAAAGGAATAGTAATACTTCATTTTATCTTTATTTTATTTTGTAGGCATTAAAAAAAAGTTCTCATCTTCAGTTTAAAGGGATAGTAATACTTCATTTTAACTTTATTTTATTTTGTAGGCATTAAAAAAACATGAAGAACGATATAAGTCTTATCTCTCAAACCTTTATGGTTTAAGAGATATTCACAAGCAAAGTATCCCCCCCCCCCCCCCGTTCAGTCAGATCAGAAGGGAGGTGCCCAGGTAGATTGCACAGAGGGACAATCTTCAATTAAGATAAGGGAAAAACCTGAAAAACTTGTCAAGGGGGGCAGGGCTTTCATTGTTCTCATAGGAAGAAGATTGTCCCCTGCTGTTATCAGTCTGGTCTATGGACTGCTTTCCACATCTGAGAAGAGATGGCTTACACTAGGTAAAAGGGGCGGGAGGGGAAACTTGCTTGTGAATATCTCTCAAACCATAAAGGATTGAGAGATAAGACTTCTATCATTCTTCATGTTTTTTTAATGCCTACAAAATAAAATAAAGATAAAACGAAGTATTACTATCCCTTTTAAGTCTTCATCTGGCAACTAGCTGCTTAGTAGCGCTAGTCGCCAGAAATATTACCTGGTTTACAAGATTTTCTACTTACTCTGAGGCAGACAGTAGCAGGAAGCACGGACATCTTGCCATAGTGATGTCCGTGCGCTGGCCGGCTCCAAAAGGGACTGACAGCACAGGCGCACGGACGTCACTATGGCAAGATGTCCGTGCTTCCTGCTGCTGTCAGCCTCGGAACAAGTGTAAAATCAGTTAAACCGGGTAATATTTCTGGCGACTAGCGCTACTAAGCAGCTAGTCGCCAGATGAAGACTTAAATAAGATGAAGTTTTTGCGGGGTGGTAGTTCCCCTTTAAATCAATGGGAATTTTTCTTCTTGCTCTCCTTTAGTGCATCAGTTAGCTTTAATTCATAAAGCCCAATGTATAGTATTTGTTCTCAGACAGCACAGAATTGGGCTGTTTTACAATGTGTGGAGGACGACTTGATTACTTGCTTCATGGCTGGGTATACACTGGCAAGCAGAGAGATGATGACAGGCACTTGGACAATGTGCTTGCCTGTATGTGTCTATAATCTGCACAAAAATGTAGCTGCTAATCGCAGTGCTAATCCTTCATTTGCAAATGCCACATCCCATCCAGCACTGTTAACAATGTTACAGTTAATAAAGTTGTGCAGTATTCATCCTGCAGTGATTGCCTAGTTTGAGGTTTAGCAGTTTTGGGCTTTTAGCTGTTGGAGACTAAAATTACCATCTTCTCCAGCCGACAGCAGGTTTGGTATGTTGGGAGTTGTAGTTCTCAAAAGCAGGAGAAGCCATGGTTGTCTTGGCTGGCATTTAAAAATGACTTTCCTGACTTGTATCACTGGGTCTATTTTACATGGTGATTTTCCATAACTATAGTAACCATTTATTTAGACTTTACTATTCTTCAAGTGCATACTATGTAAAGTCATATCGCCTGCACTTATCATTCTATTTATTTACACATTTATTTCCTTGACAGTAAACTCCCTGAATCAATTTCTACAGTTTTCTCTGGTCAGTTGATTATGTATCAAAGCAGGACGAGTGATACAATGTAACAGTATCACTTACACGCTCAGTGATCTGTATGTTGTATACTGTTTTTCTTACATTGTATGTCTTCTACATTGTATCATTATCTCTGCTTTCACAGTTCAGGAAGGACAAGTGATACAATGTAACACTATCTCTGCAGCTCTCAGTGCTCTGTATGTTGTATACTGTTTTTCTGATATTGTATGTATTCCATATTGTATCATTATCCCTGCTTTTACAGTTCATGAAGGACAAGTGATACAATGTAACACTATCTTTGAAGTGTTCTGTGTTGCAAGCTATTTTTATTACATTGTATGTCTTCTACATTGTATCATTATCCCTGCTTTCACAGGTCCTGAGAGGAAGCTCATTGGAAACAGAACTTCAGTGATCTTGCAGTCAGTGAGATGTGTATTCATAAACATTAAATTGAAGATGAGAACTTTTACTTTTAATAGAAACATAGATTTTGACAGCTGAAAAGGTCCACCCAGCCTGCCTATTTCCCCATCTAATTAAAATACACACTTTGTGGCCTACTTACATTGATGCCCCTTGTTTTATATGCGTATCAGACCACCTCTGTAATTGGGGAGACATACTGTCTGCCCATTTCCCCATCAAATAAAATAATTACATAATTCTCAGAATGCACTTATGTCTATCCCAGACATTTTTTTAATTCCCCAACATTATTTGTGCCAACCACCTCTGTTGGGAGGCTGTTCCACGATTGTCACCCTTTCTGTAAAGTAGTACTTACAAACATGATGCACTTGACAAGTAGGTAACGTTAAAATAAATGGTTACTATCCCTTCAACACCTAGTGGTACTGGAGAGACTAAAGCACCTATTCTGGTTGCCAGAGGACAAAAAAAGATTAACCCTTTGAGAGGCTGGATACCTCTGTCACTCAAAGGGTTAATGGGTGAACACATCCTCCTTCTTGGCTATACTTGCACATAACCACTGTGCCAGAGTACCATTAGGTGGTTGTTTTAATCCAGGGTCAGTTTCTCTTGACCTGAGACTTTTGGAGATTATTACTTCCATTATCCCAAACTACCTGTTGACTAATTGGGGATGGTGGCCATTGTAGTCTTCTATAGCTTTTGAACCAGTGTTTTCCTACACCATAAATTGTGTTGAATACAAGAACAAACAACTTTCCTTAAATTAAACTAACCTGCAATTGATTATTACTAAATGGTTTATTAACCATTTAAGGGATCCTTTCACTGCACAGCAACTCACTGCTCACATTCCCTATCACTGAAACAGTTAAGTGGCTGGGTACAAATGAGAGATGGGACTTTTAAAAAGTAAGTATTACTATCCCTTTAACCCCTTATGGACCCCTGTCCCGGGGTGTCTGGTCCTTTAAGGACCAGATAAGAAAGTTTGATGTGCCGGCTCACGTGACTGATCACATGTGCCGGCACGCTGAAAGGGGGAATGAAAGGGAACGCTCCGGTCTTGGAGAGAGTAATTTCAGCCCCGCTATTACACACCGCGCTCCTGCAGAAGGGCTGTGAGTGAAAAGTACATCACATGCCAGGACCGTCACCGGTCCTTATGTGCCGGACAGCTGTGACGGTCCTGGCACGTCAGTGGACATGAAAGGGTTAAAATTACCAAAGTAGTTTTTAGGTGATGGGGTCCATTTAAGAAGCCACCTCTTCACTATATACTTATCTCATCTAAATGAGATTAACCCCTTGGATGCTAGAGCAATTGCGAAGCAACAGAACCATAGGGGACAAATTAAATTGGAAAAAACTTCTCATTGATTTAAGTGGGTATTTTATCACTGTAGGGGACTAATAAAAATAATAATCCCTTTGATTTAAAATGGGCAATTAACGGGTAGTATGATAGCGAGATCGCCAATACAATGCAAAGCATTAAAAGCCCTTTTTAAAGTAATATGGTTCTTGATTTGCTTCTGAATTGCCCCTTTTTTCTTTGTGTACAAGCAGGAATGGATTTACATCCCAGACCCCCCCCCCCCATAGGCAAGGCACACTAGATGCCCTTAGCTCTACCCGTAGCTGCACCCTCTACTAGTCACATGACTCTACCCAATGTCCTATCCACTATTTCCTGGCACAGAAAATACCCTTGACTTACAGCAAGCAGAGACCAAACAAGCAAACAGAAAAAATTGCTGCTTGGTTGCTATAGCGATCTCAGACGTATTGCTTCTCAGTGTGTTGAATATCTCTAGCTTCTAGTACGCAAGAGGTTAAATAACTTCCTGTAAAGGTATATAAAACTGGTGTAGGGGCACTGAGATTGTACTGGCCACACCCACAATTCAGAATTTGGGTGTGGAGCCCCTCAGAATTTGGAGCTCTAAGCAATTGCCTATTGGGGAATTCAGCCCTGCATACAAGGTCCCTTGTTGACTCTTAAATGCATAGTATTGCTTAATATTGAATAAATATTGTAAAATTTCAGGTATAATATGCACATGTGTATAATACACAGGTGTACATTATACCTAAGAGTTTTGGTAAAATAATGAGTTCCTGTGTATAATACGTACTCTCTCTACCCCCTCCCCCCAAAAAAGTCTCTCTCAATCGCGATTCCTCTTCCCATCCTCCCCCACTTCAATAGCAGTACATGTCTCCCCCCCCTCCCCAAAATCCAGGACACCCCATATGAAGGCAGCAGGAGACATTCCTGCGCTCATCTCCCACTTCCTCTATGCTACATTAGTTAGTGTCTTAGAGCCCACCTTAATAACAAGGATCCTTCCTCTGAAGGCAGCTGTGATATTGGGGCAGCAGGTGGCATTCTTGCATTCACTGCCTGCTTCTTCCGCTCCTGGAAATTCTGTGTTTTTGTTGCCCTGTCATGACCCCAGATCTATGGGGAGGTGACTTGCCATTGGGGAAAGGAGTGGGAGGGATCAAATTCAACATATTATTACACTGTTGCTAGCATGTTTTGAAGAGTAAGGGCATTGCACATCAGTACTATAACATATGATGAACTTTCTGAGCTACTTGTAAAATGAAACATTACTGTTCCAACATCTCCACAATGGGAGTACCTCTTTACTCCTTAGTATAGACCCTGCAATGTATATATTCATATTCGGCATTAATCTCCCTTTAAATAGTAGCTGGCTGCTGAGTATAAACTCTCGTAAGCAGAATTCTTGCGCTTTTTATATAATATATATATAATATCATTTTCTCTGCCATTCTATTGTTCTTCTATCCCCCCATTTTGTACACTGCTGGGAATATGTTGGTGCTTAATACATAAAGGATGATAGTTTTTGTTCTGGTACTATAAGTGTACTTCCCCTTTAATTGACAGGTCTTCCTTGTTCAGGTAAACAAGGAATTTAAAGCAGAAACGTGCTAGTAACATTCATACAGCTTTACTTGTTGGAGGTGTGTAGGGAGGTGTGAGGTTAGGAACCAATCCGAATACTGCACTGCTCACTAAGCGACTTGTTCTCTGATCTCTAAGTCAGTGGTTCTCAAACTTTTTACTGTGGTAGAACTCATTTGTTAGGGTTCCACTGGGATTTCCTTTGAAACAGTCAATTCCTTTAACCCCTTCAATGCTAGAAAGGTCTCCCTCTCACCTCTAGCAACCAATGGGTTAAAATTATAACCATTTTAAATTGATTTGCGTTTTAGTTTGTACCAACTACTTAGTGACCATAAAGTTCCTTTCTCTGTCGTCCAATACAGGTTACTGGTAACTTTGGGTAGGTGATCTGCCCCTTTAATTGTAGGCAGGAACAGTTCTAGAATTGTATGCAGGGGATGGAGCCTACCTTCCCTCCTTGGCTGCAGCTAGCCAACCAGCTCCAGAAAGATGTCTTCCTTGGTGAAGACACAGGCAAGAGAACAGTTCTGCTATAGCTATAGAAACTTTTTTATTTTTCTGTTAGAAATTGGATACCACCGTTAGGCGAATTACCATAACTGACAATGCACTTAGATGTTGTTAGCTCAGTGACCCAGGTGCTTTTTGTGGACCTTAAGCCCTGGGGGGGAAATCTTGGCTGCAAGTTCTTTCCTCAGTAGTTGCCCACCGATGATTCTTTTTAAAACATGGTAATCTGAAGACAGAAGATATGCAGAAAAGGTGCTGCAGGTCCACAGTGCCCCTCCGCACAGGAGTTTCCCTTTGGAGTTCCTATTGCACACTCCTGCACTCATTGGGTATATCTGTTGGGTATTTTGGAGCAGGTTTATGTGGTACTTTAACCCTTTAGCTGCTGGTTTTGCATCTTTTGGGGGAGGGGTTGACCCTTTTCTTACTGGTTCAGTGTTTTTTGGGTATCTTAACATCTTCTAGTGATGTTTCATGCATTTTTATTTTACTGTTTCAATTTTGTAAAATTTGAGTTTGCGCGCTTTACCACATAGGCGCCATTGCTCCATTCACTCCTATGGGACTGTACAGTTTGGGACATATATCTGCAACCGTTTAACCCAGCAGCTTCAGAGATGGCTCATTTTTCTTGTCTGCCCTTGCTCTATCATCCGGTTCATGTTTCTAGTGTGTTTGGGGGCTTCAGGCACTGTTTGGGGTACTTTTCTGGGAAAACTACATTTCCCATGAGCGATTGCTTTGCGCGCTTGTTTCTGATTGGCTCCCGCCACGGCAGCCATTTTGTGCTATTTCCAGAATGAGTATCCTACGCAGGGCTTGGACTCTTCTTCTCTCCTCTGCTGATTAACCCTTCGCCTGCCAGATACGTCAATTTTAGCGATTTATGGGGTTAAACTTTAATCATACACACTACCTGGGTGATCTTTTATTATAAGGTTATTTGACGCTGTGAGAATGTCTGTACCGTTGGAGCTTGGGACCAGACCTAAGACTAAGGATGCTGGGGTCTCTGTATCCCCTATTGCGCATTGCTCTTCCTGTCATTCAGAGTTACCTAGAGATTTCTAAGGTCATTTATGCCCAGCTTGTTTTGATGTCCCTGAGAGTCTCCCAGGGACCTCCAGCAATACATTAGAGCCAGTTTGGGTGCAAGAGTTCAAGGCTGCTACCAGGGACCTTAGGTCTACATTGCAACTCTTTCCATCCCAGTTACAGGGGGTCTTCCATTCTTGGCAGACCCCCTCCTCCACCAAGTCTTCCCTGCCCAAACCTCAGGGAGTACCTGACGTGTCGGATTACTCTGAAGAGGAACTCCTGGTGGATTCAGATGTTGAGGAATGTTCTGCTCTGGGCTCTCCTCAGTTTTTTGGGATCCTTTTGAGGATGATCCTGAGCCCTCTGCTGAGGGCCTGATCAGGACTGTTTTAAATACTCTTAACATTCCCTTAGTTCAGGAGGTTCCTTCTGACCCCTCTGATGTGTTTCAGGAGCCTAAAAAGCCCCGTACTTGCTTTCCACCTAACCCCACTCTTGACCGCCTTGTGTCTGAAGAGTTGAAATCCCTGGACAGGAAACCTGTGTCCAAGAAATTTGCCAAGCTTTATCCCTTCTCTGTGGCAGTGCATGCTCAGTGGGTTCATCCTCTTATCTCCAGGCTATCGAAGTCTACTGCCTTACCAGTTTCTGATGCGTCCGCTCTGAAGGACTGGGCTGACAAGAAACTTGAGGTCTCCCTCAAGTCCATTTTTGCCACTGCTGGTTCTGCCATGCATCCAGCATTCACAGCAGCATGGGTAAACCGGGCCATTGCGGTCTGGACTGAACAACTCACCCTGGCTGTCTGTCAGGTTGCTCCTACTTCGGCTATGTTACGCCTTCTTGCCAACATTTCTGAGGCACAGCACTATGTTTCTGCTGCCTTATTTGAGGCTATCCATTTGGTGACTAGGGTTTCCACCATGTCTATGGATGCCAAATGGGCTCTTTGACTCAAGGTTTGGTCTGTGCCACTGCTTCCAAGACAGCATTGCTCTCCTTACCTTTTCAAAGTACTTCTTTGTTTGGGCCAGATCTTAAAGATCTGATCAGTGAGGCCACAGGGGGTAAGAGTACCCTTCTGCCCTTGGTTCCCAGGAAGAAAACGCCGCTTAAGTGTAATCGGTATTTTTGTTCCTTTCAGAATGAGACACGTCTGGCAAACCAGACGGTTCCCTCAATTCCACGTGCCTCCTCCAAGCCCAAACAGCAACGGAAGCCCAAGGTCTCCTCCAAGCCACCTTTGGCATGACTCGCCGAACCCAGGTCCCCACTCTGCTGTGGGTGGTCATCTGTGTCACTACCACAGCATCTGGGAGGATTCAGTGGTGGACCCGTGAGTTTTCCAGGTGGGCACGGAAGGGTACAGGATCCCTTTCGTCTCTTCCTCCGTTTCGCTTCTTTCCTTCTCATACGCCTCAGGGCGTGGAGAAATGCTGTCTGTTCAGTGGTGCTATTCAGACTCTTCTGGACAAGGATGTTCTAGACCTGGCTCCAGTTCAGGACAGAGGTATGGGTTTTTACCCAAACCTCTTTGTGGTCTCCAAAGAGGACGGCGGTTGTTGTCCCATTTTTGGATTTGAAGGATCTCAATTCCTTTGTGACCCGGACTCTTCACCAGGAGTCTCTACGGACGGTGATTTCTGCTATGTCCCCGGGGGAATTCCTTGCATCACTGAATCTTCAGGAAGCCTATTTACACATCGCCATTCATCTAGAGAGCCGGCAGTATCTCAGATTTGCCTGCAACTGAGTGCATTTTCAGGTTTCAGCTCTTCCATTTGGTATCCACTACTCTATTTCAATTCTCCAGGCGCTCCGTCCGGTCCGCAGACCAGAATCTGAGGAGTGGATACCAAGGAAATCTTCATGACGACGGTCTACTGCCTCAAACCATGCTCAATTTGCAGACTGTCATCATGAAGATTTCCTTGGTATCCACTCCTATTTCAGTTCTCCAGACGCTCCGTCTGGTTCACAGACCAGAATCGAAGTCTGACAGCTTGAATGGTGACGTACATAACAGGGACGGGAGGGGTAAACTTTAGAAAGGGATTACTCCTAAATGCTGCCATTTATAGAAAAAATACATAGATGCCAAAGTGAATTATTACTATCCCTTTAAGGACCGGTGACGGTCCTGACATGTCATGAATTTTTTTTGAGCAAAGCATACCTGCAGGTGCTCTGTGATCATGGGGTGGGGGGGGGGATATAACTGACTGCTTCCAAGAACAGAGCTGTCAGTTTCAGACTCTCCCACGGAGACCAGATACATGTGATCACTCACACATACCTGCTCTCCAAACGCACAAAATGGCCCTGGACCACCAGTCCTTAAGGGGTTGAAATTGTCAAAGGTGTTTATGAGCAATAGGGTCCCTTTTAGCAGTATGGGGGAAGCGATTTTCCTTTCACACTTCTCTTCCTGTTTTGTATTGCACATTAGATTAATCACCTGACCAGGGAGTGAGGAATGCAATGTGAAATTGTTTCCAATAGACTGCCGATAAAAGGGATGCAATGTCCTTATTTTATACACGTGCACAATTTGTTGAATCAGGTGGCCTTTCCTTTTTTTCATATCAACCTATTTGTTTATTTTTTTACACTTTGACATTAAGCACCCTGAATCTGTTTCCACATAGATTTCTGTCAACAGTCAAAGTCTTATGAAAGCCGGTCCAGTGACGGAATAAGTAATAACATACAAAGCATTTGGTGCTGCTGGGGATTGTTTCATTATATCACTGTCCTTCCATCATCACTGACCAGATGTACAAATTAGAAATTCGGTCAACTCACTCTATCAGCTGCATAAATGTATAAAAATGTATAGGCAGTTTGAATTGACATACTATCCTTTAACACAGGGATGGGCAACCCAAGGCCCTATAGCTGTTGAGGGATACATCAGGTGACCATGAATTATGGGAATTGTAGTCCTTAATAGCTGGAGGGCCACAGCTTGCCCATTCCTGCTTTAACACATTGTATCCTATATCTGAAAACTTCTAAATGTATATTTCTGAGTATCGTAAGATGCTGTTTCATACAAAAGCAAGTCTCTTAATCCACTGAGTGCCAGAGCGGTGGGTAGTGTTGCATACCCTACTGGCACTTTAAAAGATTGAGCTTTAGTATGCCTTCAAATGTCTGAATGGCAGAGAGCCTTTGCGTCCCATATTGTGTACAAAGGGTTAAAGTATTTAATGTTTTCATTTCTTTGAAGCATTAAATGATATTTGATTACGTTCAACTTTGTTCTGTGCTGGGGCACGGCTTGTATTTTCCACTTGGAGAGAGGGGAAGCTTTTCTCTTCTCGGCACCATGAGATAAAGCAGTTTTTGGGAAGCTTCAGTGTGGATATTGGTTCTCAGCCCAGATTTATGTTCCTATTTTTCTTCAGTGGTTTTTGACAATGTCATGTGTTTTTTTATGGGCTAACTGGCAGAGAGAGCACGATATTCTGCAACCATGTTCCCAAGTATCTTTAAAGGGATAGTAATGCTTGAAAATAAATGATAGTCCCCCGCCCTCCCCTTTTACCTAGTGTAAGCCGCCTCCCTCAGATGTGGAATCTGTTCACTTGACCGGACAACTCAAAGCGAGGGACAATCTTCTGGCTGAGCGTAAGGAATGCCCTGCACCCCCCCTCCCCCCCCCCCCGATGATTGAGGACACATTTTTCTTTATGCTCACTGACTATTGTCCCTCGCTGCTCTCCATACGGATTTTCTTGCGGTGCAGCAATGCATAGATAAAAGGTGATGAAGGGGGATAATTTATAATTGAATTACTGTTGAACCACACCTCAGGCAGTATAGAAATACAGTGCTACATGGCCCAAAACCTATGAAGATTAATTGGAGCTGCATATATTTACAAAGTTTACTATCCCTTTAACATATTGCGTGCCAGAGGTGTATCCATCGCATTGTATTGCAATGCTTTGTGCATCTCCATGGCACTCAAAGGCTTAACCCTTTGAGTACCAAAGGAGTATGCAACACAGTGAGTAAAGGGTTAAAAGTCCTATGTCCGAAACAAAAATTGAGTAATTCTGGGGCTAACCAAAAGCGTCCTAGGAAACAAATTCACCCAATTCTTATTGCTTCAAATGGTGCTTTTTGACATATTGAATGTTGGAGACCTCCAGTGCATTCTATGGTAACTACAGTTTGTGTGTGTTTCCCATCAATTCAAACAAGGTGTTTATTAACTCTCTGAATGCTTGAGAGGTCTCCAGCGCATTGCTTAGCAATCCCTTGGAGACACCTCCTAAACTACAAAAGTTTAAAAGCCCCATTTAAAGTTGACCGTTTCAAGGTCTAGGTTCACGGTCAAGGTCAAAGTTCAAGGTAACCAGTCAACTTTAAATGGGGCTTTTAAACTTTTGTACTTCAGAGGAGTCTCCAGCAGATTGCTAAGCAATGCACTGGAGACCGCTCAAGCATTTAAAGAGTTAAAGGGATAGTAATATGTCCTATATTTAAGCTTTAATATTGAGGGTATGAAATAAGCATCCGTGTTTTGGACGCATGCAGCGAGGGGCAATCTTCACTCAGTAAGTAAAGGACCTGTCTACGTTGATGAAGGAGGGCAGGATTTTCTTTTTTGCTTACTGAAGATTGTCCCTCACAGCATCCATCCGGACCAGACAGAGGCAGCGTGACGAGATCAGAAGGGGCGGTAGGGAGATCTTTTCAGCTTTAATACCTTATGAAATACAAACATGTAAGTAGTTAAACATAGCAAAATATGTTCTAAAAATCTTATTGAAGACTCGGAGATGAAGTTTAATGTAGACATTACTATATCCCTTTAATTATAAAACACATGGCTTTGGAAATCAAAAGCAGTGTATCAGTTGTTAACAGATAGAAACAGAAACACAAGAGATTATATTACTAACATTGTGTGCCAGTATGTGTAAAACTCAAAATAAATTACATAAATCAGCATAAAGGCAACATCTGGCTCTAGTGAAAGGGATCACCCTGAATGACCCAGGCATAGTAATGAGCAGGCTAGACATGGGACGGCCTTGCTCTGATTGCTTGTATTGGAGAAATGGAATTTCTCTGCTTCTGTCAGGTCATGGTGCTTATTCTGAAGCAGGCTTATAAAACGTCTGGGCTTAAGACACCAAGGGCCGTATTCACCAAACTGTAGAGGTGCAAGTATTCAAGCAAAACAACTGCACCATAGGATTGAAATGAAAAAATGCAACAAATTCCCATTTATTTATTATTTTAAGGTGGACCTATAATCATAATAACATTGCCCCAATCCATTACTGACATAGCGATAGACAAAGCCATATGGTCATTAAGCTGAATAAGTCCATGTTATTGAAGAAAAACAACTTCTTTGCCAGGCATCCACTGCACAGAGCTTACAAGAGAAGCTCCATGCGCCTGCGATGTCAGTAACTTCCGTTACCTTAAGGTACCGAGGAACACCACTCGCCCATACTGGCAGTGAATGGGACAGACAGCGCAGTGTGCACTGTTGTCTGCTGATTTCTGCTGAAGAAGTTGTGTTTTTTTGTCAGTAATGAGGACTTGTTCATCTTAATGACAGTATGGCTTTGCATATCGCTATATTAGTAATGGATTGGGGGCAGTGTCATAATGATGGTTCCGCTTTAGTTTTATACCAGAGGTGGAAAAATCCAACCAACCTGAAGGTTTGTTTTTTAAAGTGGACCTATTGTCTTGAATTTTCTTTATATATTTGAAAACCTGATTCAAAACTTCCTGTGTCGTGCTAACCAAAAGTTCAGCAGATGTCTGGTTTAGGAGAGATTCACACTTATTTCTGGTGAAAGTGAAAATTTCCTGGTACAGCACAGAGATTCATTAGCATATGACATGTCAGTAAAAAGGCTTCATTAGTATAAGATGTGTCACTGAGTAACTTAATTAGTATATGAAACATCACTAGCACTGCAAAGGTACTGCAGTTGGTTTAAATTAGCATATATGGTAATTTATGAATATCTCCTTAGCTACGTATTTTACTGTTTTTTTTTTTTTTGTTTTTTTTTTGCTAATATTATATATATATCTTAATGCAATTTTCGAATGTGCAAACTGGAATTAAGGTGATAGGTCACCTTTATCTCCTAATTTATAGGTTATTTTATATATCTGCATACTCCCGTCACTGGCTCTAAATTATTACAAAGGCTTCCGAAGGTTAACCCTATAGAGACAAAGTTATACAGCGCATTGTGTTGCAACATGTTGGTTACTTCTCAGGCACTCAAAAGGTAAAAATAAAAAAATAAATACATAAATTAAAAAACCCACCTCTAATTAGCTATCACACATTAACTAATAGGACAATATGGCCTAACTGCCTGACAGCAGCTACCAATGTATAACTGACACCCCACAGTTGTGGAATTGTGCAGTCTTGTTACATACTACTGTTCTTGTTGACTTGATCAAAACTCGTTAATGTCCATCAATTGCTAGGATTATAACTTTGTACATTTGTACAAATAATGTTGATTAGACTTTATTTTATTTATTTTTTATTTTAAAGTGATTTTGTATTACTGAAGAAAAAATCCTCATTTTTGAATACCCAACAGTCTGTTTACTCCATCTTTTTTTTAGCTAATTGAATGCAGCCTATATTTATCAACTAGCAGTTATGGCACGGCTTCATTTCAATGCGTTGGATACTTCTCTGGCATTCAAAGGGTCTCGTTTTGGCTGAGAGATCAGCAGAGTTGGCTTCCATTCCACTTGAGTTATCGGGAAGGAGTGGTTGGGATAAGGAAAACCCTTCACATCAATGAAGGGAGACTTTCCCTGATTGACTTGAAAAGGTTTCTCGATCCCACCCATGCTCACCCTGTACTTACGGTTGGATGGAAGCAGGGGGAGTCCTATTGCTCCACTGGGTTGCCTCTAGATACCCCAGCTGAATCGTCTGGGAGATCATTAGCTGGATGGGCATCAGGAGCATTCCTGATGCTCTACCACGAGGTCTGAATCTTAACCCCGAAGCGGTTGGTTGAGGAGCTAACTACAGTGCCACAGACTTGGTTGAGGAGACAGGGGAATTCTTCCCCCACCTCCACCTGAAGAAAGTGGCTCAGCGTTCATAATGCAGTGTACGTGTTTAATTTAGGAACTGCTGTGCATTTGCTTCTGGAGCCTGCCTCCATTGCATGCCATTGGCTGGCAGGGTGTCTGTCACCGATCCAGAAACCAGCTTGGTCTTCAAAAGAGAATGCACTAGCTAATAACGTCTTGGTCCTCTCATAGGGATCTTTGTCAAGCTTGTAGTTCACATGTCTTGATTTTGTTTTAACAACACAAAACTACATATTTTGATACCAGAGTGCATACTTAATTTGTATCTACATGTTTTTTGGCACTGTACCCGGATGATCAGTTGTGGTCTTGTTTTGGGAGTATTACGTAAGTGCCAATACTCTACATATATTATAATAATAACTGGCTTGTGTGAAAAAGGAGAAAAAGGAAGGATGCCAACATAAAAAAATGTGAGTATTAAACCCGACCGGCAGCCAGATTCACCCCAGGTGCTGCACACTGTGGCAAAGGGAAATTATTGCAACTTCCCACTGTCCAAGACAACAGATTGAGGGCTGCAGAAGAAGCCTCTGAGGGCCGCATGTGGGCCCCAGGACTTCCATTAAATCTTTAAAGAAACATTAACTCAAAAGAATGAAATGGGTTCATATAACTTGAAATATCACACACTTGCAGCTAGTATATGTACAGAATGTAAAAATTAATCATGTTATGTCTAATCTTGCTTTTTGAATTCATGTGTAAATTGTCCTGGTCATAGAGGTTTTATTTAATGTTATTTATTATGTTTGTATTGAGGAAAGGAGTAAAACAGTCCGTTTACTGTGAGTAATGCCCCCTGCTCTTTTATTGAGACTGTTATGTCAGCCCATTTACAGCCAATCCTGGAAAATGAATTGGAGCCCTGGAAAAGGCAGTGATATCTGCTCTCAGATTATATAAGACTAGATTTTAAACCTCAGAAAACAGTTTTAGAAAAGCTGCAGGAAATAATGGGTATCTAAATGTGTAAAACACCAGTTAAATTTTAGTTGTTAGTGTTATTTAAAGGGATAGTAACACTTCATTTTAACTTTATTTTATTTTGTAGGCATTAAAAAAACATGAAGAATGATATAAGTCTTATCTCTCAAACCTTTATGGTTTATGAGATATTCACAAGCAATGTTCCCCTCTCCACCCCTTTTACCTAGTGTAAGCCATCTCTTCTCAGATGTGAGTCTGGTTGTATGACAGTACAGATAACAGAAGGGGACAATTTTCTTTGTATGAAAACAATGAAAGCCCTTCCCCCCTTGACAAGTTTTTCAGCTTTTTCCATTATCTTAATTGAAGATTGTCCCTCTCTGCAGTCTACCTGGGCATCTCCCTTCTGATCTGGTTGAACAGGGGGGGGATACTTTGTTTGTGAATATCTCTTAAACCATAAAGGTTTCAGAGAAAAGACTTATATCATTCTTCATGTTTTTTTAATGCCTACAAAATAAAATAAAGTTAAAACGAAGTATTACTATCCCTTTAAGTAGTGTACCACTGCATTGTATTCATTGTGCAAGCTCTATCATATACATGGGAAAATACATCTCCCCTTCCTTTTGACCCTGGTGAGGAGTGAATGAGAAATGCTGACATATGCTGGTGTCATCTGATGCAAAGTTTAATTTATTTTTATTTGAATCAGATCCGTAAACGGGATTCATGTTTGCATGGGAATTGCCAATATTTTCTGGCGCTCCTTATTCTCTATTCATTGTCTCTGTTGGAAACTCTAGCAATGTCAAGTGATTCTATGAGTTGTTGCCCTCCAACTTCTTCAGATAATGAAACTGTTGTAATCACAAACGCATACATAAACGTTTCATAGTTTGATGGAACATAACCCTCTGAGTGCTGGAGGGTTATGCAATGCATTGCTAGGTTATTGCACTCCCTTCTGGCTCTCAGATGGGTAAGATATATAGAATATTGCATGTGCTGTTTTTTTCGCTAGCCTGGGGGAAGCAGTTTTCCTTACACTCTCCTCTTCCTGATAAGGGTGCTACATGCAGCTCTGCAAGGTAAATCAGGAAATAGAGAGCAAAGGCTAGTTAGTGGTTCCCTCTGTCCTGCTGGAGAACAGCACACGCAGTAATATGCATCTTAATCTTTTGTGTGCCAGAGGAGTGTGCAAAGCAATGTGTTACACATTCCCCTTTGGCACCAAAAAGATTAAGTTCTTTCAATACACGAAATGATTACATTGAAATGTGTGAATGTTATAGGATTTCCAAGAAATCTTGCTTCCGACTTGCCGTTGGAGAACTGCACATGACATTCCATACAATATAAGTTCTATCACGGTATTGAGACGTTTATCTGTGAATGTTGCAATGTGCTTTTTCATATAAGATCAACTTGCATTTTTGTATTAGTGAAAAAAGATCTATACTTGTATGTGCAACAAGCGCTAACCTAGGTAAGAGTCCATCACACCTCAGTCAGTTGTATAATACTAGTTGAAGAGACTATTACACGGGCCACAGTGCCACTGACAGCAGGTCGCGGGGCAGCATGCGGAGCTTCCAGCTCTGTATCAGCCGCGGCGCAGGCAGTCTCTACTGTGCATGACTGTGTCATTACACACATTTTAGCAAATTATTATATTACTAGTTGAACAGCCCGTTACACGGGCCACAGTGCCTCTAGAAGCTGGTCGTAGGGCAGTCACGCGCAGTAGAGACTGCCCGCGCCGCAGCTGATACAGAGCAGGACGCTCCTTCGGAGCGCCCAGCTCTGTATCAGCCGCGCCACGGACAGTGTATACTGCGCATATTGGGCGTTACACACGATTTAGCGAATTATTATATAGGATTATATAGGAGTGTGTGTGTGTGTGTGTGTGTGTGTGTGTGTGTGTGTGTGTATATATGTATGTATATGTGTGTGTGTGTGTATATATATATATATATATATATATATGTATGTATATATATATATATATATATATATAATAAATAATTATACACTAATGTGTATGCAAGTACAAATTTGGATGTGGAAAGCACTCTTAAAGTCTGCAATATGGCCCAGGTGCACAATCCCTAACAAAAGTAGGATACAACAGAAAAATGGGCAGCACCCATGAGACTTGTTTGAAATATTTATTCAAAGAATAATAGCGCAAACAAACAGGTCAACGTTTTGGTCCAGTCAAGGACCTTTAGCAAGACCTATATGTAAAGGCTAGCCCTGTTTTGGGTGCCTTGGAAAAAGGTTTCTTGATTGGTGGCAGCCACACCCCTGCGGGCTTGCTGTCAGCAGACAGCAGTGTGTTCTGTGGGGTGTGATTTGACTTGGCTGAGTTAGGAGGCAGGGGGCGAAGCCAAATGTCATTTGCCTCAGGAGGAGCACCCCCTGCCTCCTCAACCAAATACACCATACATATTGGCTAAGGAGACGGGCTAAACCCCCATGCCCTCTCAGCCTAATGTATATTCATCAAGTTTATCTCCCCCTTCCTTTCATTTGCCTCAGTCTCCCTTCAATTCACCACTTCATCTCTCTCTCTTTTCCACAAAAAAAAAAACAAACAAAAAAAAATTGGACCTTGTGTTGGTGGCATCGGGGCCCCTCCTGAATTTCCCTCTAGCTATACTGATCTCCCTGACTATTTGGGTGGGACATCCAACAGAAGTGACACAGGGGAGCAGGAGAGCCCCCGGCCCAAGTAGGACTGGGTGGGATTGGCAAACCCTTTCACGTCAATGAAGGAAAGCCACTCACTGATGTGCAAGTGTTTCCTGATCCCCTCCACTCCTACTCTGGGTGGGATGGAAGCAGTGGTGTTCGCTCTCGTCACCTCTATTGATCTCCCAGCAATGCATGGATACCCCCTGGCACTCAAAGGATTAAAATTAGCCAACGTTTTTAACCCTTTGAGTGCCAAAGGGGTACACAGTGAGGAAGCTGTGGCTCTCGAGTCATTACTAGACTATGGACCTTATGTTCAAAAGAAAACTGGGGTAATTCTGAGGCAATGCATAGTGGGCAAATTCATATTCCCTGTATTCCCATTTTAACCCTTTGAATGCCAGAGGGTAGCTGCAGTGTGTTCAGGTATACACGTGGAGTCCTCTTCCATTGATTGAAGCTCTTAATCCTTTCAGTGCCAAAGCAATGCGTTGCGTACCCCTCGGTACTGAAAGGGTTAAAACCCTATATAAATAAATGGGAATTTTTTTTCTCCCTCGTGTTGCATTTGGTTTTCCCAAGAATTACTTGAAATTATGTTTGAACATAAAGCCTTATAATGCCCATTAATCTCCGCTAGCTACTAGCAGGCTGAGGGAGATGGGTGTTGTAGTCCATCTATGTTTGATCACACGTACTCTAAGGTTTGGGGTTTTGAAAAGCTTGCTTTGCAGTCCAGTCATTTCTGCTCCTTATGGTTTTACTAGAGTCTGGCACCAAAGGATTGCTGTTCCTCCCCAGTGGACATTTTTATATACTCATGCAGAATTGATTCATAGCAGCTGTTAGGTTTTTCTGCCCAGCTGAACTATCACTGACAGAAATAGATGATTTTGAAAGAGCCCTTAAAATCAACAAACAAAATGTTTGTTAGCCAATTTCTATTTTAAACAGTTTGCTTACGAGGTGATAGGCTTTATCATTTGTCAGTTTATGCATATTAGTCAGTACCAGTAGGCCCGGTTGTTGCACACTAGTCTGTATCGGTAGGCCCGGTTTTTGCACATTAGCCAGTATTGGTAGGCCTGTTTTTTGCACACTAGTCTGTATTGGTAGGCATGGTTCATGATTTATGCACATTAGCCTGTACCGGTAGGCCCGGCTTATGCACAGTAGCCTGTACCGGTAGGCCCGGCTTATGCACATTTAGCCTGTACCGGTAGGCCCGGCGTATGCACATTTAGCCTGTACCGGTAGGGCCGGCGTATGCACATTTAGCCTGTACCGGTAGGCCCGGCGTATGCACATTTAGCCTGTACCGGTAGGCCCGGCGTATGCACATTTAGCCTGTACCGGTAGGCCCGGCGTATGCACATTTAGCCTGTACCGGTAGGCCCGGCTTATGCACATTTAGCCTGTACCGGTAGGCCCGGCTTATGCACATTTAGCCTGTACCGGTAGGCCCGGCTTATGCACATTTAGCCTGTACCGGTAGGCCCGGCTTATGCACATTTAGCCTGTACCGGTAGGCCACGCTTATGCACATTTAGCCTGTACCGGTAGGCCCGGCTTATGCACATTTAGCCTGTACCGGTAGGCCCGGCTTATGCACATTTAGCCTGTACCGGTAGGCCCGGCTTATGCACATTTAGCCTGTAACATATTCCACACTGCTCTCCCTCCCAACTGCCACTCCCTGATGGCCAGTACTATTTAATTTGCATAAACTAAAAAATACATCTTGATATCTCTTAGCCTATTGTTTGTAATAAATAAATGGCATAACTCATACTGTATATGATTGTGAAAGCTCTGTCAAAATCAACGGTCTGTTAGAAAATGACAGTTCCACTGGACAGAGAGTCCTAAGAGCACATAAGAACACATTTTTAGTGTGTAAATAAAGAAAAAGAAAAAAAAAAAATCTTTGGCGCCAGACTAGAAATATAAACTCCTCGCACTGGTGACTCCTTTTCTAATGTGACTAGTGGGAGAAGTTTGGTATCCTGTAGTCTTGCAACAATGAATCATGTCTGCCATCTATCTGGGATATTCATTTTTTGAGGAGCCAGTACCCACAGAAGTGATTCACATTGGTCTTTAGGATTTTATGCCCATATTAAAGGGATAGTAATACTTAATAGGTTGATATCTATCTAGCTATATATTTATACTGTATCATTTTTTTTTTTTTTTTTTTTTTTGGGTGCAGTGCCTTAATGGCCTGAAATTGTACAATGTCAGTGTTGCAACACCATCCTTTGGAGGTTTATGGTCAACTGACCAGACCTATTCTAAGGGTGATATGGCAGCAGCGCCACTGTAACGTTTCTGCAGATACTGAACCTTATAATTTGAGTTTGAGCTTCAATAACTTGAATAAAACACCTCTCGGCACTCAGATGGATAAACCCTACAACATATATTTTTTTACTTAGTGTTACTATCCCTGTAACACCTTAACCCTCTGAGTGCCAGAGGGGTACGGAATGCGTTCCATACCCCTCTTTAAGGACTAGTGGTCCGGCAAGTGAACTTCCCTTAAGGACCGCTTTGATTTTGGTAGGTGGGCCAGACGCGTGACTGATGACTTGTACTGCTGCACTGAGCGGGGCTCTGACAGAGAGACTGCTCCAGTCTTGAAGCGGTCATTTCAGACCCCGCTAGTGCTTACATTGTTCCTGCCAGAGCGGTATAAGCACAAAATATGTAACGTGCCAGGAACATCATCTGTCTCTTAGGCAAATTTACCGTGATGGTCCTGACACATCACCAGTCGTTAAGGGGTTACAATTAGTGTGCATTTACTATTAATTCAGCACAGTGGCTCAGTGGTTAGCACTGTTGCCTTGCAGCGCTGGGGTCCTGGGTTCAAATCCCACCAAGGACAACATCTGCAATGAGTTTGTATGTTCTCACTGTGTTTGAGTGGGTTTCCTCCGGGTACTCCGGTTTCCTCCCACACTCCAAAAACATACTGATAGGTGAATTTAGATTGTGAGCCCCAATGGGGACAGGAACCAATATGAGTGTAAAGCGCTGCGTAATCTGTGTGCGCTATATAAATAAAGGATTATTATTATTATTAATCATTTGAGTGTCAGATGCATCTCTGGCTCTCAAAGAGTTAATGGGTGTTGGTTTTCCTTTAAGGGCCTTATGGACAAATAAAAGAATGAACTCTGGGGCAGACCAACTGTAATATATGGGGCGAATAAGAATTCCTTTTGGCTTTTAACCCTTTGAATGCTAGAGAAATGTCCAGCGCATTGTGAAGCAATACTTTGAGATGTCTAGCATCAAAGGTTTTAAAAGCTCCACTAAATTAATGGGAATTGTAATTTGTCCCTCTTAGTGCAGTTGGTTTGCCCCAGAATTGCTCTGCTTTCTGTCTGTACATAAGGCCAGGAAGTTGGTACGATCCTCTAGGCCTGTACTCCGTTGTGTTTCTAGGTACTGACTGAGGAGGTCTAAAGCCCCCAGGTCTTGTTGTCATTATTGGAGCGTGTAATGGTACAGCTGGAATTTACAGTGTTCTAATAATGCAGTAGGTTAGCCCAAGGCCTTGGTCTTTGGGAACGTAGAAACAACCCTGCTTGCAGCTTTGCAGACTGAAAGCCAATAAGACATTTTGGCAATGAAGCTGTTCTAAACAGATCTGATAGGATTTGGGATTAATAAAATCAAATGGTCGTAGGCTGTGGATGTTTATCTGCTTGAAGGATTTGTAGCAAGTTGGCTTTTTCCCTGTGCTGAACTCTACATCACCTTGATGAGTTCCCAGGCCATTGGCAGGCCCGCAGTAGAATACAGTTAGGCGTCAGCTGCTGTGATGATCCCCTGTTCTCTGTACACAGGAAGCAGAGCCTGAAAGGTTGCTGGCCTGTGACTTCTCCTGGAATGCCACTCTTCAATGCTATGTTGTTATCCTGAAGTCAGATTCTTTAGAAATGTGATAAGAAGAGAAAAAAATGCCCATTCCTCTCCTGTGGTTACAGTGTGTACAGAGCATGTGAACGAACAAAATCTGCCCCGAGGTCGGACATAATCATGTCAGGCCATTGTGTCACTAGAGAGTATCTTCCAATAAGAAAACACGTGTAAACATACAGTTACTCAGACGCAGTCTTTCTCTGTGTAATGATTAACTTGTTACGGTTGGAATGGAATTTACAGCAAGAGTTGAAAGGTGAAACAGTTTAACCTCTGGGGAATTTTTAGCTGCACTTTTTCTGTATTTGCACTCACAGCTGCATGGCTTTTAAAGGAGAACACTACCTAAAAATAATGCCCTTACTATTTCCAGAAAATCCCAATGGCCTCTATAAATTCTGCTCTTGGGCCTTTAAGTATTAACGTCTTCAGTCCACCCTGGTGTCATGTCCTTGGAGGCAAAAAGGACAGACACTAGCCGGACCACAGGACAGCAAACTCACTGCACACAGCTCAAACTCACTGCTCACTGCACACAGCCACAGGTCTGTGTAGTACATGTTTTTTCATCCCTTTGGTTTTTAAAGGGTTAAGTAGGCACGTGAATGTTGCTTAATTTAGTTTGAAGAAAGTGTCGCAACTATTATGTCCGTCTCCCTGGACCGGTTGAAGAGGTTATGTCCTGAGCAAAAGCACAAGTGCAAAATCCCTAGTGGCCCTTAATATTTTCTGGTCGTAGTAAGGTAAGTGGGAAAGAGGGTTATATGGAGATGTTTGGTCTTCTTTAAAGGACCTGTAAAATTTTCTCCATTTAAAATAAATAAATAAATACTATTATGTTCCTGCTGAGTTAAACAAGCGTGTTCCCACTGCTGGAGGATTTCCCCTTCAAAAAATCATTATAAATCACTTTTTTGTAATTTTCTATTGTGGTCACTGGCTAATGCCACCACTATCACTTACTATGAATATATCCCATAGAGTGCATTATTAAAAAAAAAAAAAAAAAAAAAAAAAAAAAAAAATTGGTTGCCAGCTGGCACTGTTACCAGAAAAAGTTTGACCTGCAATAACTTTTGATTGGAAGATCGAACAGCGATGGGTGTAATCTTCTTTCATGCAGGTAGATAAGCACAATAACTTGTAGTATTTAAAAAAAACAAAAAAAAAACAATCTTTACTGTTTAATGCTGATACATAATTTTTCATGTGAAAGTTTCTATACCTTGATGGAATGTAAAGGACTAATCAGGGTGGATAAAATAGATTAAAAAAACAAACAAACTATTTTTATTTAAATCAAATTTATTTTAATGGAATGCTTTTGGAG
This sequence comes from Rhinophrynus dorsalis, assembly GCA_037306005.1. NCBI lineage: Eukaryota > Metazoa > Chordata > Amphibia > Anura > Rhinophrynidae > Rhinophrynus > Rhinophrynus dorsalis. Next base: position 473,227,254 of record CM074722.1, read on the forward strand.
GAAAAATCTATCTAAAGATAGTTTTCTGTTTAAGATACATTATAGTTTAAAAGTTGTTCAGCATGAAATGGAGCTTAGTTATGTACCTGAGGCAGTATAGTCATGCAATTATATTTTATTACATGTTCCAAATATGAGTGATTAATCTATTAACCCCTTAACGACCCTTGACGGTCCTAGTACATCATGGGTCGATTCGAGTTAACGACCCATGACGTACTATGACCGTCATGGAATTCTGGGCTCCCCTCGGCTGCACGCCGTTCAGGAAGTCCGGAATCAAAAAGAGAGAGAAAAAAAAAAAAGCTTGGTGGTCCTTTAGTGACCGATGCATGCCTGCGTGGCCGGTTGTTAAGGGGTTAAACTAAAATCCATTCTGATACTGCTGTTTTACTAATCTGACAGGTTATATTCTAAATATGACTTCTTCACCTGGTTTAAAATATTGATGGTTTTAACTACCAGCAAGAATGAGTTTTTGCATTTAAAAATCATGATTTAAATAAAGTCTTAATGACTAGTGATTTAAATCATGATTTAAATTGACTTGATTTAAATCAACCCCACCCTGGGACTAATAAAGTTTTATTATAGAAGAGAGAAAAAACATTGCAGGACTTTTCTTGCTGATAATAGCAGTGGTACTCACTGCTAGCAGCAGCTTTTTTCAGACGTTATTACATTTTAAAATGTGAGGAAATGGAAAGCTGTTAATACCACATTCTATGGAGAACTGTAGCCAGTGGCTTGAGTTATTTTTACTCCTTAAGGACTAGAAGGGTTTGCAATGTATTACTCTGCTCTTAAGAGGTTAATTAATGCACAGTCTAGATGTTAAGTCACTGTTGCTAAGGTTTTATTGTATAAAAATGTTTGAAGCAGTGGGAATACCCTTGGTTTACTGAGCTGGAAAATCCCTACAGAATGTTTTTCAAAATAAGTTTACTCTTCTTAACCCTTTGAGTGCCAGAGGGGTACGGAATGCATTGCAGTGCATTCCATACCCCTCTGGCACTCAGAGTTAAGGTATAAGCTATTACACGTGCCATAATTAACTTCCAGCTGACCCTATGTATATCGATTTAATTCTGAGGCAAAACAACTATACAGTGGGGAAGAGAAACTCCTCAAATCCACATTGATTTACATGGGATATTCAACCCTTTAATGTCTGGTTATGTCTCCAGCATATTGCATCACAATGCATTAGATTGCAATATAGTAACATAGTTGATAAGGCTGTAAAAAGACGTATCCATCAAGTGCATCCCATTCCAAATCACCCCTGTTGATCCATAGAAAGGGGGAAAAAAATATTTGAAGCTATTTCCAATTAAGCCCCAAGTGGATAAAAATAATTTTATCCTGACTCCAAATGGCAATCAGATTGTTGATCCACGGATCTGTTTGAAGCAAACTGTCATAATTCTCAATATTGTTCTGTGCTAGATAGGTATTGTTTTTAAAAGCAGTTACAGTATCTGCAAACAAAGCATCCTAAGGCAAATGCATAGCTTTACCACCCTTACTGTAAAAAAAAAAAAAAAAAACCCAAAACCCTGTCTGTCTTAGTCAAAAGCACCTTTCCTGGATGACCTAAAATGCCATAAACATTTCATAAAGATTTGAGAAAATGATTACTTATTTTACAGTTAAAGGGACACTAATACCGAGAAATGATCTGGGATTATGTACACTTTAATGCCATTTACTTCAAGCTATTGTCTGTAAAAATAAATGTTCTTGCCTAATATATGTTGTCTTACACATGCTCATAGGGAACAGACATTTCTGCCTTTTCCATGGCTTCCTTACTCCATTACCTTAACAGTCTTCATAGATGTCTGGGAAGTGATAAGGCTGTATTGTTTGTAAGTTGTCTAAGATAAGGTAATAGCCTTTCAGGACAGAGGAGCAGTGGGTGGGAACAAGGAAGTGATCTAGCATTCATGGGGTCGTAGCAAGGAAGTGATCTACCATCTGTTAGGTCTTAGCAAGGAAGCGATCTACCATCCGTTAGATTGTAGCAAGGAAGCGATCTACCTTCTGTTAGGTTGTAGCAAGGAAGAGATCTACCATCTGTTAGGTCGTAGCAGGGAAGAGACCTACCATTCGTTAGGTCGTAGCAGGGAAGCGATCTACCATCCGTTAGGTCGTAGCAGGGAAGCGATCTACCATCCGTTAGGTCGTAGCAGGGAAGCGATCTACCATCCGTTAGGTCGTAGCAGGGAAGCGATCTACCATCCGTTAGGTCGTAGCAGGGAAGCGATCTACCATCCGTTAGGTCGTAGCAGGGAAGCGATCTACCATCCGTTAGGTCGTAGCGGGGAAGCGATCTACCATCCGTTAGGTCGTAGCGGGGAAGCGATCTACCATCCGTTAGGTCGTAGCGGGGAAGCGATCTACCATCCGTTAGGTCGTAGCGGGGAAGCGATCTACCATCCGTTAGGTCGTAGCGGGGAAGCGATCTACCACCCGTTAGGTCGTAGCGGGGAAGCGATCTACCACCCGTTAGGTTGTAGCGGGGAAGCGATCTACCACCCGTTAGGTCGTAGCGGGGAAGCGATCTACCACCCGTTAGGTCGTAGCGGGGAAGCGATCTACCACCCGTTAGGTCGTAGCGGGGAAGCGATCTACCACCCGTTAGGTCGTAGCGGGGAAGCGATCTACCACCCGTTAGGTCGTAGCGGGGAAGCGATCTACCACCCGTTAGGTCGTAGCGGGGAAGCGATCTACCACCCGTTAGGTCGTAGCGGGGAAGCGATCTACCACCCGTTAGGTCGTAGCGGGGAAGCGATCTACCATCCGTTAGGTCGTAGCGGGGAAGCGATCTACCACCCGTTAGGTCGTAGCGGGGAAGCGATCTACCACCCGTTAGGTCGTAGCGGGGAAGCGATCTACCACCCGTTAGGTCGTAGCGGGGAAGCGATCTACCACCCGTTAGGTCGTAGCGGGGAAGCGATCTACCACCCGTTAGGTCGTAGCGGGGAAGCGATCTACCACCCGTTAGGTCGTAGCGGGGAAGCGATCTACCACCCGTTAGGTCGTAGCGGGGAAGCGATCTACCACCCGTTAGGTCGTAGCGGGGAAGCGATCTACCACCCGTTAGGTCGTAGCGGGGAAGCGATCTACCACCCGTTAGGTCGTAGCGGGGAAGCGATCTACCACCCGTTAGGTCGTAGCGGGGAAGCGATCTACCACCCGTTAGGTCGTAGCGGGGAAGCGATCTACCACCCGTTAGGTCGTAGCGGGGAAGCGATCTACCACCCGTTAGGTCGTAGCGGGGAAGCGATCTACCACCCGTTAGGTCGTAGCGGGGAAGCGATCTACCACCCGTTAGGTCGTAGCGGGGAAGCGATCTACCACCCGTTAGGTCGTAGCGGGGAAGCGATCTACCATCCGTTAGGTCGTAGCGGGGAAGCGATCTACCATCCGTTAGGTCGTAGCGGGGAAGCGATCTACCATCCGTTAGGTCGTAGCAGGGAAGCGACCTATCATCCGTTAGGTCGTAGCAGAGAAGCGACCTATCATCCGTTGGGTTGTAGCAGGGAAGCGACCTATCATCCGTTGGGTTGTAGCAGGGAAGCGACCTATCATCCGTTAGGTCATAGCACTCAAAGGGTTACAGGAGAAGGAATATATATATATATATATATATATATATATATATATATATATATATATATATATATATAATTATGCTTTTAATATATGTTAATGTACTGTTAATAATTTCTGCATATTGTTTGTGCTTATAGCGCTCACCTATTGTACACATTTTTTTGAATCTAAGAATTAGATAGAGGTTTTGAGACTCTGTCTAGTAATAATTTTGATTTCTATGGAGGCTACGATTGCCCATATGTAATTTCTATATACTATCTTTACGCGCTCACCTATCGTTTTTTAATATCCTTTGTATATATAAATATATTTTCTTTTTATACAGAAGGAACACTTCCTAATAACTCTTTTCACACCCCATTTCTGTTGAAATTATCTAACGCAATTTTCTTTTTAGGTGGTGGTGATGTTTAACCTTTTGAGTGCCAGAGGGGTGGCCCATGCATTTGGGCACTCAAAAGCTTACAGGAGAAGGAACACTTCCTAATGACTCCCCTCACCCTCATTTACGTTATGGCCATAGAATCCTAATGACCCCTGTGAAGTTTGCCTTTTGCTGAAGAGATAACACACTGTCAATTCTGGATGCATTGCCCAAGGAGGGTGACATGACGGTTGCTAGTAGGACACCAGGACACAAACTGCACCCAGTGCACATTGTATGCCCAGTATTGATTCACAGTGCATTTCTCACCCCTCTGGTTCTTAAAGAGTTAAATAGGCTCATTTACTCTTCTTCAGTTAAAAAAAAAAAAAAAAAAAAAAATAAATAAAAATCCTGCCAGCACCTGGCATATCTGCCTCTGTGGACATGACACCCAGTACTGACTGAAGAGGTTATCTCCTGAACTAAGGGGCCAGGGAAAACTCATAGAGGCCATTAGGATTTTCTGGCCAGTGTAAGTTTAGTGGGGGTTATTATGAGGAGGTGGTAGTTCTCCTTTAACCTCTTCAGTGTCAGAGGGGTACACAACGCATTGCAGAGCACTCTGGCACTGAAGGGGTTAAGCATGTATCTCTAGAACAAATCATTACTGCAGCTGGCGGAGGTGTTTGTTTTACTGATGACATTTATATTGCTGAGGATTCTGTCTGATGAAAAACAACCTGAATTATTTATTTTTGTCATTAATCACAGGAACCTAATAAAGACCTGGTTATTAACTTGTTGAGTGCTGGAGGGTAGGAGAATACTGTATGTGATGTGGGGGGCTCTCTGTGAGGTTCTGTAACAAGTGTCCATTTTCTTCCCCTTGAAGGAGTTCGCAGCACTTACAAAAGAGCTCAATATCTGTCGAGAGCAGCTCCTCGAGCGAGAGGAGGAGATAGCAGAACTGAAGGCAGAAAGGAACAATACACGGGTGCGTATCATACCTGGTCTCAACTATGTAAATGGGGTACCAACACATTATCCCAGGGTTGGGCAACAAGAGGCCACTCTGACTAAAACTCCCATCATCCCCAGCCATCCAGTGACTCCCAACAGCTGGAGTGTGTCAAGTTGCCCGTCCCTGCATTAAATGAGAATTATACAATTGAAAAGTGGCATTTAATGTACTTAACGGAATGACTTTCCTGAGCAGATGTAATTTACCAAGAAGTCAGATACTTCTATTTTATTTGCATTTATACTCTGCTGTGGCATATAAATAAATGAAGACATTTTAGTACCATGGGAATGTTTATAGTGTTCTGTAGAATCATGGGCGGTGCTGGATAGTCAGAGAGAGCGCTCCCCACACTTTAGAATTATGTGTGGGCCTTTATGGAGACAGAGACCTTGCCTGTTAGTATCATGGCCTGGGCTGGCTAGAGCCACAGGAAAAACCTGCCTTTTATAATTACCATAGGGAGAGAGCTGCATCCATGATTCTATAGGACCTTGTATACATTCTCAAGGTAGTAAAATTCCCTCACTACAGCAGAGTTTAAATGCAGTAAAACAGCAAATAGAACATAACAGGTTACTGCATAAAGGACACCTGACAAAGTAAATCCTTTGGTTATACAAATTAAGAGCTCTTTAGTCCAATAATAAAGTCCACTTTTAAAGGAGCAGTAATCTTTATTTATGAAAATACATTATAGGCCTCTTCCTTCTGAGTAAAGCAAGGGTGTTCACGCTATTGGGAGATTTTTGTCATGCAAAAGTTATTATGGCTCAAGCCTGTTCTGTTGTGGTCATCACATGGTGTTGTCCCGGACTATGGGCTAGCCATGTTCTGACTTGAGCTCTCCCATAGATCTCATTATAATATAACTATGCCTACAGCCTGTTTTAAAAAATATATAGCTATATATTGTGAATGGAAGTTTCCATTGTTCTATTCAGGAAAAGCCCCATAATATGTAACCCCCCCCCCCCCCCCCCAAAAAAAAAAAATAAAAATAAAATTACTGTTCCTTTTAAACATTGAAACCTGGAGAGCATTGCATTATCCATAAGGTTGGTAAAGTAAGGGAGACCTCTGTGGCTTGTTTTCTCATCATGCCCTTTGTTTTTGTTTCTAGCTATTATTAGAACATCTTGAGTGTCTTGTATCCCGACATGAGAGATCTCTCAGAATGACAGTAGTGAAGAGACAAGCTCAGTCTCCAGCCGGTGTGTCTAGTGAAGTTGAGGTCTTGAAAGCACTGAAGTCATTATTCGAACATCACAAAGCTTTGGACGAAAAGGTAGGTCCTGCGTCTGCCTCGCTCTGCTTGCGCGTCTGCCTCGCTCTGCTCTGCCTGCGCGTCTGCCTCGCTCTGCTCTGCCTGCGCTCTGCTCTGCCTGCGCGTCTGCCCTGCCTCGCTCTGCTCTGCCTGCGCGTCTGCCCTGCCTCGCTCTGCCCTGCCTGCGCGTCTGCCCTGCCTCGCTCTGCTCTGCCTGCCCTGCCTCGCTCTGCTCTGCCTGCGCGTCTGCCTCGCTCTGCTCTGCCTGCGCGTCTGCCTCGCTCTGCTCTGCCTGCGCGTCTGCCTCGCTCTGCTCTGCCTGCGCGTCTGCCTCGCTCTGCTCTGCCTGCGCGTCTGCCTCGCTCTGCTCTGCCTGCGCGTCTGCCTCGCTCTGCTCTGCCTGCGCGTCTGCCTCGCTCTGCTCTGCCTGCGCGTCTGCCTCGCTCTGCTCTGCCTGCGCGTCTGCCTCGCTCTGCTCTGCCTGCGCGTCTGCCTCCGCGTCTGCCTCGCTCTGCTCTGCCTGCGCGTCTGCCTCGCTCTGCTTGCGCGTCTGCCTCGCTCTGCTCTGCCTGCGCGTCTGCCTCGCTCTGCTCTGCCTGCGCGTCTGCCTCGCTCTGCTCTGCCTGCGCGTCTGCCTCGCTCTGCTCTGCCTGCGCGTCTGCCTCGCTCTGCTCTGCCTGCGCGTCTGCCTCGCTCTGCTCTGCCTGCGCGTCTGCCCTGCCTCGCTCTGCTCTGCCTGCGCGTCTGCCCTGCCTCGCTCTGCCCTGCCTGCGCGTCTGCCCTGCCTGCGCGTCTGCCCTGCCTGCGCGTCTGCCCTGCCTGCGCGTCTGCCCTGCCTGCGCGTCTGCCCTGCCTGCGCGTCTGCCCTGCCTGCGCGTCTGCCCTGCCTCGCTCTGCCTGCGCGTCTGCCCTGCCTCGCTCTGCCTGCGCGTCTGCCCTGCCTCGCTCTGCCTGCGCGTCTGCCCTGCCTCGCTCTGCCTGCGCGTCTGCCCTGCCTCGCTCTGCCTGCGCGTCTGCCCTGCCTCGCTCTGCTTTGCCTGTGCGGCTGCCCTGCCTCGCTCTGCTCTGCCAGCGCGGCTGCCCTGCCTCGCTCTGCTCTGCCAGCGCGGCTGCCCTGCCTCGCTCTGCTCTGCCTGCGCGGCTGCCCTGCCTCGCTCTGCTCTGCCTGCGCGGCTGCCCTGCCTCGCTCTGCTCTGCCTGCGCGGCTGCCCTGCCTCGCTCTGCTCTGCCTGCGCGGCTGCCCTGCCTCGCTCTGCTCTGCCTGCGCGGCTGCCCTGCCTCGCTCTGCTCTGCCTGCGCGGCTGCCCTGCCTCGCTCTGCTCTGCCTGCGCGGCTGCCCTGCCTCGCTCTGCTCTGCCTGCGCGGCTGCCCTGCCTCGCTCTGCTCTGCCTGCGCGGCTGCCCTGCCTCGCTCTGCTCTGCCTGCGCGGCTGCCCTGCCTCGCTCTGCTCTGCCTGCGCGGCTGCCCTGCCTCGCTCTGCTCTGCCTGCGCGGCTGCCCTGCCTCGCTCTGCTCTGCCTGCGCGGCTGCCCTGCCTCGCTCTGCTCTGCCTGCGCGGCTGCCCTGCCTCGCTCTGCTCTGCCTGCGCGGCTGCCCTGCCTCGCTCTGCTCTGCCTGCGCGGCTGCCCTGCCTCGCTCTGCTCTGCCTGCGCGGCTGCCCTGCCTCGCTCTGCTCTGCCTGCGCGGCTGCCCTGCCTCGCTCTGCCCTGCCTGCGCGGCTGCCCTGCCTCGCTCTGCTCTGCCTGCCCTGCCTCGCTCTGCTCTGCCTGCGCGTCTGCCCTGCCTCGCTCTGCCTGCGCGTCTGCCCTGCCTCGCTCTGCCTGCGCGTCTGCCCTGCCTCGCTCTGCCTGCGCGTCTGCCCTGCCTCGCTCTGCCTGCGCGTCTGCCCTGCCTCGCTCTGCCTGCGCGTCTGCCCTGCCTCGCTCTGCTCTGCCTGCGCGTCTGCCCTGCCTCGCTCTGCTCTGCCTGCGCGTCTGCCCTGCCTCGCTCTGCTCTGCCTGCGCGTCTGCCCTGCCTCGCTCTGCTCTGCCTGCGCGTCTGCCCTGCCTCGCTCTGCTCTGCCTGCGCGTCTGCCCTGCCTCGCTCTGCTCTGCCTGCGCGGCTGCCCTGCCTCGCTCTGCTCTGCCTGCGCGGCTGCCCTGCCTCGCTCTGCCTGCGCGGCTGCCCTGCCTCGCTCTGCTCTGCCTGCGCGGCTGCCCTGCCTCGCTCTGCTCTGCCTGCGCGGCTGCCCTGCCTCGCTCTGCTCTGCCTGCGCGGCTGCCCTGCCTCGCTCTGCTCTGCCTGCGCGGCTGCCCTGCCTCGCTCTGCTCTGCCTGCGCGGCTGCCCTGCCTCGCTCTGCTCTGCCTGCGCGGCTGCCCTGCCTCGCTCTGCTCTGCCTGCGCGGCTGCCCTGCCTCGCTCTGCTCTGCCTGCGCGGCTGCCCTGCCTCGCTCTGCTCTGCCTGCGCGGCTGCCCTGCCTCGCTCTGCTCTGCCTGCGCGGCTGCCCTGCCTCGCTCTGCTCTGCCTGCGCGGCTGCCCTGCCTCGCTCTGCTCTGCCTGCGCGGCTGCCCTGACTCGCTCTGCTCTGCCTGCGCGGCTGTCTCTGTGTCCTGCCTCTGTGTCCTGCCTCTGTGTCCTGCCTCTGTGTCCTGCCTCTGTGTCCTGCCTCTGTGTCCTGCCTCTGTGTCCTGCCTCTGTGTCCTGCCTCTGTGTCCTGCCTCTGTGTCCTGCCTCTGTGTCCTGCCTCTGTGTCCTGCCTCTGTGTCCTGCCTCTGTGTCCTGCCTCTGTGTCCTGCCTCTGTGTCCTGCCTCTGTGTCCTGCCTCTGTGTCCTGCCTCTCTGTCCTGCCTCTCTGTCCTGCCTCTCTGTCCTGCCTCTGTGCCGGCCTGTGTCTCTGCCTTCCTGTGTGTGTGATCTCTAATGAGTTGTTTGCAATTTTCCAAGGATACTTATTGAATGTCTTAATTCCTTGAATATAAAAAGCACACAGATTTACTAATGAAATTGAAGAGTTGGTTTCTGAACAATTTAATTTACTCTGTAGAACATTGTAGATTTATCTTCAGGTACTTGCGTATACATTGGTCGCCAGATCCCTTATGTGTTGGGTATTAAGACCACACATGGAGGATAGGGATCCTGCCTCCACTCACGCTCTCCAAATGTCACAATTAGTGGCTCCCCTCAAGTACTGATCTCCTCCTCAAAGAAGAAAAAGAACTAGCAACTAATATCTCAATGAAGACAAGGGGCACTAAGCATTCAGTTCAAAAGACTGTGTTATTATAATTGAATGTTTAGCATCCCATGTCGTCATTCAGATGATTTAAGTGGGGATTTTCACCTAACAGATGTTATAGGTATCTCCAGTGCATTGCAAACCAATGTATTGAAAACACTTCTAGCATTCATTGTTTAACCCTCTGAATGCCAGAGAGGTATCCAATGTGATTCAATGCATGTTAGATACCTCTCTGGCACTCAGATGGTTGAAGCCCCATTTAAACCAGTGGGAACCTGTTTGTGTATTTTCAAATGACCCCTTTGGTGTACTTGGTTTTGCTCTAGAACTTCTCTTCTTTCCAACTTGGTGGACCACACAGATGTATTAAATACCTGTATCTCTCCCCAGTTCTGTTTCCAGGACACAGTTCCTCTGAGACAGAAATGTTTTATCTCTTGTATGACTTGATGGCTTCTTACTTCATGATTTTCTTAATCTCTTCTCGTAATAGTGGTTTCCTTAACCCTATAATGTCCAGAGGCATGTGCAACGTTTCAGACCCCTCTGGCCATTAAAATATAAATTCACTTTTAGCAGTATTTGTTTTAACTGGGAACTTCTTTTCAGGTGAGGGAACGGTTACGGGTGGCACTGGAGAGATGTAGTTTATTAGAAGAAGAGCTGACTGTAACACACAAAGAGGTGAGTGAGACCGTTCTGTATACACTTTGCTGTTCAGTAAAAGGAACAATGAGCGTATAAATTTATAGATTAGCTGCTGAGTTGCTTCATTCAAAAGTTATTACGGCTTGTGTGTGTGTATGTATGTGTGTATATATATATATATATATATATATATATATATATATATATATATATATATATATATATATATATATATATATATATTAATATATTGTGTGTGTGTTTATAATATATAAATATACATTTTGCCGATTGCTTGATTTACAAGTCCCGTTGGTGCTGCTTACATCGCAGTCTGGATTGCGCACTTAGGCATTAACTCTTTTGAATATTGAGTTCTTTCATCAGTTCATTGTGTGTGTATATAATATGAGAGAAGGGCAGCACTCAAAACAATCGGGATACATTTGGTGTGCCCAGGAAGAAAGTTTGCCATAGATACGAATAGCCTGCACTCCAGGACTTTTTCAGACGCAATACATCATTTATTGTGGATCTGCAAAATAATTAATGTATTGCTTTTGAAGAAGTTATGTCAGTGCTGGGTATACACAGATATAAATATCTGATCCAGTGAGATAGCTCGGTTGCTTAATGCAGCAGCTGTGGAATCTGTGTAAACCAAAGGGTCGCGGATATAAAAAGGATATGACTTCTCCAGTTCCTATTTTATTCTATGGAACCTTTGCACTGAAATGTCTCCAACATCAGAGATCTTAGTGCATTGGCTCCATAGAATAACTTAGGAACTTTATCACGCCGTAGTCCTTAACCCCGTAGTCTCTATGGCAGTCCAGCTTTGTATATTACAGTCCATACCCTTACCTTGGCTTGCTTTGGAAGGCTTCATTCTGCAGTGGATTTCTATCACTCTGGAGAGCCATAGTCTATAATGCACCCAACTGGAGAGCATGAGTCAAACAAAATTATTTCTCCTGTAACCTCTTGAGGACCGGAAGTGTACAAACACTGCTACATTGCAAAGCAATAGGTTTCACACACCCCTGGTCCTCAAGGGGTTAAAGTCTCAAGAATTTCTTCAAAGCAGGCTTGGGCAGCCTGTGACTCTCCAGCTTTTATTGAACTAGAACCTCAACCATCCTCAGTTAGGCAAATGGGACTTGCAGTCTTACAACTGAAGAGTCACTAGTTTCCCAAATCCTGCTTTATTGATTGTGGTCCCCACCCCACCCCTTCTGTCGATATCATGGACCACGTTCTGATATGTTTACTAAATTATTGAAAAATATATCTTCTTTTAGCTGATGATTGCGAGAGAACAGAACAATCAGAAGAAAATACACAATGACGGGATTGTGGACTTCAATCACGAGCAGGAGAATGCACTTAACACTAATGGGAAGGTGAGAATTGCTCCATCAAAGGCTTCTCTGGGGGTTTCTTGAACTAGGCCACAGCAGTTCGTATCTGCTGTCACATTCTAGGTTTCTGTGTTATTATGACCTTTGTGACTTGTGTTTGTTTATCTTTGCTTTCTGTATAAAGTAATTTACAGCAGAGCCATAAACAGGCTGTTAAGATAAATACTTTATTCTGGCTGGTAGGATTCATATCAAGTGTAGTCGAATGTTTGACCTCCAGCTATGGACTACAATTCCCATCATCCCCAACCAGCCAGACTGCAGTACATGTATCACCAAAGGATATCACAGCAGTACTTGAAATTTAGAGTCCAGTAGGGTCTTTATAGGAAAACTATAACCTAACAATAGCGAGCTCTTAATTTAACCCTTTGAGCGTCAGAAGATACGCAACACATTACTTTGCATACACTTTTGGTACTCTGGGTTAACAGATTTACCTAAGTATGAATCATTCATGCATCAGTAAGGTGGTATGTCTTTGCATTGTATATTTATATATTGACATCTATTAAAGAATGACTCTAGGTCAAACCACCTGTAACAAAAAATGGCGTCATTAGGCCTTAATGGATTATCAGCTTGTAAACTGAAACAACTAGCAGTGTCCTACAAGAGAGATCAAATGCACAAAAGTAAACACATAGAAGTACCTGACTGCTGTATCAAGGGCATTTACTTAGGTAAAGATGTTTGTATTATTCTATTAAACATAACATTCCTAGGTTATAGTTCTTATTTAAACAAGAACGCTGATAAATAACTCTTCTCCCCTACTACAAACATGCTTTATTATGGCCAGAAAATTCTAATGGTGTCTGTGAATTTTGCCTTTGTTCAAGAGAGGACATCGGTCCGTCCTGCATATTGTATGCATAATGGTGGACTTGACTGTTAGTAGGACCGCAGAACATCAAACTCTGCTCACTTGACTATAGGTGTGTGTGCGCAACACATTGATTGGTAATTCATTGCACACTGATATACTCCTTAAAGTGTTAGTAATGTATAAAAAAAAACTTTTTTGCATTTAGAAGAGCTTAAAAAGCTGATCTAAATGCAAAAAACCGTATCTCTCAAACCACTATGGTTTAAGAGATTAGGGCGTTTAAAGTTTGATTTCTCCTACTGACAGCTGTAAAGCTGTCAGCAGGAGATCCGTGTCGGTCGACACGCTGGCTCTTGAGAAGTGCTGAGATCTCGTTACTTACACGGAATCCCTTCATTGGAATGGTCTAAAACGTGTGCCTGAACAATAGGCACACATTTTAGACCATTCCAATGAAGGGATTCCGTGTAAGTAACGAGATCCCGGCACTTCTCAAGCGCCAGCGTGTCGACCGACACGGATCTCCTGCTGACAGCTTTACAGCTGTCAGTAGGAGAAATCAATCTTTAAACGGCCGTATCTCTTAAACCATAGTGGTTTGAGAGATAAGTTTTTTGCATTTAGATCAGCTTTTTAAGCTCTTCTAAATGCAAAAAAAGTTTTTTTCAGATATTACTAACACTTTAAAAGTATCTTGTGCATGCTGCCTGCTTCATTTTGAAAGAAACAAATCCCTGTCCGCTATCAGCTGTCATATCTACCACCATGGACAGGACGTCCACATCTGAGTGAAGATGTTCTGTTGAACCAAAAAGTAAGGACACTTTCATAGGAGCCATTAGGTTTTTCCAGCCATAGTAGGGTAATTGTGTGTGTGTTATTAAGAGGTGATCATACTGCCAACAAATTCACCTATTTAAAGGACATAGATTGTAAAATAAGTAATACTTTGACTCTCTTTGAATATAGTTTTATTTGCCAATTATTGTGACTGTGTAGACCAGGGGTGGAAGATTATTTGGGCTACGTGGACAGTTCTTTCTCTCTCTGTAGTGTTAGACTGATGCATTTTACAACATGGTACAAGTTTCATACGTTCGTGCAGGGAAGTCAGAAGTGATGTTTTCTCAGTATAGTACCTTGTCTGTATGAGTACAGCCAGTCAGACCTAAGGGCCATATAAAACTATCATTGGACCATATTATGCTTATGCTTGATATCGACTAATGTTTGCATGTGCAGTTGTAGAGTGTGGCCACACTCTGTGTCCCCCCCCCCCCCCCCCCAATGTATAAACTTCCCAAACTCTGAATATGTACTAGAAAAAATAAAAATAGGATTGGCTGGTCTCAGTGAGGCAAACAGAATGTTATTTCTTATAACAGAGGTCATCTGATGGCTCCTTGAATCATGTTGAAGACCTGTCTAAAGTGATAGAGCTCCAGGACGTCATAGAGAAGCAAACCAAGGAGCAAAGTCAAATGAAGGAACGCCTGGCCGCTCTTTCTAACCGGGTAACAGAGCTGGAAGAAGATCTCGATACTGCAAGGAAAGACCTCATCAAGTCCGAAGAAATTAACACAAAGCTACAACGTGATGTACGAGAGGTGAGCTGGGAATTGGAGATTAATTGGCAATGTCTGTAGAGTAGTTTAGCTGATAATTCTTAGAAATGAAACTGGGATGTATAATAAGTATCATTTACTTACAGCTAGCATATGTAAAAAGCACATGTATTTAATGTTAAATCACTAAAATCTAAATTTGAGGTTTGCTTTATGTAACACAAGTGTAGACTGTCCTGTATAGACACCATTTGGTTAATTTTGTGTGTTTTGTTTGTAATGAGAGACAATGGCTAATTCAATCCTCAAAACATCAGATAGAGAGCACCAAATAGTGAATTACTGCCATACAATTTTCTTACAAAATATACTCACATGATCAAAATGTTAGACAGCTGGTATCAGATGGTCTGACTGAAGCTCATATAGGGGCTATCAACCAATCTCCATTCGGGGTAATTCTCACAGGATCACTTGTCCGATAGAACAGAGGTGGGGGGCTTCAAATTCAATATAAATTTATTAAAAAATACACATCAGCCTGAACATTTAAAAGGGCTTGAACGCTAAGGTGTTTCATGGTTTTCAGACCACTTTCTCAAAGCTTACAAGCCTGGTACTGAAAAAACTAAATGCCCCTTATCTCAGTCCTTACATAAAATTGAGTATTATCACTTTTAAGACACCTGTTAGGATTGCTATGGTCATGGAAGTCTGAGAACCCTGAAAAAGCCAGGATTGGATGTCCCCACAAAGGATATGTAAGACTAGACCTCAGAAAGCTGTTACATACATTTTACAGATTCTGGCAAGAAGTATTGTGTATTAAAATGTATAGAACACCAAATTTGTTTAAAGGGGAACTACCACCCCGCAATAACTTTACGTGAATTCAGTCTTCATCTGGCGACTAGCTGCTTAGTAGCGCCAATCGCCAGAAATATTACCTGGTTCCAAAGATTTTGCAGTTTTTCCGAGGCTCACAGGAGCAGGAAGCACGGACATCTCGTCAGTGACGTCCGTGCACCTGCACTGTCAGTCCCTTTTGAGGCCGGCCGGCTCCAAAAGGGATTGACAGCGCAGGCGCACGGACGTCACTATGACGAGATGTCCGTGCTTCCTGCTCCTGTGAGCCTCGGAAAAACTGCAAAATCTTTGGAACCAGGTAATATTTCTGGCGACTAGCGCTACTAAGCAGCTAGTCGCCAGATGAAGACTGAATTCACGTAAAGTTATTGCGGGGTGGTAGTTCCCCTTTAAGTGCTCCTGTGTATCCAACCCTTGAGAGATCTTCATCTGCTTTTCAGGCCATGGCCCAGAAAGAGGACATGGAGGAGAGGATAACAACGCTTGAAAAACGCTACCTCGCTGCACAGCGCGAAGCCACTTCTGTGCACGACCTCAACGATAAACTTGAAAATGAAATAGCTAATAAAGAATCCATACTGAGACAGGTAATGTCCGTTTGCCAGGTGGCACAGGGTAGCCAGGGAGATACATATAGCTATAATCACTGAATTATTTTCTGTTACAAAAAATCTAATGGTCTCTATGAATCAGTTCTGCCTGGATTGATTCTCACACATATAATATATTCGCACGCACGCACACACACACGCGCACACACGCAAAATACTATAGCCAAACAATCATATGAATTTTTTCATTGTGCATTTGTTCAAGGGATTGTAATGTATAATACCGGAAAAAAAAATGTATTGCAGTGTTTATCCTGCTGTGTAAAACAAAAGTACTCGCACTGCCATTATTCAAAAAGTTAAATCAACTTGCAATTTTGTAGCTGCAGTACCTCTATTGCCTGACATTTTACAGTGGTGCTGTTGCTACAGCCTACTGTGGAGGCTTCTGATCACCTGACCATAGCAGTCCATCGACTTCTGTAACAATAGCACCACAACAAGATTTCAGACCGAGGAAGTACTGCACTCAAAAAATGCACATTTAAGCTACAGTAACCTTTGAAAAAAACCTCTCTACAGTGGGCGTTCTCTTGTTTTACTCAGCAGGGTAAACTTTGACATAAATATTTGTTCCCATATTGACCTTTACTTTCCATTTTAAACACACCATTTAAAGCAATAGGAAATTCTGGAAATGTGTATTTGTGACCAGTTATTTTGCCGCAGAATTTTCCCACATACTTTGTGCATGTGGTCTTTAGTAATTCAAGTCTTCGGTAGTTTTTAGTAGGGATCTGTTTTTCACTTGTTAAAAAAAAATGGTGTGTTTGACCTCAGAGTGAAGAAAAGAACCGGCAGATTCAGGAACGCCTAGAGTTGGCAGAGCAGAAACTACAGCAGACTCTAAGGAAAGCGGAAACACTGCCAGAGGTGGAAGCCGAGTTGGCACAACGGGTAGCAGCTCTTTCAAAGGTAAGTAAAATGATTGCCCATCTTGTTGAAATGACACTAATGTTGCTCCTTTGCCCGCCAGTAGTTTGTTTTTGTGTCTCACGCTCCCTTAACCCTCTGAGTGCCAAAGGGTTGTGGGATGCAAAGCAATGTGTTCAACAGCACTCTGGCACTCAAAGGGTTGAGGAAACACTAGCACCACTTTATAATAAAATTCCACTGAAAGGATCAGAGGGATGTGCATCGCATTGCTCACCCCTCTGTTCTTTGAAGGTTTAATCTGTGCTTCCTAATGGGCAATGAGTGAATTAAACTTGTGGATTGGTTCCCCAAAACTAGTCTTTAAAGGGATAGTAATACTTCGTTTTATCTTTATTTTATTTTGTAGGCATTAAAAAAACATGAACGATATAAGTCTTATCTCTCAAACCTTTATGGTTTAAGAGATATTCATAAGCAAAGTATCCCCCCCCTGTTCAGCCAAATCAGAAGGGAGGTGCCCAGGTAGACTGCAGAGAGGGACAATCTTCAATTAAGATAAGGGAAAAAGCTGAAAAACTTGTCAAGGGGGTAAGGGCTTTCATTGTTTTCATACAAAGAAAATTGTCCCCTTCTGTTATCTGTGTGGTCATACAACCAGATTCACATCTGAGAAGAGATGGCTTACACTAGGAAAAAGGGACGGGAGAGGGAAACTTTGCTTGTGAATATCTCTTAAACCATAAAGGTTTGAGAGATAAGACTTATATCCTTCTTCATGTTTTTTTAATGCCTACAAAATAAAATAAAGCTAAAACGAAGTATTACTATCCCTTTAAATGAGTGCTTTACTCCAGGATACTGAACCTCTCCTACTGAAGTGTTCGTACGCAGGAAGCATACCTTCCAAGTGTCCCTTTTTTGGAGATATATGGGGTACATGCCTCCCAAGTGTCCCTCTTTAGGAGATATTAGGGATTCATACCTCCCAAGTGTCCCTCTAAAGGAGATATTAGGGGCCTATACCTCCCAAATGTGCCTCTTTAGGAGATATTTAGGGGTTCATACCTCCCAAGGGTCCCTCTTTCGGAAGTATTAGCGGTCCGTAACTTTTATGGTTTGAGAGATAACCGATTACAAAGTGTGCTCCTGCATGATATCGGCGTTCTAGCTGACAGCAGGGAAATCTGGTCCCGGGACCTTCGGAGGCTCTGCAGCAGAGCCGAGATAGAGTTAATGAAAAAGAAATCCTTCAGTTAAAAGGTCTTATATGTGTGCTTGCAAACCAAGCACACGTAGAAGACCTTTTCAGTGAAGGATTTCTTTTTTATTAACTCGATCTCAGCTCTGCTCTAGAGCCGCCGGCTGGTCCCAGGAGCGGATTTCCCTGCTGTCAGCTAGAATGCTGATATGCAAGGGGGCGCACCTTTTAATCCGTTATCTCTCAAACCATAAGGGTTTGCGAGATGCCACTGGGGGCATTTTACTTCTTTATTGAAGGGCTACAAAATATGGATAAGTAATTTTTAAGTATTACTATCCCTTTAAATTTCACATGGCTGACGTGTAAAAATCAATTTTTTTTTTTTTTTATTTTTTTTTTTAAACGTACCTATAATGTAATTAGAGCATTTTTATCGATGATAGCATATGAAGTACAGGGTATTTAAGTACATATAACCCCAGATCATGTTTTAGGTGTTAATGTTCCTTTAAAGGGATAGTAATTTCAACATATAAAGTTATATTGCATTGTTCATTGTGATATCATATATTGCATGCTACGGTTTGAAATATCCTTACTTCTGTATTGTGCTTGTAATTTGAGTTGATCCTTTTTCTGAAAGTCCGTCCAGACGTATCACAAAGAGGGACAATACTGTGTCAGCATACAAAAACCCTGCTTCACTTCGTCAAGGGGGACAGGGTTTGCATAATGCTGACACGGTATTGTCCCTCGTTGCGATACGTCCAGACCGGCTTTCACATACGAGGGAACTATTGACGTAGTGGAAAGGCGCAGGAGGGGAAAACGTTCAACTCAAATTACAAGCACAATACAGAAGTAAGGACATTTCAAACTGTATTATGCATTATATGAAATTACAATGACCAATCCAAATATAACTTTGTGTTGGCATCACTATCCCTCTAACACTTGGATACTGTAGAGCCATTGAACACATTGTAAAACAATGTGTTGGAGTCACCTCTAGCATGCAAGGGGTTAAAGAGCAAATATCACAAATACAAAAAAGTTTTGTCTACTACTAAAAAGTATTAATTTCATCTGTTACAACACGAACACCTTATGTCTGTTTTAAAAGGAATATTATTGGTTTATTTTAACCTTTTCTTATTTTAGATTTTTTTTTTCCTGTGTACTAACTTCAATCCGCTGTTTTAGTGGGGGGTTTTTTTTGTTTTTTTTTTAAATCTTAAATCTGTGCTCCCCCTACCTGCAGTTATTGAAATAGTCGTCTGCGGCTCAGTTTTATCTGGTAAAGATCAGAGAGTCCTTTGTGACATTAGACTAGAGCAAGAGACACACACAGACAGAGCTCTTAACCCTTTGAGTGCCAGAGGGGGTATGCAACACATTGCTTTGCACTGAAAGGTTTAAAGTGGAACTATCACTTGGTAACAAAAGGAGCTGTTAAATTTATAGGTTTTTACCCTGTTTTTGATCATATTTTTAGTTTTTTAGATTTGTGTGCTGCTGGGGTATTTATGCCAAGTAAACCAGTACCTGCTGACATGCTGGGTGGATAATGGCTCCCTTTCCTTTCTTCACAACCTCCCACTATGTTATTGGTTTATTTTAAAATTTAGTGGAAAGAGAATGTTCACCCCATCTCCATTATAGCAATGTCTGATCCCCACCTCTTTAAATGCATTTTCTCTGTTAAAGCACAACTATCGGGATGGTAGTTGCCCTTTCAGCAGGCCTGTGTGTCCCTTGAGAGTAGACCTGCCAAGGAATCCTGCTCTGCTCTGCAATCCATGGCAGGTCAGCAGGAGAGTCAAATGTGATTCAGGAACATTACCTCCTATTGCTTTCCTGTTAATGCTGTGATAATGTATAAAGTGTGAAACTTCATGTTGCAGCTCCCATAGTCTGCTAGGGGCTATTTTATTTAACCCAACCCTAGCAGACTGAGGGGGCTGCATTTACACTTTCACTTGCATCTCCTGGTTTTGTTCAGTCCTCTGCAATCTGATTTCTGACAAAATACCCCCACATCCACTTTCTGGGACTGCACAGAGGAGACTGTGGCTGTTTATTTGTCTGCCCAATAGGAGTCGTCTTAGTAAAATGTGATGGTTGCCCTTTAATAATAAGAGTGTGCTATAAGATTAGTATCTTAATCCCCCTTTCTCATGTTTCCTTGGTGGCTTTACATAGACTTTATAAACAAACCACACTGTTTGCTGCCAAAGTAATGCCATGGGGGACCAGACTAATTTGGGTAGTGGACAATCCAGATTTGTCCCACAGTCTCCTAATGGTCTTGCCATGATGTAGGATAGTCCATCTTTGGACCTTCAGATGTCGAGCAGTGCAATTACTATCAACCCCAAACAGCCTTTGGCTGGTTGGGATGATGAGTTAGTCCACAACCAGGGGTGAAAAAAAATCTCAGGAGCCTGGAGTATAAAATTCTGAGTGAGTATATTTTTATTTACATCCAGAAATTCCTGCTTGGCTTCTCAACCCTTTTAGACATTCCATGCCTCTTTGGTTCTTAAAGGGTTAATATACACATTTTCACACTTTGAGTGCCAGAGAGGTTCCCAATGCACTGCTATGCATTTGAGAAGCAGCAGAGTAATATCATCCAGACAAGGGACTGGGTGCAGCGCAGGATGATGGTGTGTAGGGAGGGGTGATGGTAGGCAGAGGAGGGGTGACACGGGCAGGTGATGACGGGAAAGTATTTGAAGGATTGGAAGGAACTAATCAAGTAAAATAGGGGAGGGGTGATGACCGGCAGTCAACGGATTGGGTGACACTGAGGTTGGTGATGCCGAATGGGCATTAATGCGTGGAAAGGTCAGAAAGCTGTGTTACGCATGTCAGAGTTACCTGTGTCAACAGCCTGATTCACAGTATAGTTTTGGGAAGCATTTCAGGATGCTCAACATAGCATAGAAAACACCAGTGTGAACTAGGCCTTAGTGCAAAGCTTTCATAGAAATACAGGAATTGGTGAGTTTATCACACTTGAAAGGTCAGCTCCTCTCTCACACCTTTACTACACCTTAGTACATAACCTCATGCTCTGCAGTCTTTTGTTATCCTATATCAGTGGTGTATTGTTCCGTTAAAAGAACATCAATCAATATATGTTACTTTTACAAAAACAAAGATGTTGTAACATTTGTTTATAGAGAATGCATTTCCATATCTTGATAGCATTTTAGATGTGCTATAACGTGCTGTTTTTTCAGCAGAGCAAGGGATGCAGTTGTCTTTTGCACTCTTCACTTCCTAGTGAAGCACAGTAGGAAGTGAGGCGTGTGACGGATAAATGCTTCCCCCAAACTGCTGAAAAATGTAATGTAATGTCCTATATATTCTATTTTCTCATGGTATGGAAATGATTACAGATATCTATAAACTGTATAGTAAGTCTTTGAACCTACAACTCCCATCGTCCCCCAACCAGCCTTTGCAAGAAATGTTAGAACAGGATCTCTCGCATCATGGCAAGTTATATTTTATTTTTAATGTTCTTTTAATCCTTCGAGTGCCAGAGAGGTAAGGAATGTATTATTCCGTACCCATCGGGCACTCAAAGGGTTAATAGCCTTGTGAGTCGAAGACCTGTTTAGTGTACAAGGAGGGTGACTGGCTTCATTAAAAAATAATGAACACCTCCTAATATGTCGCCACTTACCTTACCACAGTCAGAAAACTCTAATGGCCCATATGGACTTCACCCTTTTGCATTTGTTCAAGAGGAGGACATGACCGTTTCTAGCAGGACCAGAGGTCCACTAACTCTGTTTCCTGCAAATGGTAATATTAACCCTTTATGGACCGGAGGTATGCAGTACATTGCTTTGTAACGTGTTTCTCACCCCTCTGGCCTTTAACCTCTTAAGGACCCATGACGTGCCAGCACTTAAAGACTGGTGACGGTCCTGGCATATCATGGAATTCTGGGACGGCAGTGCGGCTGCACGCTGATCTGCCATCCCAGAATTCAAATAGCTTAAAAAAAATAAATAAACAAAAAAACAAAAACAAACTCTGGTCCTTAACGCCATAGTATTTGGGCCATGGAGGGTGTTATTTCAATACTGTCCGATTTGTAGTTCGAGTAACTGAATGATAAAGTATCCCCCTCCCACCCCTTTTAGCTAGTGTAAGCCACCTCCCCTCAGATGTGGAATCTGGTCTCTTGACCAGAAAGATCAGAGCCAGGGACAATCTTCTTACTGTGAACGTAGGGAAAACCCTACCCCCTTTGACAGGTTTTTTTCTTATGCTCATTGAAGATTGTTCTGCTCCGTGATCCATCTGGTCAGTCTTGCTTCTCTGAGGTGAGCAGTGTTACATCAGGAAAAGGAGCGGGAGGGGAAACTTTCATTCAATTACTCTTGAAGTACAACTATGACCGTATTGAAATAACATTCTCCATGGCCCAAATACTATGAAGATTCATTGAGCGCCCTTTTATTTTGAAACACTACTCTCCCTTTAAAAGGATTGTAATGTTTCCTTTCAGATGGCGCTCAGATCATTCACCATACGTAATGGTATTGCTGTCCAGTGCTCTTAATCTTCAAAACCTGCTGGTTAGGTTGTAATTATATGATGAAGTTATCCCTCCTGTCCCTTTTACCGAATGCAGGCCACCTCCCTATAGGTCTGAAAACCGATCCTGGTAGTGGACAGATCACAATGAGGGACCATCTTCCCTCTGTCAGTATAAGGAAAACCCTGCTGTCCTTGACTAAGAAGGGCAGGTTTTTTGTAATACCGACTGAAGATTCTCCCTTCTCCACTGTTGGATCTGGGGCAGAAATGGTTACGTCGGGAAAAGGGTCGGGAGGGGTAAACTTCATCACATAATTACAGTCTAGCTAGCAAGTTTTGAAGAGTAAGAGCATCGGACAACAGTACTATTACATATGATGATCGATTTGAGCTGCGTCTGGAGGGAAACATTACTATGCCTTTAAAGGGATAGTAATGTCTAAAATTAAGTAGCTCTCAGAGTCTTCAATATGGTAAGCATAGCAATTTATGCCATGCTTAATTACTTATCTTGTTGTAGTTTTAAATATATTAAATGTAAAAGGATCCCCCTTCCACCCCTTCTGGCCGCCTCCCCTTAGAGCTGCAATCTGGTTGTGGGACCAGACAGATGCAGCGAGGGACAATCTTCAGTCAGTAAGTATAAGGAAGACTCTGGCCCCCCTTGACGATGGAGGGCAGAGTTTTCCTTTGCTTACTGAAGTTTGTCCCTCACCGCTCTCCATCCGGACCAAGCTTAGATGAGCGTGACACAGCCAGAAGGGGTGGTCTTTTTACAATGGATATCTTTAAAACTGCAGCAAAGTAACTTATTAAATATAGCACAAAGTGTTATGCTTACCATAGTGAGGACTCGGAGATCTACTTTATTTGAGACGTTACTATGCCTTTAACGGCCACCATGTGCTGGGTCGGGAGGTTGTTAAGGGGTTAAAATTATAAGTAGTCTTGTATACTCTGCCTGTTTCAGTTTAAAGGGGAAAAAAAACCTGCATCAACAGTTATGTCTGCCTCCATGGACATTACCTCCAGGGCTGTCTGATGTTAAGGAGGATCTATCACCCCTAAACATGTTGGTCTAAATAGTTTATATAGCAACTAGTGGTTTTTTTTTTTTTTTTAATAAAGTCTCTATTTTGCTGAAATGAAATGTATAAAGATTACCCTGCGGCTTCTTTCCGGACAAACTGCGGTTACCTGCTCTGTAACGCAGTCTGTCACACTTCCTCTGCTCTCCTCCCTTGATCCAGCCTCCTCCAATGATGGAGGATTTCTGCCTGTAAGCTGGAGCTTTCTCTGGCCAATGAGACTGTTCCAGCTTACATGCAGAAAGCATCCGTCATTGGAGGAGGCTGGATCGAGGGAGGGGAGCAGAGGAGGGGTGATAGACTGAGGTACAGAGCTGGTAACTGCAGTCTGTCCGGAATGAAGCCACAGGGTAATCTTTAGACGTTTAATTTGGGCAAAATAGAGACTTTATTTTAAAAATGAAAAAGTTCTAACATCTAGTCACTGCATAAAATAACTATTTAGACCAACATGTATAGGAGTGATAGATCCCCTTTAATGACACATGGGTAAACATTCATTAGTGTGTTGTGGCCATAATACCTTACCTATCCTTCAGCTGGTCAGTGCTTATATAAGAATTTTTTTATTCAGACTCTCTGGGTTTGCTGCTGCTGGACTCCTGATTTTGCGGCGTTTTCAAACTGGGAACTGTCTCTTTAAAAATGTATTTTCTTCACTTCTCAACAAGCGTTAATAGATTTTCACTTCCTCTTCCTCATTGTTAAGAGTCCTGCGCTCCAGGCCCTTGAATTAGAATTCTGTTCTAAGTTGGAATCAAAGGGGTGTTTGTTTCTGTATGTGGAGTCTGCCGTTCCCAGTTATCTGTTCTGTTGGGCAAGGTCATATGTATGTTATCTTTTACTTCCTCTTTGTTACTAAAAATATAAATCCCTTGTATAGCAGTTGGATGCGCAACACATTGCGTTGCACACCCCTCTGGTCCTTAACTCTTTGAGTGCCAGAGAGGTAGCTGCATTGGCTATCTCTCTGGCACTCAGAGGGTTAAAGGGGAACTCCCCCCTCCTGTAAAGGCCTTATCATTTGCCATTAAATGTTACATTATTTTGCTTTTTTACATGCTCTGTTGATAGAGATACAGGCTTTAAAACATAACCGCGCAATGTCACTTCAGGACAGGCTGCGGCACCGCTCTGTACCGCCTGTCAATCTTCCCCTCCCCAGCTGTTCCTCGTTATCATTTCCTCCTCTGACGGAGGAATCTGTTATTTGACCTGGCTTGCTCTTTTGCCAATGAGAGAGCTCCAGTTCACATGCTGGATTCCTCCGTCTGAGGAGGAGGTGATAACTGGGAACAGCTGGGGAGGGCAAGAGTTGAAGACTGACAGGCTGCGGTACAGAGAGGTGTTCCAGACTGTCCTGAAGTGTTGTCACGCAGTTAGGTTTTAAAGCCTATATCTCCGACAACAGAACATAAATAAAACTGCTTTAACCCTTTAAGGACCAGCGGTCCCAGGGTGTGTGGTCCTTTAAGGACCAGATAGGGAAGTTCGACATGCCGCCCCACATGACTGATCACGTGTGCCAGAACCCCAAATGAGGGACTGAAAGAGATCGCTCCGGTCTTGGAGCGATCAACTTCAGTCCACGGTATTACTCACTGCGCTGAGTAAAAGTACGTGACATACCAGTACCATCACTGGTCTTTAAGTGCCGGACCAGCGTGACGGTCTGGGTACGTCAATGGTCCTTAAGGGGTTAACATTTATTGGCAAGCAAGATTCAAATAAGAGGCACTTTGCAGGAGGTGAGAGTTCCCCTTCAAGGGGTTAAAGCTGTATGCCCACTTGAACCCTAAAGCCGCTTTCTGTATGTTCTAAGAATTGTGGAAATCAATTGGCTATACAGAGAGAAACCCTTTGAGTGCCAGTGACATTTGCTCTGCAGTGCATTGCTTTGCCTTTCTGGCTGGCCCATTTTAAGCCGCTTCAGGGCCCTGAACAAAGTGTAATGCTGGTATGGGGCTCCCCTGGATTCTAGAGAGGGTTTAAACACATTGCAAGCAATGCCCTGGAGACCTCTTTAGCATCTAGTGGGTTAAATAACTACACTGGTTTTCTCCTCTTGCTAAAAAGGGAGTGCTCATGTAATGGTAGCTTCACACAATTTTGAGCTTACAGTAGCTTGACCTAATACTGAGTTATCACCTTCTCTTGAATCTTTATAACGATCATCACAAATTAAACCTCTGAGTGCCGGAGAGGTATCCAATGCATTGCAACGCAATACATTGGTTACCTCACTGGCACTCAAACAGTTAAACTATTATTGCCACAGATAAACTGGCATATCCAGAGGGCTTCAAATTGGGTTTTAGGAAAACCTCAGGAGCCTGTGAGCCCAGGCTCCTAAAATTTTTCATTCTGGCTTCTAAATTTTGGAGACTGTTTTCTAAACGTCTGTGTGTACACCTTTATTGACTACTAAAACCTCCCAGTAGTGGAGAAATAAGAATTCCTATTGCTTTAAATGGGGCTTTTAACCACTTGAGTGCTAGAGGTCTATAGTGCATTGAAAAGCAATGCATTGGAGACCTTTCTAGTATTCAATGGGTTAAACTCCCCATTTAAATCAATGGGAATTGTTATTTCTCCCCTGTGGCGCAATTGGTTAGCTCCAGAAATGCCCATCTTGTTTTGAACATGAGGCCCTCTGATTCCTAATTATTTTCAGTATTCTTGTTCACCCCTGGCCTGAGTTTCTCCTTAACTCTTTGAGTGCCAGAAGGGTAAGCAAATCATTGCTTTGCAATGCGTTGCATACCCATCTGGCACTCAGAGGGTTAACTGCAAGGTGAGGGTGGGCCCAACACAGGTGCCCTTTATGCCTTGTTACAAGGGCACTCAGTGGCTTAACCCTTTGAATGCCAAAGAGGCCCTGGCACTCAAAGGGTTAAAGGTGAAAGCTGTGTTTTGTGTCAGGGGTGTTCAGGTTCGGTTCTCAGGAGCTACAAACAGTACAGGATGTAAGGATTTCTCTTATTAAGTACAAGTGAACCAATCAAAATGAATGAGCCGCTGACTAACTGACCTGTGCTTAAAGAGGGAAATACTTAAATCCTGGCCTGTTTTTGGCCCTTGAGAGTTGAATGTGGACAGCTCTGGTTTATGTAATACTTCCATACGTCTCAAATCTGCTGTAATAACATTTCTTCAGGTGCACTACCCATGTTAACAAAATTGTATGGTCTTGCTCAGGAAGCTAAAGAACAGCAACGTATTAAAGGGATAGTAATGTTTAATTTTAATAATCTTTAATATTGTAGACATTAAAAAAAGAATTACATCGCCGTAAGTCCCTTCTCTTAAACCTTTATGGTTTGAGAGAGATAACTGGCTAAAGTTGTCGTCCCCCCCCCCCCTCAGGCTGTTTCAGACAAGTTTGCCAGGCTGGTCCAGGACCAAAATCTTCTGCTGTCCACTAGATGGCAGACTTGTCTGAAACAGCCTGGAGGGGGGTGGAGACTGTAGCCAGTTATCTGTCTCAAACCATAAAGGTTTGAGAGACAGGACTTACGTCGATGTAATTCTTTTGTTAATACCTACAATATTAAAGAATCTTAAAATTAAACATTACTATCCCTTTAAACATCATGTGGGTGGTGGTGGTGGTGGTGGGGAGGGGATGGCAATACCTGGGATTTCAAATTGATTTAAATGGGGCTTCTATCCCCTTGAATGCTAGTGGTCTCTGCATTGGTGATTTCTATCATTCAAGGGGTTAAAAGTCCCATTTAGAGCAGTAGGAAATTTGTAAACCCCCCCCTTCATGGTGCTGTTGGTTTGCTCCAAAATATCTTCTATGTAACTTCCTGAATAAGGCCCACAGTGTTTGTGTATAAGTGTCTGTTATCTCTCTTGTCCTCTGACTCTGTAGTCTGAGCTTTTGTCTCCTGGAAAGTCCGCCGCTAAGGAATCTAAGCTGTCGCCTCTTGCACCCGTGCCTAGGAAGGTAGAATGTGTTCGCTGTTCCTTTTTCCATGCTTGTTCCATTGTATTCTGCTGAAGGGCAGTGGGCGGAGCCATGCACCCATCAGCGGCTGTACCTACCCATTCATACCATTGACTGGATTGTGTCCATGTTCCCAAGTTGAAGGCTTTTTATTGCATTGCTGTATATGAGCACCCGCTGATCACTTCAGAGCATGTCCTGCTTTCGCTGACACTGACTGCTCATTCAGTACAAATGCGCTGCAGTAAAATCATGGCATTATGTGACACTTTTGTAGGATTGAGATTGTGTACGAAAGAATTTGTGTTATGGCTCCCACAGCTGAACTGTTTCCCATGCAGTTTTTCAGCACTTTCTCATTGACCCTTTGAGTGCTAGAGGGAATTGTTTTACAGCTCTGGCACTTTAAGGGATAGTTTCACAAAAACAGCAGCTCCAATGAATCTTCATAGTACTTGGGCCATGGGGAGTGTTATTTCAATACTGTCAGAGTTGTA
The DNA here is from genome assembly GCA_037306005.1 of Rhinophrynus dorsalis. NCBI lineage: Eukaryota > Metazoa > Chordata > Amphibia > Anura > Rhinophrynidae > Rhinophrynus > Rhinophrynus dorsalis. Next base: position 473,254,871 of record CM074722.1, read on the forward strand.
GTTCAAGAGTAATTGAATGATAAAGTATCCCCCTCCTGCCCTTTTTACCTAGTGTAACACTGCTCACCTCAGATGTGGAATCTGGTCTCTTGACCAGTTGAACTACAACTCTGACAGTATTGAAATAACACTCTCCATGGCCCAAATACTATGAAGATTAACTGGAGCTGCTTTTATTGTCAACCATTACTATCCCTTTAAGTGATTAGAATGCTAAATCTAAAATGCAGTGTCCTATTACAGGAAAGAACATGTTGTATTATTTACAGGTATAGTCAATCTATATGTATGAAGACATAGTATAGCAATTTGTATGCAAGCCAACTACACCACATTACCATTAACACTTTGAGTGTCAGAGAGGTATCCCACACGATACCTCTGGCACTCAAATGGTTAACTTAATTGGGGCTTTTAATGTAGTTGCCAGCGTATTGAGAAGCAAGGTCATATGCAAAAAAAAATTCTGGAGCAAACCAGTTGCACTGTACAGTAGAAATAAAAATTCCCATTGATTCATAGCGCTTTGGAGACATCTGCGTCATTCATGTGGTTAAAAGCCCCCATCCAAGTCAAAAAGATTTTTTTTTTTTTTTTGTCCTTTTTGTTTGCTCCAGAATTGCTTCTCTCTTGTTATCTGCATACAGAACCTAATATCATATAATATATTAAGGGTCATCGCTTCTTACATATACATCCGTGACAGTGTTTTCATGTAAGAGGAGCTAGGTTTGTATTGTATCACTAGTGTTCCTTTAATACTTTGAATGGCAGAGGGGTGATCAGTTCATTGTGCCCCCCCGTCACTCAAAGGGTTAATGAAGATCTCAGAGTTAACATGAATAAATATCAGACAACTGCTATGAGCTCGTGTCACCCTGAGACTTGCCTATGAAACACCTGTTTTTGACATCCAAAGTGAATCTTTATTCTCCCTCACATGGTAAGGTGAGAGTTCTAGACTTCAAGGGATAGTAATGTCTTTAAACCAACATGGCTCCGAGTGATCATCCTATAGATAGGATCGTGCACCACTCTTTTAATATGCTCCTTGTTCTAGTTCTATAGAAATTAATTGGTAAATTACACCACCCCCTCCCTCCCCTTTTACTGCTTGCAAGCCTCCTACCCTTAGATGTGCAATCCGGTCGTTGGACCGGACAACGCACACAGAGGGACAATGTTCATTCGCTAAGTATAAGGGAAACCCTGTCCCCCTTGACGAATGAGGGCAGGAGTTTCCTTCTGCTTAGTCCAGGGGAAAGGGGACGGACAGGAATCCTTTACTAGAGAATTTCTATTGAACTACAACACGGAGCACATTAAACAAACAAACAAACAAAAAAGCAAAAAAAAAGGTTACATGATCCTCTTTATAGGAGGATCAATCAGAGCTACGTTTCGTTTAAAGGTATTGCTAACCCTTTCAGCTGAGTAGGTTGTGCTTTAGCTCGGCTCCCAAAATTCACTTGAGATGACTTCCCGCTGCAGTGCTCTGCCGATTGCAGACGTAAGAATGAGTGTTCATGTGTGCTTGGTAGGAGCAAATAAGGGTAATGAATATAAGCACTATTAATTTGCACTGTATAAATGTGCATCAGGGATCGAATTAGAGGCACAGTTATGCTCCTGTCATGACTGACTTTTAAACTAGTATCATAAGCTTCAAGGGTTAAAATTAAGAACCATTTGAAAGTATGTTTGAGTATATGGTATTGGTGAAATCACCCTCTTTATTTACACAGTTTGTGAGACTACAACATCCATCATTCTCAGCAGGCTCAAGTTAATGGGAGTTACAGTCTAACAGCTAGACAGAAGTTTCCCTTCCCTAATTGTTTTAGAGAGAGAAAAAACCATACTGTAGATCTTATATTTGTTGTGTGAAATTAAGGTTACTCCCACTGTTGGGGAATACTTTGTTCAAAAGTTGTTTTTTCTCAGTCTGTTTGCGGAAAGTAACCTCTAGCTGATGCTGTTGCCATAGTTTTCTGTGGATGACTACTGTCAGTGACAGAGGTTCTCCATACAGGTTTAGAAAATAATCATTTTGTCATCTGATTCAAGCTTTAATAACCTTTGAATTCAGCATCTCCCAGCAGTAGGAGTACTCCGATTGGTAGGAAAAGCCCTACAGTACATATGGAAAGTTGGTTTTTTTTTTTTTTTGCTTTTCATAAAAATAAAATATTTTTAGAGCTACTTGATTTTGATAAAGCTGTATTTATTGGCAAGTTACTAAACACGTTTGGGGTTCTGGCCTTATAAACCCCACTTTGATCACTGTTGCGTGATATACTGTAGGTAGTTAATTCCCATTTACAATCAATGAAACCTGTATGTAATGATTTTCAGTCTATTCCCATCTACTGTAGTGCATTATCTTCTATAACAGTCGTATTAAATCAATGCGTCTGTTTGGTTAACATAATACAAGGAAGACTGTAAAGAGCTCAGCTGTGTGGTCATTTGTTTGTTAGATATGGTGTAACTTCCATATAACTCTGTTTCCCACTCCGTTTCCTATAAAATAGGCAGAAGAGAGACATGGTAACATTGAAGAACGGTTACGTCAGATGGAGTCTCAGCTGGAAGAAAAGAACCAGGAGTTGCAGAGGGTATGCTTGGGGGGGGGGGGGTAGTATAGACAATCTTGTATGGGGTCTGTTTATCAATATTTGATTGGCTGAACTCTCAGAATAATACATTTGACACTGCTTTGTGTTAAATAGGCAAATGGCTATTAATGATGAGAGCTGGCAGGTTCATTACAACAGTGGTTCTCAAACTTTTTTGCTGTAGCGGAGACATTTAAAATCTCTAAACCCAAACATTCAAAACTGCTAACCTCTTGGATACTAGAGAGTTTTTCCACACATTGCTTTGGAGACCTCTCTAGCATTAATATGAGTTTTGGTAATGTTGAATGGACTAAGTTATTAGGTAAAGTTTGTCATGTTACTATATACATTTTTTGTTTCTTTTATCGGGTTAAAGTATTGTTCTTATTACAAGAGCAAAATTAGAGAACTTAGTTGCAGTATCTGAAAGATGTCAATCTTCCATATGCCCCTCTTAGTCACAGAAAAATGTCAGACACCCCAACCTTGTTTTTTTTTTTTTTTTTTTTTTTTTCCCATGGAACCACTTGTACGCTGTCTGACAACCCATCTATTTTCTACTGGTAGCAACAGAACAGCATATACACAGTCTGAGACTCGAGCCTTGTTCCATTGTTCACTGGTAGTCACAGAATCATACATATGTTGCTTGACACCGATCTGACATTACATCCACTTGTTCTTAACATTAGGCCAGACAGAGGGAAAAAATGAATGAAGAGCACAACAAGCGCCTATCAGACACGGTGGATAAGCTTCTGTCTGAGTCAAATGAGAGGCTTCAGCTGCACCTGAAGGAGAGGATGGCATCCCTGGAAGACAAGGTAGTATTTATTGTTTGTCTTTGTGAAAATATTTGGCAGGCAGGTGCGTACACTGCAGCCAGTATGTTTGAAGATTGCTATGTGTGGCAAATGGTGTGATTATGGTATATCATGCATTAAAGGTGCAGGTAGATGTCATGCATGAGTGTGTGCAGATCTGTGTTTGTTTTAGTGTTAGGTGTCAGTGAGACACAGGTTGGAGATGTGCTCAGGACAGACTTGCATTAACTGCTCTGGGTTGTTTTGTTGCAAGTCCATTAAAGTAGCAACATGGGGTTAATAAAATACACTTAAACCCCTGGTTGTGCCCTCAGAGCTATGGGAAAAGAGTACATAACTTACATGTAATTTCCTGATTTGCTGTGCAGATCAGGGGGATCTGCACATCTGGAAGACGTCCGTGTCTTATCTGGCCCCATGGAAACTTCCGGCCCTCCCCATAAAAGTCTATTGATGGTGGATACACTGAGGAGAGGAGAAGTCCCCCATGACCAGCATGTAGGGCACGAACATCACCCAGCTGTGCAGATATCCATGATATGCACAGCACACTGTTAGAGATGAACTACTGGAACTCTGTCCTGATAGCCCTGAGGGCTCAGCCACGGGTTTAAAATGGTCTTGTATTGACCCTATAATGCGCTTTTTAAAGGGATAAGTAAGGAATTGTGGTTAGAGGAGAAAATCAAATGGATATTTGCTGCTTTTGTCATAGCATCTCTTACATAAAAAATTCACAAAATGTTTAACTCACTGGGACCCAGAGGTGTACACTATTCACGCGGAAGCAATGTGTTAAACACCACCTTGTCTTCAAGGGATTAACACTTTCCTGGTGTTGCTGTGGCACTGGCAAAAATATTTGCTCTGTTTTTTCCCGCTCTGATGTTGTCTGTTTAAATCCTACCCAGCCCTCTCACTGCATGCTGCTACATCCTGTTTTCTTCAGTGGGGTTAATAAAGACACATTTTCCTCTTTAAACTCCCCACTGAAGGATATTTAAGGAGCAGGGGATTCACCTCCCCCATTACCATAGTAACACACACAGCATTATAAACCATCTTTCTGATATTTTTATGTATGAAATGTGAGTAGAATAATTAACACACATTGTTTTGTTTTCTTTCTTTAACATACTAGTGAATAGTTTTTGTGCAGGAGGCACTGCCCCTTTAATTTGATGAATTCTGTTGGATTTTACACCTCAGTGACTCATTCGGTTGTAAACCTTGTTCTTTGTAGAATGCTCTTATCCGGGAGGTTGAATCTGCCAAGAAGCTTATTGATGAAATCCAGCATGAGAAGGTGAGTTCCGTGTGCGTCTGCTCCGGACAGCAAATAAAATCTTGTCTTCTGCAAATCCTCATTCCAGCATCTCCTGAGAGATTTTATTGTCCTTATATCGACCTTTCAGCAACCACTCTCGCTTTTTACAACTTACTCTTCATTCTTATTGGGAGAACTATTTATTTTCTGTTAGTTTCAGATTATCTGCCTCTTATCTAATTTGCTTGGGTGCATTGCACTTGTAGGATACTCCTGAAGGGACAGTAATCTTGGGGAAAATGTTGTTGCTTTTCCTTATGAGTAAAATAGGAGTACCCAACTCAAACATTATAACAACTCAAATATTTCTTTCTCCAGTTAAGGAAACTGCTGGCTACAGCTCCATTTGGTACCCTTTGGGCATATCCTATATAATAATTCGCTAAGGATGTTTGTCAGAAGCCATCATGCACAGTAGAGATGGCTGCACGCGCTACAGTCATGCGCAGTAGAGACTGCCTGCGCCGCGGCTGATACGGAGTGGGGCGCTCCGAATTCAGACCATAGACCTTTCTGCGCACCTTCCTGGGTCCAAGCAGCGATCCCAGGAAGGTGCACAGAGAGGACTACGGTCTAAATTCGGAATGCCCTGCTCCGTATCAGCCGTGGCGCGTTCGGGCAGTCAGTACTGCGCATGACTGCAGCGCGACCAGTGACAAGATAGGATCCTGCCACCAGCCGAGGTTGCTGGGTAGCACTGTGGCCTGTGTACACTGCTTTTCAACTAGTTCTATATAATGCGCTCTTATTTGCTTAGCCTCCCAATAGTATGTGAGATGAACAGTGTCACCAGGTGTTTTCAATAGAAAATACTTGAAAAAGCAAGCACACAGTCTTATACAAGTTTAGTTCTCCTTTAAGTTGTATCACTTTCTTTGCTTTTAGAATACAGCTGGCACCATGAATGATGGGAGTTGTAATACAAAAACAGCTCTTGGGCCTCAGTTTGCCCAACTCTGTTTTAATTTTATTTTCTCTTTTTTTTTTTTTTCATTCACCTGATTGTAAATGAAACCCCTCCTTTGATAGTGTGTAATATATGTGTATATATACACTACCGTTCACATGTTTGCAGTCACTTAAAAATGTCCTTGTTTTCCATGAAATGAGTTACAAAATGAATAGAAAATACAGTCAAGGTTAGAAATAATGATTTTTAATTTAAAGAGGAACTTTCATTGCATGAATATTGACTCCCCAAAATATAAGTACAGTAGTGATATGTGTAGACTTGTAGTTTCAAGTATAGTTGCAGCATTAGTGAATATATAATTTTTTAGGCAGACAGGCAGCAGAGAACAGTGCAGACATCTTGCAGACCCGGCATCACTGAGTCTGTGCTGTCCGTCCCCTTTAACACCATGATTGGTGAGTTGAATGCCTTTGTGCCTTAAGGCACCGGAAGGAACTGACGGCGCAGAGCGCGCCTACTGTAAGATCCCTGCCGCTGCCTTTCTGCCTAGAAAGGTCTGTTTCTCACTAATGCAGCAATTATACTAGAAACTACAAGCAAGTCTGTACATATCGCTATTATACTTATATTTTGGGGCTCAATATTCATGTGATTAAAGTTCCGCTTTAATAATTGTGTCCTTCAAACTTTGCTTTTGTTGAGGAATCTTCCATTTGCAGCAATTACAGCCGTGCAGACCTTTGGCATTTTAGTTGTCAATTTGTTGAGGTAATGTGAAAATAGTTCACCCCATGCTTCCTGAAGCTCCTCCCACAATTTAGAATTGGCTTGATGGGCACTTCTTACGTACCATACGGTCAAGCTGCTCCCATAACAGGAACAAGGAGATTTCTAAGTGACTCCAATATATATAATATATACATACACACACACAAACACACACACACACTTTGGGAAGGTTTGTCAAGGTCCAGTCAATAGGACCAACATGTTATTTTGATGTTTGAGTAAATTTTACTTATATCTATTCCTGTGAACATATTGCATTTGACTAAAGCCAGTATTGTATCTGAAGCACCTGGGGTTACTGGGCATAGACCTTGAGTTCAGATCCTCTGATAATTAAATATAAATGTTTTTAATATAAAACCAATATTGTGCTCTGATTCTGATCCTCTGTTATGTATTACAGGAACAGCTTCTACTTGATATAGAAACGCTGAGATCAGAGAATGAGCAAGTGAGAATAAGGGCAGCTTCTCTTCATCAAAGGTACTGCAATAACTTTTCCTTTTGCCTTTATTTTATATTTTGAAATGATAAGCGATAGAGGTCTATCAAAGGAGCAAACTGTGTGTCTGCATATGATCTAATCAGCAGCAATAGGCCAGATGCACAATGACAAAAGTGACGCAATTCCGAAGCATACAAAGTGCTCTATAGGGTACAAATTCAGACGAGTACGTTGTCCAAGTGCCTGTCATCCTATGTTTTCTTGCCAGTGCATACTGCCCATGAATAGAGTCCCCACACCTTGTAATATACCATCAGTTCTATGCTGTCTGGCTCAGAACAGATACTGTAGAACTTTATGAATAAAAGCAAACTGATACAATTCTGGGGCATAGGAGAGGAACAAGTGTTCTAAAAATTCACTTATTTAAATGCGACGTTTAGTTCATTGTATGCTAGTGAGGTCTGGCGACATCTCTTGTATTTAACGGGTTAAAAACCCCATTTAATTTAACTGAAACTTGGTGAGAATAAATTAATTTTTTTTGTTGTTGTTGTTGTCCCCAATAGTTCAGTTTTCTTTGTGCTTCCAGTCCGTAACCCTTTGAGAGCCAGAAGGGTGTCCAATGCATTGGACACCTCCATGGCACTCAAAGGGTTAATATTTCTTGATGGTCATATGTACAAATGAGAAGTTGAGCAATTCTGGGGAAAACCAACTGCATCACAGAGAACAGATAAAAAGTCTTTTAACCCTTTATATTGCTGTTTTTCCAGTCTTCTCTAGCATTTAAGGGGTTAAAAAAAACTCCATTTAAATCAATTATAATATGGGGGAACTTCTATTTGCCTCCTATGGTACCATTTGTGTGCCCCACATTTTAACCCCTTGAATTACAGAGTTCTCTCTGCGAAGCAATGGGTGGAAAAACATTTCTGGCATTCAATTTGCTAAAAGCCCCATTTAAATCAATGGGAACGTTCAAAATGTTGTATTTGTAGCTGGTAAGGTGATCACGTTTTCTTTCTGCCATTCAGGGACACAGCCAAGATGAGAATGACTCATTACCTCTCAGTGACATTAGATGCCATTGCTTAACCCCTTAAGGTCCAGATGAAGTACTATGACCATCACGGTCCTTATACCCTTAAGGACCGGTGGCGGCCATAGCGTGTCACATACTTTTTACTTACAACGCTCTACTGGGAGCTTTATAAGTAAAAACAGGGCTTAAAATTAACAGCTCCAAGAGTGGAGCGATGTGTCTTAGGCCCCAAAGTAGCGCGCCAGTACATGTAACAGGTCACGTGTATCGGCGTGTCGGCCAGGATCAAAACGGTCCTTAAGGGAAGGTAACTTCCCTGGACCACTGGTCCATAAAGGGTTAAATTGTACTTTATCCAAATCACCACAGAGTTCAAACATTAGAGGGATAAATTCCCATTTTTTGTTATGGCAAAGTGAAGCCCCAGCCTTAGTGTGGCCTTACGTTAGACTACAAGAAAATGGTTTTGCATCTCACGTTTGATGTCAGGAAGTTGACTCTGTTACCCCTCTAGTGTTTGAAATGCTACACCTATATGAGTATTCTGTGATCTGGAGCCTTCATTTGACTCTGTATTGTACCAGTAGGGGAATGCCCACACATTTAAAATGTGGGACTGTCCTGGGCAATTAGGGACATGTGGTCACCCTAGGGTTGTGTTTTATTATAAAAAAAAAAAGGTTGCGGTACATTTTCTATATATGTAGGGGTGGATATTTGAATTCTTAAAAGCATTCTGTCCATTCACAGCCGGCCTCACCTGGGCAGCGTGCCAGACTTCCGGTACGCTCTTGCTCCTTCATCCCTGTCTGACAGCCATCCAGATAACTACAGCTCCTCGCTGGTCTTGCGCAGGCCACAGAAAGGACGTCTGGCTGCTTTGCGGGATGAGCCATCTAAGGTAGGAATTAGCTGGGATTTACTAAAAGATGAGAAGTCCCTTTACCAAGAATACAGGAAGTTAGAAATAGTTTTATCTTGCTTCTTACCTGGCTGGGTTTAGTGACAGTGTCAGGGGCCTAAGACTATTTTGCTGATTCATGCTCGTTATCTCACACTCTCTGTGAAATCATGTCCATGGATAGTAGCAGAGTTTGCAAGTGTGTTCCTACTTCCTTTCTGACCAAAAACACCACTGTTCATTGATCTTCACTTAGAAAATCCCATTCGTTATATTGTTTCCTTTGTGATTAAAAAAAAAAAAAAAAAAAAAAAGCCTCAGGGCTGTATGTTTAAAATAACATTGGAGGCGTTATGGGAAGAGCTAAATATCCCCATTGATTTAAATTGGGATTTTAACCCATTGAAGGCTAGAGAGGTCTTTAATGCATTTCTTAATGTGTTGGACATCTCTAGCATTCAAGAAGTTAAAATCACCATTTAAATCAATGAAAAATATTGGAATTTTTTGTTCTCGCCCTATAGTGCAAATGATTTGCCCCAGAACTCCTCCTCTTTTCTTTAGAACATACGGCCCTGAGTGGTGGTCTGTATTCTGTGCTTCCCACAGATTAATTTTAAAGGAAGAGTATCATGAAAAAAAATACATGTTGTAGGACATTTCCTTATCATTTAAGCAAGGTTACTCCCACTGCTGGGAAATGGCTTATTCTTAAAAATATTGGGGTTTATGTATAAAAGTGGAGTAATGCAGTTCTGTGGAAAGCCCCCCCATTTGCTCAGTTTCTCATAGAACTTTCACCCACTATAAAGTTGCCCTGCAATAATTAAGCAGGTAGTGACTAGATTTATAATATATATGTTACCTCTGAAATGTAGCCTATTATAAAGAAATCCTTTATTGCAGAAGAGTGACGGGCAGGTTAGTGCAGTCTGCGTGCCTGCGCCGTCAGTCCCTTCCGTTTACCTTGTGGCACACTGTGGTGCTTCTCAATGGAGACCAGGACTGACAGTGCAGGTGTGCAGACAAGATGTCCGCGCTGATGCCTAGCTTCCTGTCTCCTACAATAAAGGATTTCTTTATAATGGGTTACATTTCAGAGGTAACATGTCTATTACAAAGCTAGCCGCTACCTGCTTAATTAGTGCAGGGTGACTTTATAGCGGGTGAAGGTTCTGCTTTAATGTGTGTGTGTGTGTGTGTGTGTTTTAATTTTATTTTTAACCCCTTGAAAGCTGGATAGGTCTCAGAGACTTCTCTAACATTCAAGGGGTCAGAAGTTCAAATTAAATCAACTGAAATTTTTTTTGCACCCTATTATGAAGTTGGTTCTCCCCAGAATTGCATTACTCCACTTTAAAGGGGATCTATCACCCCTATACCTGTTTGTCTACAGCATTAGTTTATATAGGGATTAGATTTAAAACCGTTTTTGTTTTTTTAAAAAGATCATTATTTTGCCCAAATTAAACGTCCAAAGATTACCCTGCGGGTTCCTTCTACCTCTACCAGCTCTGTACTGCAGTCTGTCACTCTTCCTCTGCTCCCCTCCCTCTATCCAGCCTCCTCCAATGACTTAGGATTTCTGCAAGTAACCTGGAGTGGTCTCTGGCCAATGAGACCACTCCAGCTTACATGCAGAAATCCCCTGTCATCAGAAGAGGCTGGATGGGGGGGGAGCAGAGGAAGAGTAACAGACTGCGGTACAGAGCTGGTAGAGGTAGAAGGAACCCGCAGGGTAATCTTTGGACGTTTAATTTGGGCAAAATTATCTTTTTAAAAAACGAAAATGGTTTTCAATCTAATCACTATATAAACGAACGTTGTAGACAAACGTGTATAGGGGTGGTGCTAGATCCCTTTTAATATACAACAGTCCTGCAGAATCTGAAAATGGACAAGACCCTATTGGTATATCTAGTCCATCCATTTCTCTATCTAGTTGTGTAAGACTTAATTTAAAGGGAAAGTAACCCCCCCCCCGAAAACCTGAAGCCAAAAGCTAGTAATAAGCACAACAATACCTAACTCTTTTATTAGAGATGCACCGATACCACTTTTTTAAGACCGAGTACAAGTACCGATACTTTTTTCAAGTACTCGCCGATACCAATTACCGATACTTTTTTTGGGGTCATTTGCCAGTTTTCCAGGTACTTAAAGCGCATATATTATATTTATAATATATATGCTTTAGGTACTTGGAAAACTGGCAAATGACCTCAAAAAAGTATTGGTGAGTACTTGAAATATAATATTATATATATATATATATATATATATATATATATATATATATATATAATATACACACACACACACACCACCTCTTGACTGTCCCCTTTTGCCTCTTTCTCCCCCTCTTGATTCCTACCTTTTACTTCATTCTCCCCCTCTTCAGCTTTTGCCTTGGCTTTTTCTCTTCCTTTTGATCCCCCTTTGTCCCCCTCCTTGACTCTTGATCCCACTCTTTTGCCTGTCTTGCTCTCTCCTGATCCCCCCTCTCTTTTGCCTTTTCTTAGTTCCCCTCCTTTTGTCTCCTGATCTTTACTCCTTTTGCCTTTTTTTTCCCCCCTTTTTCTTAGTCCCTTTTTTTCTCCCTCTTGGCACCCCTCTTTGCCTCTCACCACCCGCTCCCATCTAGCCTCCCATACTCTCCTCTGCCGGGTGCTCGCTGTTCTCTCGCGAGCCCCGGCAGAAGTCAGCGTCAGAGCGTTGCCATGGTAACCCGCGGCAACGCTCATACGCTACTTGAGGGAGAGAGGCAACCGGGGAGCATTGTGAGCAGCTCCCCGGTTCCCTCACTGCAGCACCGACCCTGACACAGGGTATCGGTGCTGGCATCGGCCGCATTTGCGCGAGTACAAGTACTCGCGCAAATGCTGGTATCGGCACCGATACCGATACCAGTATCGGTATCGGTGCAACCCTATCTTTTATTCCCATATCTTAAACCTTTATGGTTTGAGAGATGTAATAAAATAAAGACCTCCGCCCCCTCCTCCTTCTCATGCGTCTGCTGTATAGCGGACATCATAAGATACTGCTTCCGTGACCAGACGGCAACTCTGCAGGAGCGCTGTCATCTCGATACCTCTGTATAAATACTTCATCGGTATGGTCTAAAACGTGTGCCTGGTTTGCAAGCATATGTTGTAGACTGTACTGATGAAGTAATTCTAGTTAGATATAGAGATGACAGCACTCCTGAAGAGCCGCCTACAGTAGGGAGACTGGATTCTGCCTCTGACAGCTTTGCAGCTCGTCAGGCAGAAAGGGGAGGGAGCGGAGGTCTTTATTTTCTTACATCTCTCAAACCATAATGGTTTGAGAGATAGGAATAAAGGAGTTAGGTATGTTGTGCTTATTACTAGCTTTTGGCTTCAAGTTTTCTGGGGGGGGGTTACTATCCCTTTAATCTTAGAATATACATGTTAAGTATCTATCCCGAGCGTTCTCCTTTACCATTTTAGCCTCAAGTACTTTTGCAGGAAGGTGATGCTATGTATCTCTTGCTCTCTCCATAAAGTATTTTTATTTTTCTTATGTTTTATTTTGTCCACCCTCTTAAGGTATGTCTTCTTGGTATAGTCTTCCTTTTCTAACATTTTTACACTTTAGGTATCCCCCTAATTACAGGTCACTGGAATCCTAAAAAGGTTGAATGTTTCTCTTTTTTAGGTTTTTGGATACTAGAGATGTCTCCAATCTTTTCCAAAGGAATGTGTTGGATTTTTCTCTAGTATCCATGGGGTTAAAGAGCCGCAGAAATACCATACATGTTTATAGTGAATTACTTGGGGGGTGGCCTTGTTGTGGCAGTCAAGCTGGAACATATTTTGTCCAGAGTGAATTATGAGGATGTTCTAAGCAGGAACACATGCTCTGCACTGGCTCCTTTTTTAAAGCTATCATTATAGTTTATTCAAGGACAATCCTGTGCTAAAGAGTCTGCCATGCTGTGGGATTTTTGTGGCTGGTGAAAACGCAATGTGTATTAGAGTAATAAGGTATAGGCATAGGCATAGGCAGTAAAGCATTGCACATTCTCTAAAAAGGCTTGTTTTGTTTTTACTGCTTTGCTGTCTGGATCTCCAGCCTCAGCACGTAAGTGTCACTTCCACCTGTCTCTGTGTTTGCTTTTCTGTCTCTCTTCTCCTCTGCTCTGTCCTGGTAGAAGCCTCACTGAGCCTTATGCACAAAATAAATGAGAAGCAATTCTGGGCCAAACCAGTTGCAGCATAGGAGACAATTACCAATTCCTGTTGATTTTATATGGGCTTTTAACCACTTGAGTGCTACAGAGGTGTCCAACACATTGCTTCACAATACGTGGAGACCTCTGTATTGTTCAAGGGGTTAAACACCCTGTTTAAGCCAGTGGGAATTCTGTGAATGTTTTTGTCCCTCTATGGTGCGTGGTGGATGGTCCAGACTCGCTCCTCATTTATATTCGAAGGCCCGGCGAGACTGATGTACTGTGCAAAAGTGGTGCAATTGTGGAACAAACCAGCTCTACAATAGGGGACAAGTACAAATTAACAGTGATTTTACATGAGGCTTGTAACACCTTGAATGCTAGTGAGGTCTTCAAAGAATTGCAAAGCAATGTTTTGGAGACCTCTAGCATTCAATGGATTAAACACCCCATTTAAATAAGTGGAAATTTGGGGATTTTTTTATTTGTCCCCTGTATAACGTTGGTTTGCTCCGGTTCTTCTAAGGCCATCACCCTCTGTGTGTAATCAACTGTCCTGTGTACACTTAGGTACAGACGCTTAATGAGCAGGACTGGGAGCGTGCACAACAGGCAAGCGTCCTGGCTAACGTGGCCCAGGCTTTTGAGAGTGACGTGGACATCTCTGATGTAGAAGATGACAGAGACACCATATTAAGCTCGGTGGATCTGCTGTCCCCATGTGGCCAGGCTGATGCCCAGACTCTCGCTGTGATGCTACAAGAGCAGTTGGATGCCATCAACAAAGAAATCCGGTATGATGGTTCTTTCCCTGCTGCCTCCATTGATGCTGGGCTCTATGTACAATGGCAGAAATGGAGCATAGTAGATATTCCGTATGGAACAACAAAACATTTCCTTTTATTTTAAATGGTTCTTTCAGCCACTTGAATGCTGGCGAGATCTCCATTTCATTGCTTTGCAATACACTGGACTCCCCCTCTAGCATCATTCTTATATACTGTAACATAAAAAGTAATTATTCTTTCTTCTTTTTTTTGCATTAGATTGATACAAGAGGAGAAAGAAACCACAGAGCAGCGAGCAGAAGAGATAGAGTCCCGTGTGGGCAGTGGGAGTTTAGATAACCTTGGTCGTTTCAGGTCCATTACTTCTATACCCCCTTATACTGGTCCCACACTTGCTGGATCTTCACCTCCTGGTAGTGGCCGCTCAACTCCCAGGAGAATCCCTCACAGTCCTGCCCGGGAAGTGGATCGGTTGGGAGTCATGACTCTGGTAAGTGCTCGCACGATATCCTGGTGACTGATATTAAAATAAAGAGTCAGACATGGGTGTACTGGCAGAGTACTAAAGAAAAAATATGGCAGCATTGGCAGTCAACTAGATAATGTTTTTGGGCTGTACTGGTAGTGCACAGGGCTGGAGAAAGATGGTGTTTAACTGGCAGAGTCAGCAGGGTCATTTTGGAGGAGGGCTAAAATAGACATGTGTAGTGGCAAAGAGGTAAAAAGCGACAGGACCTTAATAGCTGAGGGCTAAAAAAGCGACTGGGCCTTTACTGGCTGAGGGCTAAAAAAGCGACTGGGCCTTTACTGGCTGAGGGCTAAAAAAGCGACTGGGACTTTACTGGCTGAGGGCTAAATAGATATAAGCAGAGGCAGGCCCGTACCGGCTGATGGCCAAGAGGAGGCAGGGCCGTACCGGCTGATGGCCAAGAGGAGGCAGGGCCGTACCGGCTGATGGCCAAGAGGAGGCAGGGCTGAACTAAAAGACAACTTACAGAGCAGGTTCTTAACCATTGTGTCTTATCTGTATTTGTAAAATATATTGGCACATTCTTTTCCTTACCCAAATGTTCATTCATAATGTGACCATCCTCTGTACTGCATTACATTATGTAACCCCATTTCTCTGTCGTCCAATACAGGTTACTGGTAACTCTGGGTAGGCGATCCACCCATTTAAGTAGGCAGGAACAATTCTAGAATTGTATGCAGGGGGTGGAGCCTACCTTCCCTCCTTGGCTGCAGCTAGCCAACCAGTTCCAGAAAGATTTGTTCCTTGGTGAACATAACACAGGCAAGAGTACAGTTCTGCAATAGCTTTAGAAGTTTTTTTATTTTTCTGTTAGAAATGGAATACCACCATTAGGCGGATTACCATAACTGACAATGCCCTTAGATGTGGCTAGCTCAGTATCCAGGTGCTTTTTGTGGACCTTAAGCCCTGGGGTGAGAATCTTGGGTTCAAGTTCTTTCCTCAGGTGTTGCCCACCGAGACTTCTTCTTAATACATGGTAGTCTGAAGACAGAAGATCTGCAGGAAAGGTGAGCAACCCTTTGAGTGCTGCACGTCCACATGTTCCACAGTGACCCTCCGCACGGGGGTTTTTCACTTGGCGTTCCTATTGCACACTCCAGCACTCACTGGGTCTATCTGTATGTCTGTTGGGTGTTTGGAGCAGGTTTATGTGATATTTAACCCTTTAGCTGCTGGTTTGGCATTAATTTGGGTTTTTTCTGACACTTTTCCTACCGGTTCAGTGTTTTTTGGGGTATCCTAACATGTTTTAATGATGTTTCACGTCTTTTAACCCCTTAAGGACCAGCGCGATCCCGTGCGGCCGGCACTTTTTTTTTTTTTTTTTTTTTTTTACTATGGCTTCCGGTTCAGGGCTTCTGGAGCGGAGTGCAGCGGCGCCGGGAGCCCTGAACTCCATGCCGTGCCAGGACCGTCATTAGCCCTTAAGTGCCGGACCGCCGTGACGGTCCTGGCACGGCAATGGTCCTTAAGGGGTTAATATTACACATTCAATTTTGTAAAAATTGAGTTCTTTACTGCATAGGCGCCATTGTTCCATTCACTCCTATGGGACTGTACAGTTTGGGACATATCTCTGCAACAGTTTAACCCAGCAACATCAGAGATGGCTCATTTTACTTGTCTGACCTTGCTCTATCATCCGGTTCATGTTTCTAGTGTGTTGGGGGGCTTGGGGGGCTTTGGGCACTGTTTGGGGTACTTTTCTGGGAAAACTACATTTCCCATGAACCCTTGCTTTGCGTGCTCGTTTCTGATTGGCTCCCGCTGCTGCAGCCATTTTGTGATCTTTCCAGAGCGAGTATCCTACATAGGGCTTGGGCTCTCCTTTGCTAATTAATCCTTCGCCTGCCAAATAAGTCTATTTTAGAGATTTCTGGGGTGAAACTTTAATCATACGCACTAATTGGGTGATGTCTTATACAGTAAGGTTTTTTGACACTGTGAGAATGTCTGTACCATTGGACCTTGGGGCCAGACCTAAGACTAAGGATGCTGGGGTCTCTGTATCCCCTACTGCGCTTTGCTCTTCCTGTCATTCAGGGTTACCTAGAGAATTCTCAGGTCATTTATACCCAGTATGTTCTGATGTCCCTGAGAGTCTTCCAGGGACCTCCAGCCATGCATTAGAGCCAGGTTGGGTGCAACAGTTCAAGGCTGCTACTAGGGACCTCAGGTCCACTTTGCAACTCTTTCCATCACAGTTCCATTCTTGGCAGACCCCCTCCTCCGCCAAGTCTTCCCTGCCCAAACCTCATGGAGTACCTGATGTGTCAGATTCTTCTGAAGAGGAACTCCTGGTGGATTCAGATGTTGAGCAATGTTCTGCTCGGGGCTCTCTTCAGTTTTTTGGGGATCCTTTTGAGGCTGATCCTGAGCCCTCCGCTGAGGGCCTGATCAGGGCTTCCTTAAATACTCTTAACATTCCCTTAGTTCAGGAGGTTCCTTCTGACCCCTCTGATGTGTTTCAGGAGCCTAAAAAGCCCCTTACTTGCTTTCCACCTAACCCCACTCTTGACTTCCTTGTGTCTGAAGAGGGTAAGTCTTGAACAGAGAGCCTTTTGTCTCCAAGAAATTTGTTAAGCTTTATCCCTTTTCTGATGCAGAGCTTGCTCAGTGGGTTCATTAACCCAAAGTGTATGCTCCTATCTCCAGGCTATCCAAGTCTACTGTCTTGCCAGTGTCTGATGTCTGCTCTAAAGGACTGGACTGACAAGAAACTTGAGGTATCCCTCAAGGCCATCTTTGCCACTGCTGGTTCTGCCATGCGTCCAGCATTCGCAACGGCTTGGGTGAACCGGGCCATTGAGGTCTGGACTGAACAGCTCACTCTTGCTTGTCCGTCAGGGTGCTCCTACTCTGGATAAGTTGCACCTCCTTGCCAACATTTCTGAGGCACAGCACTATGCTTCTGTTGCCCTATTTGATGCCACTATTTGATGCCATCCGTTTGGTGGCTAGACTTTCCACCATGTCTGTGGTTGCCAGATGGGCTCTTTGGCTCAAGATCTGTTCTACTGATACTGCTTCTAAGAAAGTGTTGCTCTCCTTGCCCTTTCAAGGCACTTCTTTGTTTGGGCCAGATCTCAAGGATCTGATCAGTGAGGCTACAGGGGGTAAGAGTACACTTCTACCCTTAGTTCCTGGGAAGGAAAAACTGCTTAAGCGTAACAGGTATTTTCATTCCTTTCAGAATGAGACACTTATTGCAAACCATACTGTTCCCTCAGCTCTGCGTACCTCCTCCAAGCCCAAACAGCAATGGAAGCCGAAGGTCTCTTCCAAGCCTTTTTAGGCATGACTCACTGACCCCGGGGCCTCACTCTGCTTTGGGTGGTCGTCTGCATCACTATCACAGCATTTGGGAGGATTCAGTGTGGTATCCATGGGTTTTGCAGGTCGTAATGGAAGGGTACAGGATCCCTTTAGTCTCTCTTCCTCCCTTTCACTTTCTTCCAACTCATACGCTTCAGGGTGCAGAGAAACACTGTCTGTTTGATGACACTGTTCAGACTCTTCTGGACAAGGACGTTCCAGTTCAGGACAGAGGTATGGGTTTTTACTCAAACCTCTTTGTGGTCGCCAAGAAGGATGGCAGTTGTCATCCCATTTTGGACTTGAAGGATCTCAATTCCTTTGTGACCCGGACTCATCACCAGGAGTCTCTACGGATGGTGATTGCCTCCGTGTCCCCGGGAGAATTCCTTGCTTCTCTGGATCTTCAGGACGTGTACTTACACATTGCCATTCATCCAGAGATTCGGCAATATCTTCCCTTTGCCTGTGACCGGGGACATTTTCAGTTCTCAGCTCTTCCATTTGTTCTGACGACAGCTCCTCAGGTCTTCAACCGTGTCCTGGGAGCCTTAGTGTCTGTCCTCCACCGAGACGGCATCAGAGTTACTCCATACATAGACGACCTGCTTCTGAAGGCCTCTTCTTTGGAACTTCTTCATCAGCAGGTTCAGCTTATGCATTCATGCTCTCAGCCATCACGGGTGGATCATCAAGTTGGACAAATCAGATCTTGTTCCATCCCAGCGTCTAGTTTTCCTGGGCCTCCTCTTCGATACCCAAAAGAACAAGGTGTTTCTCACGGATGAGGTGGCTCACCAGATCGCCCACACGGTTTCTGCGATACTGGCTCAGATCCAGTTCCAGCCAAGAAGCTGTCATCTCTCGTGGGGAAATTCATTTCCACCATAGAGGCGGTACCGTTTGTCATGGCGCACACACCAGGGAGAACTCCAGTTGTTTGTGATCCAGGTGTGCAGAGGTCAGCCGGACCTTCTGAAGACGTCGGTATCACTTCCTCTTCATGTGGAACTGAGTTTGTCTCCAATCTGCTGAAGGGCAAGTCCTTCCTAGTTTTCTTCTGGACCATGGTGACGATGGATGCCAGCCTCTCCAGATGGGGAGCGGTCCTGGGTCGCCTAAGTGCACAGGGTCGGTGGTCTCCGGAAGAATCTCTCCTTCCCATCAACTTGTTGGGGCTTCGGGCGATATTTCATGCCCTTCATCATTGGACATCTCAGCTGGAAGGCTGTCCAGTCAGGGTAGAGTCCGACAGTGCCATGGCCATGACTTACATCAACAAGCAGGGCAGAACAAGAAGTCTCGCTGCTTGGTTAGAGGTCAAGGCTATTTTGTCCTGGGCAGAAGAACATGTTCCTGCCATATCCGCAGTGCACATTCCTGGCATAGACAACGTCATGCGGACTTCCTTAGTTGACACACAGTGGACAGCGGAGAGTAGGAACTGCACCCAGAGGTGTTCACCCTCACTGTTCAGAAATGAGGTCTTCCTTACATTGAACTGATGGTGACAAGACACAACAGGAAGGTTCCGAGGTTCTGCTCTCTATGTAGGGACCCTCTAGCTCTGGCGGTGGGTGCAATGTCCATTCCCTGGCCTACATCTTTCCTTCCCTCCCCATGTTGCACAGGGTGTTACGGAAATTACAACTGGAGTGTTGTCCCCGGGTTTCCTTGCCGTCCGGATCTTCTACAGGGTTACCTGTGGGAGGAGGATGTTCATCGTCTAGCATTGACGGCCTGGAAATTGAATCCTCAATATTGAAGGAGAAAGGGTTTTCTTCTGTTGTGGTGGCTACTATGCTTAGTGCCCGCAAACCTGTTTCTTCCAAGATCTACCATAGTGTCTGGTCGGCCTTCCTATCTTGGTGTGCTGACAAGGACTTGTCTCAGGAATCTGATCTGCCTACGCTCCTGGCCTTTTTGCAGGACAGTGTGGATAAGGGCCTCAGTTTGAGTTCCCTTAAAATTCAGACTCTGTTTTCTTTCAGAGGAGCATTGCCATCTTTCCTGATGTCAGGTTTTCTTCCAAGGCGTTGCTCATACTCATCCTGCCTTCAAGATCCCTGCTCCTCCATTGGATCTTAACTTGGTTTTTGGGCGTTCTTCAGCACCCTCCATTTGAGTCTTTGGCTACTATTCCTCTACACCTGCTGATGTGGAAAATGGCCTTTCTCCTGGATATTGTGTCAGTCTGCCGTTTAGCAGAGCTACATGCTCTGTCCTGTAAACCACCCTATTTGGTGTTTTACAAGGACAAGGTGGTGCTTTGCACCTCTCAGGAGTTTCTCCTGAAGGTGGTTTCGGAGTTCCACATCAATCAGGAGATTGTGGTGCCCTCTTCCTGCCCTGACCCTGCCTCTGACAATGAGAGCGATCTCCACTTGTTAGATGTGGTGCATTGTCTAAAGTTTTATGTACATCACACTGAGTCTATCAGGAAATCCGATGCGTGGTTCGTCATTCCTGAGGGTCCTAGGGCAGGAAGACCTGCATCCAAGGTGACTATTTCTTCTTGGATCAAATCCACTATTCGTAAGGCTTACGAGCTGAGGAAGAAGCCTGTCCCTTTCAGGGTCACGGCTTATTCTACTCAATCTACTGGGGCGGCTGGGGCTTACAAGACTCAGGCCTCTGCTGATCAGTTGTGCAAGGCTGCTGCTTGGTCATCTGTGCACACCTTTTCGAAGCATTACCATGTTGATGTACTCGCATCGGCTGAGACCAGCCTTTGGAGGAAAATCCTGGAGGCAGTTTTGCTTTTATAGGATTTTCTTCGGTTCTTGGTGCTTCCTTCACTTTTGTGCCCCGTTGGTTGTAGTTCAGTGTGCTGTGTAACAGTTGGGGTGTTGTTACCCCTGTTCGGTGTCTGTTGACACTTCATTGTTTGTTGGGTTGTCTCTGATCTGATGGTTCATATCTACTCTGGTGACTTTGGGGGTCTTGCTCCTGGTCCTTGCCTTACTTCCCGCCTCAATGATTGGACATCCCAGAGTTACCAGTAACCTGTATTGGACAACAGAGAAAAGAGGATTTTAGTCTTACCTGTTAAATCCTTTTCTGTTAGTCCATACAGGTTACTGGTCTCCCACTCTGTCAAGGGACCATACTTGGCTCTCCTGTGGCAGACTGTGGGGGTCCTTCGGGGTCATGCTCACAGGAGTCTTCTTTCCCTTCTGTCTAGTCAATAGTTAGTGTCTCAAATCTTTCTGGAGCTGGTTGGCTAGCTGCTGCCAAGGAGGGAAGGTAGGCTCCACCCCCTGCATACAATTCTAGAAATGCTCCTGCCTACTTAAAGGGGCAAATCTCCTACCCAGAGTTACCAGTAACCTCTATGGACTAAGAGAAAAAGATTTAACAGGTAAGACTAAAATCCTCTTTATGTTCTTTATTTTGCCATCATGCTGTTCTGCCATGCTATGCCAGGCCTCTATCTGCAGCTGGCCAAACAGTCTTACCACCCCATGTGGAAGGTCTGTCCTGTATAAAAATACGTTAAAAATCATTTCCCAGTTTGCCCTACCTTGTTATACAATTTTATTCCCTTCAAAAGAAATGGAAGTTAATGGAACCAAGTTAGAGGTGCATTTCTGAGGGAAGCCAACTGCACTGTAGGGGACAAATTAAATGAAAGTGCAACAGCTGAACACCCTCTACAGTCTTGTGCATAGAATATGTTCAGGCTGAAGGAATAAATGAGCAAAATATACCAAAGCGCAATATAGGAGCACACACCCCGAGTTCGGCATTTCTCTTCCAATTCAGGTGATGTAGTGAGATGATGGTGCCGACTTCTATAGAGATCTGCCTCCTCTTTATGAATGGCTCAGTACACAACAATGGAAGTAGAACTTGATTGATGTCCAGGTGAACCAATGGTTTAACGAGACAAAAACACAAACTGCTGAGGAAACTTCATATTGGGAAGTGATGTGACGCATTTCGTGTTGTCAGCATTTCATCACTCTGAAGTGCTTGCAGTGCAGCATGAAACGCCCCAGTCACATACCCCACTTTACATTACATAGTATCCATACATCCCCCCCATATGCTACTGTTCGTATCTTTGAATTAACCCTTTGAGTGCTAGAGGAGTATGCAACGCATTGCTCTGCAATGTGTTGCGTACCACTCTGGCACTCAAAGGGTTAATACACCTTCAGTTCACCTGATCACCACTTGACTGCTGCTTCCTTTGTTGTATATTGTAACAAATGAAACGTCCCTAAATCTACCTTAATTGCTTGAATGCCAGAGAAGACCTAGAAACATTGCTTTGCAATGCGTTAGGAACCCTTTAGCATTTAACGGTTTGAAAAACCCCATAAATCAATGCAGATTTTCATTTGTTCCCCATGTGGCACATTTGCTTTGCTCCAGAATTGCACCTCTTTCGCTTGCTGAATATGCAATGCGTTGGAAACCCAATGGGTTAAATACTTTGTCTTAAAGGGATAGTAATATTAATAATTACTAACCCCTGTATTAAAGTCCTATTAAAAAGAAATGTATTGCCCCCAGTGTAATCGCTCCTAAAGTTGCCCTCCCCCTTCCCCGTAGTCAGAGTTCTAGCTGACTGCAGGGAAGCCTGTCGTACGGCCGTCAGGCGGCTCTGCTGCACAGCCAAGATTGTGTTAATAAAAAATAAATCTTTCCCTGAAATGGTCTTCTAACTGTGCTTGGTTTGCAAACACATAGAAGACGGTTTTAGTGAAAGATTTTTTTTTTTTTTAATTATTAACGCGATCTTGGCTGTGCTGCAGAGCCGCCTGATGATCGTAAGACCGGATTTCCCTTCAGTCGGCTACAACACTGACTTCAGGGAAGGGGGAGGGAGGGGGAACTTTAGGAGCGATTATCTCTCAAACCATAAAGGTTTGAGAGATGACACTGGGGGCGATACGTTTCTTTTTAATAGGACTTTAATATAGGGGTCAGTAATTAAGTATTACTATCCCTTTAAAACAACACAGTCAGTGAAAATGATGTACAGCTAAAGTACGTTATTAACTATGAAAATAAAATTATTGCAAAGTCTTTAACCCTTTGAGTGCCAAATACATGAACAACCCTCTCACACTCAGAAGCCTAGATGAGCAGGTTTTCCATCTGTGTAACTGGCACAGCATCGCAGCTCTGGCACTGCTGTAATCCTTTTTATTTTTATGTTTTAGCCTTCGTCTTCAGACTCCCTCCCCAGTCTTTGTGTAGCCCATTCATCCAGTTCCCTTCCCAGCAGTAACCCCTCATATCCTGACTCCTCCCAGTCATCCCAGGTAAAGATCTGCCCTCCATTACCACCTCCTGTTTTCTTGTCAAGCTAGACCCTGTCTGACCTTTTTGCTTCATGTTCACGCTTAGCCCTTTTCATTGTATTTCTTTGTTACATGTGTCTGTGTGTTTCTCATTGGCTTTTGCTCCCGGTAGGAGTTTTGATACCTTATCACTACACTCTCTTTTGTTGGGGAATCCTGTGTACAAGTGATGTATTGTTCCACAAGTTGTAGATACTGATCTTTATCTGCTTGGAGCTGGTTCTTGGTGCAATCAAACACTGAATTGGCTCATTCTGCAATAAAGGGTGTGTGTGGGGGGGTCCAAACAATAATAATCTACCTTATATTTTGATACGTAAATGTACATGGCCGGTATTGAATCTCTGCTCATTTTGATAATGATCAGGAAAGTATTAGATCATGCTTTGCAGCAGGCACCATGTTTATTATTTAAAAAAAAATGTACATGAAGGGTCACGTTGGCCATGTCAGAGGATCCCAAATGGTCCCCCAGTCCGTCATTCTTTGAGTGCCAGAGAGGGTATGGAATACATTGCATACCCCTTGCACTCAAAGGGTTAATTTCAAGGGAGCCAGTTGCTGGGCTCTTACTGTGATAGACTAGTGCAGTGGTTCTCAAGCTTTTTTTTCAGGACACCACTAACACTCAGTCCAAAAATTTCAAGGGTACAAATAAGTAATACATTGTAATTCTTAGGTCTGACTGTCAGAATAACAGAAACAAACGTGCTGTGCATAAAAATGCAGGTCAAGTAGCGCTTGAAATGCAACATTCACTTTTAGTTAAAATCTTTATAGGAAACAAGAGGCACGCCAAGTGGATGTCCAAGACACAGTACATCAAATTACTACATCACCTTGATTGAGAATCACAGGTCTAATGACTGCTCATACTGTGATATAACTACTCCATCTAGTGACTGGGCTCAGGCTATGATAAAACACTGCCCTGTACTGTAATTACTGGGCTTAGGCTGTAATAGGACACTGTCATATCGCTGCTCTCTAGTCTAGTAACTAATAAAATACTGCTCTTTAGTGACCGGACTCTAATTGTGAAGTAACACTGCCCTCTAATGGTTAGGCCTACACTGTGATATGGCTGCCAACTAGTGGCTGGGTTCAAGCTGTAATAATACACTACACATCTGGTGAGGGACTCTTGCTGTGTCATTGGTGAAACCTTTTAGTATTGTTTACTGCTCTTCCATTTAGAGGGAGATTCATGCTATAGTATAACACCATACAGCCAGATGATCTTCAACAGGTTGCCCTCAGAGGCTTCTCCTCAGTCTTTTCTATGGTAAAGTGGGAACAGGAGATTCTCTCGCTTCCCATCACACAATCCCCACCCCCCAAAAGGAAAAAAAAAATACAACAAAAAATGCATATTTTCTTTCTCTTTCATCCGATGGGGGACAGAGGTACCATGGGGGTTTAGATCCCTCTTCTAGAGGGCAGGACAGTTAGTTCACCTGGTCTGCAGCAATGGTCACTTATGGAAAGGCTGCAGTTGCAAATTGAGCAACCTTTTAAGTTGGAATAATGTATTTCTCTCTTTTTTAACCCCTTAGGGACCCTTGACGTACCAGGACCGTCAAGGGTAAACTTTCTTGAAAGACCCTTGACGGTCCTGGTACGTCACGTACATTTTACTTACAGCGCTCTTCCGGGAGCGCTGTAAGTAAAAATGGGGCATGAAATAGACCGCTCCAAGATCGGAGCGATCTATTTCAAGCCCCATAATGACGCGCCGATACACGTGACAGGTCACGTGTACCGGCCCGTCAACGTGCCCCTATGCGGACGTTATGGGACGGAAATGTCCCATAATGTCCGGTCCTTAAGGGGTTAAAATCACTATTTGACCGAAATTCAACAAATACTGCCCTGCTCCCTACTTCCGGACAGACTATGGTTTTCCAGCTCTGTACCGCAGTCTGTCCCTCTTCCTCTGCTCCCTTCCCTCTATCCAGCCTCCTTCAATGATGAAGGATTTCTGTCTGTAAGCTGGAGTGATCTCTGGCCAATGACAGTGCCCCAGCTTACATGCGGAAGGCCTCAGTCATTGGAGGAGGCTGCATAGGGGGGAGCAGAGGAAGAGTGACCGAATGAGGTACAGAGCTCGTAACTGCAGTCAGTCCAGAAGTAGGGAGCAGGGCAGTATTTATTCATTGATTTTTCAGTCAAATAGCGATTTTATAAAAAAAAAAAAAAAAAAAAGAGAGAGAAACACATTATTCCACCTTTGTCATCCAACACAGCTTGCTGGTAAACTCTGGGTAGGTGATCCGCCCCTTTAATTTAGGCAGGAACAATTCTAGAATTGTATGCAGGAGGTGGAGCCTACATTCCCTCCTTGGCTGCAGCTAGCCAACCAGCAAGACACATGCAAGAGAACAGTTCTGCTATAGTTTTAGACATTTTTTATTTTTCTGTTAGAAATGGAATACCATCATTGGGCGGATTACCATGACTGACAATGCCCTTAGATGTGGCTAGCTCAGTAACCAGGTGCTTTTTGAGGACCTTAAGCCCTGGGGGGAGAATCTTGGGTTCAAGTTCCTTCCTCAGTAGTTGCCCACCGAGACTACTTCTTAATACATGGTAGTCTGAAGACAGAAGATCTACAGGAAAGGTGAGCAACCCTTTGAGTGCTGCAGGTCCACATGTCCCACAGTGCACAGGGGTTTTTCCTTTGGAGTTCTTATTGCACACTCCTGCACTCATTGGGTCTAACTGTATGTCTGTTGGGTGTTTTGGAGCTGGTTTATGTGGTAACTTAATCCTTTAGCTGCTAGTTTTGCATCTTTGTGGGGGTTATTGACACTTTCCCTAGTGGGTTCAGTGTTTTCTGGGTCTCCTAACATGTTGTAGTGATGTTTCATGTACTTTTATTTTTACTTTTCAACTTTGCAAAATGTAAGTTTGTTTTACCGCATAGACGCCATTGTTCCATTCACTTCTATGGGACTGCACAGTCTGGGACATACCTCTGCAACTGCTCAACATATCGACTTCGGAGATGGCTCATTTTAATTGTCTGCCCTTGCTCTTTCATCCGGTTCATGTTTCAAGTGTGTTGGGGGGCTCAGAGTGCTTCGTGCACTGTTGGTGTACTTTTTCTAGGGAAACTACATTTCCCATGAGCACCTGCTTTGTGCGCTTGTTTCTGATTGGCTTTCGCCGAGGCAGCCATTTTGTGCCTTTTCTAGAATGAGTATCCTACGCAGGGCTTGGATTCTCCCTCTCTCCTCTGCAGATTAACCCTTCGCCTGCCAGATTAGTGTATTTTAGTGATTTCTGGGGTGAGGCATAGCGGCCAGGCCTAAGACTAAGGACGCTGGGGTCTCTGTTTCCCCTGTTGCACATTGCTCCTCATGTCATTCAGGGTTGCCTAGAGAATTCTCAGGTCATTTATGCCCCGCATGTTCTGATGTCCCTGAGAGTCTTCCAGGGACCTCCAGCCATGCATTAGAGTCAGTTTGGGTACAAGAGTTCAAGGCTGCTACTAGGGACCTTCGGTCTACATTGCAACTCTTTCCATCCCAGTTACAGGGGGTCTTCCATTCATGGCAGACCCCCTCTTCAGTCAAATCTTCCTTGCCTAAACAGCAGGGAGTACCTGACGTATCAGATTCCTCTGAGGAGGAGCTGTTAGTGGATTCAGATGTTGATGAATGTTCTGTTGTGGGCTCCTTTCAGTTTTTTGGGGACCCCTTTGAGGCTGATCCTGAGCCCTTGGCTGAGGGCCTGATCAGGGCTGTCTTGACTACCCTAAACATTCCCTTAGTTCAGGAGGTTTCTTCAGATCCCTCTGATGTTTCAGGAGCCTAAAAAGCCCCTTACTTGTTTTCCACCTAACCCCACTCTTGACCACCTTGTGTCTAATGAGTGGAAATCCCCGGACAGGAAACCTTCTGTTTCTAAGAAATTTGCCAAGCTTTACCCCTTTTCTGAGGCGGCGCTTGCTCAGTAGGTTCATCCCCCCCCCCCCCCAAAGTGGATGCTCATATTTCCAGGCTATCTAAGTCTACTGCCTTGCCAGTTTCTGACGCCTCTGCTCTGAAAGACTGGACTGACGAGAAACTTAAGGTTTCCCTCAAGTCCATTTTTGCCACTGCTGGAACCGCCATGCGTCCAGCATTTGCTGCTCATGGGTTAACCGGCCCATTGCGGTCTGGACTAAACAACTCACCCTGGCTTTTCAGGGATCTTCTTCTAGAGGGTTACCTGTGGAGGGAGGATGTTCACCATCTAGCTTTGACAGTTTGGAAATTGAATCCTCAGTACTGAAGAAGAAAGGTTTTTCTTCTGGTGTGGTGGCTACTATGCTTAGTGCCCGCAAACATGTTTCTTCTAAGGCATACCATTGTGTCTTGTCGACATTTCTCTCTTGGTTTGCTGATAGGGATCTGTCTCAGGAATTTGATCTGCCTACGGTCCTGACCACCTTGCAGGACGGTGTTGATAAGGGTCTCAGTCTGAGTTCTCTTAAGGTTCAGACTTCTGCGCTCTCTGTTTTCTTTCAGAGGCATATTGCCATTCTATCTGATGTCAAGGTTTTCTTTCAGGGCGTTGCTCATACTCGTCCTGTCTTTAAGAATTCCTCTCCTCTGTGGGATCTTAACTTGTTTTGGGTGTTCTTCAGCTCCCTCCATTTGAATCTTTGGCTACTATTCCTCTACGCTTGTTTACATGGAAAATGGCTTTTCTCCTGTCGATTGTGTCTGTTCGATGAGTAGCTGAGGTACATGCTCTGTCTTGTAAACCACCCTATTTGGTGTTTCACAAGGACAAGGCAGTGCTTCTCACCTCTCAGGAGTTTCTGCAGAAGGTAGTTTTGGAGTTCTACATCAATCAGGAGATTGTGGTGCCTTCTTTCTGTCCTGAGCCCACCTCTGACAAGGAGAGTGATCTCCACTTATTAGATGTGGTGCGTTGTCTCAAGTTTTATGTACATCGCACTGAGTCTATCAGAAAATCTGACGCACTGGTCGTCATTCCTGAGGGTCCTAGGCAGGAAGACCTGCATCCAAGGTGACTGTTGCGTCCTGGAGAAAGTCCACTATTCGTAAGGCTTATGAGCTCAGGAAGAAGCCTTTTCCCTTTCGGGTCACTGCTCATTCTACTAGATCTATTGGGGTTTCTTGGGCTTACAAGAATCAGGCCTCCGCTGATCAGATGTGCAAGGCTGCCACTTGATTGTCTGTGCACACCTTTTCGAAGCATTACTGTGTTGATGTGCTGGCATCGGCTGATGCCAGCTTTGGGAGGAAGATCATGGAGGCAGTTTTGCCTGTTTAGGATCTTCTTTGGTTCTTGGTGCTTCCTTTACATTTGAGCCCTGTTGGCTCAAACAGTTTGTTGTAACAGTTTGGGGTGGTGTTACCCCTGTTCAGTGTCCGTTGACACTTCATTAGTTGTTGGGCTGTCTTTGATCTGATGGTTCATATCTGCTCTGGTAACTTTGGGGGCCTTGCGCCTGGTCCTTGCCTTACTTCCCTCCTCTGGGAAACTGGATGGACATCCCAGAGTTACCAGTAACCTGCATTGGACGACAGAGAAAAGAGGATTTTAGTCTTACCTGTTAAATCCTTTTCTCTTAGTGCATACAGGTTACTGGTCTCCCACCCTGTCAAGGGACCATGCTTGGCTCTCCTGTGGGAGACAGTGGGTGTTCTTCGGGTCATGCTCACAGGAGTCTTATTTCCCTACTACTATCTAGTCAATAGTTAGTGTGTCAAATCTTTCTGGAGCTGGTAGGCTAGCTGCAGCCAAGGAGGGAAGGTAGGCTCCACCCTCTCCATACAATTCTAGAATTGTTCCTGTCTATATTAAAGGGGCGGATCGCCTACCCAGACTTACCAGTAACCTGTATGGATTAAGAGAAAAGGATTTAACAGGTAAGACTAAAATCCTCTTATTCGCTATATAACCTAACTTTTAAGACAAAGTTGTATATGGGTGATAGATTCCCTTTAACTTCTTGAGTTCTTGTGACGTCTCCAGTGCATTGTGAGGCAATGTGCTGGAGATCTCTAGCTTTTTCAGTCCTAATTTAGAATATTTACCCATAATATTCAGCCTCTGCTGGGAATCTGCCTGCCTGTCACTGCTATGGTATAAGAGTACTTGCTGGGGATTTTCTCATCCTGTCATTCATGGTTGGGCAATCTGCTGCCTTCCAGCTCCTGCTAGACTATAACTCCACGCAGTATGAGTTGTAGTCCAGCAACCCCTGGAGTGCCACCACTGCTTTCCCCTACTGTAATGTAACTTGTAACTTGTCCTCTGGAAAGTCTGTACTTTAGGGCCCTAGATCCAAAAGAAAAGTGGAATCATTCTGGAACAAACCAACAGCAACATAGGGGAGAAATAAAAAAAAAAAATTGCCATGGATTTAAATGGTGCTTTTAACACTCATAATGTGAGCTAGATCTCAACACATTGTGAGTTAAAAGCCCCATTTAAATAGATGGCAATTCTTACGCTTCACCCTCTCCCTGCCTTGTGGGGTATTTGGTTTTCTCCAGACTTCCATGGCTTTTCTTGGAAACCTGGGCCCTTTGTTAGAATGAGATTGTACCCCTGGTTAGTGTATAAGACTGTACCCCTGGTTAGTGTATAAGACTGTACCCCTGGTTAGTGTATAAGACTGTACCCCTGGTTAGTGTATAAGACTGTACCCCTGGTGAATGGTCTAATTCCGTGCTCTGGCTGCTGTCCTCTGTGTCCACTAATTCTTCTTTCTGCACGTCTCTATCAGCCTAGCGATTTAAGGAAGTACCGTAGAAAGGTAATACTGATCTCCCTGCCTGCTCTGTGTTGCATGTAGCTGTTTTGTGATGTTTTTATAGACCATTCAGGGCCTTAACACTTTCTGAGTGCCAGAAGGATACGCAACGCATTGCAAAGCAATGCTTTGCGTACCCATCTGGCTCTCGATGGGTTAATCAGAAGGCTAAAGAGATGCATTTCTGTAGTAAATTTAATGTACTTAAGGACTAAATCGAAACTTCAACACATTCGTATTGCTCTGAAAGGGAACGTAACCTTTTGAACACTAGAGAGGTCTCTATCACATTGCTTCACAAAGCGCTGCACACATCTCTAGCCTTCAAGATGGTTAAAAGTTCCATTTTAAAGGGATAGTAATACATTTAAAAAAAAAAAAAAATGCAGCTCCGATTGATCCTCATCTAATGAGGGCCATGGAACACTTTGTTTCAGTATTTTCCTTTTAGTAATTCAAGAGTAATTCCATGCTAAAGGATCCCCCTCCCTCCCCTTTCACAGACATCACACGGCCTCTCCGGAGAACAGAAAGGGACATAAGGAAAAGCCTTCCCTCCTTTATCAAGTGGGGCAGTATTTTCCTTATACTCACTAGATGAAGATTGTCCGTTCTGTCCTGTCCTGTCCCAGGACCGGATTCCACATCTCAGGGGAGGAGGAATATAGGAGGTAAAGGAGGAGGGAGGCGGACACTTTAGCATTGAAGTACTGTTTAACTACTAAACGAAAAATATTCAGTGTTACATGGCCCTCGTTACAAGATGATCAATCAGAGCTGAATTCTTTTTCTTTGTGTGTGTTATAATGTATTACTATCCCTTTAAGTTCTCCCCATTGGTGCAGCTTATTTTCCTATACACAGCTGGTCTGTCTTGGTGTCCTCACCATCAAGCTAAAGAGGTACAATTCTGGGGCAAACCAGCTGTACATTAGAGGGGTTACCATTCTGAATTATTTAAATTAGCCTTTTAACCCCTCTAATGCAGCAATGCTTTGGAACCCTCGCTAGCATTTAAGGGGTTAAAAAGTCCCATGTCATTCTTTGAGTGCCAGAGAGCTTGCAATGCATTTTTCACCTCTCTGGCACTCTAAGGGGAATTCAATCGAAGTGGAATTTTGTTTTTCTCCATTATGGTTCAGTTTGATCAATAAGGACCTTGGGGCCCTGTGTTGACAAGAGGTGCAATTCTGGGACTAACCAGCTCTACCACAGGAAACCTATACAGGTTCCCCTTGCTTTTAAATGGGGCATTTAAAGGGACAGTATTACTTGATATACATTAAAATTTATATTGTAGTGGTTATCATCCTGAGTAGAACAAGGGTACTCCCTTTGCCGAGAGGGGTTTTATTAAAACGTTATTGCAGCTCACACTTTAATTTTTTTTAGGTGTAATATCTCAATTTCCTGAAATTCTACAGTGGCGCTGTTGCTACATCATCCTATGGAGGTTTATGGTCAGTTGACCAGGACTTTCCATAGGCTGGTGTACCAACAGTGCCACTGTAAAATGAGCTATTAAACCTAAAAAATTCAAGTTTGATCTGCAATAACATTTTAATAATTCACTTCTCAGCAGAGGGAGTACCCTTGTTCTACTTGGGAAGAAAAACTCAATAATATATATATATATATATATATATATATATATAATTTTTTTTTTTTTTTTTTTTTTTACATATTAAGTGTTACTATCCCTTTAATCACCTGAAATTGTCTCCAACTCCCTGCTAAGCAATGTGCTGGAGACCTCTTTGGCAATCAAGGGGTTAAAAACTGCATATAAATAAACCACAATTTTTATTTGCTCTTTATGTTGTGGCTGGTGTTTCTCAGATTTGCTCCACTGAGTTTAGCCGTATGGCCCTTAGATTTCTATTTTACATCTCTTCCCTTTTATGTATTTTTATTGGTCGTTGTTGTGGGTGATTGTTCTCCATTTTTATTCCAGCTTGTTTTTCTGACCTGAAGCATGGTCATGTGACTTCCCTTAACCAATTGGATGCTAGAGATGTTTTCAGTGTAATACATCACAATGGATTGGAAGCATTCTTGGCATCCAACAGGTTAACACAGGATTTTGATCAAATACTTGTTTTTGTTTGGTGATGTTGTCTTTGCAATTATTTTAGCCCGTATGCTAGAACCAAAAGGGGCAATTCTGTAGCAGAGCAACGGCACCACTGAGGATAAATAACCCCCCATTCCCATTAACCCTTTGAGTGCCAGAGGGGTACGCAACACAATTCTTTGCCTATCTGGTACTCACAGGGTTAAAGGAAAATCACCACCTATTAACCCTTTCTGTGCCAGAGCGATGTCCAGTGCATTGCTTTGCAATGCGTTGGACTCACCTCTGAAACTCAAAGGGTTAATAACCCCAACTTGTTTTATTATGGCCAGAAAACCTAATGACCTCTATGAACTTGATGAAGAGATACCTTCAGTCAGCCCTGGATATCATGACCATGGAGGTAAATAGGAGTCGTCAGTGTTGCCATGTGCAGTTTGTTCTGTTGTCCTTCAGGCAACTATCCTGTCAGCCTCCATGGACAACAACCAAACTCATGGGCTCCATTGGGATTTTCTGGCCATAGTAAGATAAGTGGGGATTTGTTTTTGGGAGGCATTAGTTCTCCTTTAACATGGCTTCCAGATAAGAGCAACACCAATGTGTGAGAATCCTGTCACTTCCTCCACAATAGGGCTGGATTTGGGTTTTACAGATTTCTGTTTTTCAGTATTAGTCTGTAGTGTGTTCTTGTTTAACATGCATGTCAGAGCTATTCACCGCATCTTCCTCACTATAGCCTCCTGGTACGAGAGATGAGGCTCGAGATGACAAAGCTACAATCAGATGTGAAACTTCCCCTCCTTCCTCTCCCAGATCGTTGCGGTTAAGCGCAGTCCATAAAGGAGCTCTGCACACTATGAGCCACGAAGATATCCGGGACATCAGAAAGTACGTATTGATCCACATTGATGTCAGTCTGTTTTGAGTCGCACAGTAATGTGCATCTGGGCATCTCACAGTAGTTCACATGCATGCTTGTATGGAATATCCCTGTAATAAGCATGTGTGCTTGTACTGAATATCCTATCATGCTAAAGGACATGTGTGCTTGTACTGAATCCTCCCGGTAAAGGACATGTGTGCTTGTACTGAATCTCCCGGTAATGGACATGTGTGCTTGTACTGAATCTCCCGGTAATGCACATGTGGGTTTGTACTGAATCTCACGGAAATGCACATGTGGGTTTGTACTGAGTATCTCTCTGTCTCTCTCTGTCTCACACACACACACGCACACGCACACACGCTTGTATCAAATCTCACACTGACACAAACACATGTAGCTTGTACGGAGCCTCACTGTGACACAAGGGCATGGGCTTTGTACGGAGCCTCACTGTGACACAAGCGCGTGGGCTTTGTATGGAGCCTCACGCTAACGCCCATATACACAAGTTGCTTTGCATCTCTAGTATCCATGGGAACATAATCCCCCAAAAATGAACAGTTCATATTACATTAAAATATTGTATTCTCCGCAACAGCTCCCCCCCCACACACACACTTATTAGGAGCTTGTATAAACAGAGGTCACATGGTGAAGCCCAGCTGCCTACTTATGAAAAGCAAAAACATGTATATAACCTATTTTTAAGTTTATTTACTGGAGAAATAATCTTTACAAATGCTGGCTATGAATACATAATGTTTAAACTGGTATAGACCCTGTTCATTTTTAGGTGATTGCCTTGGAGGGCCTATGTTTTGTGCTTATAGCAGGGAAAATGTCACAATACAGGCACCTGAAAGGAAAAAGTTGAAGCTTATTCATTTTACCCTTCACTTAATCCTCATTTTGGTTTTGGAAGAACTGAAAAGGCCACTGATTGAGTCCTGTGAACCTTGTTCCAGCATATTTCTTTCCCTGAACGGAAACTTGTGGTCCTGCTGGGTAGGGAACTGCAATCCTTATCATGCTAAGAACCCTTTGTACTGTTGTTCTAAGGCAAAGCAGCCTTTCCAGCAGACCTAAAATTGTAAACACTTAACCTTTTGAGTGCCAGAGGGTTAAGGACAAGAAAGGTGCTCAGTGCATTGCAAAGCAATTCACTGCTCACCCTTCTGGTTCTATTTTTTTGAGTCCACTGACCCAGCCCACACTAGTGATACTATATCGCTTACAAGGGAAATGGGTAATGCTATTAGTGTCGTTCAATTTAGATTGTAGCTCTGTGGTATCATTTGTGTAGTTCCATTTCAGTTGGAAGCTCTCTAGTATCAATAGTGTTGCTTCATTTTACAGCATCAAGTGGGAGACTGAGTGAGCTTTTAACCTATCGTTTGCAATGAAATTTGCCAGAAAATACTAATGGCCTGTATTACTTTTTTCCCTATTGCCTTTGTTCAAAGGTTACCATTTTCATTGTGTCCTGGATGTCATGCCATGTTATATCTCTGGGGGTGAACACAACAGTTTCTATCAGTTTTTTCAGACTGTGTTAGTAAGGGACCGAGGTGTGTGCAATATATTGTGATGCAATGCACTGCACGCACTACTCTGGTCCTTAAAGGGCTAAGGTTACCATAGGCAGTGGACTGAATTTGGGTGATTAATCCTTTGAGTGCCATTCTGGCATTCAACAGGTTAAAAATCTTCGTGAGTTCTACCTTACTCATCAGTAGTGTTCTACTAGTTACACATGTGTATAGTTAGAAGAGCGGCTTGGACTATATCTACATATACTGAATGTAACCAGAAGAGTATGAGCATCAGATTCTAATAACTTTTACAATAAATAGCCTGAGACTTACAGATAATAGTGAGGTTTTACTTCCATGTTTGTCGTCAGCAGCAGGGGTAGCTTTCCCGTCAGCAGATGTGCATACTTCCTCTGTGTGTGTGTGTGTGTGTGTGTGTGTGTGTGTGTGTGTGTGTGTGTGTATATATATATATATATATATATATATATATATATATATATATATATATATATGTGTGTGTATATATATTCTATACTATTTAATAAAACGCTAAAATGTTTGTCCGATGCAAACATGCGCAGTAGAGACTGCTCGAACGCACAGAAGCAGTTATGCGCAGTAGAGACTGCTCTAATGCACACACTCCACCCCCAGAGCAGCACCTCATCAAGTGAGTCCCCAAGCGCATTGATCCACTGTTCATGTGTCACATTGAGATGGGTAGTACGAACAGGCCCAGTATCGAGCACAGTCAACGGACGCACTACAGACTGGGGTTTAACGCACTGTGTAGGCCGCAACCCATGAGCCTGTCAATCTGGTCCCAATACTCCAGGTTTTAGCTCGCGTGGTGGAGCACAGTGCAGGGAATGCAACAGGGGTCAAGTAAAAAGGGACAGATGGGGGTAGATAAAGGAACGAGAAGGGAAAGCCACATAAAACTGCCTGTGCTCCATCCGGCTCCCGCCCACGTGTGTTATCACAGCAGTTGTCCCATAGTTCCCCCTTTACCAACAGCAACTTTCCCTGTACGGAGACCACATTATCCATCCATTCCTCAGTACAGTTACTATCATACGAGCCCGTGAGGATGTAGACTGGCCAAGTCAGTATATACACTACATGTTATAGTAATGCATAAACTGGTTGCTTGTGCTGAGCTTGGAGTGTGGCTGAAACACTGTTTCAGAGGCAGAGAGTGCAGAGGGATGGATGATGTAGAATTGGACAGGAAAGAGGCATCCACCCACAGTGATACACTATAATGTGACAAGTATACAACTGTGTGTGAAGTGCAACACTGTTTGCTTTGTGGATCGGTTATGCGCAGGTCAACACAAAAGTAATAGTCCTACACAAAACGAGTTTCAGCATGGGAAATAAAAATATGCCCAAATAGTTTAACCCTTAAGCTGCACTAATGTGAAATAGTTATACACAGCTTTAAATATCATGTTTTCCGCTATCCTATAATATAAAAGACCAGATGTATGTTTGTCCCATGTAGTCATGGGCAGTACAGACTAAGTGAATACAATGGCAGGTACCAATGGCAATTTAAACAGCTATGTAACGGCAGGTGTACACTGCAGAACTACACGGCAGGTGTACTACCGCAGAAATACACCTACCAGCATTCTGTTTGTTCGGGCAGTCTCTACTGCGCATAAATGCAACGGACAAAAATACATCTGGCCTTTTTCTACTGCACATGAATGCATCGGACAAATGTACGCACTGTGGTCCGTGTACACGGGCTTTTACACTAGTGTGTTATATATATATATATATATATATATATATATATATATATATATATATATATATATATATATATATATATATATATATATATATATATATATATATATATATATAAATATGTTTTTTGCAAGGTGCTGGCTCATTCAACCTACTTGGTTAGTAGCTCCCAGCACACAGTTGCTTTTTCCAGTTAGGAAGATATGAATACCTCCCTTGTTTTGCTCACAGCAGATGTAAGACCATGTTACTGCTTTTTTAATTTATTAAGCTAATTACATCTTCACTCCAGATATGAGGCAGATAGAGGGATGGACTTAAATATGAATACACAACCTCAGGCTATTCCCACACTATTATACACCTATCAAAAATAAAGATGTATATTCCAAACTAATATAGTCATTGTGGATATGGTTCCTGATCTTGATGATCCCAAAATAGTTCAGTCAATAAGTTAAAAAGAAGAGGTAATTCCCAATCAGAAACTTGGTAGTATCCACAATTTCAATAAAAAAAAATTTCCACTTATCAATAATCTTTAAGTTGATTGTTAGTGGTTCTCATTAAAGTTGGGCCCCAGTGTATCTCACACAGTAGGAAGGAACTCATTATTTTGTGCAGGTATATGTAAGTGTGTGAAAACAGGAATGTAAATCATCCTTTTTATAAACAGTGATATAAAAAATTATCTACTGCCTTTCATAAAAAGGATGATCCTGCGTACTCCGTTATTATTAACCTTCAGGATTCTCGAAATATCACTTTTATTGCAGATTATTATAAGGGTAAATGACAAGAAAAATGTTATGGCTCAGTCCTTTACTATTTAGTCACAGCTACTCATCTTTGGAAGTATCTGCATTATAAATTTACAATCTTAATTACATGGCTCTTCCCAGTGCTTTTTAGCCAACCTTCTGCAAGTGTTGAAGCTGCCAGTGGTGGACTCATTCTTATTGGCTGTAAAGGTGGCTTTGACTTCAAAGCAGCCAATAGGAATTCTCAGCTGCCTCTTTGGAGCACACAGCACCACCTCTAGGGAGAAGCCCAAGGGGATCCCATACACTGAAGACATGTACATTTATGATGATACTGACAGTGGTGAGACTAAGAAATTAACTGGTAAAAGGCTGGTCTCCTACACATACATGATATTGTATTTTGCTCATGTTTGTAGCCGTATAATATCTATATCCACAGGAGAGGGGTTTCCCAGGCCTGTAACTGGCTTGTCTGCTCTGCTGTGTCCTTTGCTCTCCTGTTAATCACCTAAATCCCTCTTGAAGTTCCACAGGCTCACAGGATGGCCAAGTGAGTAACCCCAGCAGCAGTAACAGTAGCCAGGACTCGCTCAACAAGGCCCCGAAGAAGAAAGGGATTAAGTCATCTATAGGCCGTCTTTTTGGTAAAAAGGAAAAAGGTCGCCCTGGACAGATGGGAAAAGAATCACTTGGGCCAGGTAGGAGAGAATCCTCTTCTTTGCAGACTGACTGATCGGTTTTCATTACAGATTTACATTTCTTAAAGGGATAGTAATGTCTGTATTAAAGTTTTGCTTCGAGTCTGCTCTAACCCCTTAAGGACTGGTTGCACACGCACGGAACGGTTACTTAAGGGCCAGGGACCTCCCCCCCGCCGCCCAGAATCTGATTACAGACTCCCTGAATGGCATGCAGCTGCGCGGGGAGCCCAGAATTCCAAGAGCATAACAACCCATGGCGGTCCTTAACTCTTTAACGACCCTTGATGGTCATAGTACGTCATGGGTCGATCTGAGTTAATGACCCATGACGTACTATGACCGTCATGGAATTCCGGCCTCCCCCCGCTTCTGCACACCGTTCGGGGAGTTCGGAACCGGAATTTAAAAAAAAAAAAAAAGAAAAAAAAAAAATGCTCCGTGGTCCTTAAGTGACCATGCCGCGCTGATCGACCCGTTGTTAAGGGGTTAAGCTTTTTATAACACGTAGAGGCATGTTTAAGTACTTACAGGTCTGTAGTTCAAAAGATATTCAAGCTGAAAGGTTCTTCCTCACGCCCCTTCTGGCCACTTCACCTTAGATCTGGAATCTGGTCGTGAGACTGGACGGATGCAGCGAGGGACAATCTTCAGTCAGTCAGTAAGTATAAGGAAAACCCTGCTGCACTTGATGAAGGAAGGCAAGATTTTCCTTTTTCTTACTGAAGATTGTCCCTCACTGGGCTCCATACAGACGAGACAGAGAGGTTCAGTGAAGTGGCCGAGAGTGGCATCCTTTCAGCTTAAATATCTTTTGAACTACAGAACTGTAAGTACTTAAACATACCCCTACATGTTATAAAAAGCTTAAAGAAGACTTTGAGCAGAACTTTAATATAGACATTACTATCCGTTTAAAGCAAATAACTTTGTGTTATAATACAAATACTTAAGGTTATGTTTACAAAACCAGTAGTGGAGCAATTCTGGTCCAAAACTACTGCACCATAGGTTACACAAAAATTCCCCAAAGACCATTCAGCGCTAGAGAAGTGCCCAGTGTTTAACCCCTTCAATACTAGAGATGTGTCCGTTGCATTTATGAGTACTCCACCTTGGGGCATGTGTTCAGTAGGTGTGACATTGTGACCTGCATTATAGGAGAAATCAAGATTCTCCAAATTCCCAGTAAATGTAAATTGAGGTTTTAAACCCTTGAATGGTAGAGGACTTCGGTACTTTGCAAAGAAATGCTTTGGAAACATCTATAGCATTCAAGGAATGAAAGTTTCCATTGAAATTAGAATTTTCATCTCCCTTTGGTCCATTTTGTGTGCTGCAGAATTGCTCTTCTTTGGCTTGATAAAGAAGACCATTTGTTTTACACGAATATCAAATCTCAACCTGTCTGGTCGTGTGTCCCTTTATTTCCCCTTAGGTGGAATTCCAGAATTTGAGAATTCTTCCCAGGAATCCCTTGGGCTCAGCAAGTTGGGTGGACATACCGAGAAGAATCGGAAGCTACAGAAAAAGTACAATTTTGTTCCTTTGGTTATTATTCTTACCTCCCTGCTTGTTTGTTCTAGAGAAAAGCGTGAAAGACTGCTCACACTCCTTTTAGGCCTTAGGAGTGACCAGACCTGGTGTAGAAGCATTAGAGATGATTGCCTTATAACTTGTATTGTGAATGAGAGGGATGTGCAATCTGTTGCTTAACAGCTGTTTTTTACTACAACTCCCATCCTCAGCCAGCTAGTGACTGGCCAAGGATGATGAGGTGTACTCCATCAACTGCTGGAGAACCACATTGCTAAATGCATCTATAACATACATGATCACACCTACTTATTTCAGTATAGAACATGTGTGGTTCTGCTAGAGAAGGGAACAATTTTCCTCTCGCTAGTTCCATTGTTGCTGTGAAATCTATTGGGTTCCTTTGACCAACAGGGGAGTTACAGGGGAATTATACTCACCGGAATTACATTTTTTTAAATGTATTTTACAGAAGCACTTACGTAGGTAAGTGTTCATCATACAGCAATCAGGTATAGCTAGATCATTATTGTGTGTAACAGCAGCAGATACCCTGATAGAAGTCAATCATACAGCAGTCAGGTGTATCTATATAATTACTGTGTATAACAGAAGCACTTACCTAGGTTGGTGTCCATCATACAGCAATCAGGTGCATCTATATAATTACTGTGTGTAACAGAAGGACATACCTAAGTAGGTGTCCATCATACAGCAGTCAGGTGTATCTATATAATTACTGTGTGTAACAGAAGCACTTACCTAGGTAGGAGTCCATCATACAGCAGTCAGGTGTATCTATAGATTTACTGTGTGTAACAGAAGGGCATACCTAGGTAGGAGTCCATCATACAGCAGTCAGGTGTATCTATATAATTACTGTGTGTAACAGAGGAAGTTACCTAGATAGGTGTCCATCATACAGCAGTCAGGTGTATCTATATAATTACTATGCAAAACAGAATGGAGCCCATCATACAGCAGTCAGGTGTATCTGTATAATTACTATGCATAACAGAATGGAGCCCATCATACAGCAGTCAGGTGTATCTGTATAATTACTATGCATAACAGAATGGAGCCCATCATACAGCAGTCAGGTGTATCTGTATAATTACTATGCATAACAGAATGGAGCCCATCATACAGCAGTCAGGTGTATCTATATAATTACTATGCATAACAGAAAGGAGCCCATCATACAGCAGTCAGGTGTATCTGTATAATTACTATGCATAACAGAATGGAGCCCATCATACAGCAGTCAGGTGTATCTATATAATTACTATGCATAACAGAATGGAACCCATCATACAGCAGTCAGGTGTATCTGTATAATTACTATGCATAACAGAATGGAGCCCATCATACAGCAGTCAGGTGTATCTATATAATTACTATGCATAACAGAATGGAGCCCATCATACAGCAGTCAGGTGTATCTGTATAATTACTATGCATAACAGAATGGAGCCCACCATACAGCAGTCAGGTGTATCTGTATAATTACTATGCATAACAGAATGGAACCCATCATACAGCAGTCAGGTGTATCTGTATAATTACTATGCATAACAGAATGGAGCCCATCATACAGCAGTCAGGTGTATCTGTATAATTACTATGCATAACAGAATGGAGCCCATCATACAGCAGTCAGGTGTATCTGTATAATTACTATGCATAACAGAATGGAGCCCACCATACAGCAGTCAGGTGTATCTGTATAATTACTATGCATAACAGAATGGAGCCCATCATACAGCAGTCAGGTGTATCTGTATAATTACTATGCATAACAGAAAGGAGCCCATCATACAGCAGTCAGGTGTATCTATATAATTACTATGTGCATCAGACAGAAGAACATACCTAAGTAGGAGTCCATCATAAATCGGTTATTACTGTTTGTAACACATGGACCTATATAGGTAAGTGTCTCTCACACAGCAGTCAGATATATCTTTTTATATATATGTTTTCATAGTATGAACAGTTGCCTGTATTTGCTTTGCACCATTTAGATCTGTATTTTGTTTTTACCTAAAATAAGCAATGGACTTGATCAGTCTGAATGACTTTAAACAGAGACCAAGAGCTACCCACCCCATATGTGCTTGCATATTAGGCATCTCTCCCTTCCCCCAAACTTGTAGTTGTGCTAAATGGAAACCTAGATTTAAAAAAAAACCTAAATCTAAGCAACCCTTAAGGATCCATTGTTGTGTCTGTTTCTCTGACTTCTTGTCCATGCTACTCCCCCCCCCCCCCCCTTCGTTTTTTGCCAAAGTAACAGTATTTGAGCTTCAGGGGAAGTGTATGTAGAAGTAACTGTAGAAGATCCGACAGGGCAACAAGTTTAAATTTGCCATCCACTTGCTTCTCTATTTAAGCACCCCACAAGACAGTGTGCAGATACTTACATTGGACGCAACCTAATGGGAGTGCGGAAGTGACACGTTACATCAGATTATTTCTCCGAGATTCGGATAATGGGACATTTAACTAGAGACGAAAGGGGTGGCAAAATCAAACTCGGACCGGATATTATACCAGAACGTCTACACGCACTTCCCATGAAAACAATGTAAAAGGCTACCTTGAATATTATAAGGCACTGCCATGTGATTTAGTGAATTGGGAAGTCTTTCTTTTGAGCAAATATGGTAACATGTCCCTGTTCTGTCACGTACTGCTGCAGTGATCAAATGCAGAAAACAATATGAAGAACAGTAAATGGCTGTATCTGACTGTTCACAAAATGAATTCCTAAACTAGTCCTATAAAACGAATTAAGAGCCACTTATTTCAGCAGAAACGCTCCCCTTCAAATTATAATCTACTGTGTGTGCAACATTTTCAGGAGACTATTTGTGTGGTCTATGTGGACTGTATATTTATTATGTTTTTTTGCTTATTTCTCTTGTAACCGATAATGTTGTTAGAATAACGTCAGGGTGAGTAACTTTTG
The DNA here is from genome assembly GCA_037306005.1 of Rhinophrynus dorsalis. Taxonomy (NCBI): domain Eukaryota; kingdom Metazoa; phylum Chordata; class Amphibia; order Anura; family Rhinophrynidae; genus Rhinophrynus; species Rhinophrynus dorsalis. The sequence continues at coordinate 473,296,893 of CM074722.1, forward strand.
GCTTTTTGTGGAGAGCCTTGGGTGTTGGGTGCTGGTTTGTGTTTCCCTTTCCGATGTTTGCTCTGTTGATGATCTGGTCATTGCACAGAGGTGCATGAGGTGAACATTGTGTATTCTGTGTTGCTGTATCTTTCTTAGCTGGGTTGTGGGTGCATGTTGATGATCAGCTTTATAAAATGCCTCATAGGTGTGTGGAATCATGAAAGCTTTGGGAGTCTTTGTTTCTACAAAGTAAACCCAACAGCAGCCAATGTAATTATGGCATAAATGTATGTCCCAAAAGCCTTTTATTATTCTCCAAAACTCAAAAGTAGTCTTACTCGTATATCACTTCTTCTTTCTGTTTTGCTTAACCATTTGAGAATAAAGAGGGGTTAAGCAAATACAGGGTTAAAGTGGACCTTAACACTTTATGCACCAAAAGGGTACCCAACACATTGCTTTCCAATGCGTCGGATACCCCTCTGGCACTCAGAGGGTTAATTATCAATGCTCAATATACCTCACTTTCTTTGTTTTTATGGGGAGGAGTTTGGGTGTGGTTTTACACAGCAGTAGATGTACGTTTAGGGGAAAGCCCTATATATAAACTTTTATCTTTTTAATATTTTTAAAGTTGGCCCAATCACCTTGAATTAAGCCTGCATATTTTTAAATGTTCATTAAAAACTGCCTTGACATCTGTATGACAAACATTCATACTGTTGATATATATATATATATATATTATTATTATTATTATTATTATTCTTTATTTATATAGCGCCAACTAATTCCGCAGCGCTGTACAATTGGGGAATAGACATACAGAGGTATTAAATAGTACAATCAGATGTGTAGAACAGGAGGATCAATATATATATCTTTTTCTGTTGAGTACAATAAAGGTACTCCCACTGCTGCGAGATGCATGTTTCCATCTGTATTACAGTTTAAACTTGTGTTTTGTTTTTTTTTTTGTTTTTTTTTACATAAGAAGTGCCCTCTAGTGGTCAAATTCCAATTGGGAATTCTGTTACATTCTAATGGAGAGGAAAGTCAGTGACTTACAGTTCTCCATAGAATGTGATAGAAACTGCCTGTCACTTCCTGTCAGAACTATCAGGAAGTAAACACTGTGAATTCACTTCCTGATTATTTGAACAGTTATAAATGTTGAATAAAACAACTGACAGAAGTGGGAGTGACCTTATTTTACTCATCAGAAAAAGCTCTATAACAAATGTTTTCATAAAAAAAGTTTACTGCTCCTTTAAAGCTAATTGACCCTTTGAGTGGCAGAGGGGTGTGCAGCACATTGCTCTACAATACGTTGCATACCCCTCTGCCACTCAAAGGGTTAAAGACCGCTTTTATGTTGTGCTAGCCATCTTGTTTATGTAAATTAGTTTTTAAAAAGTATTCTTTGTTGTTGGCACTGTATTCTAATTAGTTTGTGTCCTGGACCAGCATGACCACAAACACTGAGTTACGAATGAATAGCATAGAAAAGGTTAGGCGTCAAAATGAACTAATTACCATATTATTAATGAAATTAGCATGAAGTGCCACACTGTGCCACTAAAATACAAAGGATAATTTATAAAAAAAAAATAAATATATTTTACAGGTAAATGGCTAATAAAGCATAGGCAGATCCTAGTTCTCTGTAAAACACACTTATTTTTTGTTAGGGTGACAAGTTCACTTTAATTTCTGTATGGTGATCTTTTTTTGGTGCTGCATTAACCCTTTCTGGTGTCAGTGGTATCTGAGGCGTTGCTTTGGATATCTCTCTGGCACTCAGAGGGTTAAGAAAAATAACCGCTCAGAGGTAAAATAACTAATATCTTCTAAACAGTAGATCTCTTTGGATTTTGGCTTGTATGAAATTTTGACCGAGATGAAATATGTAAACCTTGTTTAGAGGAATAGGTCCAAGTTTGAGCAGAACGAACATCAGTCCATCAGTCCTGGATATCATGTCTGTGGAGGCGGACATAACTGTTGCTGGTGTTTTTTTCCCAAACTAAAGCAGGGAGAGTATACGAACCTACTTAAAAGGATAGTAACGCTTAATATGAAAAATACATATTGTAGGGTTTATCCTCCTCAGTATAATAAGGATACTCCCACTACTGAGAGGTGTTTTGTTCAAAATGTATTGTTCAAACTTGAATTTTTTTGGTACAGTATCTCAGTGGCCTGAAATTGTAGAGTGGTGCTGTTGCTACACGATCCTATGGAGATTTATGGTCAAGTGACCAGAGCTGTCCATAGGATGGTGTAGCAACAGCACCACTAACATAAAAATTAAAGTTTGAACTACAATAGCTTTGACTAAAACACCTTTTGTATTGGGAGTACCCTTGTTTTACTCTGGAGGATAAACACCACAACATTTTTACATATTAAGTGTTACTATCACCTTAAGACTACAGTTTGCAGTGAGCAGAGTTTGATGCCCTGTGGTCCTGCATGCAACTATCATGTCCGCTGATTGATGATGATACCTCATGTACAGTGGCAAAAGGATAAAATTCATAGGGGCATTTAGGATTTTCTGTTCATAGTAAGTTAATGGGGGTATTGGTTCTCCTTTAAGTGAGTCACTTAGTATTTGCACTGTGAATTAAATATATTTAAACTTTCTGCTAGTGTTATGGGCTAGGAGCTTAGCATATCTGACTGTGGAAGATTGTACTTTGAACCTATGTGCTGTTATGTTTGCACATGTACAGAGTGGAATTGTGAACACTTGCAGTGTTATTGTTATGCTGTTTGCTTCACACATTTATGTTATGGGTTATAAATTATTATACATGTTTAGAATGGAATAGTGAATGCATGAAGAATCATTTTTCTTTTAGCTTTACACATTTACAGAGCAGTTTAGTGAATTATTACAGTGGTCCTGATGTGCTTTTATTTTACACATTTAGAGTGGAGTAGTGAATAGTGTGGTTGGCTTTACATAGTCATACAGGAGTAGTGAATATTTGCAGTGTTAGTGATGGGCTGTTGGTGTTGCATAGTCATACAGGAGTAGTGAATACTTGCAGTGTTAGTGATGTGCTGTTGGTGTTACATAGTCATATAGAGGAGCAGTGAATACTTGCAGTGTTAGTGATGTGCTGTTGGCGTTGCATAGTCATATAGAGGAGCAGTGAATACTTGCAGTGTTAGTGATGTGCTGTTGGCTTTGCACAGTCATATAGAGGAGTAGTGAATACTTGCAGTGTTAGTGATGTGCTGTTGGTGTTACATAGTCATATAGAGGAGCAGTGAATACTTGCAGTGTTAGTGATGTACTGTTGGCGTTGCATAGTCATACAGAGGAGTAGTGAATACTTGCAGTGTTAGTGATGTGCTGTTGGCGTTGCATAGTCATATAGAGGAGCAGTGAATACTTGCAGTGTTAGTGATGTACTGTTGGCGTTGCATAGTCATACAGAGGAGTAGTGAATACTTGCAGTGTTAGTGATGTACTGTTGGCGTTGCATAGTCATATAGAGGAGTAGTGAATACTTGCAGTGTTAGTGATGTACTGTTGGCGTTGCATAGTCATATAGAGGAGTAGTGAATACTTGCAGTGTTAGTGATGTGCTGTTGGCATTGCATAGTCATATAGAGGAGTAGAAGTTGCTCTGTGTGAGTGATGTGATGTTCTTTATCTATAAAGAGTGTGCTGTTTGGACTTGCATATACTAGCTTTATACGTATAAGATCTTTTGCATAAAACCAGAAGGACATAAACTCCCAAAATTACATTTTTATTTATTTTAAATGTTCTATTTTCTCTCCTCAATACTAGAGGTCTCCAGTGTATATTGAAGAAAGGCAGTTAATGAGGTTAACCCCTTGAATGCTAGAGAGGTTTCCAACAGATTGCTTCTAAATGCCTTGAAGACCTCTAGCATTCAAGGGCTTTTAAGCTCTGTCTAACCCCTTGGGTGCTAGAGACATCTCAAGCACATTTAAGATCAATCAATTGGAGACATCTGTACCATCCAAGGAGTTAGATCACGTGGGGTATGGAGCGTGTTAAAGGCCCCTTGTTTTTGCGTTGCAGTTATGTTACTCTAATAGTATTCATTGATAGCATTCTGTTGGTGGCCTTTAAGGTAGGGAGTGTTTGACATTTCTTTGGATTATCCACATGTTAATCTCTGCTGTTTCCACAGACATGAACTCTTAGAGGAGGCGCGCAGACAGGGGCTGCCGTTTGCTCAGTGGGATGGACCAACTGTGGTTGTGTGGCTGGAAGTAAGTGTCTGAAACTATCGAGGCCTTGCTAATTCACTGACTTGGAACTAGAGTATAACCATTGCCGTGTCTTCCCATAACAGCTCTGGGTTGGTATGCCTGCCTGGTACGTGGCTGCTTGCAGAGCCAATGTGAAAAGTGGTGCAATAATGTCTGCTCTGTCAGACACCGAGATCCAGAGAGAGATCGGTATTAGCAACCCGCTGCACCGACTCAAGCTTCGACTCGCCATCCAGGAAATCATGTCCTTAACCAGCCCTTCTGCTCCTGCCACCTCTAGAACGGTGAGAAAATCATGCCGTGAGTACAGATGTGAGAAATAAAATCCATACGTTGGTATAAATAAACTGCCAGCTCTTATAATTCTGAGGAATTTAATCATTAACGTGGAACTTGGTAGCAAATAAAGATTGGGAGTTGTGTAAAATATGAATAGTTCTTGTGTTGGCCAACATCTTTGAGGTGAGATATTTTTAAAAGGGACACCAATGCTGAAAACCGCTTTACTTTATAGCGGAACTATCACCCTAAAGTTGCCCCCCCCCCCCCCCCAAATAATTATGAAGGATAATACTACTATTTCTAAGCGTATCGCTCTATGAAGTAGTACAGAGTTATTAAGAAATCCAACTTCGGCCAGGCATCAGTGCAGTCATCTTAGCTTAGAGATATCAATTCGCCTGCGCTGTCCGTCCTGGTCTCCTCTAGGAGGCGCTGCATTATACCTTAAGGTAACAGGAAGGGACTGACGGCGCAGGCGCACAGATGCCACTAAAGCAATAAGCCTGGCCATCAGTCTCGGAAAAAGTAAGATTTCTTAAAACTGTTCCTTATGCTGGATAATAGTACTATTTCTAAGTGTATCACTATACGAATAATTATTGGGGGGGGGGGCTTCATTTGTGGGGATAGTTCCGCTTTAACCCCTTAGATGCGACAGACATATGTGTCATAGACGTCTCTAGTATTCCAGGGCTTTAAGGAACACTAATGCTTCAAATATTTTTAAATTTTTTTTTTGTTTTTTCTTCACTTAAGAGAACATAATGTTACAATCTGTATGTTTGTTTTTTTCGTACACTGATGGAATTTAGAGTGGATCTATTACCTCAAGAAGTAGTCTGCCTATTTATTTTACTGCCCTTATTTCTGTAAAAGTGAGCTGTTCTGGTGACACATTGTTGACCTTTATGCTAATTTCCTGCACGGTGTGTGGATTAGTTCTGTTCAAGGCCAAACATACCATAGTTACTAATAGAAGTGTCTCAAGTGTGTGGGCTGTGCCAGGGTTCAGTCACAGCACAGCGTGCGGTAATATTGGCCCAGAAAAGAAACAAATTAACATGAAGCGCCACAAAAAAGATTGATTTCTCTAAAACTTTATTTTGCAAAAAAAAAAACGGCCAGTTCAAAATAGCCTGTTTTTAACCCTTTGAGTGCCAGAGGGGTACGGCATGCATTGCAAAGCAATGCATGCCATGCCCCTCTGGCACTCAAAGGGTTAATTATCTTTAATTTTTAACCCTTTGAGTGCCAAAGAGATATCCAGTGCATTGCAAAGTAGTGCCCCTAGTTATTTGATCAGGCCTTAGCATGAAAAGTTAACCAGAGAGATCCTTGAATTGACCTCCCATATACTTAGACAGTGTGTAACATGATCTCCTCTTAGTCGTCTTTTCTCTAGAGTAAATAAACCAAGTTTGTCTAGACTTTCAAGTCTTCCATTCCCTTAATGTTGTTGCTTTTTGCTGTAGTCTCTCCAGTCCTAGAATAGCATTTTTCAGAACTGATGGCCTGTTACATGAATTTCTGCAGCTATGCAGAAAATACTGATGCATTCTCTGGTGTCATATGTAAGTTGTCGGCTCGGAGAGATTTATCCTCCGCCTGTAGCGGACTGGCTGAAATGGCACATGTGCCAGCATCTTAATCACAATTCACCAATATACTGTCTAGAGAGCATCTGAAAATACATATGTCGTCATGTGACTGTATATTATTACTTACCTCTATTAAATGGTATGTAAACTCTTATGAAAAAAAATATGTTTGATCCTTTGTCAGAATAAAATGATGGTACTCCACTGCAGGGAGATAATTCAGAAGTTATTAGAGAACAATATTTTTTTAACCCCTTGAGTGCCAGAGGGGTAAGCAACACATTGCTTTGCGTACCCCGCTGGCACTCACAGGGTTAAGTATCATGTTTTTTTCATCAGGTGGTGCTGTTTCTTTCAGCTGGTCTGTGACCGAAATAAGGGCAACACCACCACCTGACTACAAAAAAATTAATCTCCATTGCTAATATAATAAAATATGCATGTTTGTTTTGTAATAACATTGGAATAAAGTATCTCCAGGAGAGATGCTCACTTCTTCCCAAGTAAGATTTGACACCCATTTAAATTTCTTAATCGTTTTTATTTAGGCAATAATGTGCAGTTAAAGTGAACTAGTCAGTATGAAAGCTGCTTGTTTTTCAAGCATTGGTGTCCCGATAACGCAGGGTTAGGCAATCTGAGGCACCTCTGCCTTTGGAGGACTACAGTTCCCATCATCCCCAGACAGGCAATGGGCTCCAGGTTGTCCAACCTTTCTGTTAACCTACTGGATCATGAAACATCAGCATGTGAGAAGCAATGCATTGTGTGTGTGTCTCTAGACAATCCTGCTCTAGATGATAAAGAACATGAACGTGACTGACTGAACAGACAAGCTGGTGCCTATGGTGGACCCTTAGGGCCTGTTCTGTTTGTATATCTTGATCATAACATGAACAGTAAATATGGGCAGTCAGTGCGTGATCCTTGCGTGTATGTGTGTGTGAGAGATTGGGCTAAAATCACATTTGCAGTAAGCTTTTATCCTGTGTAGAAATTAGTATGATTGGTCCTAAATGCCTTAATGCCATATGCACAAAGACAAACATAGAGCAATTCTGGAATATACCAACTGCACCGTAGGTGACAAACATTCCCATGGAGGTTTTAACACACTGAGTGCTAAAAATATCGCAAATACATGTTTTATGGCTTTTCCTGCTGAGTATGATTGTCCCACTGCCAGGCAGTTCTCTATAAGTGATGGGAACAGCATCATCTTGTGGCCACAATAGGTATTAGTTTAATAAAAAATAAGTTCCTGTTGGTGGGAATGGCTTTGTTGTACTCAACAAGAGAAGAGCCCCATTTAAATCACTGAGATGTTTTATTCGCAGGACTGTATTTACATCTCTGGTGCCCCATGGCAAGGCACTCTAGGCACCCTTAGCCCCGCCAATGACCAGAACCTCACTCCGTTAACCCCTTAAGGACTACATGACATACTATGACTGTCATGGTCCTTATATACTTAAGGACCGATGACAGTCATAGTACGTCACATACTTTTTACTTACAGCGCTCCACCGGGAACACTGTAAGTAAAAATAGGGCCTAAAATTGACCGCTCCAAGACTGGAGCGATCTCTTTCAGGCCAGAAAGAGGCGCACCAATACACGCAACAGGTCACATGTACCAGCGCGTTGGCAAGTATCAAAACGGTCCTTATGGGACGGAAACGTCCCAGGACCGCTGGTCCTTAACGGGTTAAATAATGGACTGTAATTTGGTCTAATACTGGTGCAGGGACGTTGAGATTGCTTTGGTCACACCCACAATTCAGAATGTGGGCGCGGCCAGCACAGCTAAGGTGCTGCCCTTTGCATTTGGGCCCTCTAGGCCAGGATAGCCAAACATGATTCTCAAGAGCTACCAACAGTGCATGTTTTCATGTTATCCCTATGACCACAGGCAGATCAATAAAAGTGAATGAACCAATAATTAATCTGCCTATGTTCTAGCTGTGAGATACTGAAATCATCCACTGTTTGTAGCAATTGTGGAACAGGGATGACTACCACTGTGCTAGGCAGTTATCTACTGGGAAATCTGGGTCTGTTTATTTGTCGCCATGGTGAAGATGGGTTGCTCCAGAATTGCAATACTTTAGCCTTGGTGCATAGGGTCCTTCAGCACATTAGCTCTTGCTCATTCCTGCTCCTTACGTTTACCTGTTGCTTATATATTGTGCCACCTTCCCTCTCTGTTACTGCTTCCCTCTCTCACTGGATGTGCTTATTAGTCCACGGGAAATGTCTGGGTAACGCACGAGGAGATGGAAACTCTTACGGCTTCTCCACAAACGGTTAGTTTTCTAGGTGCGCTGCATGTGGTTGTGTAGCATCTTTCCCTGGGTGCCTTTCCTATCTTCTTTGTGTAGTTTTACCAGTAACTTTTTATTTTTTTATATTTTTTTTACATAGAGGTTATGAAAACTTGTTAGTTTTAGTTCTGTATTTCTCATTTTTAAAGTGAATGTGTCATCTTAACTACAGTTTAGTTAGTTTTACAGATAATTAAAATCTGCCTACAGTTATGTTATAGTAGCCATTTTTCTATGAATTAGTTTTTAAGTGCAACCTTTGTTTTAGTGGCACAATGTTGCACTTTGATAATTCCCTGCACATTATGCTAATTAGGTTTCTCTGTTGTCCAATACAGGTTACTGGTAACTCCGGGTAGGTGATCTGCCTCTTTAAGTAGGCAGGAACAATTCTAGAATTGCATGCAGGGGGGTGGAGCCTACCTTCCCTCCTTGGCTGCAGCTAGCCAACCAGCTCCAGAAAGATTTGTTCCTTGGTGAAGACAGGCAAGAGAACAGTTCTGATAAAGCTTTAGAAGTTTTTTATTTTTCTGTTAGAAATGGAATACCATCATTAGGCGGATTACCATAACTGACAATGCCCTTAGATGTGGCTAGCTCAGTGACCAGGTGCTTTTTCTGGACCTTAAGCCTTGGGGGGAAAATCTTTGCTACATGTTCTTTCCTCAGGAGTTGCACACAGAGACTTCTTTAAGCATGGTAATCTGAAGACAGAAGATTTGCAGGAAAGGTGAGCTACCCTTTGAGTGCTGCAGGTCCACATGTCCCACAGTGCCCCTACACACACTGTAGTTGGGTGATTTCTTATACAGTAAGGTTATTGACACTGTGAGAATGTCTTTACCATTGGAGCTTGGGGCCAGACCTAAGACTAAGGATGCTGGGGTCTCTGTATCCCCTATTGCGCATTGCTCTTCCTGTCATTCAGGGTTACCTAGAGAATTCTCAGGTCATTTATGCCCAGCATGTTCTGATGTCCCTGAGAGTCTTCCAGGGACCTCCAGCCATGCATTAGAGCCAGTTTGGGTGCAAGAGTTCAGAGTTGTTACTAGGGACCTCAGGTCCACTTTGCAACTCTTTCCATCCCAGTTACAGGGGGTCTTTCATTCTTGGAAGACCCCCTCCTTCATCAAGTCTTTACTGCCAAAGCCTCAGGGTGTACCTGACTTGTCAGATTCCTCTGAGGAGGAACTGTTGGTGGATTCAGATGTTGAGGAATGTTCTGCGGTGGGCTCTTATCAGTTTTTTGAGGACCCTTTTGAGGCTGATCCTGAGCCCTCGGCTGAGGGCTGGACCAGGACTGTTTTAAATACCCTAAACATTCCCTTAGTGCATGAGGTTCCTTCTGACGTCTTTCAGAAGCATAAAAAGCCCCTTACTTGCTTTCCACCTGACCCCACTCTTGACCGCCTTGTGTCTGAAGAGTGGAAATCTCCGGACTTGAAACCTTCTGTCTCCAAGAAATTTGCTAAGCTTTATCCCTTTAATGAGGCAGCGCTTGCTCATTGGGTTCATCCTCCTAAAGTGGATGCTCCTATCTCCAGGCTATCCAAGTCTACTGCTTTGCCAGTGTCTGATGCATCTGATCTAAAGGACTAGACAGACAAGAAACTTGAGGTCTCCCTCAAGTCCAACTTTGCCACTGCTGGTTCTGCCATGGGTCCAGCATTCGCAGCAGCATGGGTGAACAGGGCCATTGCGGTCTGGACTGAACAGCTCACTCTTGCTGTCCATCAGGATGCTCCTACTTCGTATAAGTTGCGCCTCCTTGTAAACATTTCTGAGGCACAGCACTATGTTTCTGCTGTCCTATTTGATGCCATCTGTTTGGTGGCTAGGTTTTCCGCCATGTCTGTGGTTGCCAGACGGGCTCTTTGGCTCAAGAGCTGGTCTGCTGACACTGCTTCCAAGAAAGCATTGCTCTCCTTACCTTTACAAGGCACTTCTTTGTTTGGGCCAGATCTCAAGGATCTGATCAGTGAGGCCACAGGGGGTAAAGAGTACACTTCTACCCTTAGTTCCTAGGAAGAAAACACCACTTAAGCATAACCAATATTTTTGTTCCTTTCAGAATGAGACACGTCCGGCAAACCAGACGGTTCCCTCAGCTCCTCTTACCTCCTCCAAGCCCAAACAGCAATGGAAGCCCAAGGTCTCCTCCAAGGCCAAGGCTTCCAAGCCTTCTTAGGCATGACTCACCGAACCCTGGTCCACACTCTGCTGTGGGTGGTCATCTGCGTCACTATCACAACATTTGGGAGAATTCAGTGACGGACCCATGGGTTTTACAGGTGGTGACGGAAGGGTACAGGATCCCTTTCGTCTCTCTTCCTCCCTTTCACTTCTTCCTTCTCATACGCCTTAGGGCGCAGATAAATGCTGTCTGTTCGGCGCTGTTCAGGCTCTTTTGGACAAGGACGTTCTGGAGCCGGTTCCAGTTCAGGACAGAGGTATGGGTTTTTACTCAAACCTCTTTGTGGTCTCCAAGAAAGACGGTGGTTGTCATCCCATTTTGGACTTGAAGGATCTCAATTCCTTTGTGACCCGGACTCATAATCACCAGGAGTCTCTATGGACGGTGATTGCTGCCATGTTCCCCGGGGGGAATTCCTTGCATCTCTGGATCTTCAGGACGCATATTTACTCATTGCCATTCATCCGGAGAGCCGGCAGTACCTCCAGTTTGCCTGCGACTGGGGACATTTTCAGTTCTCAGCTCTTCTGTTTGGTCTGACAATAGTTCCTCAGGTCTTCGGTCTTTGGTGTTTCATAAGGACAAGGTGGTGCTTCGCACCTCTGAGGAGTTTCTCCCGAAGGTGGTTTCGGAGTTCCACATCAATCAGGAGATTGTGGTGCCCTTTTTCTGCCTTGACTACACCTCTGACAATTAGAAGGTGTAACGGATACGGCTGCCACCCAGCCTTGGGTGACTCCGTTAGTCGCCGCTTCCCTCGCTCTGGAACAGGAAAACTCCACCAGCTTCTCCCAAGGTATCCCAATCGCCAGGCAGGACTAGTGTCAGGATAACAAGAACTCTCCCAGCATACCAGCAGCTTAACCTCACCAGACAACACTTGTGTAGGTTAAAACAAGAACTTTTTATTGTACAACATACAGGGTTTAAATACATACACAACAAGTTATCCACCCAGTAGGACACAATGGGGCTGTTGGTGGAGGGGCACATCATACAAAGAGGCACAATGGTGAAGTGGTAATATGCATCTTTACAAAAGGGTCAATGGGTGGAGGGTGGTTTCAGTATAAACATGCAGTACACTGAACACAAGGGGAGTGTCAACACACGGTATGATGAGACAATGGGTAGGTGACAACAAGATACAATAGGCCAGACCTGAGTGAGTTCACTATACAATGGGACAAAGGAATAGGGCTGGGTACAAGTGTAACAGAGGGACCAGAATACACAAAACAGGATGAGGTTCTGAAACATCATTAACATATTATTCTTTTGGGAAGTCTGATATCCTTTGACCAGGCTGGGCAGAATGTTCACTGGGTTTCTTGGTCACCCTGTACCCCCAATAAGTACAGGGTGACTTAGCCCCAAGAGGGGACTGGGGGGCTGCTAAAAGATCCTCCATGGCAAGGGGCAATCAGAGCAGAGATTAGTCTGATGGGGAGGCAATACCCTGTTCCAGGACTAGGTCCATAGTCTGTGGGCAGGAGGCTGGCCCTCAGGCCCCTCCAGGAGCCAGGGGCCCGGTGGTTCCTGTGACAGAAGGATCTCCACTTGTTAGACGTGGTGCGTTGTCTCAAGTTTTATGTACATCACACTGAGCCGTCAGGCAATTGGACGCGTTGTTCGTCATTCCTGAGGGTCCTAGGGCAGGAAGATCTGCATCCAAGGTGACTATTGCTTCTTGGATCAAGTCCACTATTCGTAAGGCTTATGAGCTGAGGAAGAAGCCTGTCCCTTTCAGGGTCACGGCTCATTCTACTGGATCTATTGGGACCTCTTGGGCTTACAAGAACCAGGCCTCTGCTGATCAGTTGTGCAAGGCTGTCACCTGGTCTTCTGTGCACACCTTTTCGGAGCATTACCGTGTTGATGTGCTGGCATCGGCTGATGCCAGCTTTGGGAGGAAAATCTTGGAGGCAGTCTTGCCTGTCTAGGATTTTCTTCGGTTCTTGGTGTTTCCTTCACTTTTGAGCCCCGTTGGCTCTAGTTCAGTGTGCTTTGTAACAGTTTGGGTGTTGTACCCCTGTTCAGTGTCCGTTGACAGTTCTTTGTTTGTTGGGCTATCTCTGATCTGATGGTTCATATCTGCGCTGGTGACTTTGGGGTCGTTGCGCCTGGTCCTTGCCTTACTTCCCGCCTCTGGGAAACTCAATGGTTGAACATCCCAGAGTTACCAGTAACCTGTATTGGATGACAGAGAAAAGAGGATTTTAGTCCTACCTGTTAAATCCTTTTCTCTTAGTCCATACAGGTTACTGGTCTCCCACCCTGTCAAGGGACCATGCTTGGCTGTCCTGTGGCAGACCGTGGGGGACCTTCGGGGTCATGCTCACAGGAGTCTTCTTTCCTGTCTCAAATCTTTCTGGAGCTGGTTGGCTAGATACAGCCAAGCGGGTAAGGTAGGCTCCACCCCCCTGCATACAACTCTAGAATTGTTCCTGCCTTCTTAAAGGGGCGGATCGCCTACCTGGAGTTACCAGTAACCTGTATGGACTAAGAGAAAAGGATTTAACAGGTAAGACTAAAATCCTCTTTTATGGCCAATTTGGCACTCTCTGTGCTATTCGATATTTACCCATTGGGTGGGCTCTGCCTAGAATCCTCTGTAGCACAGAAACTAACTAGCATAAAGTGTCAGACTGTGCCACTGACAACGGTTAATTTCTTCAGAAAGATTTAGATTACAAATAAATGTCTAATACAATATATAGGCAGTTTTTAATTCTCTTTAAAATTATCTGAACTTTTCTTAACATGACAGGTCTACTTTAACCACGTTGGAGCTGCTCAAGGGGATATTAAAGGGATAGTAATACCCGTTATAAAAATGTATATGTATTGCTGCTTAAAATAAGGTTACTCCTACAGCCTCCAAATGACTCTTTCAAAATGCATTTAGAAGCAAAAACTATAATTAAAAAAAAAATAAATAAAAAAATAATGGATTTTGTCTTCAGTGAATGAGTACAATGATTCTGGTCTTGCCTTTATAGTCAGTGACAGTGACGCAATAGTCAGTAGAAACAGTGCCACTGCACAGGACCATTGTGAGTTGCCTAAGGTCAAAGGAGTTGCTGACACTTGGAACAAGACTAGGTTTTCACACTCACAGCCAGTGTCTTCTCCACAGCCAGTTAGTTAACCAACTGAGCTTCTCCTTCAATTTGCTGTTGGGATACTCCTGTTTTAGTAGCATAAAAAGTCCCACAAAACATATACTTTGTTATAATATGTATTCCTTTCCCTTTTAAGGGGATATATTGCCTCAAAAAAAGTTTACCATCCGTTTTGTTAATAAAGCAGAAGTAGGAAAGCTGGTTGTTTCTTTCTTTCTTTTCTAAAAGTACTTTTAAAGGTAGTCTTCTCTCTGCTGTGTAATTCTTCGTAATGGGCACAGCTCTTCTTCTCCCCCCACTTCCCTCCCAGCTGCCCCTGGGAGTGCATTCAAGCTTCCCTTTGTTGTGGTGTGAATGGCTTCTATTGTTATATCAAGTTCTGGTTAGCATTACACTGTAAACTCAGTATAATACTAACCGGAGTTTGATATAACGCTAGAAGTCATTCACACCACACCGAAGAGAAGGGTGAACACGCTCCCTGGGGCAGCTGGGAGGAGGAGAAGAGCTGTGCTGTGCACTCCCAGTTAGAGGAGAGGAGAGACAAGATCTTGACAAGTACTTACTTTTAGGGGGGAAAAAAGCTTTCCTACTACTACTTTATTAACAAAACGTATGGTAACTTTTTATTTTTTGAGGTGATACATCCCCTTTAAGGCTTTGGTAACCCTCTTGTCTGGCGCTGAAGTGGTTACACACAGATTCATAGAAACCAGTTTCCTCAGTGGAAATGTCTGAGTAGTAAGTATAATAAATGTACCCAGCGCCAGGCGGTATGTCTTCTAGTCACTGCCCGTTACCTTTTACAGCTGGTCACTGAGGAGTATTTGGTGTCTGTGGATTTGTACATTGCATGTGAACCGCAGGTTGTGTGCTGCATGGAGTGATCACTCAAACATTAACACTTTCTGACTAATTTACTGTCTTCTTTTGCTTTCTCTAACACACCTAACACCAGGACGATGAAGAGGGGAGCTGGGCGCAGGTTGGAGATTCTTCACTAACATGTTTTTAGTCTGAGCTGTATATCTAAGTCTTTGGTTATGTGTCAATGAGCTATCTTTGTCTCCATCTGTTGGGGGGCTACAGCTGCCATCATCCCCAAACAGAGGAGATGTAAGGAGTTGGCTGCACCTCACATTAGTACTTGTCCTCAAGTCTCTGACCCGCCGATAGTACAAAAACCAGTATCTGGGTGGTTCTTGAGCCTCAGTCTTGTAGGATATTCTGGTGCCGGCTGATGGAGACGTGTGTTCTGTATGATGGCAGAACCAGAAATCTTCCTACTGTTACGGTTCTTTGATTGACCCTTTAGGCTTTATACACAAAAGAGGAGGAACACTTTGGAGCAAATCAATTCAACCCAAGGGGCTAAAAACATGTTCTTTGAACTGTGCTTTTAACGTCTTGAATGCTAGAGAAGTCTCCAACGTATTGCTTTGCCACTTTGGTGTTCAAGAAGTTAAAATCCCCTTTAAATCAATAGTAACTCTGGGAGATGTGAAATCCTCCTCCTCCTCTGGTGCAATCAGGTTGCTTCACAACTGCATCTCTTCTTTTGTGTCAGGTGCAGTGAACCTGCAGCCCTTCATCTGTTAGACTACAACTCCCATCATGCCCCGCTGACCGGCTGGCTGGCTGAGGGTGGCAGAAATTGTAATCTAGCAACTGCTAGGGGATGGTGTCAGGTCGCCAGCCCCTGCCTTACATGTTGGGGATGGGAGAGCATTGCATTGCAGAGCATTGTGCCGCCCCTTGCCCTGAAAATGTTGTAGTTATTTGCATTAACCCTTTGAATGCCAGGTTGGATACCTGCCTGGCTCTCAAAGGGTTAACAGAATTTACATGTTTAGTACTTGTGTACAGATTGCCTCCCCACCCCAGTTTATTTCACAATGTGCCAGTGTCATAGCACCCCTCACACAGTTTGCAGCTATTTCTATAACCTACCCAGCGCCCACACTGATTACTGCAGACCCCCCACCCTGAGTGCCATGGATTACTTCAAACCCACACTGTGTGCCACCGATTTACTGCAAACCACACAAGAGCCACTGTCACTTATCAATGTCTTGTGTTCTTTTCCTTTACATATTAAAATCCTACATTATATACAGGTTGGCATTTAATAGGAGGTACTTGTATGTATATAATATAGCGCCATACATGTATGCAGCGCTTTACAGAAGTTGTAATAGTTCAAAACAAAAATACAGAACCAGGTTAAGAGCAGTAGGCTAAAGGGTGCGGGTGAAAAGTACAGCAAAGCGAATCTTACACTGGGAAAGGGGCCCTGCCCCAAGTTACTTACAATCTAATTAATTCATCCCTTTTTGTTTGTAAAATTCTCTCCTCCCCCAACCCTGCCATTTGTCAGGCAATCCAGTATGTAGTCTGGGCCTGTCTCTTATATTTTGTGAGTGTCCCATACCTGTCATATTGTCCCATAGAAATGAATTGGGAGCGTTCTAGTGTTTGTACATACATGAATGACACGCGCACAGAGACACGCGCACACTTTGCCCTTGTGCCTTTATTAAAGATGTAAAATCTTCAGTCAGAATCAGATGTCCGGTCCATGGAGGCGGACATGACGGTTGCTAGCGTGTTTTTTCAAACTGAGAGTGCATGACCCTACTTAAAGGGAAAGTAACACTTAATATGCAAAAAAAGATATTTCTGTCGTCCAGTACAGGTTACTGGTAACTGGGTAGGCGATCTGCCACTTCAGTTGCAGGCAGGAACAATTCTAGACTTGTATGCAGGGGGTGGAGCCTACTTTCCCTCCTTGGCTGCAGCTAGCCAACCAGCTCCAGAAAGATTTGTTCCTTGGTGAAGATGACACAGAGGCAAGAGAACAGTTCTGCTATAGTTTTAGGAAAGTTTTTATTTTTCTGTTTGAAATGGAATACCACCATTAGGCGGATTACCATAACTGACAATGCCCTTAGATATAGCTATCTCAGTAACCAGGTGCTTTTTGTTGACATTAAGCCCTGGGGGGAAAATCTTGGCTACAAGTTCTTTCCTCAGGAGTTGCCCACGAGGCTTCTTCTTAATACATGGTAATCTGAAGACAGAAGATCATCAGGAAAGGTGAGCAACCCTTTGAGTGCTGCAGGTCCACATGTCCCACAGTGCCCCTCCGCACAGGGGTTTACCTTTGGAGTTCCTATTGGACACTTCTGCACTCATTGGGTATATCTGTATGTCTGTTGGGCGTTTGGAGCAGGTTTATGTGGTACCTAAACCCATTAGCTGCTGGTTTTGCATCTTTGGAGTTTTTCTGACACTTTTCCTACTGGTTCAGTTTTTTTTTTTTGGGTATCCTAACATGCTTTAGTGATGATTCATGCATTTTTATTTTACGGTTTAAATTTTGTAAAATTTGAGTACTGCACCCTTTACCGCATAGGCGCCATTGCTCCATTCACTCTTATGGGACTGTACAGTTTGGGACATATCTCTGCAACCGCATAACCTAGCGACTTCAGAGATGGCTCATTTTTCTTGTCTTCCCTTGCTCTATCATCCGGTTCATGGTTCTAGTGTGTTGGGGGGCTCAGTGGGCTTCGGGCACTGTTTGGGTAACTTTTCTGGGGAAACTACATTTCCCATGAGCGCTTGCTTCACGCACTCGTTTCTGATTGGCTCCCGCTGCGGCAGCCATTTTTTGCCATTTCCAGAACGCGTATTCTATGCAGGGCTTGGCCTCTCCTTCTCTCCTCTGCTGATTAACCCTTCGCCTGCCAGATAAGTCTATTTTAGTGATTTCTGGGGTGAAACTTCAGTCCTACACGCTGTACTTGGGTGATTTCTTATACTATAAGGTGATTTGACACTGAGAATGTCTATACCATTGGAGCTTGGGGCCAGACTTAAGACTAAGGATGCTGGGGTCTCTATCCCCTATTTCACATTGCTCTTCCTGTCAGTCAGGGTTACCTAGATAATTCTCAGGTCATTTATGTCCAGCATGTTCTGATGTCCCTGAGAGTCTCCCAGGGACCTCCAACCATGCATTAGAGCCAGTTTGGGTGCAATAGTTCAAGGCTGCTACCAGGGACCTTATGTCTACATTGCATCTCTTTCCATCCCAGTTACAGGGGGTCTTCCATTCTTGGCAGACCCCCTCCTCTGTCAAGTCTTCTCTGCCAAAACCTCAGGGAGTACCTGACGTATCAGATTCCTCTGAAGAGGAACTGCTGGTGGATTCAGATGTTGAGGAATGTTCTGCTGTGGGCTCCTCTCAGTTTTTTTTGGGATCCTTTTGAGGCTGATCCTGAGCCCTTGACTGAGGGCCTGATCAGGGCTGTTTTGAATACCCTTAAAACTCCCTTAGTTCAGGAGGTTCCTTCTGATGTGTTTCAGGAGCCTAAAAAGCCCCTTGCGTGCTCTCCACCTAACCCCACTCTTGACCACCTTGTGTCTGAAGAGTGGAAATCCCCAGACAGGAAACCTTCTGTGTCTAAGAAATTTGCCAAGCTTTATCCCTTCTCTGCGGCAGCGCTTGCACAGTGGGTTCATCCTCCCAAAGTGGATGTGCCTGTCTCCAGGCTGTCTAACTCTACTGCCTTACCAGTTTCTGATGCATACGCTCTGAAGGACTGGACTGACAAGCAACTTGAGGTCTCCCTCAAGTCCATTTTTGCCACTGCTGGTTCTGCTATGCGTCCAGCATTTGCTGCAGCATGGGTAAACCGGGCCATTGCGGTCTGGACTAAACAGCTCACCCTGGCTGTGTCTGTCAGGATGCTCCTACTTTGGATATGTTGTGCCTTCTTGCCAGCATTTCTGAGGCACAGCACTGTGTTTCTGCTGCCTTATTTGATGCCATCCATTTGGTGGCTAGGGTTTCCACCATGTCTGTGGTTGCCAGACGGGCTCTTTGGATCAAGATCTGGTCTGCTGACACTGCTTCCAAGAAAGCATTGCTCTCCTTACCCTTTCAAGGCACCTCTTTGTTTGGGCCAGATCTTAAAGATCTGAGCAGTGAGGCCACAGGGGGTACGAGTACCGTTCTACCCTTGGTTCCCAGGAAGAAAACACCACTTAAGTGTAATCTGTATTTTCGTTCCTCTTTATTTAAAAAATAAATAAAAATAAATAAATCCCCTTTGTTGCTTTCCACTGGTAAGGATTAATTTTGCCTCAGAGTTATCATTAATACTTTAGATCACTGAGGTTCACCTCAAATGATGCATCTCTCTGTTGCCAGACTTCTGGTCTCAGATTGATCGCTTCCCAGCGAGGTCCCTCAGGTTCTGGTATTTCACCCACAGGTGACGAGCTGAAATTTTTAATTTTCTTAAGATGCTGTCATCAAAGAGGTCAAAACTTACCCTGACATGCCTGCTAATTACAGATAAATGTGGACCGTTGTGTGCTATTCATTAGGATGGGGACAAATCCAAGTTAGCGGAGCAAAATGTAGAGTTTGTGTGCGCTTAGGGCCATATGCGTGAGAAATTCTGGAGTACACCAACTGCACCATAGAGGAGAAAGAAATTTTCCAAATTCTTGTTGATATAACATTGTTGACGTGAAGCAATGCATTGCCAACCCTAAAGTCCTTATGGTGTTAAAGGGGGGTTTAACCTGTTGAGTGCTAGAAGTCACCAAAGTGTTGTGCAGAAGTGCACTGGATAGCTCTCTAACATTCATTGGGTTAAATGTTGAGCGTTCTGATTTTTCTCCTGTAGTGCAGTTGGTTTGTCTTAGAATTACTCCAGCTGGATTTTGTGCTTAAAGGAGAAGTACATTTTTTATGAAAATAAAAATATATTATATATTTTTTTCTTGCTGAGTAAAACAGGGGTACTTCTGAGAGTTGCATATTTCCAGAATTATTACAGTTCCAGATGTTTACATTATCATTGTATTCTAGTGACCAGATAGTTATTGTGTTGCAGTCTATGGGAGAAGGGAGTCTCTGTTGAGTTCTCCATAAAATATATTGGAAATTGCTGAATTACTTCGTGTCTGTTTGAACTTTCAGACGTAAACACTCTGGATCTTTGTTTTCCAGAGCAGTCAGAGTACCCTTTGTGTTACTCTTCAGGACAAGCCCTATAACAAATGTTTTTATAAAAAAGTGTGCTTCTCCTTTAAGGCCCTTTGCACATGCTCTTGAGTTTCTCCCACCAGTATGTACTGGGTTCCAATGCATTGCATTCTACTTCCAGACATTGGCCTATGGAGATATGAACCACGAGTGGATCGGGAATGAGTGGCTGCCCAGCTTGGGGTTGCCCCAGTACCGCAGCTATTTCATGGAGTGCCTTGTTGACGCCAGAATGTTGGATCACTTGACAAAGAAAGACCTCAGGGGGCAGCTAAAAATGGTGGATAGCTTTCACAGGTAAGACTTGTGATTCTGTTTCAAATGTCCGCTATGGGCCGTATGCAGAAGGGAAGAGTTGAGCAATTCTGCAACAGACAGAGTTCCCCATATTCCCATAGGTTAATCTTGGTTTGTAAATCCTTGGATACAATAGTGGATCCAAATGTATTGCAGAGCATTCTGGTGCTTAGAAGCCTGGTTTAAATTATTGATTTAAAGGGATAGTAATTCTTCATTTTATCTTTATTTTATTTTGTAGGCATTAAAAAAACATGAAGAACGATATGTCTTATCTCTCAAACCTTTATGTTTTGAGAGATATTCACAAGCCGTTTACCCTCACTGATCAAAACTGTCAAGTCTGCCATCTAGCTGTCAGATCTGGAATCTGGTCTGCAGATCAACCGCTGGCTCTTTAGCAGAGCCGAGATAGCAAGATGTGAAAATAACTATTTCATTGGAAGGGTCTAAAAAGTGTGCTTGCAAACTAGGCACACCTTGTAGACTATTCAAATGAAGTACTTCTTCTATCTCACAATCTCGGCTCTGCTGTAGAGCCACGGCCAGTCCGCGGATCGGATTCCAAATCTGACAGCTAGATGGCAGACTTGACCATTTTGCTCAGTGAGGGGAACTTTGCTTGTGAATATCTCTCAAACCATAAAGGTTTGAGAGATAAGACTTATACCATTCTTCATGTTTTTTAATGCCTACAAAATAAATTTAAAGATAAAACGAAGTATTACTATCCCTTAAAAAAAAAAAAAAAAAAAACACATTGTGCAATCGGCTTGCACCACAATTGCTCCTTTTACTTTCTGTACACAGTACTATCTGTGGACAAGCAGCAGAGTTCCAAAATACCCCTTCCTTTGAATGGATGATTTGCATCTTTACCACTGTGGCACTCAAACGATTGACCCTCTAGAGGTCTCTGGAAACAATCTGTGGGATTTGTCACCAACATTACTTAAAATGTTCCCTTTGCCTATCAGGAATAGCTTCCAGTGTGGAATCATGTGCTTGCGACGGCTCAACTACGATCGGAAGGAGCTTGAGAAGAGAAGAGAAGAAAGTCAGAATGAGAATAAAGGTATCCGTGTGTTCTGTATTGCTGTATGGAGTGCAGTGCAATTTGTAACGGTCACCTCAGTCCTCTTCTCTGTGTTGTGTGGAAGAGAGAGAACCCTGAACACAGATGTTTTCAACCAGTGTGCAAAAGGCACTTTGTGCATCATGGAGATCTACTTATAGGGTACCTCTCATATCCTAAGAGTTAGGGTTTTGAAAGTGTGTGTGTGTGTGTGTATATATATATATATATATATATAATATAGTAGATTAAAAAAAAAAAAGTATCTTGCGCAATCCTCAAACCTTTATAGATTGAGAGATTTAATATTTTAAAGTTCCCCCCTCCCTCCCCTTTCCCTATTGGCAGCTGTAAAGCTGACAGAAGGAGATCCATGTCAGCCAACTCGAGTCGGCTCTTCAACAGAGCAGAAATGGCAATATTTAAAACTAATTACTTCACTGGAATGGTCTACAGTGTGCTTGCAAACCAGGCACACTTTATTCCAATGAAGAATTTATTTTTATATATCGATATTTTGGCTCTGCTGAAGAGCCGCCGGCTGGTCTCAGGACCAGGATCTCCTTCTGTCTGATTTAAGTGCAAGGGTAAGTAGGGGGGAACTTTAAAAAGTGATATCTCTCAAACCATAAAGGTTTGAGAGATGGGACTTGCTCAAGGTACTTTATTTTTTTAATCTACAATATAGCATCAACTTCTAAGCGGGCATTGCTAACCCTTTAATTGTGAGAACTTTTGATAACTAATACGTATTTTTCTCCTATGTGGAACCATGGGGGTAAAGTGGGGAGGAGGAGAGCTCCTTCTGGGGGACAGCGCACTTAACCTTTTTTTTTTTTTTTTTTTTTAAGACTCCCTTTCCACTTTACACACACACGCACGCTCGCTCGCTTGCAAGCGCACATGCTCCATTTTAGAAGTCACTTTGTTACATGAGAATCAGCAAGGGCAAAGCTCTGTCTGGCACCCACTTGCTTTGTGGTTTAGGTGCCTGACTTTCACTCTTTTAAATGGCCTTGTTGGATCATCAGATCCATGTTAGCTTATGCGTCTTATACGTCTGTGTCCTATCCTTGACTGCACTGGTACGGTTTAACCACTCTGTTTTCTTTGTCATTTTACTTGTTGTATGGGACTTTTCCTCTCATTTGGGATCAGTTGTTTCATGGCAGTATTGTTTCCACGCTTATTTCTTTATTTGTAGCCACTTTTGCTAGCTTTTAGTAGTTATTCTAAATGTTTTTGGTTCATGGTGCCTTTAACTGTGGCTGTATTTGGACAGCACATGCAATGTTTCCTTGGGACTTCCCTTGCCACCGAATGTGTGTTGGGGGGCTAGTGGTGGTTTTATCTTTCCACACTGGTTACTGGGACCCCCCCCCCCCCATATCAGGGGTGGAGTTCTGGTTACTGGACCCCCCCCCCCCCGCCCCATATCAGGGGGTGAAGTTTACCAATGAGTGGAGATCCAGAGCCATTTTAAACTTTGAAAACTACATCCCTAGCAGCCTATTCTTCACAGGCTTTTTGGCAAAGAAAGAGGTGGTCCTGTGCTGACCCGCTCTTAAAGATCAGGCAGATTAGCACCTGAATTCTTTCAAGGCAAACTTTGCTGCCTTTGGTGCTTTACACCCTACTTCAGTTACTAGGGCTATGTCTGTTTGGAGGGGTTCACCTTTTGGATGCTGTACAAATGGATGCTGCCAGAGAGAATCTGGTGGTTCTGATATCCAAGATTCTTGAAGCTAATGCATATCTTATGGAAGCAGCTTCTGATGTCGCTAGGTTTACTGGTAAAGCCTTGGATCTATTCATGGCTGTGGGATGAAATCTGTGGCTTAAGATCTGGTTGGCGGACCAATCTCCTAAGAAGTCTTTGGGTGGGTTGCGTTGTTTAAAGACGCGACCCATGAGAATCTCACGCATATATGCAGAGCGAGATTCTCATGTCACCCTTTAAATAAAGGTGACATGCTTATTGTGGCTTCAAGCCTCTTGCTGTTTACAATGCTCTATTTTAAAAGTGCAACTTTATACCTTATCTCTTCAGCTATCATCTGGTTTTAGGGAGCTATGCTTTTGGCCAAAAATATATTGCTAAACACCACAGTTTTTTATTTATTGTAAGTCACAGGTTATTTGTAAAGGTCAGGATCAGATATGCAGGCTTTCCTTTTGTTTACTTTGTAATAGCCAAGACTGACCACACATTTGTGTAACTTTTGGAACATCATTAATAAATGCTATTTTGAGTTCACAGGAACCTTTTTGAGTTCACCAGGAACCTGTATATTTTATCTGCAGATTCCTATCTGTGTGTGTCATCAGCATTTCCTGCAGTTCCAGTACAGTCACTTTGTTTACTGCCCTTTCTTTTGGGTTCCTTTTGGGCTGGTCTACTCTTTGTAGGTCTTCACAAAGGTTATGTCCATCTTGGCAACTCACAAGAGATCTCCTTGACTCCCTACCCAGACGACCTCTTACTCCAGACTCCCTCCGAGGAAACCTTGCTCATCCAGTTTGTCTTGCATGTCCATTCTGGAGCAACACAGTTGGGTTCTCAATTACAAGAAATCCCTGGTTCTTCCCAGGTCTTCTACTTTCTCGGTACGATATTCGTTACTATCCTGGGCAAAGTTTGTCTGCCAGGTGACAAAATTCTGACGTTGTCTCTTCAGGTATCTCAGGTGATATTGTATCCGTCTGCTGCATTCAGGAGTTCATTAAGGTACTAGGCTACCTAGTCTCTGCTCTGGAGGCAATCCAGTTTGCACAGTTCCATACAGGGCTAGATTTATATTCCAGGAACCCCTAGGCAAGGCATGTTAGGTGCCATTAACTCCACCCATGGCCACACACCCCAGTCCTCACAAAAAAAAAAAATAAATAAATAAAATAACCCATTGGTTGCTAGAGAGATGTTCTATGTATTGCTTCACAGGGCATTGGAAATTGTGTTGGCATTCAAGGAGTTAAATAACAATCTATAAAGGGTATAAAACAGGGACTTAGAAATCGTCCTGGCCTCACCCACAATACACAATGTGGGCACGGCCACCATAGCTGAGGCTCCTCTCAAAACTTGGTGCTCTAGGCAATTGCCTACTCTGCCTATTGTGAAATCCAGCCTTTGTTCCATACACAGGAGCTGCAACTGGACATTCTCAGGAATTGGTCCAGTAAATGGTGTCACCTTCCTATGTCATGTTTCTGCCCAACCATACAAAGCAGAACCTTTGGTGGCTTCAGAGGTCCCATCTATTTCTGGGACGGCGGCTTGTTAATCCCAAACTAGGTCATAGTCGCCACTGATGAATGGGGTGCCATTCTGGACCCTCAGACTGCCCAGAGTCTTTGGTCCAGGGAGGAGAACTTTCTGCCCCTCAATGTTCTGGAGCTTTGGGTGATTCTCCTAGTCCTGTGGCATTGGTCTGAGTCCCTTCAGAAGTCCCTGTTGCTGATCTAGTTAGACAGTGTGACAGTGGTGGCTTATATCAACCGACGGAGGGATCACAAGTGCATCAGTAGGGGCCAACATCCATAAGAGCCTACTTAGCCTCACACAGAACTGCAGGATTCCTTAGTTCTTTTCCAGGTCCTGGGGATCCTCTAGCTCTTGCAGTAGATACAGTGGTCATTCCATGACATTTTTCCTCTGGAGTATGCATTTACCGGTTCCTCTGATGCCCTGGGTGTTGCGGAAAATCAGAATGGAGCTGGCACATGTCATTCAGACATGCATTCCGTCCACATGGGGCAGTATTAGTATAAATGGCTTCTTACGGTTTGCCATGTGCCCAGGATCAAAAGAACCTTGTGACTTATTCAAGTAACCTGAATGGACAATACTTAGTGAATATTTGATGCTGGGGCCATTGTAGATTAGAACCCAGCATGCTGAGCTGAGAGAACAAAGGCCTTTTGCTGTCCAAGAGTGAAATCAAGGATGATTTGCATGGTTACCTTGGACAGATAGATATGCTTCCTTGTGCTGAATTTCACTATAAACTAAGCTAAATATAATTAATTGTAACACTGTATTTCTATTAGCTATAACTTTGTTGTAATAACCCTTTTTAGATATATTGCTTTAACGTCAGATGTTTCCTGTGTATTCATTCCACATAATTAACTGATATACCGCAACTCAAAAAATATTAATGTGATTAATATCCTAATTAGAATATTAGAATTTGCATAGTAATATTCTTTATTCAGGCCATGACTACAACAGCTGGGTCCTATGTGTCAACCTTAGGTGGAGAAGTTGAAACATTGATGGCTTTGCTCTTGAGGCCAGCATTTTGAAGAAGAATTTTTGTGACTTTGTTATTACTTCCATGCTACATGCTTTAACCCCTTAGAGACTGGCGGTCCTGGGACATTTCCGTCCCATAAGGACCGCTTTGATCCACGCCAACACGTCGGTACACGTGACCTGTTGCGTGTATCAGCGCGTCACTATGGGGCCTGATAGAGATCGCTCCGATCTTGGAGCGGTCAATTTCAGGCCCTATTTTTACTTACAGCGCTCCTGGTAGAGCGCTGTAAGTAAAAAGTACGTGAGGTACTATGACCGTCATCGGTCCTTGAGTATATCAAGGACCGTGACGGTCATAGTATGGCACATGTCGTTAAGGGGTTAAAGCCAGTATAGTCCCTCTTCTATATGTGATATGGAAACGGGGGTTCCAGTTGTCTTGGCTTTTTTTTCAGGATTGTCTTCAGAAAGAGCTTGTCCTAAGTTCCATTAAAGTTCAGATTTCAGTTCTTTCTGTCCTTTTCCAAAAGCATATTGCTTTACTTTCTGATGTGCAAGTTTTTGTTTGTGGTGGCCCATATGTACCCAGATTTCAGGATCCTACTCCTCCCTGGGATTTGAACTTGGTTATGGGAGTCCTTCAAAAGACTCCTTTTGAACCTTTGTCTATGGATTCTTTTGTCTACTGATGAACATAAATGCCTTTCTCTTGGCTGTTTTATTGATTCAGCGAGTGGCATGCTTTGCTTGTAAACCTTCTTTTTTGTTCTTCCACCGTGACAGAGTGGTTCTGAGGACTCCTGTAGGCTTACTCTCTACGGTTGTTTCTGAATTTCACTTCAACTAGGAAATAGTTCTTCCTTCCCTCTGTCCAGCTCCATCTAATAGGAGCAGGAGCTTCATCTGATGGATGTGGTCAGGTGCTTGAAGTAGTGTGTTTATCAAACACAGCCTTTTTGGTAATCCTATTAACTTCTTGTCGTTCCTGTGGGTCCCCAATTTCAGGCCAGGCTACATATAAGGTTTCAGTGGCTTCTTGAATTAAGGTGACCATTCACCAGGCATATGTTCTCAAGAAAGAAGCCTGTACCCCTTTAGATTACAGTACATCACACCAGGTCGTTTGTGCATCTTTCAGGCCATTGCACCTGTGTAGGTGTCCTTCCTGATGTAATTTTTTTCAGTAACCTTTTTGTTCCTGTTCTGTTTGCCGTGTTTGTGTCGACACTTGAGGTTCATGTTGTATCATTTAATTTCTGTTGGAACTGGTCTGTGTCTGCAGGGTTGTTTCTCCATTCCTTCCTGGAATTTTGGTGGATGCTTTGTTGTAGCCCCATGGTTCCTGTGTTCCTTTTCTTAGTCCATGTGGAGCACAGGACTTCACGCTCCAAGAACAACTCAATGGTCATGGACATGGGGTCCTCTTGGGTTCTCTGGTTCAGGGGATTTTTTTTTTTTTTTTATTATTCCACTTATTTCTTTTCTTTTAGCTTTGCTGACCCTGCTTTGTGGAATTAAAGTGGACAGGAGACGGAAACCTTTTTTGTTTAAGTTCCATGCCCTTCTGGAGGAGGGTACTTTACACCCACGGTTCCTGTGTTCCACGTAGGTTAATAGAAAAAAGGATTTATCAGTAAATACACAATTCTCTTTATTTCATTAATGACAAATGACTGATAAAATGTACAGCGTGCTCTGAAATTTTCAGATTGTTTTTAGGGGGGGCCTGGAGCAAAAAAAAAAACAAAAAAAAAAACACTGCCTTAACAACAACAATTTCACATTGCTTTAAATGGTACTTTTAACAACTCGAATGCTAGACAGGTCTACAACTCATTGCTTTACAGTGTATTGGAGACCTGTACAGCATTCAGTAGGTTAAAGCCCCATTTAATTAATTAGATTCACAATTGCTTCTGTCAGAGACGTATAGATTATGATTTGGACAGTATACGTTTGTAAGGATCTGCATTGTATCTGTCTAATTCTGTTTCTCTGACAGATGTGCTCGTCTGGAGTAACGACCGGCTCATTCACTGGCTTTTGTCCATTGGGCTTAAAGAATATGCAAATAACCTCCTAGAAAGCGGAGTCCATGGTGCTTTGGTGGCCTTAGATGAGACGTTCGATCACAATACATTGGCTTTGATATTACAGATTCCCACTCAGAATACACAGGTAACAGATCTTCTTGCACTTCCATTGATTACCGGGGGAAAGCACAAGAGTCATATTAAATGATAATTTTGCACAAGCAAATGCCTGCTATGTCCCAGGATGTACTTTATGCCCATCTATATATGCAGATAGAACAAAAAAAATCCATCTATACATATAAATAAAATCCTATCACAATAACAGTGAATGGGTGTACAGCAGCCATATATATATAACAAATATGAGATGCAGCACCAATATGCAGTTCCATACGTACGGAATAAACTGCCCAAAAAAGTTTCTATACAGATGAAGTTTGGTGTTTACATAAAAAAATACTAAACCAGTGATCACTGCAGTTCCATGATACACTGGCTTCTGCCTAAAGCTCCCACTCCTGAGCACCTTCTGTTACTACACAGTTTGACCATGTGATTGGTGAGCCCTTGTCCTTTTACCCAGTACCACACTGCAGGTGCTAGAGGACGCTATTAATCACAGGGCTGTGGTGAAACAGACCTCCCCAGCTCCAGTGTAACTTATAACTGATAGTGAATTGCTTTGTACGGATTGATTATTGCTGATGTCTCTGTGATTTCAGGCACGTGCAATGTTGGAACGGGAGTTTAACAACCTTCTCATTAGAGGAACAGACAGAAGATTTGATGACGTATGGGTTTGTTTGTTTTCTTGTGTCTTTGCTTGTTTGTTTTCAACTCCTTCTTTTATATTATGTATATAGAAGTTAATTGTCCAGCAAGGGCAGATGGTTGGGTATGCAGACAGGAATAGGACCTTTCCTCCACACTTGGCCTAGTCTAGTTCTTATATTTTGTGCCAACCTGGACAGTTACTTGTAAGTGCTATTGGTTGGCACCATGACCTTTCAGATACAGAAAAGCCTAGTAGTCCACTCTGTCAACATTGCTTGTAGAATGCCGATACTTTGGGCTGTAGAATGCCGATACATAAAAGGAGGTGCAATTTTGAAAAAAAAACGAACTGCACCATAGGGGAAAAGTAAGATCCCCATTCCTTTGAAGGGGGCTTTAAACCCATCAAATGCCCTAAAGGTCTCCAGTGCACCTGTATTGCTCTTTGCATGCAGCCCTTGGTCACTTTTAACACCTTAGGTAACGGCCCTGCGGCGGCACAGCCGGCACTTAAGGACCACAGATTTTTATTTATATTCTTCAACAGATTCAGGAATCCCGAGTGGCGTGTAGCCGCGTGGGGACCCCTGAATTCCAGGACATACATGTACATCATGAGTCCTTTAGGCACATTCTACACATGACGTACATGTACGTATTTAGTCATTAAGGTGTATAGTTTTTACAAACTCCAGTAACGTTTCATTACCATATTTCTTTAACCCTTAGAGTGGAGGAGAGGTGCCTAACAGGTTGCTTTGCAATGAGAGAAAAATGCCAACTCTAACTGAAAATTTGTTAAAACTGATTCATGCTTTTTAAAAAATAAAAAAATTGGGTAAATCTGTGTGTTTTTTTTTTTTTTTTTGAGGGTGTTTTATTTATGGCAAGATAACTTAAGGCTGTCACGGTATGGACTCACTTATGGAGAAAAGTCTTCCTTACTCTGTTTTTAGGATGACGATAAGAACTTTCGACGGGCACCGTCGTGGAGAAAAAAGTTCCGACCAAAGGATGTGCGAGGGTTAACTGCTGGCTCAGCAGAGACTCTGCCCGCCAACTTCCGAGTTAACTCCTCCATGTCTTCTCCTTCTATGCAGCCAAAGAAAATGCAGATGGATGGTAGGTCCCCCTTTCCTTTTTGTGTGGGGTTTGGCATGATGCGTTTGCGTGCTCTGGTGTTGCATGTTTGACCCCTTAAGCACCAGCCATGGATGACCAGCTTGTTCTGCTCTAACCTGATACAGGTCTGCTTTAACTGGCTTTTATTACAATGTGCGTTTTGATTAACCTGATGATTGCGGACACCAATTTAATGCAGTTTTCACATAAACTTATTACAGCCACAGTATGGAGATAGTATGGCTGTATTGTGTGTTCTTTGACACCTGAGACGACTATGACTGTGGAGAACTGTGGTTTCCGTCATCCCAACCCAGACATTAGTTGGCAGGGGATGATGGGAATTCTAGGCCTCCATACCTGGAGGTCCTCGTGGTTGCCCACCCTTTCCATAGAAGTAGACTGATGCTGCAATATAACTTTCATATATGAAAGCACATGTTACATTCACAGATCTATATGTAAATGTTTTCATACATTGATACAATCTGAATTATGATATTACAATGGCTGTTTTCAGGAAGGCTATGTGTAGCTGTTTTTGTTTGCATTCCTCATTTCCTGATAAGGAGACAGAGCAGGAAGTGAGGAATGGCTTCCTCTATCTTACTGAAAAATGGTGCATACAAAATGTAGAATTTTAATTTACCATAAAATAATACTAGTCCCTTAGATATAATTGAGATCTTATAAACTCTTAGTAGATAATAGTTCAAATAATTCAAATGATAACAAGTAAAATGTATAAAATATCTCAGAAGTTCCACAGCAAGAGGAATGCTGAACTCCATCGTGTTTGATCAAACTTACAGTTGTTCCTTTCAGAACCAAAGCATGAACCTGCAGAAAGCAATAACTAAGGTCTTACCTGACAAGATTGTCTCTTGCTGTTGATCTTTTGGGATAGTTATATACTTTATCAATTGAAGTATTTGAACTGTATATTCTGTTAAAATTATTTGTAATTTATTTCTAAGTGTACAGTTCTCCTTTAAAGCATGGAAGCTTGCATATCCTTCCATGATTTAGTCTGCTATTTGATATAATATAAAGTTGTATTATATAAATATATTTTCTTTTAAAGGGATAGTAATACTTCATTATTATTATTCCCCATGTTGTTGCCCTTAAAATTCTGAATTAAACAATACCAGCGGCATCTCTCAAACCTTTATGGTGGAGAGATATCCGATTTCAAAGTTTCCTCTTTTTGTCTTTCCCCTGACATCCGAGTTCTAGCTGAGAGAGAAGGGAATCCGGTCCCGGGACCAGCGGCGGCTCTGCAGCAGTGCTGAGATTGTGTTATAGAAACAGAAATCCTTCAATAAAATGGTCTTCCACGTGTGCTTGCAAACCAAGCACACATAGCAGACCATTTTTAGTGAAGGATTTCTGTTTCTATAACGCGATCTCAGGACTCCTGCAGAGCCGCCGCTTGCTCACTGAGAGGATTCCCCGGCTCTAGAATGCTGACGTCAAGGGAAAGGCAAAAAGAGGGAACTTTGAAAGCGGATATCTCTCAAACCATAAAGGTTTGAGAGATACCGCTGGTATCGTTGAATTCAGTATTTTAAGGGCTACAACATGGGGCATAGTAATAATGAAGTATTACTATCCCTTTAGGTCTTTTACTCTCTCGGATGTTAGAGAGATCGGCAGTGCGTTGCATAGAAGTGAGTTGAACCAGTCTCCAGCTTTCAAGTGGATAAGAGCCCAATTTAGAGACAAGCTACCTTTTTTTTTGTAAGTTACAGGGAGTTTCTTGCTGAGTAAAATAAAGGAACTCCCACTGCTTGTAGTTGCTTTATCCGAAAGTTATAACAGTTTAAACTGTCACATAGTAATAAAGCTGTTCATATTCTGTGTAGAAGTTTGGTCATAGACTCACCACTACCATACAGTGCAATAGAATAACTATGTGGACACCAGGTGGCACTATTAGTGTCACTGTGTAACTGTAATAACTTTGGAGCTACACATTTCCCAGCAGTGGGATTACTTTGCTTTACTCATCTAGAAAACACCCTAAAAGAAGGATGGGGGCGATTTGAGGCCCTCCAGTTGTTGTGGACTACAATTACCATCGTCACCAGCCAGCATTTGGCTGACTGGGGATGGTGGGAGTTGTATTCCACAACAGTGGAGGGCCTTAGGTTGCCCAACCCGGCCCCGTAACACATTTCTTATTAACCCTTTGAGTGCCAGAGGAGTACGGAATGCATTCCAAAGCAGTGTACCCCTCTGGCACGCAGAGGGTTAAACATGTTTACTTGTCTTTTAAATCTGTGGGAATTTTTTTGTCCTCTGTGGTGTAGTCAATTTGCTTCCGTTTGCCTTTATCTACCAGCTTGAGAGCCAGAGGTGGTGTTCCCTTGGCTTAGAATATGCACAGTGGAGTTAAAGATGAAGTGTGGGCTGGTGGCTTAAATGGACCAAATCAATTCTCACTCAGTACTTTTATCATAATGTTCTTATCAAAAATAAGAAAGTGTTACAGAATCTATATTCAGGTATTGGGGCAAAATGTGGCTCTCTGCATACCTATTCTCGATAGTGAAGTGCCCTTCCTGTCCGCCTATCTGCTATAGTGAGCTGTCCCTTTAAATGCCAGTTCCTGTCCCTTTAAATGCCAGTTCCTGTCCCTTTAAGTACAATTTCCTGTCCTTCGAACACCATTTCCTGTTTAGTGAGAAGGCCTTAAGATACTGTCTGCTATAGTCAGCTGGGTCTGGACACAGATTTGCTGTAGCAAGCTGCACCTGGAGTCCTGCCCTGTGTATTTAGCTGTCTCTGGGATGGTTCTCTTTTCCTTTCAGTTATCCTAGTTTCCTGTCAGCTGTAGTGTGTTGCCCCTTTAACCCTTAAAGTGCCAGAGAGGTGTGCAGTGCATTGTTTTGCAATGTGTTGCACAATACTCTGGCGTTCAAATGGTTAAACATAATTTCCTGTGTAGTGAGGTGGCCATAGACTCCAATTTGCAAATGTAATCTCTCCCTAGAGTCTAGTCTGTTTTAGTGAGCTGTTCTTGGTCTCCAGGTCTTTGAAGGGAACTGATCCTGGAGTTCTTTTCAGTTTAGTAAGCTGTTCTATATCCTCACTGGCCCTGCTCTCCTGTCTTCTCTGTGGCGAGCTGGCCCTGCTCTCCTGTCTTCTCTGTGGCGAGCTGGCCCTGCTCTCCTGTCTTCTCTGTGGCGAGCTGGCCCTGCTCTCCTGTCTTCTCTGTGGCGAGCTGGCCCTGCTCTCCTGTCTTCTCTGTGGCGAGCTGGCCCTGCTCTCCTGTCTTCTCTGTGGCGAGCTGGCCCTGCTCTCTCTCCTGTCTTCTCTGTGGTGAGCTGGCCCTGCTCTCTCTCCTGTCTTCTCTGTGGTGAGCTGGCCCTGCTCTCTCTCCTGTCTTCTCTGTGGCGAGCTGGCCCTGCTCTCTCTCCTGTCTTCTCCGTGGCGAGCTGGCCCTGCTCTCTCTCCTGTCTTCTCCGTGGCGAGCTGGCCCTGCTCTCTCTCCTGTCTTCTCTGTGGCGAGCTGGCCCTGCTCTCTCTCCTGTCTTCTCTGTGGCGAGCTGGCCCTGCTCTCTCTCCTGTCTTCTCTGTGGCGAGCTGGCCCTGCTCTCTCTCCTGTCTTCTCTGTGGTGAGCTGGCCCTGCTCTCTCTCCTGTCTTCTCTGTGGTGAGCTGGCCCTGCTCTCTCTCCTGTCTTCTCTGTGGCGAGCTGGCCCTGCTCTCTCTCCTGTCTTCTCTGTGGCGAGCTGGCCCTGCTCTCTCTCCTGTCTTCTCTGTGGCGAGCTGGCCCTGCTCTCTCTCCTGTCTTCTCTGTGGTGAGCTGGCCCTGCTCTCTCTCCTGTCTTCTCTGTGGTGAGCTGGCCCTGCTCTCCTGTCTTCTCTGTGGTGAGCTGGCCCTGCTCTCCTGTCTTCTCTGTGGCGAGCTGGCCCTGCTCTCCTGTCTTCTCTGTGGCGAGCTGGCCCTGCTCTCCTGTCTTCTCTGTGGTGAGCTGGTCCTGCTCTCCTGTCTTCTCTGTGGTGAGCTGGCCCTGCTCTCCTGTCTTCTCTGTGGTGAGCTGGTCCTGCTCTCTCTCCTGTCTTCTCTGTGGTGAGCTGGCCCTGCTCTCCTGTCTTCTCTGTGACGAGCTGGTCCTGCTCTCCTGTCTTCTCTGTGGCGAGCTGGTCCTGCTCTCCTGTCTTCTCTGTGGCAAGCTGGTCCTGCTCTCCTGTCTTCTCTGTGGTGAGCTGGCCCTGCTCTCCTGTCTTCTCTGTGGCGAGCTGGCCCTGCTCTCTTTTCTTCTCTGTGGCGAGCAGGCCCTTCTCTCTTTTCTTCTCTGTGGCGAGCAGGCCCTGCTCTCTTTTCTTCTCTGTGGCGAGCAGGCCCTGCTCTCTTTTCTTCTCTGTGGCGAGCAGGCCCTGCTCTCTCTCCTGTCCTCTCTGTGGCAAGCTAGCTGGCCTCGCTCTCCTGTCTTCTATGTGGCGAGCTAGCTGGCCTCGCTCTCCTGTCCTCTCTGTGGCGAGCTAGCTGGCCTCGCTCTCCTGTCCTCTCTATGGCGAGCTAGCTGGCCTCGCTCTCCTGTCCTCTCTGTGGCGAGCTAGCTGGCCTCGCTCTCCTGTCCTCTCTGTGGCGAGCTAGCTGGCCTCGCTTTCCTGTCCTCTCTGTGGCGAGCTAGCTGGCCTCGCTCTTCTGTCCTCTCTGTGGCGAGCTAGCTGGCCTCGCTCTCCTGTCCTCTCTGTGGCGAGCTAGCTGGCCTCGCTCTCCTGTCCTCTCTGTGGCGAGCTAGTTGGCCTCGCTCTCCTGTCCTCTCTGTGGCGAGCTAGCTGGCCTCGCTCTCCTGTCCTCTCTGTGGCGAGCTAGCTGGCCTCGCTCTCCTGTCCTCTCTGTGTCGAGCTAGCTGGCCTCGCTCTCCTGTCCTCTCTGTGGCGAGCTAGCTGGCCTTGCTCTCCTGTCCTCTCTCTCTCTCCTGTCCTCTCTGTGGCGAGCTAGCTGGCCTCGCTCTCCTGTCCTCTGTAGTGAACAGCCCTTGGACAAGTGTGTTAGGGCTCAGCCTGTGTTAATATAGTGTGTGACTGTGGTTAATGTTGTGGAGTTCTCATGACAAGTAACTGATAACTAACTGCACGCTGTGTTCTGCATGTCTCTTGTGGATATTGATAGGCAATGTGTCCGGAATACAAAGATTGGATTCAGCCACAGTTAGGACATATTCCTGCTAACGATGTCTGCTGGTAAGTGACTTCTCTCGTACTGTTCTCAGGGGCTTACTCATCAAGTTAAAGAGGTGCAATTCTGAAATAAACCAATTGCATCATATAAAATAATATACAATTCAGCAAAATCCTATTGATTTAAAAGGCAATTATAATACTTACAAAGTCTCCTCTTATGGGTATAGATAGTAAAAAGCCTGCGCAGCCATAAAAACGTCTTGTGTCAGCCACATCTGGGGTCAGAAATCTGCCTTCCTCAGCTAGCAGTGGGCAGGAACGTAACCTAGACATTGGTGGTCTCCGGCCATGGACTTCACGGGCTGCATGTGGTTCTTCCATACACGCCTGAGTGTTGGGGTTTTGTGTGTGCAGCAGTTGTGCGAGTCCCACAGTTCAGTGACTTCTCATGGGACCAGCAAGGGAGCCTTGGGATCTCTCTTCAGCCTCTCATTCTATTCTACCGTTTGGGCTCACATTGCAGCCCTTGTTTTCTTAGCAGGTCTGCTCCTGTGAATGGGGAAGTATCCTTGCGTCCCTTGAATGCTTGGGGAAGTATCCAGTGTATAGTACTTTGGATACCTCCCCAACAATTAGGGGTTAGCTCCAGAATTGCTACACTTTAGTCTGATGAGTAAAACCCTGAGTGCCAAGACAATGCTACTCACATGTCTCATTACACTACACATGAATGTACTGTCCGTACAGAATATGCCGCTCTAGTTAACAACACTTCTGGTTAGGAATGTGTCCGTCAGAGGGAAGTGAGCTTCACAATGGAACTTTAACATGTTAACCTTTTAAAGACCAGCAAGTCATGCAACAAATTAAAATGCTATGCATTGCACAACAGTCTGGTCCTTAAAGGGATAGTAATACCTGTATGTAAGAGTTTAATATTGTTCATCTGAAAAAAATAAATGAAATGCAGTAAATCCCATTGGTTAAAGAGGTGTATTTTAAGATTTATATGCTTTTAAAGCAGCTTCTTTGGTGCATATCTCTGCTAGGATCGTCAGAGGGCTCTCTCTCCTTCTCTGATCATGCTCTGTCTCATAATATTATTTGTGGGTGTCCACGGAGCATGCCGTTACCCAGAGCTGCGGAGCCTCGTGTTGCTGGCCAAAAAGTAATGGAGAAGACCACAATACCCATAATTCCCCATTCTACAGACTTTTTTGTGATTGGCTGGCACCCTTTCTGGTGGTCACCTTACTAATACCTTACTTAACCTATGCAGAGGCTGACTTTCCTGCTTTTCTCTCCAGTTTAACCCTTTGCATACCGGATAAGTACTTTTTTTCCCCATCTTTCCGGTCTTTCTTTACTACTCCCTTACTTAACCTATGCAGAGGCTGACTTTCATGCGTTTCTCTCCAGTTTAACCCTTTGCATACCAGATAAGTACTTTTTTTTTGGTCTTTCCGGGGGATACTTTCTCCAGTACATGTCTGACCCTAAGGGCAGGGCTCAAAATTTCCACTCGCCACTAGCCAATGGCGAGTGAAAATGTAGCCCTGGCGAGTAGAAATTCAGCCTTGGTGGGTATGTTATGGCTTGCAGTGGTGAGTAACTTTTCAGGTCTGGCTAGTAGCAAAGGACTTAAAATTATAAGCCCTGCCTAAGGGGCATATGGGGAAAACAAAAATAAGAATTCATGGTCTTCCCTTACTCCTCTCTCTCACTGTTCCTCAAGCCATGCTGGGCTTAGAAGGGAATATTCTTAGTCTTTATGCCCCTCATGTACTTTGGCTCCTACTACTCCCTTGGTGCCATTCAGCACTGACCAAGAGCCTGCTTGGGGTAAAACACTGATTAACTCTGTGACAACTATTCCATCTTCCATTCAGTGGGTTGCCAGTTCTTGAAAACCCTTACACACCATTAATCAGGTTGAACTGGTCTTTAGGGTGCATTCTCATGTTTCTGGGGCATTTTCTGGATTCAGAAAATAGATGAGCATATGGACTCTTCCTTCTCCTTTGGAGATTCCTATGAGGCTAACCCGGTCCTTGCTTTTGAGGGGCTCTTCTAAGCAGTAATGGTGACCTTTCAAGTCTGAGGGGGAGTCTGCTTCTCTGGATAGAGTCCTCGTTCATCAAATTATTTTGGAAGAATCGAAACTCCAGACAAGAGACTTTTCCTTAACAACAGTGTCTCCAAGCATTACCCTTTCATGACGGAGGTACTATTGTTGTGGGCTTCTCCCCTAGCAGTTGACCCCCCCCAGTTAATGCCTGGCTAAAAACATGGGCCTTTCCCTTGCAGATGCTGTTGGTCTGAAAGACCAGGCTGATAAGTCATGATTCCCTGCTCAAAGGGACAACGCTGAAGCCTATATTTGCTTCCACATGGGTCAACAGAGCCATTACTGTGTGACGAAAGCAGCAGAGGGCCAAATCCCTCAGGTCTCCCATACGCACCCCAACGCAAAGCCCAGAAAAACTTGGCAGAACAATTAATCTTCTGCAAAGTCTGACAACCCAACCTCCACATGACTCAGAGTCCTGGCCCATCAGTGCCTGAAGGGGGTCATCCCTGCCTTTTTTGAGATGCCTGGGCATCTTCCATGATGGACCAGTGTCTTTTGCAGTTGGTATTAGAAAGGTACCACATAGCTTTCAGGCCTCTTCCTCCTAATTCTTTTTTTTTTTTTTTCTTCAAATATTCTGCGGGACCCAGAGCAAGCACATCCCTTCAGACACTACCTCCAAACCTGTTCTGGTACCACTCCCAGCCCAAGAGAGCTTCTCAGGTTTTTATTCCAATCTCTTTGTGGTCCACAAAAAGGACAGCGGCTGTTGGTCTATTCTGGACCTGAAACATTTCAACCAGTACGTGGTTGTTGCACACTACAAGATGGCATCTCTGCTCTCTCTCTCTCTCTCTCTCATCACAGCAATGTTCCCAGTGGAGTTTCCGACCTGCCTGGATCTTCAGGATGTCTACCTTCACGTCCCATTTCACTTAGATCACCAGCCCTTCCTACATTTTTGCTTTTTCATGCAGTCACTATCAGTTCACTTCCCTCCAGCCAGGCTTCAGCTCCCAGAATCTTCATGACTATCATAGCAGCCCTGGCCCCATACATCCATTCTCAAGGCATTTCTCTGACACCATATTTGGACGATCTGCTGATCAAGGCTCCTTCAGAAGACATATTGGCTCTCCATATCCAAGAGTGTGCTCACGTACTAGTGCATCAAGGGTAGATCCTCAACTTAGAGAAGTCTTCTCTTATCCCATCCCCAATCTTGGTTTTTATTGGACTGAAGTTTGACACCCTTCAGGGAATCGTGCTCCTGAAGGAGGACAAGATCCAGCTCCTGTACCAGTGGATTGGAGTAACCCTCAGAATGATAAGGGACCACATACAAGTTCTAGTGCAGACACCAGACGACCCAGAAGAAGTCCATTATACTCTGTTCCACCCGAGGGATCAATGGGACAATCTGTCTTGTCACATGACCCTCTCTCTTGGCGAGGAGGACCACCTCCATTGGTGGCTTAATTGCCCCCATCTGACTCAAGGGCAACCCCTTTGTGATCCCAGAGTGGAACCTTGCCATGACAGATGCAATTTGGAGAGGTTTGGGGGCAACCCTGGGTCACCTGGCAGCACAGGGCAGGTGGATAAGGGAGTAGAGTATCTCGTCCATCAACATTCTAGAACTCCGCTATCCACCTAGCTCTCCTACATTGGTCCTAGGTACTCACAGAAACTCAGTTGCTTTTACTGTCAGCCAT
This sequence comes from Rhinophrynus dorsalis, assembly GCA_037306005.1. NCBI lineage: Eukaryota > Metazoa > Chordata > Amphibia > Anura > Rhinophrynidae > Rhinophrynus > Rhinophrynus dorsalis. Next base: position 473,335,217 of record CM074722.1, read on the forward strand.
CTCAATGACAGTGACTTGTATCAAACGCCAGGGAGAAACACAGAATGAGACTGCATGGAAGGAATTGAAGGATCCTCTTCAATGGGCAGAGGCACATGTGCCAGCCATCTCAGTGGTCCATATTCCAGGAGTGGAAAACATGTTTGCAGGCTTCCTCCGCCATCGAGACATGGATCCATGAAACTGGGAATTGCATCCTGACTTATTCTACCAGATAGTTTAACACTTGGGTATTCCAGCAATAGACCTTATGGTGTCCCGCAAGAATAGGAAGGTTCTCAAGCTCTGTGCATGGATGATGGATCCCCTGGCCTTTGCTACAAACACAATGTCCATTCTGTTGAACTTCCATCTGTGGTTTGTGCTTCCTCTGATTCCTAGTGAGATAATTTTTGTACTATGATCCAAGCCAGGAAACCTGTTTCCTCAAAGGCATACCATAGTATTTGGTCCATTTCCCATCAGTGGTAGTGCACCACTGATGGGAAATGGACCAAATACTATGGTATGGACCAAAGTATGTCTGCTTGGTCCTGGCCTTTCTTCAAGATGGCGTGCACAAAGACCTAAGCACCTTTCAGGTGCAGACCTCTGCCCTTTCCAAGAGGCCATTTTACCAAACATCAAGACCTTTACCTAAGCGGTATCTCATGCCTTTCTTTCATCTCAGGATCAAGTACCAACATGGTACATCAACTTTGTGTTATTGTCCTCCAGAGGCTTTCCTTTGAGTCTCCTGATACTCAAAATGGCTTTCCTTTTGGCCATTGTCTCTGTGCATTGTGTGGCTAAGATGCAAGCTCTGTCTTGCAAGCCTCCTTTCCTGGTCTTTCTCCTAGGAGGTGCTTTGTACCTCGTAGGAGTTCTTACCCAACGTTGTTTTAGAATTTCACATCAATCAGGAGATGATTGTGCCTTCCTTTTGTTCTGGCCCTTCAACCACACAAGAGAAAGTTCTCAAATTGTTGGTAATATCTTAAGTATTTTAAGGTGTGTGGTGTGGGGTGGGTGGGGTGTGTGTGGGGTGTGGGTGTGGTGTTGAAGAGGAGGGATCTCTGTATGGACTAAAAAGAAAAGGATTTAACAGTTCACTAAATCCTATTTTTCCATATTGCTCAATGATGTGCCTTTAAATTGTGCTATATTCCCCATGAATTTTAGAGTGGTCTCTGATGAGCATCATTTAAATAAATGGTATTTTACAAATATTTGTTTTTCCCTTATGTGGTGGTGATATGCCTGAGAATTGATCCATTTTATGTTATCGAATAAGACCCTTGGTTCTGTAAAGGTAAATTAAGGTTGCTAGATATTGGGTAGCATGCAGATTAACTTTTTGAATGCAATAGGCGTGCACAGTGTATGAAAAGCAACAAGTTGTGTACCCCTCTGGCACTGAAAGGTCTAAAAGGATAGTAATGTTTCAAAATAAATGTGGTTTCAATTAATCTTCATAGTATTTGAGCCATGGATAGTGTTATTTCAGTACTGTCAGAGTTGTAGTTCAAGAGTAATTGAATGATAAAGTATCCCCCTCCCGCTCCTTTTACTGATGTAACACTGCTCACCTCAGAGCAGAAAGGTGATCTCCATATGGTTTGCAGAGAGGGACAATCTTCAATTGGCCTAAGGGAAAAACCGGAAAAACCTTTCAAGGGGGGCAGGTTTTTCCGAATGCTCACAGTAAGAAGATTGTCCCTTGCTGTGATCTGTCTGGTCTTAAAGTGTTATTAATGTCCAAAAAAAAGTTTTTTGCATTTAGAAGAGCTTAAAAAGCTGAGCTAAATGCAAAAAAGTATATCTCAAACCATTATGGTTTAAGAGATACAGGCGTTTAAAGTTCGCCGTTTCCTACCGACATCTGTAAAGCTGTCCGCAGTAGATTCATGTTGGTCGACACGGAGGCTCTTGAGAAGTGCTACGATCTTTTTACTTACTGGGAATCCCTTCATTGGAATGGTCTAAAACATGTGCCTTAGGAGGGAGGGGGATACTTTATCATTCAATTACTCTTGAACTACAACAGTATTGAGATAACACTCTGTGGCCCAAATACTATGCAGATTAATTGGAGCTGCTTTTATTTTGAAACATTAATATCCTTTAAAGACAGACACTCCCATATACACAAAGTCAAAATCAGGATCTTTCTGGGGCAAACCAACTGCATGATGGGGAGCAAATAAATATTACCCATATTCGCAGTGACTTAAATGGGGCATTTAATGCTAACGAGGGCTCCAGCCCATTGCTTTGTAATCCGTTGGAGACCTCTCTAAAACGTAAGGGGTTCAACGTAATCGGAGCTGCATTTATTTTGAAATATTACTATCCCTTTAAATAAGACTCCTCGGTTCTGCAAAGTTCCATTAGGGTTGTGACCTTTCCTTTAACCCTTTGTGTACTGGACAGGTGTCCAACGCATTTAAACACAATTCTTTGGATACCCTTCTGGTTCTCATAGGGTTAATTTCTCTCATTGCAATAAGGTGTTGTTCCAGTGTACACTACAGCAGGGAGTGCTATTGTACAAAGGCTTGCATTCACTGTACATGATGGTACAGCTTTGCCATCCAGCCCGCAGTCTATAGTAAACTTCTCTCTCCTTTCTCTTCCAGTCTACCCGCATTACTTTTACAGATGATTATGCAATGTTTGGATCGACTCCGATTCGGCATTTCCAGACCCCCGGAGAGTTCTCGCTACAAAACAAGCTGATCAGACACTTTGAAATATTTTAATACAGAGTTTTTAATTAGAAAGTCAAATCCTAGTTAGGACAAATATTTTAGAATCTATTGTTTGTTATATTTCTGTAAACGTCTTCATGTAACTCATTTTTTTTTTTTTATCCCCCATGTACAATTTAGTCCTCTGTATCTTCGTTCATTGTTCCTTCGTGGGTTCCTCCACCCCCCCCCCTTTCAAATGTACTGTAACTCCACTTAACCCTTTGGGCACCAGAAGTTGTGAGCTTTGCTTCACATTTCGTCGCTCACCCCTTTGACTTCCAAAGGATTAAGTCCCCTGCCAGTCATCAGTGGGCTTTTGTAAATGATTCTAGTATTGTAATTTATGGTTAGATTTCTTAATGAATCTGATGAAAATAAACGTCTTTTTTATTCTATTTGTACAGTCTTAGAACTGTTGTTAATTACAGGTGTTAAGTGGTACAAAGATCCCCAGCGTTTTAGTCTGTATATTGGGATTCCCAAACTGCAGTCCTTAACCCTTTCAGTGCCAGAGGGGTACGGAACACATTGCAAAGCAATGCGTTCCGTACCTGTCTGGCACTGAAAGGGTTGAAATGGGCTAAGACAGTGCAAGTTGCATCGGATAACTGTGATTTTTCTCGCACATGTGATCCAAAGAAACCAAAAGTAATTCTGGAGCTACTACCTCAAAGGAGACCAATTCCAATTGATTTAACTGGGGCGTTTAACCCTTGATTGCCAGAGAGATCTCCGTTGCATTGATTTGCAATACTTTGGCACTCTTCTAGCATTCAAGAGGTTAAATTCCTCATTTAAATCCCTTTTTTTTGTCACTTAAGGTACAGTTTAAATGCCCCAGGATTACTCCAGTTTTTGTTTGAGCACAAGGTCGTTTGTCCCTGTTCACACCGGCGACATTAACACAGAATTTTGAACGCTGTAATTGGACAAGAACTGTTACCACTAAATCTCTTTGGGTATTTTCCCATGTGCTGCAGTACCTCTGTATCTCCTGATGTAAGCTGTTATAGCTTGCTTGAACTGTGTCCATCCAAATGTCTGATCTGGACTGAGACCTATGGTGCCAGTGTTCAGATCAATCGCACTTGTGACGTTGGATACTTGTGACATTAGAACATACAGCAGTGACTGGCTTAACATATGGATGTCTGTAATTAATATGTGGGTGATGCCAATATGGGCCGGTCCCTTCACACTCCTGCAGGAAAATCCCCAAGGGGACTGAATGATGCTGTTGCTTGTGTGAACAAGGCATTTTTTAACCTCTCCTGTACAAATCATGTCTGTTCCGAATACCCGCACCGTCTCAGCCCTTAAAGAACACAGTCTGGGGCCCTCCTTTCTCTACACAATCCTTAGAATGCATTTACAGTCTGAAACCAGCCAACCATCTCTCAACTGTTTTAACCCTTTGAGTTCCAGTGTCTCCCACAACATATCCATTTGCAAATCATTTCACAAGCCACTGATACACAAAGGGTTTGAAATCTGGTTGGGTTTTGGGGGAACGATGGGTGGGGGCGGGGGTTATGATTCCTGAGCTGGTTATAACTCTGTTTTGAATATCAATGTTAAAGATTTCATATCATATCCTTTTGTTAAAAAAAAGCTATAAACACAACATTTTGTTATTCATAAGGAGACTTCAGAGTTGTTAAAAAAACAAAAACAAAAAAAAAAAACTCATCTGATGGGCCTTATAGTACATTATTAACACTTTATCAACCAGAAGGGTGTGCAAATCAATGTTGCCCGCCCCGTTGGTTTTTAAAGGAGCAGTGAATATTTTTATGCAGCACATCATGGCTTTCCCTGCTGAGAGAAATAAGAATTCTGTCACTGTAGAGGCATTCTAAAACATTTTATTTTTATCAAACTTTTAGCAATAATGCCATCTCGTGTCTAAAAGGCAGATTTGTTTTGTATAATGTACTCTATGGGAGAGTAAGTCTTGGACTACAACTTTTCATAGAAAGTGATAGGAACAGCTCCATCTGATTATCACAGTAGAGACCTACAGTTGAAAATAAAGTCTGAGCTGTCTTATCTTTTGAATGACTTCTCTCCCAGCAGCGGGACAACCCTGGCTTTACTCTGCAGGAAAAACATGATTGAGATATTGTATAGATATATAGAAATTTAAAACTTCTGCTGCTCTCTTAACCCTTTGAGTGTCAGGGGGTATGCAATGCACTGCAAGGTAATGCGTTGCGTACCCCATTGGCACTCAAAGGGTTAAAACCATATGTACAAAACAGGAGGAGGAATTCTGGATTAAACCAACTGAAAAAAATCACCAAATTCAGTTAAATTTAATTTTTAACCCGTTCAATGCTAGAGAGAGAGGTGTCCAACACATTGTGAATCAATATTTTGGAGACCTCGCTAGCATTCAATGGGTTAGAATCAAAATTTTAATCAATGGGAATGTGTATGTGTCCCCTACGGCGCAGTTGTTTTGCTTCAGAATTGATGCCTTTGTGCATAAGGCCCTTATTACCTTATTCACAAAAGAACAGTGATTTTGGAGACAACCTTCCGCTCCATGGGGGATCTGTAAAACTGCACATTGATTTAAAGCGCAACAAGAATTCTGGTGACTAGCGCTACTGAGCAGCTAGTCGCCAGATGTCGGATTATTTGATGCAGCAGTTTTTTAAGGTTGGTAGTTCTGCTTTAAATGGGGCTTTTAACCCCATGAATGTTAGAAATGTTTCCAGATCATTTTTCTTGCATTGTTTTGGAGACCTGTCTAGCATTCAGAGGGTTATTATCCCCATTTAAACAGTCAAATATTTGATGCATTTTTATTTCTCCCCTATGGTGCATTTGGTTTTGTCCAGAATTGCTTTCCTTTTATTTTGTGCAAAAAAAAAAAAAAAATGCTGGCCTATCAAGTAGTTTCAGTGTGGACCAATTGTAGCTCTCCTATCTGTTAATGTCCACCCATTGAACGCCAGAGAGATGTGCAGCTGGTTGCAGTGCAATGTGTTGCACACAACTGTTTGGCACTCAGGGGGTTAACAATGTCACAGCTTGGTTATGATTTTTCCATAAAGCCTTATGTTTTTTTTTTTTTTTTTTTTTTTTTGTTTGTTTGTTGTTTTTCTTTCCTGTGATTCCTCTATGCGTTTTATACATGTTTGAAGAACCAATCAGGACTTAGATTGATCATGTAGGCAGGATCTCCATATGTTGGGGACTACAACGTTGGCTGGTTGGGATCCTGGGAGTTGTAGTCCTCAACAGCTGGAGGTGCACTGGTTGACTGTCCCTGATGAAAGCATTTTAGACCTATCGAAGTAGAAAGGACTACATTCAGTGTGATATATAAATATATAAATAAATCTGTTCCAATCAGGATGTATTATTTATTACATGTAACATTATATAAACCATGTCTCTTATTGTTTTAAACTTTTATTTCGTCATGTATAAATTGGATTCATTGTTACATTTTTTTTTTTCTAATCTTTTTTGTGTAATTGCTGATTATGTAACAAAGTATGTACAGTCTATGTACTTTTGGACTATTTTTATCACAGTATTATTTATTGCTTTCTTTCAATAAAATACTGAAGCATTTTCCACTGCCAATAAAAGCTGGAAATATTCATTATTTGTGCAGTCGGTTTAACTGTACTTTATACATGTTAGGATTAATAAAATTTTAAAAGTAATAGAGCCTCTCCTGTCACCATTGTTTTTGGTGTGCGCATCTATAGATTTCTATTTTATTATTTTACGAAATCATAAAAATAAGACACTTCTTTTTTCAGCTATACACTTTTTTTTTGTTCTTTCAGGTTATTGAATAGATTAAAATGGAACTAACACTTTATAATCATGACTAAGTTGATTTTGAAAGGCCTTCCAGAATTGTCTATCATTTATTTAAAGGGATAGTAAACCCCCCAAAAAACTGTAAGCCAAATGATAGGAATAATAAAAACATACTTAACATCCTCATTCCCATCTATCAAACGGTTGTGGTTTGAGAGATGTAATAAAATAAAGACCTCCGCTCCCTCCCCCTTCTCATGCGTCCGCTGTATAGCGGACGTCATGAGATCCTGCTTGGGACCAGACTGTGGCTCTTCAGGAGCGCTGTCAGAGATATCTAACTATGATTACTTCATCGCAATGGTCTACAACGTGTGCTTGCAAGCCAGGCACACATTGTAGACTATACCGATGAAGTAATTATATTGGCTATCCCGATGACAGCGCTCCTGAAGAGCCGCCTACAGTCGGGCGACTGGATTATGCCTCTGACAGCTTTACAGCTCGTCAGGCAGAAAGGGGAGGGAGCGGAGCTCTTTATTTTCTTACATCTCTCAATCCATAACGGTTTGAGAGATGGGAATGAGGGTGTTAAGTATGTTTTCATTATTCCTATTATTTGGCTTACAGTTTTCTGGGGGGTTTACTATCCCTTTAAAGCGGAACTACTACCCTATAAAAAGTCGCCACCCAATAATTAAGCATATGGCGACTAGCTTCTTAATACTGCTATTATCTTCCACAAATACGTGTGTTGAAGTAATCCTGTTTCTTCAGAGACTGACGGACAGGCTTCTTGCTGTAGTGCCGTCTGCACGCCTGCGCCGTCAGTCCCTTCTGATGCCTTTCGGCTCCATGCAATGTCTCCTAAAGGAGACCAGGACAGAGAACGCAGACGTCTCTAGGCCAAGATGTCGGAGTCCAGGCCTGGCTACCGGTCTGTAAAGAAAAATACTTCAAAATGCAGTACTTGTGGAAGCTAGTAGCAGTATTAAGAAGCTAGTCGCTATATGCCTAATTATTGGGTCGTGACTTTTTATATGGTGGTAGTTCTGCTTTAAAACTATAGTTTGTGATATTTAGCATTATTTATTTGTCAGTTTATGTAGAGTCCCCAGTGCTTTCTGGTACGAGATTGCGGTTGGGATGGAGTCTGAAATATTTGCATCTGACACACCAGGCCGTGCCGGCCAGTACTGCCTAATATGCATAAATTTACAAATTAATAAATCCAAATATCTCCTAAACCATATAGAGTAGCTAATCATTTTTCAAAATCACTCAAATAGTCTTATAAAATGTTAGTTCCCCTTTAACCCCTTAAGGACCAGAGGTCCCGGGGTGTGTGTTCCTTTAAGGACCAGGTAGTGAAGTTTGACGTGCCGGTACACATGACTGATCATGTGTGCCGGATGCCGAACGAGGGTCTGAGAGTGATTGCTTCGGTCTTGGAGTGATCAATTTCAGCCCTCGCTATTAAAAAATACGTGATGTGCCAGGACCATCACTGGTCCTTTAGGTAAAAACAGCAGTGATGGTCCTGACACGTCACTGGACGTTAACAGATTAAACTAGGAGCTGAAATGTTAAAGGACTTTTTATGCACAGGAAAAACAAGGTCAAATGTTGTTGTACCTTGTGACCATAATATAAAATTGCAGATTAATGTGAAAAAATAGATACAAATAAATTTATCTTATATCCAATGTTGAACACAGGAACAGTGGGTTAAGGTTAAGCCTCAGTTTCAAGTGACCTGGCCCCATGAAACTGTTTTGGGCATTTCTCTTAGCTAGACCTTTTTGTTTTTCTGCTACGATATAGGGTTGCGTAACCCCCCTCCTTTAGGCTGGCTTCCCTGTAGTTGGATTGACCAGTTCACAGGTGTATTTCAGGACCTATGGAGGATGACTTTTGTGCATGTCTTTAGCTCACAGTTGGAATTCTCAGAAGTTATTTATTTAAATGGTAGTCTGAAGACTGGTAAGTTAACCAATTGAGTGCTATGGTCCTACTTTCCGTGTCCCTCGTTCTGTGGCCCACATTATTACGTGGTGTTTCTTGTCTGTTATCCACTCATATTAATCCTCTTTACGGTTTTGTATGCTTTAAAGGTGGTTGCTTGTACTGTGTGGAATTTTTAACCCTTTGTACTTGAGTGATTTTTACACTTCTAACTGGACTTCTCTCTTTGGAGCAGATGATTTAAATCTTTTCCCTTTTTCTACCATTTCTCTAAGTATATATACAGTTTTCACTCCTATCTTTCTTTTATTAGTACTTTATTTTATTTGGTGCAGCCCCATTAAGAACGAGTTTCCACGCAGCAGCCATCTTTGTTGCATGCAGTTCATGACAAGGACAAGTCTCTGCCTCTTATTGTCACACAGGAGCCAGAGGGGGCTCAAATTGAATAGGATGAGCTGCACTACCACATAGTCACCCTGAGAATTTAGTTCAGAGCACAAAAATCGCAGATTTGCTCAGCTGGAGAACCAGTTGCCATATAAAGTACACTGAGCAACGACATTCAACTACATTTTCCAGAATTCCCTATTTCCCAGGCTTTCTGGACTGGACAGAGGCAGAATCCATCTTTCTTTACCTTTGTACTTGCTATGCAGAGGCTTTCTTCCTAACAGTAAACCACTTACTGTCTGGTAAGTACTTTTAATAATTTTTATTTCTAAGCACTTTCTCATACTTTCCAGCTACTTTGGACTATGTTGGTCTTGTTTGGGGGGTTTTCTCTTAACATGTCAGATCCCAAGGGACACATGGAAAAATACAATCCCATGGATTCTGGGCTCCCCTTAACACCTTTAGCTCATGCCAGACCATGGGAGTATTCTGGTATCCTATGACCGTCTTGTGCTGTGGCTCCGACTACAACTCTGAGGACCTCTACTACAGTACAAGACCTAGTTTGGGTTAAGACTCTTTCCTAAGATGCTACTATCCATTCCTCTATCCAAGGTGCCCTTCATTCTTGGTGCCCCATTCCCCATCAGATTGATGCTGACTTTGGGGGCCACTCACTGTTGGTTGAAGATTCCTCTGCAGAGGAAGAAGAGACTGATGGGGAAGATTGGGATTCCTTCTTGTCTTCTAGAGATCTCTATGAGGACAATCCTTCCCTCTCTGCTGAGGTGCTCACCAGACTGGTATTGGAGAAGCTTAACGTCTCTGAGGCCATTGATTCTGGATCTTCTTCACCAGACCTCTTTCAATGGCACAAAAGGTAGGTACCCATTCCAGTCCCACCCCCATCACTCTCTTGACCAGGTTCTCCAGGAAGAGTGGAAGACACCTAATTGTTGACTAGTTTTTAACAAACGTTTTTCCAACCTCCATCCTTTTCCAGCTGAGGCCTTGTTGCAGTGGGCTTCTCCACCTGCAGTTGATCCTCCAGTATCCTGCCTTGCTAAGAACAATGCCTTGCCTCTGGCATATGCTGCGTCTATTCAGTATCAGGTGGACAAGTACTTAGATTCCTTATTAAAGGCAAACTTTGTTGCCACTGGGGTCACTCTGCGACCCATCTTTTCTACTGCTTGGGTCACTAAAGCTATGGCTATCTGCGGTGAACACCTCTCAGATGCTGTCTATGAGGTTCCTGAAGAAAAGTTGCTGGTTAAGGTTTCCAAAATCTTAGAGGCTGCTGCATACCTTACAGATGTGGTCTTTGACGCAGCTACACTTTCTAGAAAATCCTCCGCCTTTTTAAGAAGTTGTGCATTGCACTTTGTGGTTTAAGATCTGTTCAGGTGCGTAATCCTCCAAAAAAAATCCTTGGTGTCCCTTCCTTTTGTAGGGGAACAGCTTTTTGGACCTGACCTAGATAAGGTCATTCATAACACTACTTGATGCAAGAGAACTCTGTTGCCTCCAAAGCATGCCTTTTTCCTAATGAAAAAGCATGGCTTACATTACCCCCGCCAGTTTGGGGCTCATAAGGTTCAACCTCCTCAGGCTTTTCAAGCCGGCCTCACCCCAAAGCCCAAACAGGCTTGGCAAAACAAGAAGTCTGCTCAGAAGCCTAAGTCTCACAAGGCCAACTCTGCATGTCCTGGTCCGTTCTTGCCCGTTGGGGGTCGCCTCCATGTTTTCAAAATGCATGGGAGACTTCTGTGTTGGACCAGTGGGTTTTGAAGGTAATTTCTGAAGTTTAATGTATAGACTTAAAGTCCCTTTCACCTCGCCTTTCTCTCTGTCCAGAGTTCCTCAGGATTTGGTACAAGAAAATCTGTTCATAGATGCAGTATACTGTCTGCTGGAAAAACAGGTGCTGGTTCCCATTCCAGCCCAGGAACGCTTTACTGGACTCTACTCCAGAGGAAGAGCTCAAGTCATCTCATTTGCTGCATTCTGTCCCTGTCATGCCTGGGTCTGTCCTTGTCAGGCCTGTTTCTCAGATCTTCTCAATCTGTCCATCCCAGAACCCTTCTGCTTCCCTCTGAGGCAAGATCTACTGACCAAAGGTATGGCTTGTAATCCTTAGGTGGAGAGTTTGGCTTTGAAGGCATGGCTCTTGATGTGGGATTTGACTTTGGTATTAGGAGTTCTCCAGAAGCTTCCCTTTGAACCTCTTTCAGCTGCTTTTTTTGTGTCTTCTAATTCTTAAAGGGATAGTAATGTTTCATAATAAAAGCAGCTCCAATTAATCTTCATAGTATTTGGGCCATGGAGAGTGTAATTTCAGTACTGTCAGGATTGTAGTTCAAGCGTAATTGAATAACGTATCCCCCTCCAGCCCCTTTTATTGATGTAACACTGCTCAGCTCAGAGCGGCAGGGTGGTCTCCAAGTGGATTGCAGAGAGGGACAATCTTCAATTAACATAAGTGGAAAAACCTGTCAATTGGGGCAGGGCTTTCATTGTTCTTATGTGAGCTGTGTGGTCTGTGTACCAGATTACACATTTGAGGGGAGGTGGCTTACACTAGGTCAAAGGGGTGGAAGGGGATACTTTCATTCAATTACTCTTGAACTACAACTCTGACAGTATTGAAATAACACTCTCCATGGCACAAATACTATGAAGATTAATTGGAGATGCTTTTATTGTGAGACATTACTATCTCTTTAAGAAGGTCTTGCTTCTGGCCATTGTATCTGGCTGCCCAGTGGCTGAACCACAGACTTTATGTTGTAAATATCATTTCCTGGTCCTTCACCAGGACAGGGCTGTTCTATATATTCCCATAGTCTATCTGCCCAAGATTGTCTTGGATTTTCACACCATCCGGGAAATTCTTCCTTTTTTCTGTCTTGATCCTTCTAGCAAACAGGAGCAGGAACTTTGTGGATGAAGTACTATGTTCATTGCATGCAGCCTTTTAGGAAATCTGACTCAGTTTTTGTTATCCCTGAAGGCCCTCACGCGGACTAGGATGCACCCAAGGTTACAGTCGCTTCCTGGATCAAGGCAACCATCCAAAAGGTGTATGTGGTTAGAAAGACCCCTGTTCCTTCCTGAGTCATTGCACATTCTACCAAATTAGTGGACGACTCTTAGGCTTATAGTAAGTAGGCCTCTGCTGAGCAGTTGTGTAAGGCTACAATGTGGTCATCTCTGCACACCTTCACTAAAGATGTGGAAGACAGGATTCCTACCCGTATAAAAAAAGCATGTGGTTTAAGTCCCAGGGAGAGGGGTTCTCTTGAGGTCTCTGTTCAGGGGATTTCCTTATTTTATCCCACTTTTTACATCGTGACCAAAGTTGATGAGGCTAAAAAGACATGTCCATCAAGTTCAGCCCATTCCAAATCACCTCTGTTGATCCAGAGGAAAGTAAAAAAACCCAAGAAACATTGAAGCCAATTCCAATAAAGCATGAAGTGCAAAAACTAATTTTCTATATTATTTATATAATATACATACATCCCATCATCTTCAGCCATTGTCGATCCACTGCAGGATGAGGGCCTCCTCAGCAAGCCTCCAACAAATTCTGTCCTCCACTGAAGAAAGGGGTGGAAGCACTCAAACTCTTATAATCATGAAGTGCCCACATTCACAATCCCTGAAGGATATCATATTGCTAAAACTAATTACAGCAGCACCATGGGACTTTAAAATGCAATAATTGTAATCATTAAAGGGATAGTAATACTTCGTTTTAACTTTATCTTATTTTGTAGGCATTAAAAAAACATGAAGAATAATATAAGTCTTATCTCTCAAACCTTTATGGTTTATGAGATATTCACCAGCAAAGTTCCCCTCCCGCCCCTTTTACCTAGTGTAAGCCATCTCTTCTCAGATGTGGAATGCAGTCCATAGACCAGACAGATAACAGCAGGGAACAATCTTCTTCCTATGAAAACAATGAAATCCCTGCCCCCCCTTGACAAGCTTTTCAGGTTTTTTCCCCTTATCTTAATTGAAGATTGTCCCTCTCTGCAGTCTACCTGGGCACCTCCCTTCTGCTCTGGCTGAGCAGTGTTACATCAGTAAAAGGGGTGGGAGGGGGATACTTTGTCATTGAATTACTCTTGAACTACAACTCTGACAGAATTGAAATAACACTCTCCAAAGTCCAAATACTATGATGATTAATTAGAGCTGCTTTTATTATGAAACATTACTATCCCTTTAAAGGGGAAATCTCACCTCCAGTAAACTGCTTCTTATATGAATCTTTGATGGCAATACATTTTCAATCCTATTTGACAAGAGATATCAGATTTTTAATGGAACAGCATAAGGTCACTTCAGGAAAGGCTGCGGTACCACTCTGTATCTTGTCAATCTCAGCCCCTTCCCCTCCCCTAAAGTGACATCATGATCTTCCAATTAAAAGCAGATATCACCATCAATACTACATTAAAAAAAAAAAAAAAAAGTTTGAAAATGTATTGCCATCGAAGATTCATATAGGAAGTAGTTTACTGGAGGTGAGGTCAACATTCAACATAAAGGTCCTCACGGACAGAAACGTTGACTTTAATAAATACAATTGTTGCAATCAAAAGTCCCATGGGTGTTGACCTATTCCTTACTAGATGTATATATACAGACACACACACTGTGTCTACCTTTCTTAATTGTTTCTCACGGTATGTGTACTTCATATAGCAATATGGTTTATCGATAACATTTTTTGAGCAGGAACTATATAGTAGTCCTATAGCTGTACAGAATTCTCATGATCTGAAACTACGTAATGTTTTACAGAACTATTGATGGGGCTTTTATCTGTCAGATTTCGCATTCAAGCTCCTGATGCCTATTGTCTGTGGTGAACTTAACCATCTGAATGCCAGAGTGGTACAGAATGAATTGCAAAGTTTGTCCTGAATGTCATGTCTATGGAGGAGAAACAGAAACATCCAACTGCACTCAGAGACTGAACATCTGTGATTGTAAAAACATTGTATATTGAAACATTCAGACAAACGTGGACACCGGAACGGTAGATCTAACGTGTTTTGCACACCAGGTGGTTAATCATAGATCAAAGCTGGCGTACAAAACCTCTTTCGATCTGCCGTTCGGGTGTCCAAATGTCTGAATGCTTCAATAAACATACTGATTTTATTACCACGGAAATTTAGTCTCTGAATGCAATCAGATGTTTCTGTTTTGCTTATTAGACTGGCGATACTGTCGACCACCACCAGAGGGGTGCTTAATATGGTGGTGTGTGATCTTTCCTTCATTATGTGGGCAAATATGTGAGTGAATTGTGCAGCTGATGTTTTTTTTGGGGATTTCATGTCCATGAAGGCAGATATGACAGTTGCTAAGAGGACCTCAAACTGTTGTCTGAACAGAACAATTTACATATGCATTAAAAGGAAAGTTTAGGATTATAATGTAACCCTTTGAGTGCCAGAGAGGTATCCAACACATTGCAATGCATTGCATACCTCTTTGTCACGCAAAGGTTTAAGGATATAACAGAGGTAATTATTACATATGTTAGCTGTAATTGTGGTACATTTAACACCTTAAGGACCTGGCACACACGCGCAGCAGGCATTTTTTTCTTTGGGATCAGATTCAGGGCTCCCCGAGCGGCGTGCAGCCCTGAATTCCATGACGGGCCGGTACTGTCACTGGTCCTTAAGTGCCGGACAGCTGTGACGGTCCTGGCAGGGTATTGAACGTTAAGGGTTTAAAGTTATATTGACCTTATTAATTTGTGCGGTGTTAGTGTTCCTCTAAGAGCCACTTCATCATAGGGCAGTGGTTCACAGCCAGAGTTCATTGGCACTTTGGTGAATACTGAGTTTGTTATATATTTATGGAAATCGGTATGCACAATATGTTCGATTGTGTAATTCTGATTGAGATAGCTAAATAACTATATGTATTTGTACCCATTAATACTCCTTGATAACTGATCTGTAAGATGCTAGGGGCACTCTGAAAATTCCAGACTGCAATTTGGTCACAAACAAGGATGAGAACTACTGACCTAGGTAATAATTCCCCTGGAACAAAACCATTTGCCAAACAGGGAAGGGATGACACAACATGCTGTTGATAGCAGTAACACCTGACATTTGGTCTCTGCCAGCATGCTTATCTCCATTATTCTGTTGTCCTCTGTCTTTGCCAGCAACAAAGGACTGATAGGGAAAAGGGATAGGCTAGCCAAGATTATGATCTCTGGGATGCTAGAGAGGCCTCTAACACATTGTGAAGCAATTCATTGGAGATCTCTATCAACCAAGGTTTTATGATTTGAGCAGCTGAATAATGATCTGACAGAAGTACAGGAAAACTTAAAGGGATAGTAATACTTCGTTTTAACTTTATTTTATTTTGTAGGCATTAAAAAAAACATAAAGAATGATATAAGTCTTATCTCTCAAACCTTTATGGTTTAAGAGATATTCACAAACAAAGTATCCCCCCCCTGTTCAACCAGATCAGAAGGGAGGTGCCCAGGTAGACTGCAGAGAGGGACAATCTTCAATTAAGATCAGGGAAAAAGCTGAAAAACTTGTCAAGGGAGGAAGGGCTTTCATTGTTTTCATACAAAGAAGATTGTCCCCTTATGTTATCTGTCTGGTCATACAACCTGATCCACATCTGAGAAGAGATGGCTTACACTAGGAAAAAGGGGCGGGAGGGGAAACTTTGCTTGTGAATATCTCATAAACCATAAAGGATTGAGAGATAAGACTTATATCATTCTTCATGTTTTTTTTAATGCCTATAAAATAAAGTTAAAACGAAGTATTACTATCCCTTTAAAAGTAATACTTAATACGTAAAAAAAAATATATTGTACTGTATATCTCCCTGAGTAAAACAAGGACACTCCCACCATGGAAAGGTGTTTTGTTCAAAGGTTTTAACAGCTAAAACTTGACATTTTTAGAAAATGTAGTGTTTATACCCTGGAGTAAAACAATGGTATCCCCACTGCTGAAATGTGTTTTATTCAAAAGTTATTAAAGCTCAGACTTGAATTGTTTAGGGGCAGTATCACGGTGGCCTGAAACTGAACAGTGGCACTGTTGCTATGGACAGCTCTGTTCAGTGGACAATATATCTTCATAGGATGGTGAAGCAACAGCCCCACTGTACAATTTCAGGCCACCGTGATACTGCACCTAAACCATTCAAGTTTGTGCTTTAATAACTTTTGAATAAAACACGTTTTTAGCAGTGAAGATACCATTGTTTTACTCAGGGCTATAAACACTACAGTTTTTTTATATAGTAAGTATTACTATACCTTTTAAGGTTGCTGCAGAACTCCTTGTGGAAAACTCAATTTCTGCTTAATGGTGTTATTCCTGAAGTAGAAATATCTGTTGCGTAGTTAACCCTCAGAGCTTGCATTCTACAAATCTGGCCAACAGAGTTTACAGTGCAAACACAGACTCTGCTAAATACTTCTAATCTATAGAATTTGTGACCTTTGACTGTGAGGCTGTGAATGCCTGTAATACCCATACCTGTGAACTTTCAAAATTAGCTGACTTGGAGGTCTTTTAAATGTTAAACATGAACCCTTTTTGTGCCAAGGAAGTATGTCATGTTCCAGTGTGTTGCCACTCAAAGGGTTAAAGTTCCAATAATGGAAGCTGACCAGACTTTACCTTTAACTGGCGGAATACGGGGGAAAAAAATGCATACACCAAGGCTACTTTGATTTAAGTACCCAAGGAACCTTTTACATGTGGTAATAGAGAGATATTACTGCTTGAACACCTACATGTAAGACAGCCAGACTTTCTCCTTTCTGGTAAAAATTGGACCAATTTAAAGACTATAAAAACCGTTATCTTGTGCATAGTGTATAACAGGTAAGAATGGACTTTCTCTTCCTGAGCATCTAAACCTTCACCTTGATAGCTGGGTCAAGGCCTGAGACATGTATAACAATGCTTACCTAGAGCCCTTTCATTGTAATTGGTTAACACGGCCACTATTAACATTTCCTGATGACACGAATAATGTCTACTAGTCCAGGGGAGGGTCCCTATTTATAACAGCAAACTGGAAATTCTTGAGTAACCCAACTGCAACTCCAAATCTAGCATTCAAGCGGTTAAAAAGCAATGTTCAAGTGCATGAGCATTTATATTTGTGTCCTAAGGTGCACCTGGTTTACTCCAAAATATCCCCAATTTGCTTTACTATGTATGGGTCAAATTTCCTCCACAGGCCAGTACCTTGAAAGTGGGGAATTCTGGTCACCCTCCCATCTAGCTGTGTGCCAGCATGTGCCTCCCACCATTTCAAATGGTTTTGGTGGTGTTGCTGTGGGGGTGAGGGCATTGGTGAGAATATGCAGGTTACTCCATGAATCATGACCTATTGACAGCTGTTTACATAAATGAATAAATGACTAATATTAACATAAGACCAAAGTATTTATTTACACAGACTAACTTACAAACATAGATATGGACGTTTAAAGAATCATTAATAGGTGTTTATATATATATATATATATATATATATATACATACATACATACATACATACATACACACGCGTACGCGGCTGGATTTTCCATAAGGCAGAGTAGGCATCTGCCTACAGGCGCACCCTACAGAGGGGCACCTGCCATTTGAATCTATATTTCTTTTTTATTATTTTTGTTTTTTTTACAGTGGCATGCCGCTCTGCCCGCTGCAGGGTAAGGTCTGTTTCTCACAGACCTGTAGCTGCTGAGCTCCTCCAGCTCTTTAGTAAAGCATCATCTCCCAGCACTCTGCATTACTAAAGAGAAGACTGCGCGGGAGCTCCAGCAGCTACAGGTCTGTGCAGAAGTACAGATCTCTCCTGCCGCTGGACCACCAGAGAGGTAGGAAACGGAATGGGCATACCTGGGAACTCTCCGGATTTGCCCCGGAGACTCCAGTTCTGACAGAGCTTTACCGGGTCTCCGGGGCAGAGGCTGATTCCTCTGGATGTGGAGAGTTTCTATTGAAACTCTGCCACATCCGCTTTTTCTCCCGCTGATCCTCAGTCCCCAGCCTACTGTGTGACACCTTTAACCCTCTGAGTGCCAGAGTGGTAAGGAATGCATTGCTTTGCAATGCATTCCGTACCACTCAGGCACTCAAAGGGTTAAGTCCCCCCCTCACTCGTGGCAAGCCCTGCCCCTTTTTGACGCGATTAGCGTCATTTTTGTCACCCCCTGGTGAACAGAGGACTACTCTCCGGGTAGCCCTCAACTGGAAGTTCCCAGGTATGGGAATGGGGGGCGGGAGGAAATGCGAGGCTTAATGTGGAGATGATTGGGGCAATGTGAGGGCAAAATGGGGATGATGGGGGGCAATGTTCAGATGATGGGGGGCAATGTGAGAGCAATATGGAGGTGATGGGGATTATGTGGAGATGATGGGGGCAATGTGAAGATTTGGAACATTATGGAGATGGCCTATGGGGGGGCGCTTCAGATTTCTGTGCCTACAGGCTCCTGAGATGTAAATCGGGGGGGCATTTTTTTTTTTAAGACAGAGAGGCGCCATATAGGGACAATTCGGTTTTAGGTGGTGTCACTGGGGGCATTACAATGTGTTTAGGTTATTTCATGACCTATTGAGACCTTTGTGTAACTGAATAAGTGAGTTAGAGCAAGAACAACGTAATTTATTTATACACAGAAAAAAAAACACAAAGTTTAAACAAACACTAATGTATTAGTGCTGTAGAGCAATGTGATACACCAATGTACACACTAGCGACTACGCAGCCTCATCTGAAGAGAGAGACGCCAGGATGGGGAACAGATACAGATGGATTTGGGTCTGAAAGAGGGACTATCTCCCTAAAGGGGAACTTCGGAGAGATATGGCGTTAGGACAGCATAAACTGAGGATTTATATGTTACATATCCCTGCAGAAGCCCCTACTTGATCACATGACCATTTTTTCCTTCTGGAATTAGCCAGTGGGATAATCACGTGATACATGTGACGTCAGAGCGGGAGAGACAGGAAGTGGGATGCGAGGTTAGCTCCGAATCCCGATCTACACACGGACGGGCAGACAGACACTTCCCCTAGGACCCACAGCAAAGCCGTCACCGGACCCAGGGTGAGACCCCGGGGCTGGGCGCCTCTCATCATCCACCCACCCTTTTTGTTTCTGCAACTTCTCCCCATGTTCGCTGTCCTGCCGGTTTTTAACCTTTTAAAGACTAGAAGGGTGCCCAGCGCATTGTGAAGCGAAGCGGTTTACGCTTCTCTGTCCCTTAAAGGGTTAACAACTTCACATCGTTCTGTCCTCTCTTTCCTCCACTCACTCATCGACCCCTCCCATCTGAAAATTTCCCTACTCCCCTTTCAGTGTCTATCACTCTTGCATCTCCTGTCTGTCACCTTCCTGTCTTAACTCATTAAGTGCCAACGCACCCCTGTAGTACTCAGATGGTTAATGTATGCCAAATCGTCCCCCTCTCAGTGTTCCAGTGAGGCTGATGTACTAAGAATGAGTGGTGCAGTAATGAACACAAAAGCTGCACCAAAGGGGAAAAATGCCATTGTATTCTGGAGAACGTCTCCAACATCAGACGCATTAAAAGTCCACTATAAATTGTTTGGGATGTTTAGTTGATTCCTGTGGTATAGCTTGTTCCAGATTTGCTCGGCAATCATACTGCCACTCATTGAATCCCCTCTTCTTAATGTGTCAGTTGTCACCTCCTTTGGCTGTGACATTCGTTGTTCCTTCTAGATTTGTGTGTCTTTCTTCTGTCTGCCACACCTTAAAATGATTTTGTACCACCCATTCTCAAAGTATTCTCTTTGCCCCCACTCCTTTCTTTTTTCTTTGCTACCCCCTTAATATCTGTCACTCACTCCTCCAGGTATCCCTCTTCCTGCTGTGTCTTCCTTTGTGTCCCCCCCAACATCTACCTGTTTCTATGATGTTCTAAGGTCCCTGTGTTAAAAGAAAAATGTTGAGTACTAACACCCTGTGCCAGTAGGAACAAATAACATTTGTCCAAGTTCTCATTGATTTAAAGGCACACTATCTCCTAAACAAAAATTTGGGTTATGTAATTTTAAACTAAACATACTTTTAGCAGCTGTGTGTAAAATGTAGGAGTTTTATGATAAATCCCTAAAATCTAATGCTACATTTACTATTTAATGATTGTGTAGGCAATCATATTTAATGATTGTGTACAGACATATTTTTTGTTTTCTTGGTTGTGCTGAGATAATCGTGTTAATGTCATGACGTTAGCATACTTGATTATTGTGTTCAGAAAGATAATTTTATCTCGGTCCAATTAAAGACAATACAGAACACTCAATTCACAGGCACCTTATCAAGAATGTTTTTTGTAATGGGAGCCCAGGAGCCTTAGAATAATAGCAATGGGAGCCCCCACAGAACATATGAAAGAATAGATGTTAGGCCTCAGAAGACAGACTATGTTTAGAGGATAGTATGGAGTACAAGGTATTTAAAGGGATAGTAATACTTCGTTTTAACTTTATTTTATTTTGTAGGCATTAAAAAAGCATGAAGAATGATATAAGTCTTATCTCTCAAACCTTTATGGTTTAAGAGATATATTCACAAGCAAAGTTTCCCCCTCCCGCCCCTTTTACCCAGTGTAAGCCATCTCTTCTCAGATGTGGAATGCAGTCCATAGACCAGACAGATAACAGAAGGGGACAATCTTCTTCTTATGAGAACAATGAAAGCCCTGCCCCCCTAGACAAGTTTTTCAGGTTTTTCCCTTATCTTAATTGAAGATTGTCCCTCTCTGCAATCTACCTGGGCACCTCCCTTCTGATCTGGCTGAGCAGTGTTACATCAGTAAAAGGGGCGGGAGGGGGATACTTTGTCATTTAATTACTCTAGAACTACAACTTTGACAGAATTGAAATAACACTCTCCAAAGTCCAAATACTGTGATGATTAATTAGAGCTGCTTTTATTCTGAAACATTACTATCCCTTTAAATGCTCCATATAAATGGGGATTTCTCGCTCTCCCCCTCTGCTGAAGCTGCTTTTCCCTGGAATTACTTCACTTTTCTTTAACATACAAGCCATTAGTGTCTGGCTCTTTGCCAACCCAGTGTCTGTTTCTCTCCGTGCTCCCCATAAGTCTTTTTTGGCTCTCGGGGTGTAAGTGCACTATCATGTAATGCTGTCATATTTATAAGTCTGTCACATCTGAGTCAGTATTCCTGAGAGGCTATCAATGGGTGTATGTTAGAGAAGGTGCAGCCTGGTTGCTGTACTGTCTTAGGGTGTGGTGCAATGGTCAGTATTTATCAAGTATTGTGCATTGGGGTGATACATGCTTTTAGCCCTGCATAAACCAGTGATATTTGGGGAGCGAGGAGTGGTGTTTCAGACCTCAGGGAATGTGAAATCTCTTCCTGCAGTAGGTGTGATCAGTTTGGGCTCTTTTCTGGTATCAGGTTTCCATACCGATTCGTGTACAGACCTGTGATTATAGTACTGCAGCACACTGCCATTCTAGATCAGCATTTGGAGACCAGTGGCTTTCCAGCTGTTGTATTTCAACAGTAGCTGGAGAGCTACACACGCCAACCACAATATCTGTGCTTACAGCAAGTCTCCTGAAAAATTGCTGGTCAATAATTAATCTAGAGGCTGCACTGAGTCAAGAGAAAGCATTAGTATTTTCATGATAGTAATATATGTCTTTGAACTGGATGCATTTGCAGTGTTATTTAGATTGCAGTGCCATTTACTACACCAATCAATAGATTTAGCAAGAGCTCAAGTTGCATTAGCTTTCAAGACATCTTTTCATCAGATGTAAATTTCTTCTTAAAGGGATAGTAATGTTTCACAAAAACAGCAGCTCCAATCAATCTTCATAGTATTTGGGCCATAGAGAGTGTTATTTCAATACTGTCAGAGTTGTAGTTCAAGAGTAATTGAATGAGTTTCCCTCTCCCACGCCTTTTACCTAGTGTAACACTGCTCACCTCAGACGTGGAATCTGGTTGCTTGACCAGACAGATAACAGCAAGGGACAATCTTCATACAGTGAGAACAATGAAAGCCCTGCCCCCTTTAACAGGTTTTTCAGTTTTCCCTTATCTTAATTGAAGATTGTGCCTCTCTGCAATCTACCTGGGCACCTCCCTGCTTCTCTGAGGCCAGTAGTGTTATATCAGTAAAAGGGCAGGGAGGGGGATACTTTATCATTCATTTACTCTTGAACTAAAACTCTGACAGAATTGAAATAACACTCTTCAAGGCCCAAATACTATTATGATTAATTAGAACTGCTTTTTTTATTAAACATTACTATCCCTTTAATCTGAAGAAATTACATCTGCAGCCTCACAGCTAAACTATAACTTTGAGTCAGTAGCAAATTCCTGTGAGTCACTTTATTGCTTTGTGTGGCAGGTTTATGTTGTGTGCAGAAGCAGCACATTATAGCACATTTTCATCTTTGCTTTTCTTAAAGGACTTCTGAACCCTTTGAGTGCCAGAGCCTTTGGTACTCAAAGCATTTAACCGTTTGAGTGCCAGAGGGGTAAACAACGCATTGTTTGCCCCTCTAAGACTCAAAGGGTTAAATACTATTTGCTCTAAATCACAAAGCAAAATTGTTTCTGCCAGAGAACAAAAAAGCCAAGGGGAAACTGCTTCCCTCAACCTGCTTAATAATCTCATGTATAGACTGTATCAGATTAATCCAGGGCTTGACAAACCCCAGACTCCCAAGCAGGGCCGGATTTATAATTAGGCAGAGTAGGCATCTGCCTACAGGCGCACCCCACAGAGGGGCGCCTGTCAATGGGATTGTTTTTTTTTTTTTTATAATTAGCCAGCCTTAAATGCATCACCATGTCTGGTGGACGGGGGGAGGGTGTCCTGCACCTGGCCGCTGACCGGATGTGACTGTGACACTGACTTAAGGAAGACAAGAGCTGGAGTCAGTGTCACGGAGGCGCATGACTCATCCTCACTTCACCACTTGCAACTTTTTGCACTTTTTTTTTTTTTTTTTGGGGGGGGGGGGGCGCTTCAGATTTCTGTGCCTACAGGCTCCTGAGATGTAAATCCGGCCCTGCTCCCAAGTCATCGTGGTGACTAAAATCTGCTTCCTGGTGCTTAGGGTTTCAAATGTGTCCCCTATTTTCATGTACCATGATGTGGAGGTTCGGTAACCCATTAATGCTACAAACGCTAGGCAGTCTTTGCAACAGGTTGAACAAATACAGGCTTTTACTACATATAGGAAACCCTGCTGGTACAGAATCGGAGATCCGTTTGCATACCAGAGCAGTATAAAACACACTGCAGAGCATGCGTTGGACTCCTGATAGTTAAACTATGGAGGATCTATAACTTCTAGGCACTCCTCGTACAATTTTGTGTCAGGTAATGTAGGTTGACTTGTTATGGCTAGTTCTGCAAAATCACATTAAGAGCTGCAGCTGCTGCCATGAAACATTCATCTCCACACTACATATTCTGATATTTTAAAAAAGGGATAGTGGGATGAGGGACGATTGGAACGCATGTGTATGCCATACGAGTGTTGGGCGCATTGAAAAACAATGCTTTGGACACCCCTCTGGCATGGGGAGGTACACCCCCCAGCTGTTGATTTCCCAACAGATAGCTCTGGAAGATCAATGCAGGTGACGCATGATGGCAACATGCTTCCCTGCTTCCGCTTCTACCAGAACTTCTGAGAAGTAGTGGGTGGGATTCGTGAAGTTTGGGTTGAAGTTGAAGCACAGTGGCACATGTTGCTTTCCTGCATCAGATGCGTTGATCTCCCACTACTATCGACTGAGATCAATAGCTGGGAGGGCTCCTGATGCCCACCCAGTGAGGTGTGAATTAAAAAAAAAAAAAAAAACATGGTGGGGGAAGAGCCCAGTCACATGTGGGACGTATACTTGCCATACAGGGATAGTATTGTTTCAAAATAAAAGCAGCTCCAATTAATCTTCATAGTATTTGGGCCATGGAGAGTGTTATTTCAGTACTGTCAGAGTTGTAGTTCAAGAGTAACTGATGAAATATCACCCTCCTGCCCCTTTTACTGATGTAACACTGCTCACCTCAGAGCAGCAGGGTGGTATCCAAATGTATTGCAGAGAGGGACAATCTTCAGTGAGCATAAGGGAAAAACTTGTCAGAGGGCAGGGTTTTCATTGTTCTCACAGTAAGAAGATTGTCCCTTGCTGTGATCTGTCTGGTCTCGAGGCCAGATTCCATATCTGAGGGGATGGGGCTTACACTGGGTAAAAGGGGTGGGAGGGGGATATTTTATCATTCAATTACTCTTGAACTACAACTCTGACAGTACTGAAAGGGATAGTAATACTTCGTTTTAACTTTATTTTATTTTGTAGGCATTAAAAAAAAACCATGAAAAATGATATAAGTCTTATCTCTCAAACCTTT
The DNA here is from genome assembly GCA_037306005.1 of Rhinophrynus dorsalis. Taxonomy (NCBI): domain Eukaryota; kingdom Metazoa; phylum Chordata; class Amphibia; order Anura; family Rhinophrynidae; genus Rhinophrynus; species Rhinophrynus dorsalis. The sequence continues at coordinate 473,359,587 of CM074722.1, forward strand.
ATGGTTTATGAGATATTCACAAGCAAAGTTTCCCCTCCCGCCCCTTTTACCTAGTGTAAGCCATCTCTTCTCAGATGTGGAATCCAGTCCATAGACCAGACAGATAACAGAAGGGGACAATCTTCTTCCTATGAAAACAATGAAATCCCTGCCCCCCTTGACAAGCTTTTCAGGTTTTTCCCTTATCTTAATTGAAGATTGTCCCTCTATGCAATCTACCTGGGCACCTCCCTTCTGCTCTGGCTGAACAGTGTTACATCAGTAAAAGGGGCTGGAGGGGGACACTTGTCATTGAATTACTCTTGAACTACAACTCTGACAGAATTGAAATAACACTCTCCAAAGTCCAAATACTATGATGATTAATTAGAGCTGCTTTTATTATGAAACATTACTATCCCTTTAAATAACACTCTCCATGGTCCAAATACTATAAAGATTAACTGGAGCTGCTTTTATTGTGAAACATTAATATCCCTTTAAGAGCTGTTCAACCTGTGACTCTCTGTTGCTATTGGAATGCAACTATCACAGTACTAAAGATAATGGGAGTTTGAGTCCCACAGCAGTTGGTGGAGCTACAGTTTGAGCACCCCTGTGCCCTAGAAGCTGAAACTACCAGACAAGAATATAGACTTTAGGGAGCTCACTTGACCCTGGCAACCAATGTGCGCTTGGAGCCAAGAAGTGGTTCTCTACTGTGCTGACGAGTCTGACTTCTGTATTTTTGGGCTTCCTCCTAACAATCATTCCAAATGTATCAAGCCCTGGAATAGACATGCTCTCTTATACAGTAGCAAGTTATATTTTAACATTATTGCTCCTTAAAATAAGCCTTGGAAAATATTTCTGTCTGTGCCTGGCGTCCAGGCACTACGGCTGTTGTTTTTAGCAATTTGTTAAATCAGTTGGGCACCTGAATTTGTGGCTGTATGTAGTGGGCATATTGAAGCCTTTCAGCTATTGCAGATTATGGACTACAATTCCCATTTTGCTGGCTTGAGATGAAGTGAATTGTAGCTCTCAACAGCAGGGTTTCTTGGCTTCCCCGTCCCTGTATATGTGCTGAAACTTCCTAATATATTTCTCACATGTGCAAAGTTCTGAATAGAGTTCTTTGTGTGTGTGTTGGCACTTAGAAAAATGAATGGGGGACATTCTGTCTTAAAAGAGGCTTTAACCCTTTGAGTACCAGAGGGGCGTGCAACGCATTGCGTTGTGCACTGTTTTGGCATTCAGAGGATTATGTCCCCATTAATGCTAGGCTATTATTTTAGAATTCTTATTGCATCCTAATGGATTATGCACTTAACCAAGATGGAAAAAATGTACACTTATTGGTGTTGGAATTGAGCAGATGAGTCTGGTGTTTAAAGGGATAGTAATGTTTCAAAATAAAAGCAGCTCCAATTAATCTTCATAGTATTTGGGCAATGGGGAGGGTTATTTCAGTACTGTCAGAGTTGTAGTTCAAGAGTAATTGAATTATAAAGTTTCCCCTCCCACCCCTTTTACATAGTGTAAGCTGCCTCCCCTCAGATGTGGAATCACAGCAAGGGACAATTTTCTTACTGTGGGAACAATGAAAACACTGGCCCCCCCCCCCTGATTTTTTTTCTGTTTTTTTTTTCCTTATGCTAATTGAAGATTGCCCCCATCTGTAATCCACCTGGACACCACCTTTCTGTTCTGAGGTGAGCAGTGTTACACCAGGTTACAGCAGTGTTGCACCAGGGGGAGGGGATACTTTTCATTCAATTACTCTTGAACTACAGCTCTGACAGTATTGAAATAACACTCTCCATGGCCCAAATACTATGAAGATTAATTGGAGCTGTTTTCATTGTGAAAAATTACTATCCCTTTAAACTCTTAGAAGCAAGAGATGTCTACAGGGCTTTAAAGGAACATTAAGACCTAAAATGAAATTGGATTAAACATTTAAAATGTCATTTCCAGCTGCCACTGTAAAGAAATAAATTGTTAATTCCTAAAATGTTATTACTTTTGGGCACTTTGTAATGAGAGAGAAGAGATAATTTTGTTAACTAAAGATCTGTATCACTTTTCTTTTGTTCATAAACTTTTACTGTCTCGCCCGATTTACAGACAATAAAACACTAACACTTCTTTTACACCTATAAAGACTGAGTGCTGTGGAAAAGGCAGGAGTGGGAGTCACAGGAGAGCACATTGAGACTGGATAGACAAATTGACTGATTGTACATATTGCATACTTGCAGTATATGTAAAATGAGAGGGTTACTGTTTCTTTAACTTGAATACCACTCATAATGTGGTCGATGAGGCTTAACAAAAAAGACAAACGTTCATCAGGTTCAGCCAATGCCAAATCACCCCTGTTAATCCAGAGTTTGGCAAAAAAAACAAAACAAAATAGAAGACATTTGTAATTTAGCCTCAACTGGGTAAAAAAATTCCTTCCGGACTCCAAATGGCAATTTATTTCCCTGGCTCAACATCCTATCTACCTTGAAAACCAATTTCCGTAATCCTCAATATTGTTCTGAGCTAGAAAGACATCCAATACCTTTCGGCAATCAATAGTATCTGCAAGCACAGAATCCCATAACTTTACTGCCCTTACTGAAAAAAATCCCTTCCTTTGATTTAGTTGAAAGCACCTTTCCTCTATTCTTAATAGGTGATGGTTTTTGCTCAGCTCTTTGAGTAAATAGTTCCTTGGAGAGTTATTTGTATTGACCTAAAATATGATTGTAAATGGTAATCTTATCACCCCCTTAGATGTCTAATGTAAACAAACCCAGTTTGGCTAGTCTGCCTTCATAGCTCAGATCCTCCAATCCCATTCTCAGTTTTGTTAAACCTCTCCATTTTTTTTCCAATTCAGTAATAAACCTTTTAAGAACTGGTGCCCAAAACTCTACTGCATATTCTAGGTGAGGCCTTACCAAGGATTAATGTAGAGGTTATATTACTACCCTGTGCACATGATGTATAGCACCTTATTAGCATACCTGGGAACTTTCAGTTGAGGGCTACCTGGAGGGTAGTCCTCTGTTCAGCAGGGGGTAACAAAAATTACGCTAATCGCGTCAAAAAGGGGCGGGGCTTAACTTGAGCGTTGGTGGGGATTTAACCCTTTGAGTGCCAGAGTGGTACAGAATGCATTGCACAGCAATGCATTCCGTACCACTCTGGTACTCAGAGGGTTAAATGTGTCACACAGAAGGCTGGGGACTGAGGCACAACAGGAGAAAAAGCAGATGTGACAGAGTTTCAATAGAAACTCTCCACATCCGGAGGAATCAGCCTCTGCCCCGGAGACCCGGTAAAGCTCTGTCAGAACCGGAGTCTCCGGGGCAAATCCGGAGAGTTCCCAGGTATGCTTATTAGCTCTTGCAATGGCTGAGTGATACTGCACACTGCTGTCAAGTCTACTATCTCTCAATACTCTTAAATCTTTTTCTGAGAATTTCCCAAGTAGTTTCCCATTTATTGTATAGGTAGCATGTTTGTTTCAGCAGCCCAAATGAATAACCTTCCATTTATCTACATTATTTATTTAGAAAATGTTTTACCTCATCTGCCTCTTTTTCACCAATTCACTCAGTTTATCCAGATTTTTCTGCAGAGAAAAAACATCCTGTTTCGTATGTGTTTTCCTTACATAGCTTAGTTTCATACGTAAAGACTGAGATGCTACTTTTAATACCTACTTACAGATTATTAATAAACAAGTTAAAAAGCATTGGGCCCAAGATGGAATGTGTGGCACCCCATTTACAACTTGAGAACAACTAGCAGTATAACTTATGAAGATACTTAAGACACAGACATATTTGCCTCAGCTCTAGTAACCAGTCCTTTCACTGAATACCATTGACTGACATACTTCTGCCTGTCCTTCAGACAGTTTCTGATCTAACCGTGACTATCATTTGAGTAACATAATTGAAAGAATAGATGTTTGTCAAGAAATCCCTGTCCTAAAGCCATGCTACCATGGATTTTACAGGTCATTCTACTTCATATATAGAACAGTTCTTCCTTCCAGTAGCATTTCCATTATTTTCCCAACTTTTCCAGACTAGCAGGCCTGTAGTTGCCAGTCTTCCCTACTGCCCTTTCTGTGTAGTGACACTAAATTGGCAATTTTCCAGCCACCCACACCTGTCAACAATGATTGGTTAAAAAGTTTCAGCTAAAGATGCCAGAAGCTCAGATCTAAGCTCTTTTAATACTCTTGGATGGATCTCATTATGACCAAATTATTTATCTGCTCTTGATTTTGATAATATTCGTAACACACTGGAAAAAGACTAGTGCCACTAGTTTAACTCTTTGAGTGCCAGTTGGATACACAATTCATTGCATACTCCTCTGGCACTCAAAGGGTTATCATTATCCGTTCAATAACTTGATGTGAGTCCCTTTCTGTAAAGAATGACCAGAGGTAATTACAGTCAACTATTTCCTTTATTTCTTTTTGCATATCTTTCATTTTCTGGCTTTTATTTTATTTTGCCTACTTTTTCTCTCTTCACTAATATACCCAAACAGAGTAATGTCACGTGTCTATTATGGCTATTTTTTCTTTTATACAGAAGTCTGTAATTGTAACATCAACAAATTAAAAAAAAAAAGTCTTCAGTCTTCTGCATGTTGTGCAGAAGGCATTTTACACTATCTCAGTATAAAAAACAGATTCATTTTAATGTTTGTGATTCGACTCTATGGCGCATATGTATCAGTATATCACACTAAAAGTTCACAAACCCATCCTATATAATAATTTGGTAATGTATGTTTGTCAGCAGACATCATGTGCAGTACAGACGGCTGTGCGTGCTGCAGTCATGCGCTGAACAGACTGGCCACTCCGTGGCTGATAACGGATCTGGGCGCTCCAAACTCAGACCGTAGTCCTCTCTGTGGAGTGCTACATTATCAGCCGCGGCGCGGGAAGTCTGTACTGCGCATGACTGCACCGTGGCCATTGCTGCCTGGCACTGTGGCCTCTGTACACGGGTTCTTCAACTAGTTCTTGTAATAAAATCAGCAAAACACTTTAAAGCGCAACTACCATGTCACAAAATGTTTAGCTTAACAAAGTCCCCTTCTGGCGACTAGCTGCTTAGTAGCGCTAGTCGCCAGAATTATTACCTGATTTAATAGATATAGGCTTTATTCTCCAGGTGTCAGTAGCACAGAGAGCGGACATCTTGCCAGAATGACGTCCGCGCTCCTGCGTTGTCAGTCCCAGCTGGGTCTAGGAGTCGTTGCTAGGAGCCGGCCGGCTCCAGCTGGGACTATGAGGTGACAAGGGAGGTGAATATTTGAGGATGTGAAAGTAGGGGCGGTAGGGCAGTGACTGAGTAGACTAGTAATGTTTAGTGTGGCTTTTGCAGTTATTGGTGTACACTACTACTGCATGTGAATATATAGTCAGTGACTTGCCATACAAGAATCGTGACAATGCAGTTAATGGCATCCAATGCTTTTTTTCTGTCTGTCTCCTTCACTCTCCTCCTTTATCGGTCTCCTGCACACTCCCACCATAGGAGAAAGAGAGACCTGAGAGTGGGAGGTAGGCAGTAAGAGCTGTTAGTGAGAGGAAGATGATAAAAAGCAGGGATGTGCACAGACATTTTGGGGGGCAGGGGCTCAAATGAAAAAAGGGCACTTCTCATAATTATTTATTCAAAATATATATTTAAAAAAAAAAGAAAAGAATTTACATCTCAGGAGCCTGTAGGCACAGAAATCTGAAGCAACCCCCCCCCCATTGGCCATCTCCACTGGACACCTCCACAATGCTCAATCTCCACATTGCCCCTCATCATATCCATATTGCCCTCACATTGCCCCCATCAGCTCCATGTTGCCCCATCAGCTCCATGTTGCCCCATCAGCTCCATGTTGCCGCATCAGCTCCAACTTACCCTCACATTGCCCCCTTCATCTCCATATTGTCCCCCATCAGCTCCATATTGCCATTAGCTCCAATTTACCCTCACATACATTGCCCCATCATCTCTACATTGCCATCATCTCCATCTTGCCCCCCATCAGATCCATATTGCCCCATCATTTCCACATTGCCCCCCAGTGTCTGTTTCCTACTTCTTCCCAGGTGGTCCAGCGGCAGGAGAGGTCTGTATGTGCCTTCTTTGGCACAGACCTGTAGCTGCTGGAGCTCCCACGTGGTCTTCTCTTCATGCAGAGCGCTGGGAGATGATGTCATCTCCCAGCGCTCTGTAATACTAAAGAGCCAACGAGGGAGCGCAGCATCTACATGTCTCTCCTGAAAGAGGCATAGACTTGACTGGGCGGTGGGGGGGTTAGTGCGGGTGGCGAGGAAACTTTTTTTTTTTTTTGTTAAAAGAGCACGAGGGCACTTTGGACAAGAAGGGCAGGTACTCAAGCCCCCCTTGGTGTCTGTGTGCACGTGCCTGATGAAAAGAATCAGGAACAGGAAACATATATTACAATACTTCTTGAAGAGCCCATTACACGGGCCACAGTGCCACTTTCAGCCAGTCACAGGGCAGTCATGCACAGTAGAGACTGCCCGCTCCGCGGCTGATACAGTGCTCTGTATCAGCCTCGGCGCCGGCAGTCTGTACTGCGCATGACTGCGTCTTTACACACGTTTTAGCGAATTATTATATAGGATAGGATCAGGCTAAGTAATACCAGCCATAAAATATCTACATGTTTATTGTAATTTGAGTAGAAAACCATATACTGCTCATGTGCTCAAGTCACCAAAATTGTTGCTCATGGTGTAAAGTCATTTCCTTGGAGTTTTAAAAAAAGAAAAATTATAGGGAACATTGCTAGAAAGCCTCAGTTAGGTGACCCTTGGTCTAAAAATGGGGGCACTGGTGTAGTCAGTTGGGTATGTTCAGATGAAGGACTGGCTATCAATGAGATTACCTCATTGACTGGTGGCAGGGCCTAGTATTGGCAATATTGCACACAATGTGGAATGCACCTTTTGGCTTTTTCCAAGGTAGATAAAAACTTACAGCTGTCTTATCAAGGAGAACAAGGGTCAACCATAGTGCAATATGTTTGTAAACTGTAGATATTCCACTTCATGTACTGATACTCGCCAAATAAATGGCTGAGTTGGGTGCTCTTGTACCTCCCAGCATGGTTTGCTCCTGGGAATTGAAGTGCCACCGTCACTGTTGTATTGATATCACTTGTAGTCTGTGTACATCCCAACGGACGATGGTAAATATGGAAGTCTGACAAGAACAGTAGAGTGTGCCTTATCATCAGATAACACAACACTAGTAATATCTGAATATAATATACTCTTTTTCACTATTGGTTTATGTGGGAATATGTCGGACATTAACATGTCATGCATATGGATCTGTGTTGACTTTGAACTTGGGGAACCATGATTAATGATTTGGGAAATTTAGTGGAACTGTTGAGTGTGGGATTTGAAATCTTAAGAGAGTCGTCTTTATGGAACGGAAGGGGCTTAATTTTAGTCCTAACAAGTCAGGTTTTCAGGCTATAACTACTTGACCATAGGTGGGTATTGTGCTTAAGTAGAGAGAGAATTAAAAACTTGAACTGTTGGAGTGTCTCAAGGACTGGAGCTGAGTATCCTTTATAGGGCAGGAGTTTTCAATCTATGCCCTCTGGGAGGACTAACAGTCCAGGACTTGAGGATTTCTGTGCTTTGAGACAGGTGAGTTGATCAGTGTCCTGGCCTATTGTGGTACTGTGACATCTGTTTTGGTGTTCATTGGGCATGGTAGTGGGTAATGTTTTTCATTTTAGAGGGGCAGCAGATCTCTTTGTGAATACAAGAGAAGGGGAGTGGAACATTGCTGTGGGGGGCTCGAGTGGTGATAAGAATCTGTGGGGCCTGCCATGGGGGGGGCAGATGTGGTTGTGGGGTGCTCCAGGGAAGGGCTGTGGGGATAGAAAGGAAATTGCTGTGGGGCAAGCAAGCGAGGTTGAGAAGGGGGATGCCACTCTGTGGCTTTTTATCTGACCCGCCATCCTTTGAGCTGCCTCCTTTTGCTGCTTTGCCCTCTAAAGTGTTAATCACACTCCTAGTTCTTGATCTTATTCAGTGAATATTTTTGTGTTAAAGTCTTAATTCTTCATTTAGTGCACTATAAATACTTTCCTTTTGTATCTTTGTCTCCACTACATTGAATTCCCTGTGGTGCCTGTCATGCACCGTGGAGTCTTCAGAAACTGGAAAACTAGGGCATTTTTGGCCTCTATTTTTTTTAACCCTATTGATGCTAAAGAGATTTCTATCAGGGCTAAATGCCCTCTCGCCACTTGCTTATGACCAGTTTCCATTAGATTACAATTTTATGATTTCATTGTCATTGTCTGATTAATTATGTGTTATACTAATGCTTTATTTGCCTGCAAGCAAGTAGACTTTTTAAGAAGGAATAATGTTTGTGTTTAAAGCTTTTATTTATTTTTTTCTGTAGCCAGTGATTACCTCTCAAAGTATTGATATATTTAGTTTCTTCATTTGATTATTTTCCTGCGTCCAGGGAAGTGGGGCACGACAGCCCAGTTTATACCAATGTAATCCCAGAATCCTTGAAGGCATGACTGCATTGTTTGGCTTGTATATGTCTTATACATCATTTTATGCTCAAAATGTCTGTCTGTTTTACTGTAGTTTTCACTTTCTTGTTATTATTTACTTAAAAAGATAATGTTTCACAAAAAACAGCAGCTCCAATTAATTTTCATAGTTTAGATGGTTATTTCAATACTGTCAGAGTTGTTGTTAAAGAGTAATTGAATGATAAAGTATTCCCCTCCCAACCCTTTTACCTAGTGTAAGCCGCCTCCCCTCAGATGTGGAATCTGGTCCTGGGATCAGATAGCTCTCCGCAAAGGACATTTTTTTTTTTTTTTTTACTGTGAGCATAAGGAAAACTCTTCCCCCTTGACAGGTTTTTCCTTATTCTCACTGAAGATTGTCCCTCTCTGTCATCCATCAGGACAGTCTTGCTGCTCTGAGTTGAGCAGTGTTATATCAGTAAAAGGGCGGGAGGGCAATACTTTATCATCCAATTACTCTTGAACTACAACTCTGACAGAATTGAAATAACACTCTCCATGGCCCAAATACTATGAAGATTAATTGGAGCTGCTGTTTTTGTGAAACGTTACTATCCCTCTAAGAAATGTTTTTCCTCATTGGTTATAGGAATGCTTATGGGCATCTACAAAGAGGCAAAAGGGGGCACTTGCCCAAGCCCAGCACATAACTACTGACATAAACTTTAGAACGTACCCCGATTAATGCTTTGCTTCCCTCCCCCCCCCCCAAAAAAAAAAAAAAAAATTCTTTGTATGTTGATGGAAGTGCTGTTGCTAAAATACAAGTTGCTCTTTAATACGCATTTTGAGGGGGTGTAAAATGTGGATGAAAAAATCATGTCTAGCTTTGTGTGTATTCTTGCTCACTCCTGATGTTCTTTATCTTGGTACATACTAAGAATATATGATATTGCATGTGCATTCTCCTGACCAGGAAGTGAGCAATGCAGAGGAGAACAGTTTCCCCTACCTGCGGAAAAACAACACATGCAGTTTCATACAATATTAAACTCTTGATGTATTGAAGCGTTTGAGCCCATCACAGGGGTGGCATAATCCCAGGAGCCAGGGAACCTTGTCTTCTATAATGTTACATCTGGCTCTTATAGGAGCAATAAACTTTTTTTATGAAAAAATATATATTGAAGGGATTTTCCTATTGAGTAAAATAAGGGTACTCCCACTGAGAGTATGAGATTTATATTTCCAGAGTTATTAGGGTTTAAACCCATGTTTTTTTAGATTAGCAGTGCCCTCTAGTGTTCAAATTCTATTTAGTTTTCCTGTTAGATTCTAATGGAGAGAAAAGTCAGAGATATACAGTTTTCCATAGAATGTGATAGAAACTGCTGAGTCACTTCCTGTCAGTTAGAACTATCAGGAAGTAAACACAGTAAATTCACTTCCTGATTATTTGAACTGCTATACATTTTGAATAAAACATCTGACAGCAGTGGGAGTGACCTGGTTTTATTCAAAAGGAAAAGCTCTATAAAATACGTGTTTTCATAAATAAAAGTCACAAAATCTTTAGCTTAACTAAGTCCCCTTATGGTGACTAGCCGCTTAGTAGCGCTAGTCGCCAGAATTATTACCTGAGTTAATAGATATATGCTTTATTCCCCAGCTGTCAGTAGCATGGAGCGCGGTCATCTTGCCAGAATGACGTCCGTGCTCCTGCGCTGTCAGTCCCAGCCGGGTCTAGGAGGCATTGCTAGGAGCCATTCGGCTCTGGCTGGGACTGACAGCACAGGCGCGAGGACGTCATTCTGGCAAGATGTCCGCACTCATGTGCTACTGACACCTGGGGAATAAAGCATATATCTATTAAATCAGGTAATAATTCTGGTGACTAGCGCTAAGGAGCTAGTTGTCAGAAGGGGACTTAGTTAAGCTAAACATTTTGTGACATGGTAGTTCCTCTTTAAAGAGGATCTTTCACCTTTCCAAATCCTCACTTCAGTGTTATTATCCATCTTAACATGATTTGTATGATTTATACTTCCCATTAATTTATTCCAACCCTTTTGATCAGAAGGAAGAGTGAGGAGGAGGGAGGCTATGTCCAGACAAGATAATACAGGCTATGCCACATAGGTCAGAACACTGCTCTGCTGGATACAGATTCCCAAACTACTAAACCTAAAGTATCTAAAACCAATGCACTGTTTGAAAAACAGTGCAAGGCATAGACCGTATGCACAGCTACCTTTTATTAAGACTATTAATTGCATAGTGGCACATCTTGTTTAGATTTCTTTGGAATTTTATATACATCTATAAATACACCATTCACAGTTTCCTAAATCTCCCAGTGGGCCCTAAGCTGTTTCTAGTTTTGATCACCCAGCTTCATAAAAGCAAGTTGTATTTAAGCTTTGGTATATGTTTAATGGAGAAAATTCTGTAATGAATAACCAGAATCTGGCTTTTTTTAGACAGTGAATGTATTTGTAGACCTGTTGAGTAAGCAGAAATGACTGTTTTCCTGTCTTCCAGATGTGGAAATCTTCAGCAGGGCACTCTCTGTCCATCTCCACAGATGAAACAGACGACTGGGAGACGGATCCTGATTTTGTGGTGAGTTCATGTGTGCTGAATGCATTGGGTTAGAGCTGATGTGTGTTTGTTGCCTGTTTGGGAAGGATTGAGGTGTCTGGGGTAGTGGAAGGGGTCCAAGAATCTGATCATTACTGGAGTGTTTTGAGTCTTGGTTGCATCGGTACAGGGTTATCCTATATAATAATTCGCTAAAACGTGTGTAATGACGAAGTCATGCGCAATAGAGACTGCAGCATGTGCCGCAGTCATGTACAGTAGAGACTGCCCGCGCCACGGCTGATACAGAGCTGGATGCTCCGGGCAGTCTCTACTGTGCATGACTGCCCCGCGATCGGCTGGCAGTGGCACTGTGGCTAGTGTAACAGGCTCTTCAACTAGTCTATGCATAATAGACATAAACAGGGACGTTTCAAATTAAGTTAACCATGAGATCTTTGAAATATTAACCCTTAAAGGAGCACTAACACTTCTAATAATCCTTCACTTGCCTTACTATGGCCAGAAAACCCTAATGAACCTTATGAATTTTGCCTATATCATAATTCTTTAATTCGAGTTCTCTATTCTTATATTTTCTCATGTCCTGACAGTGAGCTCCCTGAATTTTAGTTCCAGAGGCTTTCTACCAGAGACTGTGAAAGAAGGGCTAGTGAGACAACACTATTACTGCAGCACAGAGTTCCCTGTATAATAGACTAGAGGCAGGCTTTTCTGCTACATATATACATTGTATCACTGTCCTTGCTTTCAAGGTCCCTGTCAGAAAGCTCTCTGGAGACAGAAATTCAAGGTGCCCACTGCTGGGGACAAAAGTGAAAATTGATGAAGATGGGGGTGGGGGGGGGGAATGTATCGGTGATCTGACTGTGCATGATATAACCTGAGCAGTGTGGTTGGTTGTCACATTAACGCTATTTGCTAGTACAACCTCAAACCCCTCCCATTAAACACACATTGATGTGGAGTGGTTTATCTGGATTATTATTAACTATATTAACATGGAGATATGACAGTAGTAGTTTTATTTTCAAGAATAATTGCTGCATTAAAGAAAAATAGAACCTTTTAAGCAGACAGGCACCGGGGAACAGCGCAGACATCTTGCAGAGCCGACATATCTGCGTCTGTGCTGTCCATCCCCTTCAACTCCACGATTGGTGAGTTGGAAGCCTTTGTGCCTTAAGGTAAGGGACTGACCGTGCAGGCACCGAGAGCACCTACTACAAGATCCCAGCCGGTGCCTGCCTGCATAAAAGGTTATTTTTCTTTAATATAACAATTATACTTGAAAATAAAACTAAGACTGTTCATATCCCTAAAGTAATTATGATTTGTGGCGCTATATTAATATGATGAAAATTCCGCTTTAATCCCTTAAAGGGGAACTACCACTGGCCGGCTCTAAAAGGGACTGACAGCGCAGGCGCACGGACGTCACTGTGACGAGATGTCCGTGCTTCCTGCTCCTGTGAGCCTCCAAAAAACTGGAAAATCTTTGAAACCGGGTAATATTTCTGGCGACTAGCGCTACTAAGCAGCTAGTCGCCAGATGAAGAATTAATGTAAAGTTATTGCGGGGTGGTAGTTCCCCTTTAAATGTTAGAGAAATTCCAAGACATTGTGAAGCAGTGCCTTGGAGACCTCTCTAGCATTCAGTGGGTTAAAAGACCCATTTAAATCGGATCTACCGTCAGAAGTAAAGTCGCCCTGCAATAATTAGTCAGGTGGTGACTAGCTTCATAAGAGTCCCCTTACCTCTCACAGCGACACGATGCTGGAGAAATTCTTAATCTTCAGAGACTGGAAGCCAGGTATCAGTGCAGACATCTTATCTGCCCTCCTGCGCTGTCAGTCCTGGTCTCCCTTCAGACGCATTGCACTGTCCGGATAGGCACTGGAAGGAACTGACGGCACAGGCGCGCAGACTGCACTAACCTGGCCGCCAGTCTCGGAAGATTAAGGATTTCTATAGAATCTTGTCCTTGTGAGACGTAATATAACTATTATTAAGCTAATCGCCACCTGCCTAATTAATGCAGGGCGACTTTACTGCTCATTGTAGTTCTGCTTTAAAATGATGTGAATTTTGAGAATTTTTGCTTCTCCCTTATTGTTCTGTTGGACTGCTCCTGAATTTGACCCATACGCTTCATGTAACTATTTTGGTTAAGGGTAAAAATGGACTTTTCCATTACTTCTATTTCCTAAAAGACACAGGACCGTGTGTATAAACAAAAGTGGAGCAATTTTGGGGCAATCTTAATGGACAAATAAAAGTTCCAATTGAGTTAAGGGAACATTTAACTGCTTGAATGCTGGGGAGCCCAGCACACTTTGGTCTAGTATTCAGTGGGAAGTTTGGGTCATTTAGGGCAATTACCATTTGTCTCTTAGGGTGCGGTTGTCTTATTCTAGAACTTGTCGTATTTCACTTCCTGCATATGATGTTCCTCTTTACATTCCTGAATATGGTGGCCCTGTGCTCCTCTTTACATTCCTGAATATGGTGGCCCTGTGTCCTCTTTACATTCCTGCATATGGTGGCCCTATGTCCCTCTTTACATTCCTGAATATGGTGGCCCTATGTCCCTCTTTACATTCCTGAATATGGTGGCCCTGTGTCCTCTTTACATTCCTGAATATGGTGGCCCTATGTCCCTCTTTACATTCCTGAATATGGTGGCCCTATGTCCCTCTTTACATTCCTGAATATGGTGGCCCTGTGTCCTCTTTACATTCCTGAATATGGTGGCCCTATGTCCCTCTTTACATTCCTGAATATGGTGGCCCTATGTCCCTCTTTACATTCCTGAATATGGTGGCCCTGTGCTCCTCTTTACATTCCTGAATATGGTGGCCCTATGTTCCTGTTTACATTCCTGAATATGGTGGCCCTATGTCCCTCTTTACATTCCTGAATATGGTGGCCCTGTGCTCCTCTTTACATTCCTGAATATGGTGGCCCTATGTCCCTCTTTACATTCCTGAATATGGTGGCCCTATGTCCCTCTTTACATTCCTGAATATGGTGGCCCTGTGTCCTCTTTACATTCCTGAATATGGTGGCCCTATGTCCCTCTTTACATTCCTGAATATGGTGGCCCTGTGTCCCTCTTTACATTCCTGAATATGGTGTCCCTGTGCTCCTCTTTACATTCCTGAATATGGTAGCCCTATGTTCCTGTTTACATTCCTGAATATGGTGGCCCTATGTCCCTCTTTACATTCCTGAATATGGTGGCCCTATGTTCCTCTTTACATTCCTGAATATGGTGGCCCTGTGCTCCTCTTTACATTCCTGAATATGGTGGCCCTATGTTCCTCTTTACATTCCTGAATATGGTGGCCCTATGTCCTCTTTACATTCCTGAATATGGTGGCCCTATGTTCCTCTTTACATTCCTGAATATGGTGGCCCTATGTTCCTCTTTACATTCCTGAATATGGTGGCCCTATGTTCCTCTTTACATTCCTGAATATGGTCGCCCTATGTTCCTCTTTACATTCCTGAATATGGTGGCCCTATGTCCTCTTTACATTCCTGAATATGGTGGCCCTGTGCTCCTCTTTACATTCCTGAATATGGTGGCCCTATGTCCTCTTTACATTCCTGAATATGGTGGCCCTGTGCTCCTCTTTACATTCCTGAATATGGTGGCCCTATGTCCCTCTTTACATTCCTGAATATGGTGGCCCTATGTCCCTCTTTACATTCCTGAATATGGTGGCCCTATGTCCCTCTTTACATTCCTGAATATGGTGGCCCTGTGCTCCTCTTTACATTCCTGAATATGGTGGTCCTATGTTCCTGTTTACATTCCTGAATATGGTGGCCCTATGTTCCTGTTTACATTCCTGAATATGGTGGCCCTGTGCTCCTCTTTACATTCCTGAATATGGTGGCCCTATGTCCCTCTTTACATTCCTGAATATGGTGGCCCTATGTCCCTCTTTACATTCCTGAATATGGTGGCCCTGTGCTCCTCTTTACATTCCTGAATATGGTGGTCCTATGCTCCTCTTTACATTCCTGAATATGGTGGTCCTATGTTCCTGTTTACATTCCTGAATATGGTGGCCCTATGTTCCTCTTTACATTCCTGAATATGGTGGCCCTATGTCCCTCTTTACATTCCTGAATATGGTGGCCCTATGTTCCTCTTTACATTCATGAATATGGTGGCCCGATGTTCCTCTTTACATTCATGAATATGGTGGCCCTGTGTCCCTCTTTACATTCCTGAATATGGTGGCCCTATGTTCCTCTTTACATTCCTGAGTATGGTGGCCCTATGTCCCTCTTTACATTCCTGAATATGGTGGCCCTGTGTCCCTCTTTACATTCCTGAATATGGTGTCCCTGTGTCCCTCTTTACATTCCTGAATATGGTGGCCCTGTGCTCCTCTTTACATTCCTGAATATGGTGGCCCTGTGTCCCTCCTTTTAGTTTCCTGAGTATGGCGCCCTACGTCCCGCTTTAATGCTTATCATGTTAATATAACCTGTCCCTCAGCCATGTGTGTGCAGCAGTCCCAGGACTTGAGTAATAAAGTAACCAGAACTGTGTCTGTTCTCTTTACAGAACGACCTGAGTGAGAAAGAACAGAGATGGGGGGCAAAAACCGTGGAGGGATCCGGACACCAAGAGCACATCAAGTAAATCCGCCTCTGAGACCGTGTCAGAGACCCATGTTCCAATGGGTCCGTTGTAATAAGAATTGGAACAGTCTTGGAGCAAACCAACTGTGCTATAGCGAACAGAGAAAAAAAAATCCCAAATTCGCCATTGATTTAAATGGGGCATTTAACCCCTCAAATGCTAGAGGTCTCAATGCTTTGCAAAACAATGTATTAGAGACCTCTCTAGAATTCAAGGGGTTAAATGTCAGTTCCAGTCTGTGTAAATGTTTATTCCCTGTGGGGCAGTTGGTTTGCCTCAGAATTGCTAGTTATCTTTGTACATCACGTTGAATGGGCATTAACCCTTTGAGTGCCAAAGAGTTATTCAGTGCATTGCATTGGCACTCAAAGGGTTAAGCAAAGAAGACTAGAGGAATAGTTCTAGTGCAAACGGTTGATTTAACCCCTTAGTGACCGGCCAGCACAGAGTACGGCCGACTGTTAAGGAGCACAGGGGTATATATTTTTTTTTTCTCCAGTGGGTTCCTGGGTCACAGAGCGGCGTGTAGCCACGTGGTGAACCTGGAAATCTATGATGTGTCAGGACAGTCACCGGTCCTTAAAGGGATAGTAATACTTCATTTTATCTTTATTTTATTTTGTAGGCATTAAAAAAACATGAAGAACGATGTAAGATAACAGCAGGGGGCAATCTTCTTCCTATGAGAACAATGAAATCCCTGCCCCCCTTGACAAGCTTTTCAGTTTTTTCCCTTATCTTAATTGAAGATTGTTCCTCTTTGCAGTCTACCTGGACACTCCCTGCTGCTCTGGCTGAACAGTGTTACATCAGTAAAAGGGGCGGGAGGGGGAGACTTTGTCATTGAATTACTCTTGAACTACAACTCTGACAGAATTGAAATAACACTCTCCAAAGTCCAAATACTATGATGATTAATTAGAGCTGCTTTTATTATGAAACATTACTATCCCTTTATTAAGCGCCGGAACTGGGATGACTGTCCTGGCGAGTCAAGGGTTATTTAGGGGTTAAAGCGTGCTTTTAACCCCTTGTCCAGTGCATTATGAAGCAGTGTCTTGGAGGGATATCTCTAGTACTTATTTCTCAGTCTATGGACAAGGCACCCTAGCACTGTCTGGGATTTCTGGGGTACGACGGCAGTCATGTAATCATGGGTACAAGCACATCAATATATAGTTTATTTTTATGTGTCTCAAGCAGAATAACCAAAACTGACTGACTGGCTCATGTTTATAAAAGCTGGAGTTATTCTGGAGCAAACCAATTGCATCATAGGGGGGGCAATTAAAAATTACTGTTTAATTAAATGGGGCTTTTAACCCTTTGAATGCTAGAGAGGTCTCACAATGCATTGGAGACCTCTGTAGCATTCAAGGAGTTAAAATCTATATTAAGGTACATTTATTTGTCCCCCAAGGTGCAGCTGGTTTAGTCCAGAATAACTCCAGTTTGCTTTTATAAATATTGGCAATTGCGCTTAACAATTTCTGTAGATATACATTTGAATTTGAACATTCACATTTTTTGTCAGTCTTAAAGGGATAGTAACATTTAATTTTAAGTTTCTTTAATATTTTAGGCATTAAAAAAAGAATTAGATCGATGTAAGTCTTGTCTCTCAAACCTTTATGGTTGGAGAGAGATAAAAAAGAATTGCATTGATGTAAGTCTTTTCTCTCAAACCTTTATGGTTTGAGAGCTATAACTGGCTAAAGTTCTCTCCACCAGGCCGTTTCACAGACGTCTGCCCTCTAGCTGACAACAGCAGATTCCGATACCGGGACTGGCTGGTGGCTCTTCAGCAGAGCCGAAACCACGATATTTAGAAATAAATACTTCACTGGAACTGTCTACAAAGTGTGCCTGGTTTACAAGCACACCTTGTAGACCATTCCATTGAAGTATTTATTTCTAAATAGTGTGATTTCGGCTCTGCTGAAGAGCCGCTGTCCTGTCAAATGACTGGAATCTGCTGTTGTCAGCTAGAGAGCTGACTTCTCTGACACAGCCTGGAGGAACTTTACCCAGTTTTTTTTAATGCCTAGAATATTAAAGAAAGTTAAAATTAAACATTACTATCCCTTAAATAGTAAAGAAGGGGAACCGTAAGTGGATGTCCGTGGCACGCCAAAGTGACATGGCACCCTGTTTGATAAACACTGCTGTAGCGTTCATGGGATAAAAATACCCATATCAAAAGTGGAACTTTCACCTTATTTTAAGTTTGCATATTTGAAAACTGCATCAAAAATGGCCTAAATGTCGTGTTAACCAAAAGACTAGTAAATATATAGTTCTGGAGATATTCACACTTCTTTCATATGCTAATGTATGCAAATTGCGGTACCTGTGCAGTACCAGTGATGTTTTCATATGCTAATTAGCCGTGTCAGTGATGCTTCATATGCTGATTACAGGGATATTAATACTTGAAATGTAAAAATATATATATATATATTGTATGGTTTATCCCCCTGAGTGAAACAAGGGCACCCCCACTGCTGAGAGGTGTTTTATTCAAAAGTTATTAAAGGTCAAACATGATTTTGTTTAGATGCAGTATCACAGTGGCCCAAAATTGTACAGTGGCGCTGTTGATACACCATCCTATGGAGATTTATGGTCAACTGACCAGAGCTGTCCATAGGATGGTGTAGCAACAGCGCCACTGTACAGTTTCAGGCCACTGTGATATTGCATCTAAACAAATTCAAGTTTGAGGTGTAAGAGCTTTTGAATAAAACACCTTTTCGCAGTGGGGAGTGTCTTTGTTTTACTCAGGGGGGATAAACTGTACAATATATATATTTTTTTTACATTTTAAGTATTGCTATCCCTTTAAAGAGGATCTTTCACTTAACATGAACCCCATCCATTTGTTTTTAAATATATGACTAGCACCAAACGTCAGTTTTTAAGACAAATAAGTGGCTCTCATACCTGTAAACTGAGCCAGTATTGTAACTGATGAACGAATACGTGTGGGCAGCACCCCCCTGCTGCCTGCCAATTTTTAATCATTTGGATGCCAAAGACATGTCAAATATTTTCAAAGCTCTTAACCCTTTCCAGCTGCTGTTGTCTTGCTTGATTTGCTTTTGGCATACTGAGGCTGATTTACTAAAAAGAGTAATTCTGAGCAATACAAAGTGCATTATAGTGGACACAAAAATTACACCTTTTGATTTAACCCTTTGAGCGCTATTAAATTGCAATTTGATTTAATCCTACTAATGTTTTCAATGCATTGAATGCCTTTTAACCCTTTGAGTGCCAGAGGGGTACACAACGTATTGCAAAGCAATGCGTTGTGTACCCTTCTGGCACTCAAAGGGTTAACCCCATGAATGTAGGAGAGGGTGCCAATACATTTCTTTGCATTGGGTTGAAGACTTGTCGCTCAAGTGGTTAAAAGCTCCATTTAAATAAATGGGGACTTCTATTTATGCTCTTTGGTGCAGCTGGTTTGCCGCAGCTCTTAGACCATCATGTATACGGTATGTAATTTCATATGAGGCGTTTACCACCCTGTGTAACCTTTTGTATGCCAGAAGGCTGAGTAGTGCAATCAATTTTGCACCTTCTATGGGCATGTAAAGGCTTTAACCCCTTAAGGACTACATGACGTGCTATGACCGTCATTGTCCTTATACCATTTACGTTGCGTAAAAATAGGGCCTACAACTGACCGCTCCAAGACTGGAGCGATCTTTTTCAGGCCCCAAAGCCACGCGCCAATACACGCAAGGACGTCGACAAGGATCAAAGCGGTCCTTATGGGATGGAAACGTCCCAGGACCGCTGGTCCTTAAGGGGTTAACCACCTATGGCAGGTCTGTCCAAGTTTAGTCCTCAAGGGCGGCCAACAGGCCAGGATGTAAGGATTTCCCTGATTAATCACAGGTGAGTCAGTCACAATGAATGATCCACTGATTAACTCACCTGTGCTTATCAGGGAAATCCTTACATCCTGGCCTGTTGGTGGCCCTTGAGGACTGAACTCTGACAGCCCTGGGCTAGAGAAATGTCGTTTTGTGTTACATTTTGTGAATCTGTCACTTAGTACTAGTACTCTGCTGGTATTGGTGCTTTGTACTGATCCATGGTTGTTATTTTCAGTATCCACGCACTGAGGGAGAATGTGTCACAAGAACATCAAAGCCTGAAGGAACAGGAGCTGGAGCAAGCACCCAGAGCATCGCATGGCTATGGGGGGAAGTTTGGGGTGGAGAAAGACCGCATGGACAAAGTGAGTCTAAATCCACTAATGGCCGACCTGATGTTTGGGTTTTATTGGACGGATGCATTGAGTGGTATTTTCTGTGTCTGTGACTGTCAAACAGATTCATCCCATGGTCCACACGTGGCCCTCAAGTACATAAAGGAGCTAAGCATTTTGGTTAAATATAACAAAAAAGTAGAGACCGCTGTAGTACCCAGTGTGGTTAAGGTGGCGAAATATAAGGGAGGTATGTTTTGGGGTAAATTTTAATGGAATATGTGCTTATGAGGCGAGTGTGACGTGGTAGCGAGACGTTATCGCCTCTTCACATTGCACCAGAGAAGCCTAGTTGTCTCTGAAGGTCAAATGTGTCTGCAGGGCTGCCTGTCTGCCCACCACTGTTCATTGTCTAGGGTGGGGGAGTTCTTAGTATAGGACGTATGTTCTGTGTAATGAGTGTATCTGTGTTCTTGTCTGTTTTTGGGCTATGGGAGATTAGAGTATGGGCTGAGCTACCTTTCATGGAGTTAATGAGAAACAAGGAGAGGTGCAAGCTAATCAACTTTAGAGAACACAACGAAGGGGCGCTTTTAGTGTAATATGTCTAGTTCATCAAAAAACTTAAGGGCAAATCAACATGCTTTATGTACTGGTACTCAGATTTTGGATGGGACAGTGCTTATACTCGCCTCAGCCGCATCTCATTTGCAGGGGAATACTATAGACTGTCCCAACTCAGTCTAATCTTACTCTGGTTAAATTCCATTGTAAGGTCAGAAACTCCCCTCAACTCACAGAACGGAGACAGAAAACAGAAAATCAATGGAGGGTGTCAACAGCGCTATATAAATGTTTGGATACTGCACTATAATAAGTGTTTGACAGTCTACTCACGTGTGTATTGTCAATATGAGCGTATGCTAGACATTGACCGTAAAGTGCATAGGAAGAATTTTAACACTCATCTCCCGTTGTACAGAGTATGGACAGTGTCCTTGAAACTTGTAGAACAGCTCTGGCCTACTAATCTAATGCAACCGGTGCGTTTGTTGAACTGTGTAGATTTTTTTTTTTTTTCAAAAGCTTTATTGAAGTATTCAAAATACATGAAAGTTCAAACAGTATTTTGCAGTGTAAAGGATACACAGAACAACATCAGATATACATAAGGTTCAAACAGTAGATGTAGTGAAAGATAGACATAAATGGTCAGCTGGCATACATCAGACAGTGTAAAAAGCTAAGAAGCTAACAGAATATCAAGGCTTCATCTTATTATAAGCGACTTAACACAGCATATCCGTAATTAAAACAAATCTCAGATATTAAGAACGCCATAGAGGCGACTCTGCCAGCAGTAAGAATGTAGGGTGAGGGGGTCAGGCCAGGGTTTGTATAGATCCCGACTACTGGAGAGGAGACAAGCAGAGTAAGACGAGGTGAGAAAGACAACAGGTAGAGAGATCAAAGGGAAGCCAGATCAAGCAGTGAAAGATCAGAATCTAGATAGGAGAGAATAAAGATCGAGAAGGAAGGGTAGAGAAAACATGGGCAGAGGCACCAGACCAGCGGGCTGCACCTCTGTCAGACAAGCACATAGTAGCCCCGCAGGGCTGCGGGGGTGGGGGGGTTGTGACAATAAATGAAGATACGGACCTAGTGTGAAATATGCGATCCTGCCCATAAAACAACAGGAATAAGACGAGCAGCAATATACAGGAGCTGAATATGGAGGTGCACACAGGTGTTGTTTAGAAGGTGGCATAGCTGCGGCCAGAAACTGGTGTAAATGCAATACAGACCCCACAATACGTACATGCACAAAACATGAATAGAGTATATAAACATGTTATAAAGAGAGACCTAAACATAGTTTCCACAACTATCTAAGAGTCACTGAAGCCGATCGTGACCAGCGCGCTAGGTCGGAAGCGGCACTGGCAAGTCCAGTAGTACCACTGCACAATAATACGGAGCAACATGAGAGCCTGACCACCCTCCTCCAGTATAAGACTGCCCAGGGTAATCAGTAATGGCGGGGTATCCAGACCCGCATGCCCGTCAGCCGTATAACTAAAGTAGCAAGAGACCCCCCAGTTCCAACAACCCTCCACCCTCGGCACAGTCCAGTGAGGAAAAAGTTCTGAGATGTCGGAAGACAGCGCCAAGGGTTGTAGTAAGCAATAAAGGCAGGCTCCCCTGGGCCCAGGGGGAGACCTCCACCCAACAAGCAGCCCTGGAGAGCGACAGTAATACATAGGGTATACACACAGAGTTCAGAGTAACCCTCAAAAGTAGAGAGGATGGTCCAGGCTCAAACAGAGAAAGCGAACTGAAGAGTACACAGTCCATACAGCAGTCCGAGGCAGATAGGGGTTTCAGCATAGTGTCCAGCACCAGTAGTGAGGTGTATGGGGTACAGGCAGTCCATTAAAGAGGCTCAGCGTATTCCTGGATCCCAGGGTAGGGCACCCCAAACAGAGGCAAAGTTCTGCAATAGGGAAGGACGAGCAACCAGGTCCACTGGTACAATATTAAGAAGAGACAGTAACTTTCCAAGTAGCGGGACCAGCGGGTTCCGGTTGCCATAGGTGACCCCCGGAATCCCGCTGGACGCCGAAGCTCCATGACTGGGGTACAATATTGGAGAACAGTCACTCAGATATTCTTCGATATCCACCAAACGATCTTCCAGAACAGCACAGTGACTCAGGAGCTCAGCCTCAGTACGCAGATCAGTAAACTCCTCCCACACCGCATCTCGAATCTCCCCCAGGTAGGCTCTAAACTCTTCCCAAAATGGTCCGAGCTGAAAATCTGTCATAGTAAGGCACTGAGGAGGTGAACTGGGAATCGGTGGGTGCACGGGTGATGTGGGAGTTATATTCTCAGAGACGGTAGTATTCAATAAACTTACGAGGTCCTCTTCCCGTGGAGTAAGCAGGCCATCTTCCAACATGGCGCTCAGTAGTACCCTCCGGTCACAAAGGCGTGAAAAGAAACAGCCCTTGGCCACCCGCTTAGTGGGCTGAAAGTTGCGGACCATTAGGTATCAGAAGGTTCCCTGTCAGGCAGGGAATATGTCCGCTAGGGTTATTAATAAATGGACGCCAGGTGCATCAAATAAAAACAGAATTAGTTGCCAGCGGCATTAAGAGCTTCGGGGTAACACGTCCATCCTGGTCCGTGGTTAATATTTTCCCTTATATGAATGAGGTTTGTATTTAGTCATTTTTTTATTTATTTTGTTTAAATTATTTCATGTGACAGAGAATCTCAAAAGCAGATTCATTCATATCTGGATATGTTTTCTTTGGAAAGCTGGCATCTGGAGAGGCGCTTGGAGATGAGTGTGTCATTGCCCCTATGCTCTTATTGTCCGTGTTAAGCAAATGCTTACATTGATCATACACATACATACATGTGAGTAGATTGTTAAACATCTGTTTTAGGTCTCAAATACATTACAGTTGATGTGTATTGTCAATGGTGTATCGAACAGATCATAGAAGTGTATGAAAAAATTGTAGATGAAACCACTGATAGCTATCAACGGAATGGAACCCAGGCTTCAGTGTGGTATCCATTTATTTAATAGGGCTCTTTTGGCACCTTCCATTGTTTTTCTCTTTTCAACATGAAATTAGGACACTGTTAGTCTATCTCTGGCCTTCCAGCTGTTGGTGCCTGCACTTCTCATCGGATATCCCTAACCAGCCAACGGATGTTAGAAGTTGTGTAGTGCTGAACACCTGGAGATCAAAGAACCTCCTTGCTTTGGGGCATTTGTGATGCTGTGAAGGAATGTAAAGTGCAGCTTCCTAATGGGATATTAACCCTTTAAGGACCGGAGGACTATCCAGCGTATTGCTTTGCAGTGTGTCATTCACACCTCTTGTCCTTAACCTTTTAAGTGCCCGTGGGGTGTGAAACGCATCACAAAGCAATAAATTGCATACCCCTCTGGCATTCAAAGGGTTAAAAGATTATTTCTCTTCTCTCTCGTTTTCTTAAAATGTCACTGCTTGTGATTTATTCTTTGTGTGCCAGAGACACATTGCTTTGGATACCTCTCTGCCACTCAAAGGGCAAAAGGGGATTGATTCCAGGGAAAACCAACTGTGCCATAGGGACAATTAAAGACTCCCTCATTAGAACTTTGGGGGAGATTGATAAAAGTGGAGTTAATGGAAAAGAGGTGTTAAAATGGCTGTAAGATTGTCGCTGGTAGTTATAAAAATATTAAGGACAGTTTAGGAGGAAAGAACAGCAATTTAGCGACAGAATGTTTGCCAAATATTTAAGAATGTGTCTGACCTGTTCTTTACAGTCACCACATTTATAAATGTAACTAGAATACTTTATACATATCAACACTCATAATAAGGACATTTTAAGCATCTGTTCACAAAAACAAACAAGAACACTTTTTATAAATCTCCCCCTTTGTCTCCACACTTGGTGCTGCATTACAGCCTCATGCGTTTCCCTCTCCCCTGAACTTGGTCAGAGCCAGGACTGAGGAATACAGCTGCTCTGTTGCAGTCCTGTACGTCTATAGTCCTTCTTTCTATGGTTGCATTTTTCTTTTTAAACCATGAACACAAAATTGTGTTTTATGGAACCTGATGCCTGCGATCCAAGTGTGGAAGTAATGTTCTTTCAATGAGTCATCTCTTATCTGAGGTCTGACTGTTCAGTCAGAGAAGTGGGGAGGCACTTTGATGTGTTTTGTTAGGATGCATTATAAATCTTAAGACTGCTCTGTGGTGATTAGAAATATGCAGACTGATGACAAAGATTCTACTGGAAAAGAAAGGTGTTTTACCAGTACATCGACCCCTGTCATAGTAAGACAGGAGAATATTCCATCTGCTTTCACTTGTCTGCACTTCAGTTACTGGTAACCAACTAAACTGTGACTGTCTCTATAGTAATATCTCCTTCATTATACGGAGGGCACAGATCCCAGATCCTGTATCTTTAAGGACACATTTCTATACTTGGACTCTGCCAGTTCAATTTAGTTAGAGCATTTTCTATTGTATCTTCATTCATACTAGCTAGTATGTATCTTCTTCATTAAGTGCTAGGCTGCAAAGCTCCCTGTGTGCGTAAAAGCACATGCGCATTAGAGACTGGCCGAACGCACTGATCTGAAGCGGGGCACTCAGAACGGCTTACCGCCTGTCTCTGTTCCCGGCTCTGGGGCAGCAACAGGGACCGCTGGGTGGCACTTTAGCCCGTGTACAAGGGCTTTCATACTAGTATTTATATAATTTATAAAATGTCTTGGTTATGTTTTGGTTGTAAATAAACCTTCTCGGACTAACTGCCTGTAGTAATTTGGATGGCTATATCTATCTATCTATCTATCTATCTATCTATCTATCTATCTATCTATCTATCTATCTATCTATCTATCTCTCTCTCTCTCTCTCTCTCTCTCTCTCTCTCTCTCTCTCTCTATATATATATATATATATATATATATATATATATATATATATATATATATATATATATATATATATAAAAATCAATGGATATTAGGAATGCACTCACTGCGAATCATTCAAAGTGACCTGGGTGCTCATCAAATAATAAATCATGCAGATAATCCGTGGAAGAATGACGGCACTCACAGGAACTGTTTTTCAAAACATCCTTCAAGTTACATTTTATTGAAATCAACGTTTCGGCTGTCGCCGCAGCCTTTCTCTAAAGGCTGCGGCGACAGCCGAAACGTTGATTTCAATAAAATGTAACTTGAAGGATGTTTTGAAAAACAGTTCCTGTGAGTGCTGTCATTCTTCCACGGAGGAGAGACGGCACTCACAGGATCCTTTTTTTTTTTTTTTTTTTTTTTTTCTTTTTTTTTTCCAAAAAAGGATCCTGTGAGTGCCGTCTCTCCTCCCAAAACTGTATGTATCGTGGATTTATTCATGATGAGGTCATTTGTCAGGATCAACAGTGAGTGCATCCTAAACCCAAACGGAATTGTGTGTGTGTATATATATATATATATATATATATATATATATATATATATATATATATATATATATATATATATATATATATGATATATTTACACCCTTCTATTTTTGAGGAGCGCTTTCCATATTCTTTTTCTAATGACAAAGATTCCCCCAATTAACATTGCATTTAAAATGTGGATTTTAACCTTATGAATGCTATAGAGGCCTCCGGTGCATTTAAGATGAATGCAGTGGTGGCCCCTAGTATTCAATAGGTTAAAATCCCAGTTTAAATCAGGGGTATGGTGCAGATGGCTTGCCTCTTTAGCTTTCTGAATAAGGCCATGGTATCTGTACATGGTTTGTGTGCTATGTAAGTGACAGATTGTTGAAGCCAGCACTGTCTGTTGATACCCAGCCAGGAAACGGCCACTAAATGAGAACTCAGCATAAAGACATTGGAGAAGCTGCCAGCTGATTCATAACCTAATGAGCTTCCCGCAGTGCCAGTTTATCATTCAGTGCTCTGTGCTCCTTGCTCTGTGCATAGGAAACGGGAAGTGGTGAGTGGAATTATCTCTCATTCCAGACCTGGTCTGGCAAATAAAACTAACTCCTGCTGACACTTTCCTGATGGTGGCTCTCGGGTCCTAAGCCAAGTCCTTTTAGGTTACCAAGTGTGCAAGTGATAGGTCAATTACACAGGCTCCAGACCTGTGCCACCACTGTAATCTCAAGTGTTCACACAAGAGTAACACTTTGTCCTTCTCTCTCCAGTCTGCCGTTGGCCATGAGTATCAAGCCAAGCTTTCCAAGCACTGCTCACAGAGTGATGCCACAAAGGGCTTTGGTGGTAAATTTGGGGTTCAGACGGATCGAGTGGATCAGGTAAGGGAATTTCAATGCTTCTCACTTTTCTAAGTTTAAAGGGACATACACCCCCACACAACAGCAGCTACTGTTAAAGTGCACACTGAGGCTGATGTACTAAGAAAAAGTGGTTCAGTTCTGGAGCAAACCAACTGCTCCACAGGGAAAAGTTAAACATCCTGACTCTTTGAATCCTAGAGCGGTCTAAAAGTCTGATTTAAATCAATAGGGATTTTTATTTCCATGTGGTGCAGTAAGTTTGGTCCAGAACTGCACCACTTTTACTTCATATATCAGCCATGGCATGTGGTTTAACCCTTTCAGTGTCAGGTATCCAATGCATTGTAACGCATTGGGTTAATACTATGCCTGTCTGACAGCCAGCAGTGCTGTCTTTTTAATCTATTTTAGTGTTCTTGTCTGGCAGCTTCCTGGAGATTTAAAGGGATAGTAATACTTCGTTTTAACTTTATTTTATTTTGTAGGAATTAAAAAAACATGAAGAATGATATAAGTCTTATCTCTCAAACCTTTATGGTTTGAGAGATATTCACAAGCAAAGTGTCCTCTCCCGCCCCTTTTACCTAGTGTAAGCCATCTCTTCTCAGATGTGGAATCCAGTCCATAGACCAGACAGATAACAGAAGGGGACAATCTTCTTCCTATGAAAGCAATGAAATCCCTGCCCCCCTTGACAAGTTTTTCAGCTTTTTTCCTTATCTTAATTGAAGATTGTCCCTCTCTGCAGTCTACCTGGGCACCTCCCTTCTGATCTGGCTGAACTGGGGGGGGGTACTTTGTGAATATCTCTTAAACCATAAAGGTTTGAGAGATAAGACTTATATCGTTCTTTATGTTTTTTTAATGCCTACAAAATAAAATAAAGATAAAACGAAGTATTACTATCCCTTTAAATGGGGAAATTAAGCTTCTCCCAACATGCGCTTCAATACCAGTGAGGACACAGACTCTGAGCCCTCAGTGATGACTGTTTGGAAGGCAGCCTCGCTCCCACATGATATCACGTATCTCACTTGTGCCTAGTGACAGTGCAGGACGAATCAGCCATTCTGATAATAACATAAAATTTGACGGCAGATAAGAACCATTCGGCCCATCTGTTCTGCCTATTTTCCTACTGGAAAAACCTCAAACCTTATTTGGTCCTTGGTCTTGTCTTACGTCTTGACATTACGTCTAAACCTGTGTCCTTCTAGTTTTAGACTATGGCCTCTTGTCCTAACATTTTTACTCTCTTGAAATGTACTTCCCTCCTGCACTTTGTTGAATCCCTTCATGTATTTGAATGTTTCTATCATATCCCCTCTCTCTTCTCTCCTCCAAACTATACATGTTCAGATCCTTTAGTCTGTCCTGATCTATTTTGAAAGCGATGTATGAGGCTGGATCAGATTTCCCCAGCCTCCCATTGCAGGCAGAATACATTAGAATGGCTGATTTATTTATTTATTTATTTATTTCTAGCACTTTGCATGATGTCATCATTTTGAGCAGGGCCAGATGCGGAGCTTACTGGTGCTTCCCCCTCAATCAATCAATCAATCAATCTCTCTCTCTCTCACACACACACACACACTCACACTCACACACACGCACACTTTGCAGAATGCTCTCACTAATGGCTGCAGCTGAGACCACCAATGAGAAATATTTTAGTTTGTAAAACGATGTCATTGTTTTGTTGGGAGTGAGGTTGGGGAGTCGTTTCTCCATTTTAAAGGAACACCTTCAGTGTCGGGAGGAAAAAAAACAGAACCACAAGGAAATATATGGGTGCTTATCACAATAAACATAGTGAGTGTTCAAAACTGGAAAGAAATCAAAGCGTACTCGCATAAGATGATCCACCAGTTGAGTGAATAACAGCCGGTAAAGCACAATAGGGGTTAACATGCCAAAGTCCAGGATATTCACAAAACCTCTCTAAATTGGCAATCCTCCCCCCCTCCCTAAAAAAAAAAACAAAAAACCTTCAAATAAATTTTGCTAGAATTTATATTTTTTGGGCTGATTGTCAATTTATAACTTTATCTTTGAATATCATGTTTCCGGTACTGGTGCACGTTAACTCCTGCTGTGCTTTATCTGTTGTGCCTCTGTAGCACACAACAATGGGAATCATGTCAGAAAGGAATTTTCACTGTCGTCCAATACAGGTCACTGGTACTCTGGGAGGCGTAAGTCCCCTTTAATAGGCAGGAACAACTATGCAAATGATTTGCAAGGGGCGGAGCCTCCCCTCTTACTTAAGCCACCTTCTGGCCAGAGCCACTTTAGATTGATTTGTTCCTGGTGTGCTTGCACACCAGGTAGAGAACATCTATGCATCTTAGTATTTTATTATTTTTTATTCAAATATGGAATACCACCATTAGGAGGGTGACCATGGCTGTGAATTGCCCTCTTTAAAGTGGCTGGTGCAGCTTCCAGGGATTTTCTGTGGACCTTATGCCCTGAAGAGGGGACAGCTTGTGTTAAGCAGCTCCCCTATTGGGGAATTTACCTCTGGTTCTTTCCCTCCTTATCATGGTCACCTGAAGACAGAAGTCCAGCAAGGAAGGTGAGTCACCCATTGAGTGCTGAAGGTCCACTTGTCCCCACAGTGTCCCTTTGATGGGCTTGTATTTGGGAGTTTTAATACACTTCAGCACTCATAGGGTGTTTCTATTGCATTATTACTGTTTTATGCAATTTATGTGGTATTCTCTGGGTTTTGGAGCTTTGAGTATTCATTTATTTCTGTTTCTCATGTGTTTCATGCTTGTTTGGGCACTTTTTAATGTTTTACTAAACTTTAATAAAAATGGTGTTCCGCGCCTTTAAGCGCGGCTTTTTCCCGCTCAGACGCAAGGGCTCCTTTACTCTCTATGAGAATTCACAGTGTGGGACATATCTCTGGAACCGCTTGTCACAGCAACTTCAGAGAGGGCTCATTTTAATGCTAGGCTCCTGCTCTATCATCCGGAATGTGTTTTATTTATGTGGGGTGTTCAGGGGGGCTTCGGGCACTGTTTGGGGTACTTGTAAGGAAAAACTACATTTCCCATGAGCGCTTGGTTCGCGCTCGTTTCTGATTGGCTGTCATGACGGCCGCCATTTTGTGGTACTTTTCCTAGGCGAGTACACTACGCAGGGACCGAGCCTTCTCTCTCCTCAACAGATTAACCCTTCGCTGGCCAGATAAGTCCGTTTTTAGAACATTTCTCGGGTGAAACTTTAATCTTTTACACTTTTTCTGGGTGATAGTGTTATTAGTGGGGTATATTGACGCTGTGAGCATGTCTACTTCACTGGAGCTAGGGGCTAGACCCATGTCTAAGGAGGATGGGGGGTCTGCTACCCCCATGGCGTTTTGCTCCTCTTGCCACATTGGGCTGGATGGCGATAATGTGGGGGATCTATGCCCTAATTGTACTGGTCAAGATAGCAACCCTGGGCTTCCCAGCCACGCTATTGAGCCATCTTGGGTGAGGGAGTTTAAAGCTGCCACTAGGGATCTTAGATCCACGCTTCAACTCTTTCCCTCTCAGATACAGGGGGCTCTCCAGGTCTGGCAGACCCCCTCTACTATCAGGACCTCCCTGCCTAAGCCACAGGGAGCTCCTGATATCACTGATTCTTCTGAAGAAGAACTCTTACAGGATTCTGATGCTGAGGAACGTACTGTTATTGAATCTAACAGGTCCATTGGGGACCCCTATGAGTGTGACCCTGAAGTTTCGGCTGAGGGTCTGATCAGAGCGGTTCTGAATACGCTCAACCTTCCTCTGACTCAGGAATCCACTTATGATCCTACTGATGTTTTTCAGAAAAAGCCATCTAAACCAGTTGTTTGTTTTCCAACTAACCCTACTCTTGCCTGTCTGGTCTCTGAGGCATGGAAGAATCCTGATAGGTCTTCCTCTGTCTCCAAAAAGTTTGCTAAACTTTACCCTTTTCCTGAGGCGGAGCTGGCAAAATGGGTTCATCCTCCCAAAGTGGATGCTCCTGTGTCTAGACTATCCAAATCTACCGCTTTGGCTGTCTCAGATGCCTCTGCCTTGCAGGACTGGACGGATAAGAAACTAGAGCTCTCTCTTAAGTCTATTTTTGCCTCCATTGGCACAGCCATGCGCCCCACTTTTGCTGTGGCATGGGTTAATAGAGCTATTGCGGCCTGGACTGAACGACTGACTGAAGCAGTTCGCCAGGATGCGCCGGTATCTGAACAGTTGCAGCTTCTTGCTAATATCACTGAAGCTCAGAACTATGTTGCTGACGCTGCTTTTGATGCTGTGCGCATGATGGCGAGGGCCTCCACTTCTTCTGTGGTGGCTAGACGCGCTCTTTGGCTGAAAATTTGGTCTGCTGATACAGCCTCTAAGAAAGCATTGCTTTCCTTGCCCTTTCAGGGGAATTTGCTTTTTGGGTCTGAACTCAAAGAAATGATCAGTGAGGCTACTGGCGGTAAAAGTACTCTTCTACCCTCAGTCTTTAAGAAAAAGTTTCCAGCCAAACGCAATCGGTCCTTTCGTTCCTTTCAGACTGAGACACGCTCCTCGGCCCAAACGGGTCCTCCCACTACACGCTCCTCCTCCAAGCCCAAACAGTCCTGGAAGCCCAAAGTTGCCTCCAAGGCCAAGACCTCCAAGACTGCTTCGGCATGACTCGCCGAACCCGGGTCCGCATCCGGCTGTAGGCGGCCGTCTCCGCATCTTTCGCCGGACTTGGGAGGAGTCAGTGGCGGACCCATGGGTTCTTCAGGTGGTGTCAGAGGGATACAGGATCCCTTTCTCTTCCCTTCCTCCTTTTCGGTTCCATTTTACTCGTCCTTCTCAGGAACCCACAAAAAGGCGTCTGTTCGACGACGCTATTCAGGATCTCTTGGACAAAGAGGTCCTGGAGGCGGTTCCTCAAGGGGACACAGGTTCAGGATTTTATTCCAACCTGTTTGTGGTAGCCAAAAAGGACGGAGGAGCTCGTCCCATTTTGGATCTCAAAGATCTCAATGCCTATGTGGTGACTTCCCACTTCCGCCAGGAGTCCCTGCGCTCTGTGATTGCAGCAATGTCTCCAGGGGAGTTTCTTGCCTCCCTGGACCTTCAGGATGCTTATCTTCACATCCCTATTCATCCAGAGAGCAGGCGGTATCTCAGGATTGCCTGCCACAGGGGACACTTTCAGTTTGCAGCGCTCCCCTTTGGGCTGACTTCAGCCCCTCAGGTCTTCCAGAGGGTGTTGGGCTCCTTGATAGCGGTGCTCCATCAGGATGGGATCAGAGTGACCCCCTACATGGACGATCTCCTACTGAAGGCCTCCTCAGCGGAGCTTCTCCACCAGCAATTACAGATGTGCATGCACACCCTGAACCGTCATGGCTGGATCCTGAATCTGGACAAGTTGGACTTGATTCCATCTCAGAGGCTTCTGTTCCTGGGTCTCCTGTTCGACACTCGCCAATGCATGGTGTTTCTTCCAGAGGACGTGGCTCACCAGATTGCCGTCAGAGTGGCTGGGATTCTGGACATGGACGAGATTCCAGTACCGAAGTTGTCGTCCTTAGTGGGGAAGTTCATTTCCACAATCGAAGCAGTACCATTTGCCATGGCCCACTCCAGGGATCTTCAGAGATTCGTGATCCAGACGTGCAGGAATCATCCAGATCATCAACATCTGTCTGTTTCTCTTCCTCCTCCTGTCGAGTCGAGTCTGCACTGGTGGTTAGATCTCTCTCATCTCCTGAAAGGGAAATCCTTTCTAGTTCCTCATTGGACCACAGTCACTACGGATGCCAGCCTTCGGGGCTGGGGTGCAGTCTGGGGTCGCTTCAGTGCTCAGGGGAAATGGGGTCTGGAGGAATCCATGCTCTCCATCAATGTTCTGGAACTTCGAGCTGTCCGGCTGGCCCTGAGGCACTGGGAGTCTCAATTGACCGGTCTTCCGATCAGAGTGGAGTCCGACAATGCCACGGCGGTGGCTTACATCAACAGGCAAGGCGGCACAAGAAGCGGTTCCGCCTGGTGGGAGGTCAAGGATATTTTGTCTTGGGCAGAAGATCACGTGCCTGTCATCTCTGCAGTTCATATTCCAGGCGTGGACAACGTCATGGCAGACTTCCTCAGTCGTCACACCGTCGACAGCGGAGAATGGGCTCTTCACCCAGAGGTGTTTCACATGCTCACTCAACGGTGGGGGATGCCTGTGGTGGATCTGATGGCTACCAGACACAACAGGAAGGTTCCGGTGTTTTGCTCCCGGTTGAGGGACTCCCTTGCTCTAGCAGTGGATGCCTTGTCGATCCCTTGGGACTTCTCCCTGTCTTACATCTTCCCTCCTCTTCCTCTATTGGTCAGAGTTATCCAGAAGTTGAAGAGAGAACGTTGTCCTGTCATCCTGATTGCTCCAAACTGGCCTCGCCAGTCCTGGTTCCGGAGTTGATGGCCATGTCAGTGAAGGATCCGATCCCACTTCCAGCCCGTCCGGACCTACTTCTTCAGGGGTATCTGTGGAAGGAGGATGTTCACTCTCTCCATTTGATGGCATGGCGGTTGAATCCTCGATTCTAGCAAAGAAAGGCTTTTCTCCTTCTGTGGTATCGACTATGCTCAGTGCTCGTAAGCCTGTGTCTTCCAAGATCTATCATCGCATATGGTCAACTTTCGTGACATGGTGTTCTGACAAGAAGTTGTCCCTTGACTTCCATCTTCCCACTGTCCTGGCCTTCTTGCAGGACGGTGTGGATAAGGGGCTCAGTCTGAGTTCCCTCAAAGTTCAGACCTCTGCCTTGTCTGTGTTTTTCCAGGAAAGGATTGCTGTCCTTCCTGATGTGAAAGTCTTCTTCCAAGGTGTGACTCATGTTCGACCTGCCTTTAAGAGTCCTGCTCCCCAGTGGGATCTCAATTTGGTGCTGGGAGTTCTACAGCGACCACCGTTTGAATCCTTGGCTTCCATTCCATTACGTCTTGTGACTTGGAAGATGGCCTTCCTTTTGGCTATTGTGTCAGTGCGCCGGGTGGCAGAGTTACAGGCCTTGTCTTGTAAACCTCCTTACCTGGTGTTCCACAAGGATAAGGCTGTGCTTCGCACTACCAAAGAATTCTTACCCAAGGTTGTGTCCGAGTTTCACATCAATCAGGAGATTGTGGTTCCCTCTTTCTGCCCTAATCCTTCATCTGACAAGGAAAGAGATCTCCATCTGTTGGATGTGGTGCGTTGCCTCAAGTTTTATGTTCATCGCACCGAGTCTATCAGGAAGTCTGACGCTCTATTCGTCATTCCTGAGGGGCCTAGGGCAGGGAGACCGGCTTCCAAAGTTACCATTGCCTCTTGGATTAAGGCTACCATCCGTGAAGCCTATAAGTTGAGGAATAAGCATGTTCCCTTCCGGGTGACTGCCCATTCCACCAGATCTATTGGGGCCTCTTGGGCCTACAAGAATCAAGCTTCTGCTGATCAACTGTGCAGAGCGGCCACTTGGTCCTCTGTGCACACTTTTTCAAAGCACTACCGAGTTGATGTACTGGCGTCGGCTGATGCCAGTTTTGGAAGGAAGGTCCTGGAGGCAGTCTTGCCTGTGTAGGTCTTCCGCTCTGTGATCCTTAGTGCTTCCTT
Source organism: Rhinophrynus dorsalis (assembly GCA_037306005.1). Classification (NCBI taxonomy): domain Eukaryota; kingdom Metazoa; phylum Chordata; class Amphibia; order Anura; family Rhinophrynidae; genus Rhinophrynus; species Rhinophrynus dorsalis. Next base: position 473,394,092 of record CM074722.1, read on the forward strand.
ACTGTTGAGCCCGGTTGGCTCTAGTTCCGTGTGCTGTGTTAGTTCAGGGATTGTTCCCTTGGTTGGTGTCCGTTGACACTTACAGTTTGGGCTATGTTATCAACTGGTCATAGCAGTTCTAGTGACTTGGGCCTTGCGCCTGGTCCTTGCCTTACTTCCCGCCTCTGGATCAGCTCAATGTTTGTACATCCCAGAGTACCAGTGACCTGTATTGGACGACAGTGAAAATAGGATTTTAGTCTTACCTGTTAAATCCTTTTCACTTAGTCCATACAGGTCACTGGTCTCCCACCCTGTCAAGGGACCAGTCTTGGCTCTCCTGTGGCATCCAGTGGGAGACCGTTCGGGCATGCTCACAGGAGTCTTTCTTTTTGCTTACCTGAGGTCAGTTTTAGGGTCTCAAATCAATCTAAAGTGGCTCTGGCCAGAAGGTGGCTTAAGTAAGAGGGGAGGCTCCGCCCCTTGCAAATCATTTGCATAGTTGTTCCTGCCTATTAAAGGGGACTTACGCCTCCCAGAGTACCAGTGACCTGTATGGACTAAGTGAAAAGGATTTAACAGGTAAGACTAAAATCCTATTTTTTTACCCATTTTGGGCTAAATTGTGTTGCATACCCCTCTGACACTCAAAGGGTTAATCCAGGGTTAACTCCTGTTGTGCCTCTGTAGCACACAACAATGAGAATCATGTCGGATAGAATGTTGGTCCAGGGAAATCTTTGACTGCCATTTGGAGTCTGGAAGGAATTTTTTTTTACCCATTGTGGGCTAAATTGTGTTGCATACCCCTCTGGCACTCAAAGGGTTAATCAATGGGACTTTTAATTTTCTCCCTATGGTGCAGTTGTTTTGCTTCAGAATCGCACCTTTTTTTTTGTGGGGGGGTTGTGTATATTGCCCTTAGTGCAGGGTATGTGTAGATTTGGTTAATCACATTTGATAAGTAGTGAGTGCAATACCAATAAATACAGACTGCTTCTATACAAAATAACACAGGGCCCTGTGTATAGAACTTCTGAAATGGGGCCCATTGTTTAGTTGTGCCTTTATCATACAGCTCACCCCCATGTATTACCATAAAGTGTTCACAAAAAATAGACTGCAGCTCTGCTGGCCTTTTGCCTGTTCGTTACTTATGCAGCTGTACAATATTTTTGGTAATTGCTATTATTATTATTATTATTTTTTTTACTTGCATTCTTGTTGTCCAGTAAACGTAGGCCGTGTCTAACCTGTTCTAGTCACATGTGCATGTTGGAATGTGATCTACCTGGATTTGCTCTACTTCCTGATTCAGACAGGGAGTGTCTTTATAACAAATCAGCACTACAAGTTTACAATCACCCTTTCTTCCATTATCAATACATTTAAAGAGGAACTGTACACTAGGATAGGGGCAAGCACACTAGAGGGCCTCAGATGGAGCTTACATTCTGAAAGATCCAGAAGGGTACGGAACGCATTGCAGAGTGCTCTGGCACTCAAAGGGTTAAAATTTTTTAATAGCATTTACTCCTGCTGTGTCCAACTTAATTTCCTCTGGACTGTAAAGAGCAACTTGCCTTAAAGAAATAGTAATACTTTAATATTACTAATCCCCATATTGTAGTAATGTTAAAAATAATTTAATTGTTCTCAGTGTCATCTCTCAAACCTTTATGGTTTGAGAGATAACCGGCTGCAAAGTTCCCCCTCTCTCCCCCTTCCCTGAAGTCAGCGTTGTACTGACTGCAGGGGAAGCCTGTAGTACGACAGTCAGGCGGCTCTGCTGCAGAGCCGAGATCACGTTAATAAAAAATAATTATTTCACTGAAACAGTCTTCTACATGTGCTTGGTTTGCAAGCACACGTAGAAGACCGTTTCAGTGAAATAATTATTTTTTTACTAACGCGATCTCTGCTCTGCCACAGAGCCGCCTGATGCACATAAGACCAGATATCCCTGCAGTCAGCTACAATGCTGACTTCAGGGAAGGGGGAGGGAGGGGGGAACTTTGCGGGCGGTTATCTCTCAAACCATAAAGGTTTGAGAGATGACACTGGGGACAATTAAATTATTTTTCTCTGTCGTCCAGTACAGGTTACTGGAAACTTTGGGTAGGCGATCCACCCCTTTAATTGCTGTCAGGAGCAATTCTAGAATTGTATGCAGGGGGTGGAGCCTTCCTTCCCTCCTTGGCTGCAGCTAGCCAGCCAGCTCCAGAAAGATTTGTTCCTTGGTGAAGATAACACAGACAAGAGAACAGTTCTGCTATAGCTTTAGAAGTTTTTTTTATTTTTCTGTTAGAAGTGGAATACCACCATTAGGCGGATTACCATAACTGACAATGCCGTTAGATGTAGCTATCTCAGTGACCAGGTGCTTTTTGTGGACCTTAAGCCCTGGGGGGAAAATCTTGGCTACAAGTTCTTTCCTCAGGAGTTGCCCACTGAGGCTTCTTCTTAATACATGGTAGTCTGAAGACAGAAGATCTGCAGGAAAGGGGAGCAACCCTTTGAGTGCTGCAGGTCCACATGTCCCTCAGTGCCCCTCCGCACAGGGGTTTTCATTTGGAGTTCCTATTGCACACTCCTTCACTCATAGGGTCTATCTGTATGTCTGTTGGGTGTTTGGAGCAGGTTTATGTGGTGCTTAACCCTTTAGCTGCTGGTTTTTCATTCTTTGGGGGGGGGGGGGGTTTCTGACACTTTTCCTACTGGTTCAGCGTTTTTTGGGTATCCTAACATGTTCTAGTGATGTTTCATGTCTTTTAGTTTTACACTTTCAATTTTGTAAAATTTGTAAAATTTACGGCCCGCATAGGCGCCATTGCTCCATTCACTTCTATGGGACTGTACTGTTTGGGACATATCTCTGCAACCGTTTAGCCTAGCAACTTCAGCCATTTTGTGCTATTTCCAGAACGCGTATCTTACACAGGGCTTGGACTCTTCTTCTCTCCTCTGCTGATTAACCCTTTGCCTACCAGATAAGTCTATTTTAGCAATTTCTGGGGTGAAACTTTAATCCTACACACTGTAATTGGGTGATTTCTTAAACAGGTTATTTGACACTGTGAGAATGTCTATACCGTTGAAGCTTGGGGCCAGATCTAAGGCTAAGGATGCTGGGGTCTCTGCATCCCCTATTGCGTATTGCTCTTCCTGTCACACAGGGCTACCTAGAGAATTCTCAGGTCATTTATGTCCAGCATGTTCTGATGTCCCTGAGAGTCTTCCAGGGACTTCCAGCCATGCCATTGAGCCAGTTTGGGTGCAAGAGTTCAAGGCTGCTACTAGAGACCTTAGGCCCACATTGCAACTCTTTCCATCCCAGTTACAGCGGGTCTTTGATTCTTGGCAGACCCCCTCCTCCATCAAGTCTTCCTGCCTAAACCTCAGGGTGTGCCTGACGTGTCAGATTCCTCTGAGGAGGAACTGCTGGTGGATTCAGATGTTGAGGAATGTTCTGCGGTGGGCTCCTCTGAGTTTTTTGGGGACCCTTTTGAGGCTTATCCTGAAACCTCGGCTGAGGCCTGATCAGGGCTGTTTTAAATACCCTAAACATTCCCTTAGTCAGGAAGTTCCTTCTGATGTATTTTAAGAGCCTAAAAATGCCCTTTACTTGCTTTCCACCTAACCACACTCTTGACTGCCTTGTGTCTGAAGAGTGGAAATCTCCGGACAGGAAACCTTTTGTCTCCAAGAAATTTGCCAGGCTTTATCCCTTCGCTGAGGCTGCGCTTGCTCAGTGGGTTCATCCTCCCATAGTGGATGCTCCTATCTCCAGGCTATCTAAGTCTACTGCCTTGCCAATGTCTGATGCGTCTGCTCTGAAGGACTGGACTGACAAGAAACTTGAGGTCTCCCTCAAGTCCATCTTTGCCACTGCTGGTACTGCCATGCGTCCAGCATTCGCTGCAGCATGGTTCAACAGGGCCATTGAGGTCTGGACTGAACAGCTCACCCTTGCTGTCCATCAGGGTGCTCCTACTTTGGATATGATGCACCTCCTTGCCAACATTGCTGAGACACAGCACTATGTTTCTGCTGCCTTATTTGATGCCATCTGTTTGGTGGCTAGGGTTTCCATCATGTCTGTGGTTGTCAGTCGGGCTCATTGGGTCAAGATCTGGTCTGCTGTCACTGCTTCCAAGAAAGCATTGCTCTCCTTACCTTTTCAAGGCACTTCTTTCTTTGGGCCAGATCTTAAGGATCTGATCAGTGAGGCCACAGGGTGTAAGAGTACACTTCTACCCTTGGTTCCTAGGAAGAAAACATTTCTTAAGCGTAACCGGGATTTTCATTCCTTTCAGAATGAGATTTGTCCGGCGAACCAGACAGTTCCCTCAGCTCCGCATACCTCCTCCAAGCCCAAACAGCAATGGAAGCCTAAGGTCTCCACCAAGCCCAAGGCTTCCAAGCCTTCTTCGACATGACTCGCCAAACCCAGGTCCACACTTTGCTGTGGGTGGGCGTCTGCATCACTATCACAGCATTTTGGAGGACTCAGTGGCGGACCCATAGGTTTTACAGGTGGTGACGGAAGGGTACAGGATCCCTTTCGTCTCTTCCTCCATTTCGATTCTTTCCTTCTCATACACCTCCGGGCGTAGAGAAACACCGCCTGTTCGGCGCTATTCAGGCTATTCTGGACAAGGATGTTCTAGAGCTGGTTTCAGTTCAGGACAGAGGTATGGGTTTTTACTCAAACATCTTTGTGGTCTCCAAGAAGGACGGCGGTTGTCGTCCCATTTTTGGATTTAAAGGATCTCAATTCCTTTGTGATCAAGACTCATTATCACCAGGAGTCTGTACAGATGGTGATTGCTGCCATGTCCCTGGAGGAATTCTTTGCATCTCTGCATCTTCACGACGCGTACTTACACATTGCCATTCATCCAGAGAAACGGCAGTATCTCCGATTTGCCTGCGACTGGGGACATTTTCAGTTTTCAGCTCTTCCATTTGGTCTGATGACGGCTCCGCAAGTCTTCAGCCGTGTCCTGGGAGCCTTAGTGCCCGTTCTCCACCGAGACAGCATCAGAGTTACTCCATACATGGAAGACCTGCTTCTGAAAGCCCCTTCTGCGGATCTTCTTCATCAGCAGGTTCAGCAATGCATTCATGCTCTCACCCATCACGGGTGGATCATCAGCTTGGACAAATCAGATCTTGACCCATCCCAGCGTCTGGTCTTCCTGGGCCTCCTCTTCAACACCCAGGAGAACATGGTGTTTTTCATGGACGAGGTAGATCACCAGATCGCCCACAGGGTTTCTGTGACCCTGGCTCAAGATCCAGTTCCAGCCAAGAAGCTGTCATCTCTAGTGGGGAAATTCATTTCCACCGTAGAAGTGGTACCGTTTGCCGTGGCGCACACCAGGGAACGCCAGAGGTTTGTGATCCAGGTGTGCAGGGGGTCAGCCGGACCTTCTGAAGATGTCAGTATCCCTCCCTCTTCATGTGGAACTGAGTTGTTGTGGTGGCTCGACCTCTCCAATCTGCTGAAGGGCAGGTCCTTCCTGGTATCCTTCTGGACCACGGTGACAATGGATGCTAGCCTCTCCGGCTGGGGAGCGGTCCTGGGTTGCCTGAGTGCTCAGGGTCGGTGCTATCCAGAGGAATCTCTCCTTCCCATCAACCTATTGGAGCTTTGGGCGATATTTCATGCCCTTCATCATTGGACATTTCAGCTGGAAGACTTTCCAGTCTGGGTAGAGTCTGACAATGCCACGGCCGTGGCTTACATCAACAAGCAGGGCGGAACAAGAAGTATCGCCGCTTGGTTAGAGGTCAAGGGTATTTTGTCCTGAGCAGAAGAACATGTTCCTGCCATATCCACAGTGCACATTCCTGGCGTAGACAACGTCATGGCAGACTTCCTCAGTCGCCACACAGTGGACAGTGGAGAGTGGGAACTGCACCCAGAGGTGTTCACCCTCATTGTTCAGAAGTGGGGTCTTCGTTACATCGACCTGATGGTGACAAGACACAACAGGAAGGTTCCGAGGTTCTGCTCTCAATGGAGGGACACTCTAGCTCTGGTGGTGGAGGCAGTGTCCATTCCTTGGTTATTCCCTCTGGCCTACATCTTTCCTCCCCTCCCAATGTCGCACAGGGCGTTACGTAAATGATGACTTTTGAGCCCCGTTGGCTCTAGTTCAGTGTGCTGTCTAACAGTTGGGGTGTTGTTACCCTGGTTCAGTGTCAGTTGACACTTCATTGTTTTTGTTGGGCTCTCTGATCTGATGGTTCATATCTGCTCTGGTGACTTTGGGGGCCTTGCACATGGTCCTTGCCTTACTTCCCACCTCTGGGAAACTCAATGGTTGGACATCCTTAAGTTGCCAGTAACCTGTATTGGACGACAGAGAAAAGAGGATTTTAGTGTTAGCTGTTAAATCCTTTTCTCTTAGTCCATACAGGTTACTGGTCTCCCACCCTGTCAAGGCACCATGCTTGGCTCTCCTGTGGCAGACTGTTGGGGTCCTTCGGGGTCATGCTCACATGAGTCTTCTTTCCTTCCGCTATCTAGTCAATAGTCAGTGTCTCAAATCTTTCTGGAGCTGGTTGGCTATCTGCAGCCAAGGAGGGAAGGTAGGTGCCACCCCCTGCATACAATACTAGAATTGATCCTGCCTTCAATTAAAGGGGCGTATCGCCTACCCAACGTTACCAGTAACCTGTATGGACTAAGAGAAAAGGATTTAACAGGTAAGACTAAAATCTTCTTTTAACATTAGTACAATATGGGGATTAGTAATATTTAAGTATCACTATCCCTTTAAAGTGGATGTATTGCCTAAAAAAAAACAAAACAATTCCCGTAAGTTTGGTTGCTAAAGTATTACTAGGGAAGCTGTTTTTTTTTTTTTTATTTAACTTGTTTTGCGGTATTCTACTTTTAAGTCAGATAGAGCTGTGCCGAAGAACCAGCGTACTTCATTATGCTGACCGGCATCTCTATCTGACTGCCTAATTCTCCTCCCATCTGCCCCAGGAAACGCGTTCATGCTTCCCTTCAATGTGCTGTGAATGTCTTCTATCATTATATCAAGCTCCAGTTAGAATTATACTGAGGTTGCAGTAAAGTATAGGAAAGTTGTCTTTATGTATTAAGCATTTGCAGAATGTAAAGCCAAAATAAGAGGTGACAATATGATGTGTTCTTGATGAGGTACAAGGGAATAATCTGTTCTTCACACTGCACAAGAGAACTGGCTGGGAGACGCAGTAAAAGCCTCTAAAGGGCCATCTGTTGTCTACTGTACTGTTGGTATAGGACACCTTGTATGTTTAATGTATTCTTTATTTCTTCCTTCCAGTCCGCCATGAGCTTTGAATATCAGGGGAAGACAGAGAAACACGCATCCCAGAAAGGTGAGACTCTCCCGGGCACTTTGAGTGTAGCATTGCAGTTCAGCACCCCTTTGTATATTGCCTTTATACTTGTAATAGTGGGGGGTGGGGTTGGATATATTTGTTGTGCGTGTACAATGCCTGATACCCCCTGCTCCATTTGTAATCCCCCTTCCTAACTGAGATATGTGTGAAAAGTGGGATATGTCTCCTCCCGCTGTGCTACATACAGAGAGTGTATCAATTCTGGCTTTCTCTGTACTGGTAGAATGATTTGTTTGTATCGTACAGGTGCTTTGTAACAAATGTGTCATTCTTCCTTTTGTGGAGAAGAACACAAGTGATGTTTTCTTTGTATAGCAGCACTGCTGTATTTGTACATTAAATCATCCCACGAACGATAAATTGCCCAAGTCTGCTTAAAGTGGAACTTTCACCTTTAATACCCCATCTCTCCAGTGGTATAGTAAAATGGTTTGTAGATTACAGGGTTTTTTTTTTTTTTTTTTGAAGCACATACTTTGAGATATTTTCTCTCAAAATGTAACTTAACGTAGCCACTACTGTATTCTGCGGCACAAGGTAACGTCGGCGTGGCTCTGCAAGATTTTGCAGTGCTCAAATTCTCCTTACACCTCCCTCCCATCTCTCTGTGGGAGCACGTTCACGCAATGGCATACAGAGCTTGCTGTTACAATATATTTAATGCATATTGCCATGGAGGGAAGCGTTAACGCGCTCCCTGAGAGAGGCGAGAGGAAAATTTGAGCACCGGGAAGTCCTTCAGAGCCGTGCCAACATTACCCTGTGCCGCAGAACGTGGAAGTGGCTATGTTAAGTTTAATTTTGAGAGCGAATATCTCAAAGTATGTGCTTACAGAACCCCCCCCTGCAATCTACAAACCATTTTACTAGACTAATCATAGGAGACGCGGTGTAATAAAGGTGAAAGTTCCGCTTTAACCCTTGGAGAAAGAGACTGAATTGTGCTGCTCTGTCTTGTTGGGCTGCCCACATCTCCTGTAGGCTCTAGTGAAGCTCAAGTGAAGAACAACAAAACAAGACACTAAAGGTCTATAGAGGCGGAGTTAGCAAACCCCTAAAGTTTGTGGCTGTGAGAATGATAAAAAAATAACTGTGCTTTAAAGGGATAGTAATGTTTTACAAAAACAGCAGCTCCAATTAATCTTCATAGTATTTGAGCCATAGACAGTGTTATTTCAATACTGTCAGAGTTGTAGTTCAAAAGTAATTGAATGATAAAGTTCCCCCTCCTGCCCCTTTTACCTAGTGTAAGCCGCCTCCCCTCAGATGTGGAATGCAGTCTATAGACCAGACAGATAAGAGAAGGGGATAATCTTCTTCCTATGAGAACAATGAAAGCCCTTCCCCCCTTGACATGTTTTTCAGGTTTTTCCCTTATCTTAATTGAAGATTGTCCCTCTCTGCAGTCTACCTGGGCACCTCCCTTCTGATCTGGCTGAGCAGTGTTACATCAGTAAAAGGGGCGGGAGGGGGATACTTTATCATTGAATTACTCTTGAACTACAACTCTGACAGTATTGAAGTAACACTCTCCAAAGTCCAAATACTATGATGATTAATTAGAGCTGCTTTATTATGAAACATTACTATCCCTTTAAATGAGCAGTCCCTAACCACTACTGTTTTGGGAACATATAGCATTCTCACTTTTTACAATAATCTGAAGGATTAGTTTAGTTTATATCGGACGTGGTCAGCCTACTTCCTATAAACTGCAGTTGGTCTACAGCTCCCATCATCCTCATCAGGCAGTTGGCTGGCTGAGGTTATTGTAGTCCAACAGCTGCTGATACAAAGCAGGTTACCCTCCCCTTCCAAATGAAAAGTAATGCACTGTTTGACATGGTCTGCTTTCAGATTATGCCACTGGGTTTGGGGGCAAATACGGAGTACAAGCCGACCGTGTGGATAAAAGTGCCCTTGGCTTTGATTACAAGGGAAAAACGGAGAAGCACGAGTCCCAGAAAGGTTGGTGTCAAAATGAGATATGTGATTTGTGATCCCTAGTCCGGAGTTAGGGACGGGCTCCTATATACTAGTAGAATCAAAACACAGAGGTTTCCTCTATGTGTGAGATCTTTGGAGTAGGGAATCTGCTGAACCGCATTTGGAAATGTTAGATCTTATTTACCACTTAAGGACTGGGGGACAATGCATTGTTTGCACACTTTTCTGGTTCTTAAAGAGATAGTAATGTCTTAAAAGAAGAATAGATAATATTGTAGATAATGCAAAAAGAAATGGATTGATGCAAGTCCTATCTCTCAGACCTAAAGTTCCCCTCTCCCTGCTGTCAGCTGTAAAGCAGACAGCAGGAGATTTGAGTCGGCTGATTCGAAGCAGCTCTTCACCAGAGCCGTGATACTGAAATCTAAAAAGAATTACTTCATTAGAATGGTCTACAAAGTGTGCTTGCAAACCAGGCACACTTTGTAGACCGTTCAAATTAAGTAGGTATGTTTAGATTTCAGCTCTGCTGCAGCTGCCTGTCACCGGACCAGGATCTCCTGCTGTCGGCTAGACGCTGATGTCAGGGAAAGGGGAGTCTGGAATCAGATGCAGCAAAAAAAAAAAAAAAAAAAAATGGTCCGTGGTCCTTAAGTGACCGCAACATGCGTGCGCGGACGGTCCTTAAGGAGTTAATTAATAAAAGTTACGTTTCATCGATATGTTACCTATCCCTTTGCCCTCAGTCCTTCCTTCCATGTACGAAGTACTACTAGAATGTACATACTTGGGAACCAAAGGGTGTACAACAAAGTGGTGACTTTCACAATCTCCCCCTTCTGACCTATGGGGAGAGATTGTTCCTTTTGCCTCTATATAGAATTTTCGACTCGACACTGCAACCCTATTTTGCCCATTTTTCACTTAAAAGGGTGTTCAATACATTGTTTCAGGTAGGTGCTATCCCCTGCTCTCTTTTAGACTACTTGATACATCTGCCTTACTGTTACACCATCCTGCATTTTTTTTAACCCTTTGAGTGCCAGAGGGGTACACAATGCATTGCAATCCCCTCTGGCACTCACAGGGTTAATTTGGGTTACTTTGCTTTGGTAAAATGGGAGAACGACTATAGGGAGTATACTACTAGCCTAAACAGAATCAACAGGCAATACGCTTCAACAGTGTTGAATGTTTCTTTAGATTTAAAGGGATAGTAATGCGTCACAAAAACAGCAGCTCCAATTAATCTTCATAGTATTTGAGCCATAGAGAGTGTTATTTCAATACTGTGAGCGTTGTAGTTCAAGAGTAATTGAATGATAAAGTATCCACCTCCCGCCCCTTTTACCTAGTGTAAGACACCCCCCTCAGATGTGGAATCTGGTCTTGGGACCTGACAGATAACAGCAAGGGACAATCTTTTTACTGTGATCATAAGGAAAACCCTGCCCCTCTTGACAGGTTTTTCAGGTTTTTCCTTATGATCACTGAAGACTGTCCCTCTCTGTGATCCATCCGGACAGTCTTGCTGCTCTGAGGTGAGCAGTATTACATCAGTAAAAGGGACAGGAGGTGGATATTTTATCATTCTATTACTCTTGAACTACAACTCTGACAGTATTGAAATAACACTTTCCATGGGCCAAATACTATGAAGATTAATTGGAGATGCTTTTATTGTGAAATATTACTATACATTAATTGACTTTACCAAGTTATAAACTGGAGCTACCTAGCAGAATACACAGAGATCTATTCCAAAGGATATAGACATAATCGCTGTATGAAGGAAACCTTCCTAAATTTGCAACTGGCCTGTTCATGAATTGCTCCACACTTTATAAAGTGGCAGTCCATCTCCTGTCTCAGTTTATATATTGTACAAGTGCCTATACTTTTGATTTAATTATTTTGTCCCTGATTTTCTCTTCCCAGATAGTTTTCTGTCAGGGACTATGAAAGCGTGGGATGATATAACACTGTCCCTGCAGCAGAAAAGTCTCCCTCTGGTTTATAAAGTACAGCATACAAATCGCTGACTGCTGCAAAGATAGTGTTGTATTGTATTGTATCACTGTCCATACTTATATAGTCTCTGACAGAAATCTTGCTGAAGCAGAGATCAAAGGAGCTCACTGTCAGGACAGAAGCGTTTAATAAAAATAAATAAATAACAAGTGAAAAACAATTAAGTATAGGCAATTTGGTTTTCCATAGTATTCACTTGTAGAATATGTAAAGTTTTTAAAGAGGACTTGTCACATTTCCAAATTCTAACTTCAGTGGGAGCCATCATCTTAACCCTTTGGGTGCCAGAGGGGTAGTGAATGCATTGCTTTGCGATGCATTTCGTACCCCTCTGGCACTCAGGGTTAAAAGAATTTGCATGATTATTCCACCCCATGGTGGAAACTGGGGTTCTACCCAGCTAAGAATATGGAGAGGGGAGATTTTCGGGACACCTGAGTAATTTTTTAGGCTTCATTAGGTCAAAGAACACAGCTCTGCTGAGATTAAGTCTCTTCACTTATTGGAAAACAAAAAGCACATGGTTAGGCAATTTGAATATATAAACTTTAATGAGACTAAATGTACACCTTGTTTCTGTTTACCAGATTATTCCACAGGATTTGGGGGGAAGTACGGTGTGCAGGCTGACCGGGTGGATAAGAGTGCTGTCGGATTTGATTACCAAGGAAAAACCGAGAAACACGAGTCTCAGAAAGGTTTGTGTGTATGTTATTGTATTCACATCTTTAGCTTGCTGCATATGTGGCCCTCAGGTCTGTCAAAGGGCCATATATCCCATTGTTTCACAATTCATTGGATACCTTTCTAGCACCCAAGGGGTTAAGGTAGAACCACATAAATGTAAAGGGAGGTATGCACTGAACCAGTGGAAAGAGGGGGTGTGTTCTGCCTTTTGGTGTGAAAATACGGAGTGCGATGTGGCAGAGCGACATTATCTCCACTTATAGACTGGTGACCGCAGGAGTCCCCTCTCCTTTCACACGGCAGTGCAGGGGTAGTTGTCACATGACAGAGCAAGGGTAGTTGTTGCACGGCAGTGCAGGGGTAGTTGTCACACGGCAGTGCAAGGGTAGTTGTCGCACTGGAGTAGTTGTTGCACGGTAGTGCAGGGGTAGTTGTCGCACTGGGGTAGTTGTCACACAGCAGTGCAAGGGTAGTTGTCACACAGCAGTGCAAGGGTAGTTGTCACACAGCAGTGCAAGGGTAGTTGTCACACGGCAGTGCAAGGGTAGTTGTCACATGGCAGTGCAAGGGTAGTTGTCACATGGCAGTGCAAGGGTAGTTGTCACACGGCAGTGCAAGGGTAGTTGTCACACGGCAGTGCAAGGGTAGTTGTCACATAGCAGTGCAAGGGTAGTTGTCACACGGCAGTGCAAGGGTAGTTGTCACACGGCAGTGCAAGGGTAGTTGTCACACTGGGTAGTTGTCGCACGGCAGTGCAGGGGTAGTTGTCACACTGGGTAGTTGTCGCACGGCAGTGCAGGGGTAGTTGTCACACTGGGTAGTTGTCGCAGTGCAGGGGTAGTTGTCACACAGCAGTGCAAGGGTAGCTGTCGCACTGGGGTAGTTGTCACATAGCAGTGCAAGGGTAGTTTTCACACAGCAGTGCAAGGGTAGTTGTCACACGGCAGTGCAAGGGTAGTTGTCACACGGCAGTGCAAGGGTAGTTGTCACACGGCAGTGCAAGGGTAGTTGTCACACTGGGTAGTTGTCGCACGGCAGTGCAGGGGTAGTTGTCACACTGGGTAGTTGTCGCACGGCAGTGCAGGGGTAGTTGTCACACAGCAGTGCAAGGGTAGCTGTAGTGCAAGGGTAGCTGTCGCACTGGGGTAGTTGTCACATAGCAGTGCAAGGGTAGTTGTCACACGGCAGTGCAAGGGTAGCTGTCACACGGCAGTGCAAGGGTAGCTGTCACACGGCAGTGCAAGGGTAGCTGTCACACGGCAGTGCAAGGGTAGCTGTCACACGGCAGTGCAAGGGTAGTTGTCACACGGCAGTGCAAGGGTAGTTGTCACATAGCAGTGCAAGGGTAGTTGTCACACGGCAGTGCAAGGGTAGTTGTCGCACTGGAGTAGTTGTTGCACGTTAGTGCAGGGGTAGTTGTCGCACGGCAGTGCAAGGGTAGTTGTCACACTGGGGTAGCTGTCGCACGGCAGTGCAGGGGTAGTTGTCACACAGCAGTGCAAGGGTAGTTGTCACACAGCAGTGCAAGGGTAGTTGTCACACAGCAGTGCAAGGGTAGTTGTCACACGGCAGTGCAAGGGTAGCTGTCGCACTGGGGTAGTTGTCACACTGGGGTAGCTGTCACACGGCAGTGCAGGGGTAGTTGTCACACAGCAGTGCAAGGGTAGCTGTCGCACTGGGGTAGTTGTCACATGGCAGTGCAGAGGTAGATGTCACATGGCAGTGCAAGGGTAGCTGTTGTACTGGGGTAGTTGTCGCACGGCAGTACAGGGATAGTTGTCGCATGGCAGTGCAGCTGGAGGTGTTTCATGGCAGTATTGTGTACAGTACTGGAGACCCCATCTCCAGAAGGATATAGATAATCTAGAGAGAATTCAGAGAAGGGCTACTAAAATGGTGACTGGTTTACAGGAAAAGAAATATCAGGATAGACTAAAGGATCTGAACATGTAAAGCTTGGAGGAGAGAAGAGAAAGAGGGGATATGATAGACACATTCAAATACATGAAGGGATTCAACAAAATGCAGGAGGAAAGTACATTTCAAAGGAGTAAAAATGTTAGGACAAGAGGCCAGAGTCTAAAACTAGAGGGACACAGGTTTAGATGTAATGTAAGAAAGTTTTACTTCACTGAGAGGGTAGTAGATAAGCGGAATAGCCAACCAGCAGGAGTGGTAGAGGTTAATACAGTGACAATGTAAGCATGCGATAGGCATAAGGCTGTCCTGAACATAAGACAAAGCCAAGGACCAAGTAAGGTTTCAGGTTTTTACAGTAGGAAAATGGGCAGACTAGACGGGCCGAATTATTCTTATCTGCCATCAAATTCTAGGTTTTCCAGGCAATGGACTCCTTACATTATGTGCTCATCTCATTCACTCATAGATTATTCCAAAGGTTTCGGTGGTAAATATGGTGTCGACAAGGACAACGTGGACAAGAGCGCAGTAGGGTTTGAATATCAAGGAAAGACTGAGAAACACGAATCACAGAAAGGTTCCGTATGCTCTTATATTAGGCTTTCAGTGGCTGGGTTATTTACGTGCTCGGCGAGGCTTTGTAACGTGCTGTGTACCCCTCTGGCAATCAAAGGGTTAAAAATTATGCAAATGGCCACTGAATTTTAAATAGTACATTTAAACCATTGAGTGCGACAGAAGTCACCAGTTCATTGCTTCGCAAGGCTCTGGAAACCTCTCTAGCATTCAAGGGGTTAAAGTCTCCATGTAATTTTGGTGGGAACATCACTGTAGAGGACAAACTGAAAACACCTTGAATGCTAGCAGTGTCACTAGCGCGTAGTTTTGCAATGGGTTGGAAAACTCTTTACCGTTCAAGGTTTTAACCCTCGGAGTGCCAGAAGAGTATGTGCCAACATCTCTGTTTAACCCTTTACGGACCACAGGGTTTGCAACACATCGCATTATTCTCTGTGTTACTATTGGTATTGCTCTGTTTTCTTTGTAACGTATCCAACCCGTTTCTGCATTACTTAAAGGGACATTGTCTCCAAAAATACAAACAGGGCTCAAATCCATTAAATTATTGTACTCCTGGACAGCATTTTTTTTTTTTTTTTTTAAAGAATTCTTTTCCTTGGTGAGGACGTTCTAAAATCTTTCTAAATTAAATTAAGAACCCTATTCATTTTTAGGTGATAATGCCCCTTTAAGGAGCTAGTATAAAGCCTTGAGAATGACCATGTAATGAAATGTGAATTGGCCTTGCATTAAAAAAACCTAATTAATGGTTTTGTTTTTTAATGCAAATTGGTTGAGTGTATATATTTGTATTACATAATCAATGTGCCTTAACCAGTTCTTACTTTTCATTTGCTGCTAATAATGCTTTTTGGTTCCTACCTAGAAAATGATAGTACTGACAATTCCTGGCCATAATAAATTCTAGTTGCATACACAAGTTCATATTTGATATTAATTCAGAATATTGGCCGCTTATGTACATACCTGGGAACTTTGGATCTGCCACAGAGACTTGAGGTTTTAGAGTAAATTAGCAGGTCTCTGGGGACAGAAGCTGATTCTCCTGGGTGGTGAGTTTCCTCTGAAATCTCTGACCACTTCTTCTCCTCACCAACCCGTTCCTCCCACTTCCCATTCACTTCTACTCCTCACCAACCTGTTCCTCCCACTTCCCTTTCACTTCTACTCCTCACCAACCCGTTCCTCCCACTTCCCATTCACTTCTACTCCTCACCAACCTGTTCCTCCCACTTCCCATTCACTTCTACTCCTCACCAACCTGTTCCTCCCACTTCCCATTCACTTCTACTCCTCACCAACCTGTTCCTCCCCTTCCCATTCACTTCTACTCCTCACCAACCCATTCCTCCCACTTCCCATTCACTTCTACTCCTCACCAACCCGTTCCTCCCACTTCCCATTCACTTCTACTCCTCACCAACCTGTTCCTCCCACTTCCCATTCACTTCTTCTCCTCACCAACCTGTTCCTCCCACTTCCCATTCACTTCTACTCCTCACCAACCTGTTCCTCCCACTTCCCATTCACTTCTACTCCTCACCAACCTGTTCCTCCCACTTCCCATTCACTTCTACTCCTCACCAACCTGTTCCTCCCACTTCCCTTTCACTTCTACTCCTCACCAGCCTGTTCCTCCCACTTCCCATTCACTTCTACTCCTCACCAGCCTGTTCCTCCCACTTCCCTTTCACTTCTACTCCTCTCCAACCTGTTCCTCCCACTTCCCATTCACTTCTACTCCTCACCAACCTGTTCCTCCCACTTCCCTTTCACTTATACTCCTCTCCAACCTGTTCCTCCCGCTTCCCTTTCACTTCTACTCCTCACCAACCTGTTCCTCCCACTTCCCATTCACTTCTACTCCTCACCAACCTGTTCCTCCCACTTCCCATTCACTTCTACTCCTCACCAACCTGTTCCTCCCACTTCCCATTCACTTCTACTCCTCACCAACCTGTTCCTCCCACTTCCCATTCACTTCTACTCCTCACCAACCCGTTCCTCCCACTTCCCATTCACTTCTACTCCTCACCAACCTGTTCCTCCCACTTCCCATTCACTTCTTCTCCTCACCAACCTGTTCCTCCCACTTCCCATTCACTTCTACTCCTCACCAACCTGTTCCTCCCACTTCCCATTCACTTCTACTCCTCACCAACCTGTTCCTCCCACTTCCCATTCACTTCTACTCCTCACCAACCTGTTCCTCCCACTTCCCATTCACTTCTACTCCTCACCAACCTGTTCCTCCCCTTCCCATTCACTTCTACTCCTCACCAACCCGTTCCTCCCACTTCCCATTCACTTCTACTCCTCACCAACCCGTTCCTCCCACTTCCCATTCACTTCTACTCCTCACCAACCCGTTCCTCCCACTTCCCATTCACTTCTACTCCTCACCAACCTGTTCCTCCCACTTCCCATTCACTTCTTCTCCTCACCAACCTGTTCCTCCCACTTCCCATTCACTTCTACTCCTCACCAACCTGTTCCTCCCGCTTCCCATTCACTTCTACTACTCACCAACCTGTTCCTCCCACTTCCCATTCACTTCTACTCCTCACCAACCCGTTCCTTCCACTTCCTATTCACTTCTACTCCTCACCAACCCGTTCCTCACCTTCCCATTCACTTCTACCACTCACCAACCTGTTCCTCCCACTTCCCATTCACTTCTACTCCTCACCAACCTGTTCCTCCCACTTCCCATTCACTTCTACTCCTCACCAACCTGTTCCTCCCACTTCCCATTCACTTCTACTCCTCACCAACCCGTTCCTCCCACTTCCCATTCACTTCTACTCCTCACCAACCTGTTCCTCCCACTTCCCATTCACTTCTACTCCTCTCCAACCTGTTCCTCCCACTTCCCATTCACATCTACTCCTCACCAACCCGTTCCTCCCACTTCCCATTCACTTCTACTCCTCACCAACCCGTTCCTCCCACTTCCCATTCACTTCTACTCCTCACCAACCTGTTCCTCCCACTTCCCATTCACTTCTACTCCTCACCAACCTGTTCCTCCCACTTCCCATTCACTTCTTCTCCTCACCAACCTGTTCCTCCCACTTCCCATTCACTTCTACTCCTCACCAACCTGTTCCTCCCGCTTCCCATTCACTTCTACTCCTCACCAACCCGTTCCTCCCACTTCCCATTCACTTCTACTCCTCACCAACCTGTTCCTCCCACTTCCCATTCACTTCTTCTCCTCACCAACCTGTTCCTCCCACTTCCCATTCACTTCTACTCCTCACCAACCCGTTCCTCACCTTCCCATTCACTTCTACCACTCACCAACCTGTTCCTCCCACTTCCCATTCACTTCTACTCCTCACCAACCTGTTCCTCCCACTTCCCATTCACTTCTACTCCTCACCAACCTGTTCCTCCCACTTCCCATTCACTTCTACTCCTCACCAACCTGTTCCTCCCACTTCCCATTCACTTCTACTCCTCACCAACCTGTTCCTCCCACTTCCCATTCACTTCTACTCCTCACCAACCTGTTCCTCCCACTTCCCATTCACTTCTACTCCTCACCAACCTGTTCCTCCCCTTCCCATTCACTTCTACTCCTCACCAACCCATTCCTCCCACTTCCCATTCACTTCTACTCCTCACCAACCCGTTCCTCCCACTTCCCATTCACTTCTACTCCTCACCAACCCGTTCCTCCCACTTCCCATTCACTTCTACTCCTCAGCAACCCGTTCCTCCCACTTCCCATTCACTTCTACTCCTCTCCAACCTGTTCCTCCCACTTCCCTTTCACTTCTACTCCTCTCTAACCTGTTCCTCCCGCTTCCCTTTCACTTCTACTCCTCACCAACCTGTTCCTCCCGCTTCCCATTCACTTCTACTCCTCACCAACCCGTTCTTCCCACTTCCCATTCACTTCTACTCCTCACCAACCTGTTCCTCCCACTTCCCATTCACTTCTACTCCTCACCAACCCGTTCCTCCCACTTCCCATTCACTTCTACTCCTCACCAACCTGTTCCTCCCACTTCCCATTCACTTCTACTCCTCACCAACCTGTTCCTCCCACTTCCCATTCACTTCTACTCCTCACCAGCCTGTTCCTCCCACTTCCCATTCACTTCTACTCCTCACCAACCCGTTCCTCCCACTTCCCATTCACTTCTACTCCTCACCAACCTGTTCCTCCCACTTCCCATTCACTTCTACTCCTCACCAACCCGTTCCTCACCTTCCCATTCACTTCTACCACTCACCAACCTGTTCCTCCCACTTCCCTTTCACTTCTACTCCTCACCAACCCGTTCCTCCCACTTCCCATTCACTTCTACTCCTCACCAACCCGTTCCTCACCTTCCCATTCACTTCTACCACTCACCAACCTGTTCCTCCCACTTCCCATTCACTTCTACTCCTCACCAACCCGTTCCTCCCACTTCCCATTCACTTCTACTCCTCACCAACCCGTTCCTCACCTTCCCATTCACTTCTACCACTCACCAACCTGTTCCTCCCACTTCCCTTTCACTTCTTCTCCTCACCAACCCGTTCCTCCCACTTCCCATTCACTTCTACTCCTCACCAACCTGTTCCTCCCACTTCCCATTCACTTCTACTCCTCACCAACCCGTTCCTCACCTTCCCATTCACTTCTACCACTCACCAACCTGTTCCTCCCACTTCCCATTCACTTCTACTCCTCGCCAACCTTTTCCTCCCACTTCCCATTCACTTCTACTCCTCGCCAACCTTTTCCTCCCACTTCCCATTCACTTCTACTCCTCTCCAACCTGTTCCTCCCACTTCCCATTCACTTCTTCTCATCTCCCTGTTCCTCCCACTTCCCATTCACTTCTACTCCTCACCAACCTGTTCCTCCCCTTCCCATTCACTTCTACTCCTCACCAACCTGTTCCTCCCCTTCCCATTCACTTCTACTCCTCACCAACCTGTTCCTCCCCTTCCCATTCACTTCTACTCCTCACCAACCTGTTCCTCCCGCTTCCCTTTCACTTCTACTCCTCACCAACCTGTTCCTCCCACTTCCCATTCACTTCTACTCCTTTCTCTGTTCCTCCCACTTCCCTTTCACTTCTACTCCTCACCAACCTGTTCCTCCCACTTCCCATTCACTTCTACTCCTCACCAACCTGTTCCTCCCGCTTCCCTTTCACTTCTACTCCTCACCAACCTGTTCCTCCCACTTCCCATTCACTTCTACTCCTTTCTCTGTTCCTCCCACTTCCCTTTCACTTCTACTCCTCACCAACCTGTTCCTCCCACTTCCCATTCACTTCTACTCCTCAGCAACCCGTTCCTCCCACTTCCCATTCACTTCTACTCCTCACCAACCTGTTCCTCCCACTTCCCTTTCACTTCTACTCCTCACCAACCTGTTCCTCCCGCTTCCCTTTCACTTCTACTCCTCACCAACCCGTTCCTCCCACTTCCCATTCACATCTACTCCTCACCAACCCGTTCCTCCCACTTCCCATTCACTTCTACTCCTCACCAACCTGTTCCTCCCACTTCCCATTCACTTCTACTCCTCACCAACCCGTTCCTCCCACTTCCCATTCACTTCTACTCCTCACCAACCCGTTCCTCCCACTTCCCATTCACTTCTACTCCTCACCAACCTGTTCCTCCCACTTCCCATTCACTTCTACTCCTCACCAACCTGTTCCTCCCACTTCCCATTCACTTCTACTCCTCACCAACCTGTTCCTCCCGCTTCCCTTTCACTTCTACTCCTCACCAACCTGTTCATCCCACTTCCCATTCACTTCTACTCCTCAGCAACCCGTTCCTCCCACTTCCCATTCACTTCTACTCCTCTCCAACCTGTTCCTCCCACTTCCCTTTCACTTCTACTCCTCACCAACCTGTTCCTCCCACTTCCCATTCACTTCTACTCCTCACCAACCTGTTCCTCCCACTTCCCTTTCACTTCTACTCCTCACCAACCTGTTCCTCCCACTTCCCATTCACTTCTACTCCTCACCAACCTGTTCCTCCCACTTCCCATTCACTTCTACTCCTCACCAACCTGTTCCTCCCGCTTCCCTTTCACTTCTACTCCTCACCAACCTGTTCCTCCCACTTCCCATTCACTTCTACTCCTCACCAACCCGTTCCTCCCACTTCCCATTCACTTCTACTCCTCACCAACCCGTTCCTCCCACTTCCCATTCACTTCTACTCCTCACCAACCCGTTCCTCCCACTTCCCATTCACTTCTACTCCTCACCAACCTGTTCCTCCCACTTCCCATTCACTTCTACTCCTCACCAACCTGTTCCTCCCACTTCCCATTCACTTCTACTCCTCACCAACCCGTTCCTCCCACTTCCCATTCACTTCTACTCCTCACCAACCCGTTCCTCCCACTTCCCATTCACTTCTACTCCTCACCAACCCGTTCCTCCCACTTCCTATTCACTTCTACTCCTCACCAACCTGTTCCTCCCACTTCCCATTCACTTCTACTCCTCACCAACCCGTTCCTCCCACTTCCCATTCACTTCTACTCCTCACCAACCCGTTCCTCCCACTTCCCATTCACTTCTACTCCTCGCCAACCTGTTCCTCCCACTTCCCATTCACTTCTACTCCTCTCCAACCTGTTCCTCCCACTTCCCATTCACTTCTTCTCATCTCCCTGTTCCTCCCACTTCCCATTCACTTCTACTCCTCACCAACCTGTTCCTCCCCTTCCCATTCACTTCTACTCCTCACCAACCTGTTCCTCCCACTTCCCATTCACTTCTACTCCTCACCAACCTGTTCCTCCCACTTCCCATTCACTTCTACTCCTCACCAACCTGTTCCTCCCACTTCCCATTCACATCTACTCCTCACCAACCTGTTCCTCCCACTTCCCATTCACTTCTACTCCTCACCAACCTGTTCCTCCCACTTCCCATTCACTTCTACTCCTCACCAACCTGTTCCTCCCACTTCCCATTCACTTCTACTCCTCACCAACCCGTTCCTCCCACTTCCCATTCACTTCTACTCCTCACCAACCCGTTCCTCCCACTTCCCATTCACTTCTACTCCTCACCAACCCGTTCCTCCCACTTCCCATTCACTTCTACTCCTCACCAACCCGTTCCTCCCACTTCCCATTCACTTCTACTCCTCACCAACCCGTTCCTCCCACTTCCCATTCACTTCTACTCCTCACCAACCCGTTCCTCCCACTTCCCATTCACTTCTACTCCTCACCAACCTGTTCCTCCCACTTCCCTTTCACTTCTACTCCTCTCCCTGTTCCTCCCACTTCCCATTCACTTCTACTCCTCACCAACCTGTTCCTCCCACTTCCCATTCACTTCTACTCCTCACCAACCCGTTCCTCCCACTTCCCATTCACTTCTACTCCTCACCAACCCGTTCCTCCCACTTCCCATTCACTTCTACTCCTCACCAACCCGTTCCTCCCACTTCCCATTCACTTCTACTCCTCACCAACCCGTTCCTCCCACTTCCCATTCACTTCTACTCCTCACCAACCCGTTCCTCCCACTTCCCATTCACTTCTACTCCTCACCAACCTGTTCCTCCCACTTCCCTTTCACTTCTACTCCTCTCCCTGTTCCTCACACTTCCCATTCACTTCTACTCTTCTCCCTGTTCCTCCCACTGAAAAGGCACTTTAATTACACAGGGCTTTCTGTCAGGGATAGTGTAAAAAGATTCAATGTAAAAATAAATAAAGTAGCAGTAGATGTAGAAAAGCTTCCTCTACAGCATACAGAGCACTCAGTGCAACACTGTATATATCCATCTGATTTTACCATTCCTGACAGAGAGCTCTCTGGAATTTAGAAGTCCAGGAACGTCGGAGACATAACTGTGGAGGTTGGGGGTGGGGGGAGTGTGGTGATGAAAAGAAATATAATAAGAACATATAGGCAACCTGACTTAAAGCGATAGTAATGTTTATAAAATCGAGCAGCTCAGAATGTTTCTTATAATATATAGTCCTGGTGTCCGAGGCTCTCAAAGTCCATAACCTGATAGTTGTGCAGTAATGGTATGATCAATTTTACCCCTCCCATCCCATACCCTGTTCAGAAACCACCTTCCCTCAGATCCGACAGGATCACTACAAGGGAAGGGACTATCTTCATTCAGCATTAGGAAAAACTTGTCCTCCTTTGTCAAGGATGACAGGTTTTTCCTTGTACTGGGAAGAAATGTCCCTCATTGTGATCTGCCCGTTCAAGCGGAGGGGAGGTGGCTTCAGAACAGGAAAAGGGGTGGGAGGGGTAAAATTCATCATATGATTACTGCAGAACTAGCAAGTTATGAACTTTGAGAGCCTCGGACATCGGTGCTAATCAATATAACGAGCAATCTCAGCTCCTTGTTTGTCTAAACATTACTATCCCTTCAACACATGCACTTGCTTAATATGTAAAGTCAAAAAGGTTGACTCTCCCTTTAAATAAAATAAAACATTACTGTATAATTATTGTATAAGTAGATCAGGTAATCGACAAATCTGATTAGCTGTTTACAGACATAAATACAAAGAAATCAAGAGCACCATATGGTATAAATACAGTGCCCACTGATGTAACCCCAAGTGCCAGAGAATTATCCAACACGTTGCGTTGGATACCTTTATGGCACTCGGAGGGTTAAATGTGGCTTTTAGCTCCCTGTATAATAGGTCTTCAACACATTGGGCACTCAGAAGGTTAAAATCCCCCTTTAAATCAATGGGAATGTTAATTTGTTCACAGTGCTGGTGTGTATATGGACTGTTCTATTCTGGCAGCATGTGATTCCTTGTGGTTACAAGCAGACACAGTAGGTCTCTGGGGTACTTCCCAACATGGACTCCTCATAACAGGCTTAAATAGAAAAGGGGAAGTGTAAGGTTCACGTTTTAACTATTTAATAAAAAAGACTAACTCTGTTTTGTTTATATCTTACTTTCTGGTGTTATTTGGTAATTGTTACTTTGGCTAACAATGGCAGTTTTTATTTAACACTATTATTATTATTTTGAGATATATATATAATTTTTTTGTATAGTAACTATTTATTTTTCTCAAAGTAAAACTTTATTCCTTTTTTTTTTCTTCTTCTTCAAATAGATTTGTACTTTTTCTTAATCCTTTCAGTGCCAGAGGGGTACACAACGCATTGCAAAGCAATGCATTTTGTACCCCTCAGGCACTTAAAGGGTTACAAGCAAATCTATTGTAGAACATAATTTTTTTCCCCCTCAGAGTAGTGTGCAGCACGCTGCTTTGTAATGCATCGCGCAGTACAGTGTTACAGATTGTAATTCCTCACATGTTTTGGTATACTTGCTTGTCCTTACACGCTGTCATTGTTGGCTCTGAATTTCTCGCAGGGAATGTGTAGCTGAACCGAATTGTGCATTCTGTATGCTGCTGCTTGTTCGTGTTTGTTACATGTTGTATAGAATAATGGTGTGTAACAATCTTATTTACTGTGCTGGGTGAGGCCCAGGGCAGTATCTTTTACATGTATGTTACAAACATACATGTCTTCCAGCTCTGCAATGTTTCACTAACTGCCAGTGTGACCTAACTAGTGTTGTTCACTCAAGGGGAACGAACATCTTGTAATAACCCTCCCTGCTTACCTTACTATGGCCAAGACAATCCCAATAGCCCCTACAAATTTTGCCCTTGTGTACCTTCACGTAAAGGAATATAAACTCTTCATTAAAAAACAAACAAACATATATATTGTAGGGCGTTTCCTGCTGAGTAAAATTAAGGGTCCTCCTACTGCTCAGAGATGCATATTTACAGAGGTATTACAGTTTAAACCCATGTTTTCATACATTAGCAGTGCCCTCTAGTGGTCAAATTCCAATCTGTTGTGCTTTTACATTCTAATGGAAAGGAAAGTCAGTGACCTACAGTTCTCCATAGAATGTGATAGAAACTGCTGAGTCACTTCCTGTCAGGTAGAACTTTCAGGAAGTAAACGCACAATAAATTCACTTCCTGATTATTTGAACTGTTAAAACTTTTGAATAAAACAACTGACAGCGGTGGGAGTGCCCTTGTTTTACTCAGCAGGAAAAGCTCTAAAACATATAGGGTTTTATTAAAAAGGTGTACTGCTCCTTTAAGACATAACCTCTTCAATCAGCCCTGGTTGTTATGACAGTTGCTATCAGGACCACAGAACCTCACTGCACATAATCATAACCCTTAGAATAAAAGAAGTGTGTAACTCAATTCTTCACAATGCACTGCACAGCTCTCTGGACCTTAAAGAGACAGTAACACTTAATATAAAAATATATATATATATATGTATATAAGGGCTATTCCCTTAAGTAAAACAAGGGTACTCCCTGTGCTGAGAGGTGTTTTTATTCAAAGGTTATGGCAGCTGAAACGTGAATATTTTAGGTGCAATATCTTAATGACCTGAAATTGTACTGTGGCTCTGTTGATACAGCATCCTATAGACTGCTCCAGTCAGTTGACAATAACCCTCTGCATAGGATGGCGTAGCAACAGTGCCACTGTAAAATTTCAGGCCATTGATATATTGCAGTAACATTTTAATAAAACACCTCTCAGCTGTGGGAGTACCCTCGTTTTACTTGGGAGGATAAGACCTACAAAATATATGTAACTCTGCTTATATGAATTAATGGCAGTGCTGTGTGTGTGTGTGTGTGTGTGTGTGTGTGTGTGTGTGTGTGTGTGTGTGTGTGTGTGTGTGTGTGTGTGTGTGTGTGTGTGTGTGTGTGTGTGTGTGTGTTACTCTTTGTCGTGCACCTGGGCAAGATATGAATTAATGGCAGTGCTGTGTGTGTGTGTCAACACTCTCACTACTATTAATTCATATCTTGCCCAGGTGAACGGCAAAGACTAACATATGTAACAGAGTTAAGAGAGAGAGAATTATATATATATATATATATATTTTAATTATCAGCAAATGTCATGTCCTTCTACATGAGCATGACTTCCAGGACTGATTAAGGATGTCATCTGTTGAACAAAGGCAAAAGATCCTAAGGGCCATTAGGATTGCTTGGCAATAATAAGGTAAGTGGGGGTTTATTAGCATGTGCTCGTTCTTCTTTAATATTACTGTGTTAAAGGGAAACTATTATTTGTAGATAAAAATGCTTTTCTTTTTTTTTTTTTTATCCCCAATTGGACTTTAAATAATGTACTTTATTACCTGTTCTTAGTATTTTTCTTGCCCACTACTAATTAACCCTTTGAATGCCAGAGAGGTATCCAACACTTTGCAATGCAATGCGTTGGATACCTCTCTGGCACTCAAAGGGTTGATCCTCTAAGATCATATATACAAAGAAAAGATAAAGCAGTTTATATCAATGGGAATATTTATTCTGTGTGGCGCAGTTGGTTTGACCCAGAATTGCTATACTTTTGTCTTATTGCATCTAATAGGGAGAACTAAATTGCTGTTTATGGTCAGCTGTAAGACGTGTCACATCATTGAAGGGACCGTATCAATTAATAAGTAAAAAAATATTTATTATAGGGTTTATCTCCCTGAGTAAAACAAGAGTACTTCCACGTCTGAGAGGTGTTTTATTCAAAAATTATTTACCACTAATTTACTTGTAGCTACGCAACTAAAAGCATTTTTTGATACAGTGGTTTCCCTTTAACCGTGAAGGTGCTGCAGAGGAGTTTGAGAACAGTTAACCCTTTGAGTGCCAGAGGGGCACGTAACACAATGTTGAGTACACCTCTGGCACTCAAAGAGTTAATGCAGTTATTGAAAAATCCTACTTTTTAAATTACAATTAAAGTAGACCTGTCTTTGTGAATTTAAGTTTGCATGATAACTTGTTATAACTGTGATAACCAACCTTTGGCTGTCCAGCTGTTGGAGACTACATCTCCCAAGGGCTGCTTGGGAATGATGGGAGATGTAGTCCCCAACAGCTTGAGAGCCAAAGGTTGCCTTCCTCAGCTATATGCAAAATTACCTATGCATCATATTATATGAAAGTCCAGCAGATATATAGTCAAGATATGAACAGTTTTATAACTAAATGGCGTTGTCAGTGTGTTTTCATTGTAACCGTTCATTAAAACTGAACTCTGTGCCAGGCGGAGGGGTGCAGAGATATCACAGAGGGTGCGTAATAAGGAGAAATGAAAGAAAACTGAAATATTAGCACTCCGTATCGACTCCTTCTCATAAGGGTTAACGTGAGAGAGCATATAAAGTAATACACTGTAACCTTTAATAATTGAATTGAAAAAAGATTGACTGATACTGGGGCATTTTTCCTTCTTGCCACATCATTAAAATGCATCCAAAAAATGTATAACGAGAATAAAGAAAGTGATTAGCCAGATCACTTATACGTATGTGTCGGTGAGTAGAACTGCAACATTATGGTCATACATAACCGCGATATAACACTAATATTCTATAGCCTGTTAAGCAAATTCATCACGCCATACCAATCACTGATATGAAAGATGGCTAATGATAATAGAGACCTCAGAATTCTATCACTTATGTGACTAATTAACGAGATCCAATGCTCTTTAAAAAGAAAAAAAAAATAATAATAAAAATATATATATAATATAAACACAATAGGATTGTGGAAAGCACTCTCTTGAACGGGCCCAGGTGCAAATTCCCAAATAGTAGAAAAGAGGGGCAGCAACCGTGGGAGTTCTTAATGTAGCGAAATCAAATTTATTTAGGCAAAAACAAAACGGTCCACGTTTCGGTCCAAGACACGTGTCTTGAAAAAGGTCCCCGTGCAGACCGAAATGTTGACCTTTTTTTTTTTTTTTTTATCATCCTTTACAACAGGGTGACATTTGCTTAGAACGACACAATACAATTACATGAATGATTACACAGTAGAGCAGTGTTTTCCAGGACAAGCAGTCCAAATAGCCTCTTCAAAACGAGCGGAAAATAAGATGCGCTGAATACCACTCATAGACCAGGCTGATTGCTGCTAAGGAAACAAATTGGGCTTTTAACCACTTGAACACAAGAGGTTTCTAATGCAAATGATGCATTTGTATTTGTTCCCTATTGTTCAGTTGGTTTACACCAGAATAACTCCAATTTGCTTTTATAAATATGGGCCCTTGTACTCAAATTACATGGTGTGTAATGGAGTACCCAGTAAGGGATAAAGGCCAAAAGAAGCACTATGATTAAACAAAAGGCACTTGAGCCCCCTGTGACTGCACCTCTTTGCCAGATTCTACCTAAAAAACTGCAGAAAAATCATTAGGAGGTAAAGAAGCAGTGCCAGCAGCAAAATAATGCCTGAACCACTTTTCACTATTGGTTCGTCTGAGGCATAATGTGTAGACTGGCGAGTTGCTTAAAGGAGCAGTAAACTTTTTTTTTTTAATGAAAAAATATATATTGTAGGGATTTTCCTATTGATTATAATAAGGGTACTCCCACTGCCCAGAGATTTATATTTCCAGAGTTATTACAGTTTAAACCCATGTTTTTTTTACATTAGCAGTGCCCTCTAGTGGTCAAATTCTAATTAGATTTCCTGTTAGATTCTAATGGAGAGGAAAGTCAGAAAAGTCAGAGACATACAGTTCTCCATAGAATGTGATAGAAACTGCCTGTCACTTCCTGTCAGTTAGAACTATCAGGAAGTAAACACAGTAAATTCACTTCCTGATTATGCTCTGTAAAATATGTGTTTTCGTAAAAAAAAAAGTTTACTGCTCCTTTAAAGGTCAGTTATAATTCCATTCCCTACTGGAAGGTTTCTTACCCTGGGAGCAGCCCTGGCAGAAGTGGGCTATAAGGGAGACCCCAGGTCTTCCTGTTGGTCCAGCAAGAAAAAATGAGGTCTTGCAATTCAGTGTGGCAGATCCTCATATACCCTCTATATTCAGCTTGAAAGTTGAACAGTGTGTCTATGGAGACTGCACTGAAACGCAAAGTTTGTGTCTGTGAGTCAAATACTTCTGTGTTGTGTCTAAACAAGGGGAACAGCTTTTTATTCGTCCGAAAGGCTGCTCAGAGCCCTTCATATGTGCAGCCCCAGGCATTTTTCCAAGTATGCTTCCATAGGAGCAGACTTGGATAAATGTGATAATTGTCCTTTAAATACTTTTCTGACAACAGGAAGCTCATTGTACCTCCTCTCCTGTAATTAAAGTCCATAAGCGACACCTGAAGAGGGCAGCACACTAGCAACTCTCTGCTGCCCCCTTGAGGTCATGAACATTTTGTATCGTAAAAATCCCGGATTATAAGTCCATTAACGGTTGGGAAATGTTCTTAGTGTTTTTCCAATTTCTGTGGCATCCCCAGTCACCTCAGTCTGGCACAGTGCTTATTTTGCCTTAAAATGCCCCTCTGAGAGTGAATGCAGCCATAGACATCAAGAACTCTTCATATCCCCTGAACTATTCATCTGCTATCATTTGGACTTTCATGATGCTCAAGTTTTAACCTCTTTGATGTTAGACATGTCTACAATGAATTATTTTCAGTGTTTTGAGACGTCTCTAGCCTACAAGGGGTTAAATGAAATTTGTCGATCAGCAAACTTCACGTCGGCAGGTCCCCTATTACACAGCAGCATGCAGTTGTTAACCTGACCTGTTTAATGTGCACTTGTTGGACTGCATCACCCCTGTTTCCTGTTTTAACGGTGCGGGATTTCTGTGTGTGTGTAGACTATGTGAAAGGGTTTGGAGGCAAATTTGGTGTACAGACAGACAGACAGGACAAGTGTGCGCTGGGCTGGGATCACCAGGAAAAACTGCAGCTGCACGAATCCCAAAAAGGTACATTGCAAGAGTGGATCCCCCTTCTGTTCCTCATTACACTGTTTGTTCTGCTTCATACATGGTATCACTGTTATCTTTGTGTTGTCTTAAGTCCATACCCTGCCATTGTTGGTCAGCTTGGTGAGTTGGGTTTTTCACACTAACATGGGGAGGGCAACATGTGGCTTACAATTTGTACTCAAGCCGTTGGGAGCCACATGTTGCCTACTTCAAAACTAACAGAACAAGACTTATCGTGCACAGAGGCACTTCCACAACCTTTTAACCCTTCTGAGTACCAGAGGGGTACATTTGCAGTGCATTTCATACCCCTCTGCCACTCAAAGGGTTAAAGTGCAGTTTTTTGTTTCCGCCCTAGATTTAAATTTCTCTGTCGTCCAATACAGATTACTGGTAACTTTGGGTAGACGATCAGCCCCTTTAAGTAGGCAGGAACAATTCTGAGAAGTGACTGCTGGATGGAGCCTACCTCCTCTCCTTAGCTTGCAGTTAGCCAATCCCCTTTCAGTAAGATTTGTTACATGGTCAAGGCACAAGGCAAGAGAACAGTTCTGCTATAGTTTTAGTTTGTTTTTTTTTTAATTATTTTCTGTTAGATATGGGATACCACCATTAGGCGGATTACCATCACTGACAATTCCCATCACCCAAATGTGGATAGCTCAGTTTACCAGGTGCTTTTGTGGACCTGGGGGGGGGGTCTTGGCTGCAAGTACTTTCCCCCAGGAGTTGCCCACTGGGGCTTCTTCTTGATAATATGGTAATCTGAAGACAGAAGACATGCTGAAAAAGGTGAACACCCTTTGAGTGCTGAGGTCCACATGTCCCATGCTTCCCCTCCGCACAGGGGTCTAATTTGGAGTTCCTATTACATACAGTGGGGCAAAAAAGTATTTAGTCAGCCACCAATTGTGCAAGTTCTCCCACTTAAAAAGATGATAGAGGCCTGTAATTTTCATCATAGGTACACTTCAACTATGAGAGACAGAATGGGGGGAAAGAATACAGGAAATCACATTGTAGGATTTCTAATGAATTCATTGGTAAATTCCTCGGTAAAATAAGTATTTGGTCATCTACAAACATGCAAGATTTCTGGCTCTCACAGACCTGTAACTTCTTCTTTAAGAGTCTCCTCTGTCCTCCACTTGTTACCTGTATTAATGGCACCTGTTTGAACTTGTTATCAGTATAAAAGACACCTGTCCACAACCTCAAACAGTCACACTCCAAACTCC
Organism: Rhinophrynus dorsalis; assembly: GCA_037306005.1. Classification (NCBI taxonomy): domain Eukaryota; kingdom Metazoa; phylum Chordata; class Amphibia; order Anura; family Rhinophrynidae; genus Rhinophrynus; species Rhinophrynus dorsalis. The sequence continues at coordinate 473,424,675 of CM074722.1, forward strand.
ACTATGGCCAAGACCAAAGAGCTGTCGAAGGACACCAGAAACAAAATTGTAGACCTGCACCAGACTGGGAAGACAGAATCTGCAATAGGCAAGCAGCTTGGTGTGAAGAAATCAACTGTGGGAGCAATTATTCGAAAATGGAAGACATACAAGACCACTGATAATCTCCCTCGATCTGGGTCTCCAAGCAAGATCTCACCCCGTGGTGTCAAAATGATCACAAGAACGGTGAGCAAAAATCCCAGAACCACACGGGGAGACCTAGTGAATGACCTGCAGAGAGCGGGGACCAAAGTAACAAAGGCTACCATCAGTAACACATTACGACGCCAGGGACTCAAATCATGCAGTGCCAGACGTGTCCCCCTGCTTAAGCCAGTACATGTCCGGGCCCGTCTGAAGTTTGCTAGAGAGCATTTGGATGATCCAGAAGAGGACTAGACGAATGTCATGTGGTCAGATGAAACCAAAGTAGAACTTTTTGGTAAAAACTCAACTCGTGTTTGGAGGAGAAAGAATGCTGAGTTGCATCCAAAGAACACCATACCTACGGTGAACCATGGGGGTGGAAACATCATGCTTTGGGGCTGTTTTTCTGCAAAGGGACCAGGACGACTTATCCGTGTAAAGGAACGAATGAATGGGGCCATGTATCGTGAGATTTTGAGTGAAAACCTCCTTCCATCAGCAAGGGCATTGAAGATGAAACGTGGCTGGGTCTTTCAGCATGACAATGATCCCAAACACACCACCCGGGCAACGAAGGAGTGGCTTCGTAAGAAGCATTTCAAGGTCCTGGAGTGGCCTAGCCAGTCTCCAGATCTCAACCCCATAGAAAACCTTTGGAGGGAGTTGAAAGTCCGTGTTGCCCAGCGACAGCCCCAAAACATCACTGCTCTAGAGGAGAGCTGCATGGAGGAATGGTCCAAAATACCAACAACAGTGTGTGAAAACCTTGTGAAGACTTATGGAAAACATTTGACCTCTGTCATTGCCAACAAAGGGTATATAATAAAGTATTGATATGAACTTTTGTTATTGACCAAATACTTATTTTCCACCATAATTTGCAAATAAATTCTTTAAAAATCCTACAATGTGATTTCCTGTATTCTTTCCCCCCATTCTGTCTCTCATAGTTGAAGTGTACCTATGATGAAAATTACAGGCCTCTCTCATCTTTTTAAGTGGGAGAACTTGCACAATTGGTGGCTGACTAAATACTTTTTTGCCCCACTGTACACATGCACTCATTGGGTTTATCTATGTCTGTGGGGTGTTTGGAGCAAGTTTCTGTGGTAACTTAACCCTTTTGCTGCTGGTTATCATTTTTTAGGGGCATTGTGGACACTTTCCCTACTGGGACCAGTGTTTGTTGGGTCTGATGACTTGTTCTAGTGGGCTTTTGAGTGATTTTATATTTTGGTATTCACCTTTTTAACTATGCGTTCTGCGCGTTTACCTCATAGACTCCATTGCTCCATTCTCTTCTATGGGACTTTACAGTTTGGGACATATCTTTGCAACCGCTCCACGTAGCGAGGTTAGAGATGGCTCATTTGGTTGGTCTGCCCTTGCTCTGTTAGCCGGTCAACATTCTGGGCATGTTGGGGGGCTTCGGGCGCTATTGGGGTACTTTTTTTAGTGAAACTACAATCCCCATGAGCTCTTGCTTCACGCACTCGTTTCTGATTGGGTCCTGCCGCGGCACCTATTTTGTGCCTTCGTTGATAGAGTATCCTACGCAGGGCCTGGACTCTTCTTCTCTCCTCAACAGTTTAACCCTTCATCTACCAGATAGGAGCTGAGCTTCTCGTGGTGGCTCAACCTGAACAATCTCCTGAAAGGCAGGCGCTTCCTGGTGCCATTCTGGACAACTGTTATGACAGATGCCAGCCTCTACGGACGGGGAGCGTTCCTGGGGCACTTGAATGCTCAGGGCCAGTGGTCCCAGGAAGAATCTCTCCTTCCCATCAATGTCCTGGAGCACTGGGTGATATTTCATGCCCTACGACACTGGACACGTCAACTGGAGGATTGCCCAGTCAGGGTACAGTCTGACAACGCCACAGCGGTAGCCTACATCAACAAGCAAGGCGGCACAAGCAGTCTTGCAGCTCGGATTGAGGTCAAGGCTATTTTGTCCTGGACAGGGGAGCATGTCCCTGCCATTTCCGCAGTTCATATTCCCACTGTCCACTGCGTGTTGACTGAGAGTCACAGGGCAGGGAAGCCTGCTTCCAAGGTAACCATTGCTTCTTGGATCAAGTCCACTATTCATAAGGCTTACGAACTTAGGAAGAAGGCTGTTCCCTTTCGGGTCACTGCTCATTCTACGAGGTCTATTGGGGCATCTTGGGCCTACAAAAATCAGGCCTCTGCTGATCAGTTGTGCAAGGCGGCCACTTGGTCGTCTGTGCATACCTTTTCCAAACACTATCGTGTGGATGTGCTGGCATTGCCTGATGCCAGTTTTGGGAGGAATATCCTGGAGGCAGCATTGCCTGTCTAGGATCTCCTTCATCTCCTCAGTACTTTTTCACTTTTGAGCCCTGTTGGCTCTAGTTCAGTGTGCTGTGTAATAGTTCCTGGGCTCTGTTTTACCCCTGTTCGGTGTCTGTTGACACTTTGTGATTATTGTTGAGCTATTCATGATCTGTTGGTTCATTGGTTCTCTGGTGACTTTGGGGGCCTTTGCCTGGTCCTTGCCTTTCTTCCTGCCCTGGGGAACTTAATGGTTGGATATCCCAAAGTTACTAGTAACCTGTATTGGATGACAGAGAAAAGAGGATTTTAGTCTTACCTGTTAAATCCTTTTCTCTTAGTCCATACAGGTTACTGGTCTCCCACCCTGTCAAGGGACCATGCCTGGCTTTCCTGTGGCAGAACGTGGGGGTGCTTTCGGGTTCATGCTCAGTCTTCCTTTACCTTCTTACTACCTAGTCAATAGTTAGTTTTCAAATCTTTCTAGAAGGGGATTGGCTCACTGCAGGCTCAGGAGAGGAGGTAGGCTCCACCCAGCAGTCACTTCTCAGAATTGTTTCTGCCTACTTAAAGGGGCTGATTGCCTACCCAAAGTTACCAGTAACCGGTATGGACTAAGAGAAAAGGATTTAACCGGTAAGATTAAAATCTTCTTTTATCAAATGGAGAATCTGTCCAACAGGAAAGGAAATAAAATTATTCTTTGTGCATATTATCCAGAAATATTCCATGTTTGGGTAGTATCTGATACTTGTTCATCAGTGAACAAGTACCAGGTGAATCCACCATTCTTCTGGCTGGTATATTCCATAGCAAACCTTTTAAGGATCAGATGGGTCACTAAAGGATTAAATACCCAAAGGTTACCTGTCATTGATCCAAGGTGGAATCGGAGAGTGATACTGGTGTATGCGCTGTCAAGTCTTTGTAATGTGAACTTCAAAGAGCAGATTAAAAGAATATGAATGGTAGTAATACATGTGCAGACAACCTTTGACATGTTGGCTTTTGGAAGCTACATCTTCCATCCTCACTAATTAGCCAGCCTGTAGTTGGAAGTGGTGGGAGTTGGAGTGCCAAAGGTTGTATAACCCTGGTTAAAAAAATTATATGTTGTTTCCTGTGCTCCTAATGCCTTGGTAATATCCGTATTGGCCATCAGATGCTTAATTCAGTTCCACTTTAAAAGGAAAATATCACTTTGATACCAGTGTTTCTAACAACACTAGTGATGTCCCAAGGTGCCTTGAAACAAAAGGGTGGAGTACAACAGTATGGATCTTCCCCAGATAAGTAGGACACAATCTGGGTGTACTGCACTAGGATCGGGGGGGGGAGTTTCATGTCCCCATTCAATGGGTTTAGTGGTGTGTGTGTGTGTGTGTGTGTGTGTGTGTGTGTGTGTGTGTGTGTGTGTGTGTGTGTGTGTGTGTGTGTGTGTGTGTGTGTGTGTGTGTGTGTGTGTGTCAGTGAGGTTGATGTACCAAGAAGTATTGGGCATGCCAAGGGAGCCAAAGATCCTCTTGAATGTTATAGAGGTCTCCAGCCCATTATGAAGGCATTCTCTCTAGCATTCAAGCAGTTAAAATCCTTATTTAAATCAATGGGAGGTTTTATATTTTTTCCCTATGGTGCAATGCCCCAGAATTGTGCCATCTCTTCTTGGTACACCAGCCTGCACGCATGTGTATGTTGCTGGAAGGTTCATTGACATGTTGAGATGTAGATGTTTCAAAAAACAAAAACATGTAGAGAACTAAATCACCAATATGATCATTAATATTAGTCTGCTGTGGTAAAGCAATTATTGGCCTGTCACTTGCTCTTATTTCAGATTACTCCAAGGGATTTGGTGGAAAGTACGGTGTACAGAAGGATCGCATGGATAAGGTATCAAAATACCATTGTTACCCATAGGTAATAGGTATCTGTTCCTCTGGACCGTCAGGGACAGTAAATAAGACCTAAATCACATAGGCAACTCTGCTGCAACATGTTTCACAGAATCTATATCCTTGTTTTTATGGGGTGTTCACATGTTCCTGCAGCAGTCACCCATGTGAATTAGGACTTGCATTCCCTGTCCACCTGTGATGTTACACGGGTGATCATTGTGTCCTATGGGGCGTTTCACATGAGCGACAAACGCAGTGCATGTCACAGAGATGGAGCGTATTTCAACTGTTCCCCTACAGTATAACACACTAACAAATGTTACCATGGGTTCAAATGGAATTGCACTGAAACTGTACAAATCTGTCATTAGTTGTGTTTTCCCTAAAATATTGTCACTGCTGTTTATATAGAGAGAATGGGATGCTAGGAAATCCTTGCAAAACTGCTGCAGTAGCCAACATTTTCATACAATCTCTTGGTGCTACAAGTCACCCATTTGAAAGAGTTCTTAAAAAAATCTTACCCCCTTATTTAACTCTTTGGATGCCAGAGGGGTAAGCAACACATTCCACTCAACGGGTTAAAGGGATAGTAATACCCAACTTAAACTTTATTATTTGAGGCATTAAAAAATGAATAACTATGTAAGTCTTATCTCTCAAACCTTTATGGTTTGAGAAATATTTGAAACTAAAGTTCCCTCTTCCTGTCTGTTTTAGTCAAGTCTGCCATCTAGCTGACAGACTTGGATTCTGGTCCGCAGACCGGCCGGCGGCTCTATAGCAGAGCCGAGATCACGATCTTTACAAAGAACTACTTTACTGGAACGGTCTACAAAGTGTGCTTGCAAACCAGACACACTTTGTAGACAAAAATAGACTACACATATAATGAGGAGAGCGCTCCTTTAAGACTGTGTAAAAACTCAGGAAGGAAACTGTGAAATTGTATACTTTAATACCAGAACATGCATATAAATCAATAGCATATATTTCATACAATATGATACACTTCAATAAACTAAATAAATACCAATATAATATTACCTGGCCAGAAACCTATATATATGTGCGGTTCTTAAAGGTAAAGTCCATCTAACAGGAACTGTAGACTCTAAAAAAAACTGTAGCTGTACCAGAGTTCTGACTTATATACTAACAATGTGGTGCTGCTGTGAATAAGGTCGATGTAATGTAGTGATTTGGTACACCTACAGTTTTTTAGGGTCTACAGTTCCTCTTTTAGATGGACTTTACCTTTAAGAACTGCACATATACAGTTTTCTGGCCAGATAATAATATATTGGTATTTATTTTACATATTTTTAATGTTTATTATAGTGTATTATATATATATATATATATATATATATATATATATATATATATATATACATACATACACTATTGATTTTTTTATGCACGTTCACAGTTTCCTTCCTGAGTTATTTTTGCACACAGTCTTAAAGGAGCGCTCTCCTCAATATATGTGTAGTTGATTTTTGTTATATTTGACCATAGCACTTGTGGTCAGAGGATTGTAGCTAGCACCTTTTAGACTATATTTAGGCACTATTCTCCGGAGGAGATATTTCAGTACAGTGCCCTAATACACGTAGCTTTTTAACACTTTGTAGACAGTTATCCAGTGAAGAAGTAGTTCTTCAAGATCGTGATCTCGGCTCTGCTGAAGAGCTGCCAGCCGGTCTGCGGACCAGAATCCAAATCTGTCAGCTAGAGCGCTGACGTCGAGGTGGTGGGAACTTTAGTTTTGAATATCTCTCAAACCATAAAGGTTTGAGAGATAAGGCTTTCATAGTTCTTCATATTTTTTTAATTCCTGTAATAAATAAAGTTTAAACTAGGTATTACTAGCCCTTTAAGAGTCAATTGTAACATTTACAGATCTATATGTAAACTATCTTCATATCTTAATAATAATAATAACTAGTATTTATATAGCGCCTTTCTCCCAGTGGGACTCAAAGCGCTGTCAGCGCACGCTCTCGGAATTAACCAAATCGGCAGCTGAAATAATAGGTGTTATTATTACCCAATCAATGGTACTCATTTATCGACCTCGGAAGGATGAAGGGCTGAGTTGGCCCTGTCGGGATTCGAACCTACAACTCTGAGGTTGAATAGGCTCCATAGTCAGGGAATTTACCACTGAGCTATCTCACCGGCTTCTTGATAGACCCTAAGATGTCTCTTCCTTGTTCAAGAAACTGTGGGAAACTCTTTTCAGTTGCACACCTTTCTTGCTGGTCAGGAGGCTGCAAGACACAGCAGGAAGTGAGGAGAGCAACTGAAGACTTGCTGCTCCCAGCCCAGATTGCAGATAAACAGCATGTGGGATATTTTACATCTTGCGTTCAGTCACGATATGGAACTGTTACAAGTATATCTAGGAATTTACAGCAGGCAGGTGAATCTAAGGCAAATCGATAATGGCTGCATTTGCAAGTTGTTATGCAAGTTGAAAGGGCAGTCAATTTGTAAGTAAAAATAAATGTCTCCATATATATATGTATGCATAACAGTTCGGAAAATATTTATGAGGGTTGGGTGATTTGCTCCTCCCACAGGCTGGCTGAGGATGATGGGAGTTGTATTCCAACAACTGCAAGAGGGTTGTAATTTTCCTAACCTCTGTATAGGTTTGCATAGGTTTTATATGTCCATACGGAGACTCGATTGCAAGCTTTTTACTCATTTCACCCCATATGGTGACAAATTATATGTATATTTTATATACGCACTGTAATGGTTGCAGCTGTGTTAAGGGGAAGGTGGAAGCTCAAAAATTATTGTAATAATTTTGAATATACCTTTTTTTTTTTATAACTAACTAGGATGTTATAAAATTTCTAGCTGCAGCTGGTGAGAAGACCTATTTTTCATTTCAAAGTCTGTATGTGCAGTCCTGTTTAACACTGAAACAGTGACAAATATATGTCTGACTTTCACACATTTACCCCATGGTAGTTGTATTTTAGAATTTCTGTTCCTTATGTAATCTCATCTGTTAGAGAGATGGTAATGTTTCATTATAAAATAAGGTTTAATCATTCCTTATACTTTGGCAGCTGTGCAGAGCATTGGTACAATGTTCATATCTGTCTATTTTCTGTGTAATTATATTAGAACGTTTCCTCCGCCCTTTTACATACGTCAATCTTGTTCCCTCAGATCTGAAAGACTGTCGCTTGACTGGTCAGATCTCAGTGAAGGGTAATCACCTGTCTATCAGTATAATTAAAATCCCGCCCACCTCAATGAAAGAGAGTAGGTTTTTCCATATGCTGATACAATATTGTCCGTCGTCTTGATCCGTCCGGAAGGGCATTCTGACCTGAAGACAGAAGATGACATATGTAAGAGGCATAGGACGGGGAAATTTTCTTATATAATTACACAGAAACTAGACCGATATGAACATTGGCAACGGTACAAAGCGTTAGTACAGAGTTTAAGGAATGATCGAACCTTTCCTTATAATTAAACATTACGCTCTCTTTAAGTGTAAGCTGTTGGTTAACTGTGGATATGAAACGGATGTCATGTGAAAGAGACAATGTGGATCCTACTTACAGGAACACTATTGTCTTCTAATAATATCCTCCCTTTACCTTCTAGACAGAAAATCCCATGCTTTCTAATAATCAATTCCACATAGATTAGTTCTCCGTAAATAATCGGTTATGTGGAGACTGACATGATTCTTTGCAGCAGGACTGCCAGACCCCAGTTTCCTCCCTTTTGAATCCTTTACATCATAAGGGCGCTTAGGGCGAGATGTTCAAAAAGTCATCATAATGAAAAACTTGTCGGATCATGAGTTGGTGGTAAAAGGAGGACAATATTTTCAGAAGTAAATCAGTCACGTTTGAAAATTCATCTAAAGAATTAAAAATGACGGTAAGAAGATCTCATTGAACATTGCCGTTAAAAATTCTGATCTTAAAAATTGTCTTTGAAACGAAAATTTTCAAAGAAACAAAGACATTTTCTTGTCTTTGAAAAGAAAAATTGCTTCTCAGTACATTCATTTTTCTTCTCCAAGTTTAGACCATTTTTATTATGTTGGGGGAAAAAATGACTTTAATCAGACAAAAAAATGACATTCAAACGAATATTTTTTTCTGAAAATACCTTACATTATGACGGAAGATTAAATCACACCCACTTTTAGGACGGCTTTTTCCCTTTGACGGAAATGGCAGAACTGGATGCAAAAAATGACGGAAACGTGTCTGAGAACTGACGGATCACGGTGTAAGAACTTTATTATTCTGATTACAGACTATTTCAGTTACCGCCACTTTCTGAACATCTCGCCCTTAGAGTTTTGGTTCCTGCAACAAAGAATCAGGTCTTCATCAGTGGATATAATATTCAGTACGAATCAAAATTTACAATGCTTTACAATGCATTGCGTACTTCTCTGGCATTCAAAGGGTTAAGCTTAGCTGGGGATTATTCTTAGCAGGTGTTGGTGTTCCTAATGTTCCAAATACCAGTGCATGTAGGTGAGTCATTCCACTACTCTTTACAGGCAGCAGCATCATTTGAAGATGTAGAAAAAGTTCCAGCAACGTATCAGAGAACCCGGCCAGTGGAAGTTGGTGAGTAACAGAGTTGTTTGACGTGTAAATATGTTTTTGTTTGGTTGGTTTTTTTGGTTACCCTTTTGAGCGCCAGAAGGGTATCCAACGCATTGCTTTAGATAACGCTCTGGCACACAAAGGGTTAAATATTAGAACAAGCGTGTGGCCACTTCAGTTCATTTCACAGTTGAACAGTACGAGCCGTATGTACGAAGGCAAAGTTGAGCCGCTCTGGAGGAGACCAACTTGCACCATCGGGAACAATTAGTTTAAAGTGGAACTACCACCATAGTTAGTCACCCTGCAATAATTAGACAGGTGGCGACTAGCTTAATAATACTTATATTACATCTCAGAACTACACAATTCTAAAGTAATCCTTAATTTTCGAAGACCGGAAGCCAGGCATCAGCGCAGACATCGTGTCTGTGCACCTGCGTTGTCAGTCCAGGTCTCCATTAAGAAGTATTGCACTGTCCCGAAAGGCACCGGAAGGGACTGACAGCGCAGGAGCACGGACTGCACTAACCTAGCCATCAGTCCCCGAAGATTAAGAATTTCTTTAGAATCGGCTCGTTCTGAGAGGTAAGATAACTATTATTAAGGTAGTCGCCATCTGCATAAATATTGCAGGGCATCTTTAACTATAGTGGTAATTCCGCTTTAAATGGGGATTTAATTAATGGATATGCACAGCAGATTGTCCCTAGAGATTCTATTTTGGATCATTTAACCCCTCAGACGCTTAAGATGCCTCCATCGCATTGTAGAGAGTGTGTTGGAAAGGTGTCTACAGTCCAGGGGTTTAAAGGCACATTATCACAAAAAAATAAATGATTCAAATCCACTAACCCTATGAGTGCCAGTGGGGAATGCATTAGCGCTCAAAGGGTAAATATACAAACAGAATTACTTGCAGCCAACATTTTAAAAATAAAATGTATTTTTGCATAACTCCTTACAAGTAACAGTAATGTCCCAATAAAAAAAAAATCTTATTTTGTAAAGTTTAAAAAAAGCAATTATGTAGCACAAATCCTGTCTCTGAAACGATATTCGCTTATAAAGTTCCCTCTCTCCTGATGTCAGCTGTAAAGCTGACATCAGGAGATCTATGTCAGCCGACACGTGGAGGCTCTTCAGTAGAGCTGAAATCGCGTTATTTAAAAAGAATTACTTAATTGGAATGGTTTACAAAGTGTGCGTGCAAACCAGGCACACGTTGTAGACCGTTCTAATGAAGTAATTCTTTTCCAACATCGCTATTTCGGCTCTGCTGAAGAGACGCCGGCTGGTCCCCGGGACCGGGATCTCCTGCTGTCAGCTAGACGCTAATGTCAGGAGAAGGGGAGGGAGGGGGGGACATTACTGGCGAATATCTCTCAAACCGTGAAGGTTTGAGAGAGAGGATTTGTGACACATGATTTATACTCTACAAAGCAAGATTTTATTTTTTTTTATGGGACATTGATGTCCCTTTAAGTATATTTTAAATGTGCATTTCCTATTTCTCTGAAGGCTGCTGGGTATGACCATTTGACCTCTTCTCTTTATACAAGTGGTAAGGGAATTGTATATCATGATTTAGGAAAACAACTAAATAAGAGAAGTTTCATTGAACTGAACTGGGCAAATCTCAGAAAAATCATCCCTGTTTATGGTTTTACCAGCTTTTAACAGGCCTGATTAAAAGTGGCCACTTTTACCTATTATTTTGGAACTTCCTCACTATAGATTTAGTTTTCCATCAAATTAAATGTTCTCTAGTGTATTTAATATTGGAACATATTTTATTTTATTTTTTTTGTTTTTTTGTGATGACACTTTATACAGGGGTTTTACATAGCGCACACACCAGCCCATAGTTACTAAAATTGCACTAGTGTTTTTCAACATGCAAAAGAATTTGGCAAATGGTCATGTCTTTTAAACAAATTTGCATCTTTTTAATGAAAATTGTGCTATGTGCGTCTAATTCAAAGGGATAGTAATACCTGCAAATAAGGTGGTTATTAAAAAATAAATGAAATGACCAGGATCTCTGACGTAAGTAAAAGGGACAGGTCCCGGGGGGGCTTTTAAAAGCTTATAAATCTTAAAATATACATCTTTAAAGTGGAACTACCAACCCAAGTACAGTTAAATCCCAAAAATTACCCATTTTGCGACTAGCTGATCAATAGTGCTAGTCGCCAGAATAATTACCTCCTTAAAGAGAAATTCTACTGTTCCCGGGACTAACAGCAAGGAAACAGTGCAGACATCTTTGCATAGTTAAATCTGCGCGCCTGCGCTGTCAGCCCCAGTCTGCTCTAGGAGGCATTGCTTGGTACCGGAAAGGACTGACAGCGCAGGCGCGCAGATTCTTTTAAAGCGCTGTTGCCTGGCCGTCAGTATCGGGAGCAGTAGAATTTAGCTATAAGGAGGTAATTATTCTGGCAACTAATACTATTGTTCAGCTAGTCGCTGGATGGGTAATTTTTGGGATATAACTTTACCTGGGTTGGTAGTTCCACTTTAAGCAACAGGATTTATTGCATTTCATTTATTTTTTCATATGAACACTATTAAACCTTAATTCCAGATATTACTATCCCTTTAAAAAAGCCTTGACGTACTATGTTATAGAAAAATCTATTTGCATTTATGCATTCTAAATTCATAGCATAGCTTCATGTAAACGCTAAGGAAAAAAAAAAAAGGGAAAACTTGCTACTTATCGCTATTTGCTCATATTTATGATGCATCAATAGTCATTCTGGGGCAAACCATCTGCACCGTAAGGGAGAAATAAAATTAAAAAAAAAAAAAAATAAACAACATTTCTGATTCCATATTTATATAGATGTGGCTTTTAACCCTTTGGCTTGCAATGCATTGGAGACATCTCTAGAGTTTTTGAATGCTGAAGTCCACCACTGCAGGTGACTGATTCCAGTGATAGCTTTCCACCTGAACTTGAAACTGAGGCAAGGAAATCTCTGTAAAGGGAGCACCTTGTATTCTCTTGATCAGTTAGGCAGGTTTTGGCCACTGGCTAAGAAGGGATGCGGGAATTTGTAGCCTCCAACAGCCAGGGGTTGCCAGTCCTTGATTTAGAGTATTAGAACAGATCTGTCCCCCCCCCCCCCCCCCGCACTGTGCAGATCGTCTGGCCAGCTCAGTAGCCACAGAGTTGTAGATTGTCCCAGACAGTCGGACAGTATCGGTTTCAGAAACGAAGTAACACAGCTTGGTGTTTGCCCAACAGAAGGCAACAAAGCCAGCAGCATCAGAGCCAACTTTGAGAATCTGGCAAAGGAGAAAGAGGAAGAGGACAGGAAGAGAGCGGAAGCAGAGAGAGCTCAGAGGATGGAGCGAGAGAAACGAGAGCAGGAGGAGGCACGGCGGAAACTGGAGGTCAGTGCAGATAAACACTTTGCCTTGTCCGAATGAGTTAGCGGCACGCACTTCTCTGGGAATCCCTGTTGCTCTACACTTTACAAACTGGGTGTGCGACAGAAATGCTTTTCACAGCCTTCTGGTTCTTAAAAGGCATAGTATTTATCAGACCAGTTGTATCACATACTTCTAATCAGCACGTGCAAAAATTCTTCATTTAGTGCCGAAGGCCTAAATCCTCCTATGCATGCTCTTCCTATGAATGTGTGGCCAGTTTAAAGCAGAACTACCACCCCACAAAAAGTTTGCCCGAAGAAATACCCATCTGGCGACTTGCTGCTCAATAGTACTAGTCACCAGAATTATTACCTCTTTATAGAGATTTCCTACTTCTCCCGATACTGACAGCCAGGAAACAGCGCAGACATCTTTGCATAGTGACGTCTGAGCTGTCAGTCCCTTCTGTACCTTAAGGTCCCAAGCAAATGCCTCTTACAGCGGACTGGGACTGACAGAGCAGGTGCGCAGATATCGCTATTCAAAGACGTCTGTGCTGTTTCCTGGCTGTCCGTATCGAGAGCAGCAGAATTTCTCTTTAAGGAGGTAATTCTGGCGACTAGCACTATTGAACAGCTAGTCGCTAGATGGGTAATTCTTCGGGGGAAACTTTTGGTGGGGTGGTAGTTCCACTTTAATTACCACTCTACTGGTAGAGGTCAAATATTTTAACACAGGGGTGACCGGGAGCTGGCAATTTTGGGATGAAGGGAAGCAGGGGGGCATGTCAGACAAACTATGTATAATTCTTAGTTTAGTATAATGGTTGTGGTGTCAGTCTATATGTGGTTCTATGGCTACCAGAAGGACTGCTGGGGTGTCATGCAAGTGGATAGGTGTGTGCTTCTGTGGCTACCAGTGGGACAGTAGACCAAGACTGGGGTGTTAGCTTGTCTCTGGTTCTTTGCTTACCAGTAAGATGGCTGTCCATGTACGTGTGGTGCAATGGGCGGGATGTTCAAAAAGTTGAGGTAACTGAAGTTGTCTTTAAATGTGAAAAAGTTCTTACGTTCTGGTCTATCAATTCTCAGACATATTAATGTTATATTTTTCCATACAATTCTGCCGTGTCACTCAAAAGGAAAGAAGCAGTCTTAAAAGTGGGTGTGGTTTAATCTACCAAAATAAAAATGGTCTGAACGTGGAGAAGACAAATTAAAGTACTGTGAGCAGGAGTGAGAAGCCTTAAAGGGATAATAATGTTTCACAATAAAAGCAGCTCCAATTAAAAAAAAAAAAAAAAAAAAAAAAAAAAAAAAAAAAAAAACAAACCCTGAAAAACCTGTCAGGAGGTGGCTTACACTAGGTAAAAGGGGCAGGAGGGGGATACTTTATCATTCAATTACTCTTGAACTACAACTCTGACAGTATTGATATAACACTTTCCATGGCCCAAATACTATGACAATTAATCGGAGCTGATTTTTTTTGTGAAACATTACTATCCCTTTAATATCAAGTTTACTGGTAAAGAAAAAAGTCTCTGAAAATGTGTCATTTTAAAGACCAAAAATGTCTTTAAATAATAAAAAAAATTATTTCAAAAGACAAAAAGACATTTTGAACATCAGAATTTTTAAAGGCAATATTTAACAAGATTTTCTCTCCGTCACTTTTAATTCTTTACTACATGTTTTCAGACGTGATTGATTTACTTCTGAAAATATTGTCCTTTTACCACCTACTTGGGAACCGACTATTTTATCTGTATGACAACGTTTTGAACATTGCACCCTGCGTCTACCAGTGCTTAGAGGAGCAAGGCTGGAATGTAAATATATATAATACGTTTTTATTGTTTCTTAAGGAGCAAGCAAAATCTAAGCCTCCATCCCCACCTCCATCACCAAAACCTCCACAAGTGAAAAAAGAGGAACCAATGAGTCCTGTGTATGAGGTGAGCACTTCCTGTGTATGAAGTGAGCGCTTCCTGTGTATGTTTAGTCACCAGATTGTAGTAATTCTGTAGTCTGAAAATGTAGTACAATCCACCTTATTACAAAGCTCAGGCATCGTAGACATTAAGAAACTTAGAATATTCTTAACCCCTGCAGACTAGAGAGCTTCCAACTCATTATTTTAACCCTGTGATACTACATAAGGGGTAGACAACCTTTGGTACTCCCCCTGTTGGAGACTAAATTTCCCGTAATCCAGTTGTCTGGTTTGGGATGATGAGAGTTGTAGTCCCCAACAGCTGGCATGCCAACATTTGCCTGCCCCTTTTATTAAAATGTTACTCTTTCTTTAATCTGCTCTTTATCTTTCCTTTTACAAAGGCTTGGCATTGCACACATCTTGTGTGATAAGTCTATGTCCACTCGTGATCATTTGTTTTCCATTTCCAAAATAAGCTTGGTCATTACTCTCGTTCTGATTAAACAGGAAGTGCTTGTGACTAGTACAAATATCTGTGGTTAGAATATTCTAGCTTGTGATATCTTGGCTCATATTAAACACTGCACAGACCATGGACCATAGCAGACATTTATTATTTTGAGATTTTTATATATAAAATTTGATTATCCTGCAGCTTCACTGTCCTTAAAGGGACAGTACTAGATTGTTACCAAAGCAGCTCAGTTTGTTCATCATAAGGAAAAATACTGCCGGCTGCTGCTCTTACTTTCCAGAACTGTACAATTACAATGTTATTTTATGAAGAAATTTCCCATCCCACCCCTTTTCCCGTTCTAATGCCGCCCCCCTTTAGGTCTGAAGTCTGGACGCTTGACCGTACAAAATCACAACGAGGGACAATCTTCCCTCCGTCAGTATAAGAAAAAAACCTGCCCTCCTTGTAGAAGGATGGCAGGTTTTTCCCAATACTAACTGAAGATTATCCCTTGTTGTGATCCGCCGTCGGATCTCGGAGTAAAATGCTGACGTCTGGAAAAGGGGCGGGAGAGGTACAATTCTGTATAAAATAAGTGTAATTGTACAGTTTTGGACAATAAGAGCAGCAACAGGCGCTAGTATTCCTAATGATGAATACTCACAAGAGTGGTATAAAGGTGATACTGTTTAATGGCTAACCCATGCCTGAAGAAGAGGCCTTATTGTCCTGAAAGCTTGCAATGTCTATGTCCTCAGTTAGCCATTAAACGGTATCACCTTTCTATCACTCTTGTGTGTTTTTTGTTACACTGAATCCTATCTACTCTATTGGCTAACACGGTTCCATCTCTCTTTTCCTTATGATGAGCAAACTGAGCTATTTTGGTTACAATCTATTAACTTTAACTGTCCTCATCAATATATTTTCTGAAAGCAGAAAACAAACTGAACAATGTTTTGTCTTGGTCTGTGGGAGCTTGACAGGTATTTATTAAAAGCCACAACAGGTGTGGATCCCTTCTGAGATATCGGTCTTTGCTCAGTGGTTCCCTGATAACTTTTTTTATTCACAGTACAATTAGGGGCACAGTTCGCAATCTGGCCTGGTCACAAGGTCACTGAGAATACTCGGTGGCACTGCAGAGGTCGTTAGACTACAAATCCCTTTTTTTTTTTTTTTTTTTTTTTTTTTGGTGAGGGGTGTGATCTTTTTCCATACCATGCTACTGAGCTTACCTCATTTTGGTCCTACTAGGCACTGCTTATTTGTTGATGAACCACTGAAAGAAGCAGGCATTATATAGGTCTGCTTTATAGAAAAGTATAGAGCAGAGATAGCCTTCCAGTTGTAACTCAAAAAGGAAGCAAAATAGCGGTGCTTCCTAGCACACTATCCACTTAAACCAATTTTACATAAATCCTTAATAGGTGGACATTCTTAGATCTAGTTCAACCGTGGTCCTATAAGGTGCTGCTTTTCCAAATCTCCTCTTTACAGAGCGATAATGAATACACTGGTAATAGGAACATAAGACAATTGGCAACTCATAACAGTGATTGGTGAAACTTCTTGACAGCCCCTCTTAACAGTCTCTTAAGTGAACACATGAACACACACACACACACACACACACACACACTCCTTCGCTTTGCCTTATGCACCCAGTCCAACATGGCCATCCTATCAGCTGTTTGCTATTGTTGGCGGTGGTTCCATCCATGGTTACTGATTCCTGAGGATGCTGACGGTTCATCCTCAAAACATGTAGAACCTATTGTTTGGAAATGAGAGCAATCTAAATGCTAGGACCACTGTTGACTGTAACAGGCAAAGTTGAGGACTACCATTGTGTGTGGTTGGAACCTCTCCAGGAGGTCTATTGAAATTTTCTTGATATGTTAGTCGCCAGTTGACTTGTATTTTAATAAATCGTGTAATGAACTAGGCGGTGCTGTGTGCTTTCTGTCTTGTTTTTTTAGCCTTCCAGTTGTTGTTAGCTTGTAGTGTGTATTGTTGGGTTTACTTTTAAAAGGTTGCACACTCTTTTCCCATCCAAATGACACAATGACTATGTCACCATAATCAAAATGGCAACATGAGAATCTTGCACTGCATGACAGCGTGAGATTCTCATATCATTCCTGAAAGGATGCATACCTGTTCAACAAGTACCATAGCAAATAAGTTAAAAGTATTCCATGTACAAGTACCACAGTAAATAAGCAAATACGTTAAAAGTATTCCACGTAGACATCAGCTTAAGGGTTAAAACATTACGGCCATTTTTACAAGGGACAAGCTCAGCGAGATTACAGCACCTCATCCATGTCTTGCTAGTGACTGTCTGCCGGGGAAGGCCTCACCTACCCCGCTGGCTGTTTGTTCTCCTTCTGCAAGTAGACGTCCAGCTCCAAGAAACAGAGCAGCCCAATGTGATAACCGTGAGTGACTATACAATATATACCCATTCTAGCACTACAGAAGGAGAGCGAACAGCCGGCGGGGTAGGTAAGGCGTGGATGAAGTGCTTTAACCCTTTGAGTGCCAGAGTGATACGGAATGCATTGCTTTGCAATGCATTCCGTACCACTCTGGCACTCAAAGGCTTAATTTCGCTAGCAGTAATGTTTTAACTCATAAGCTGATTTCTACGAGGAATACTTTTAATGTTGGTTCTTATTTACTGTGGTACTTGTACTTGGAATACTTTTAACTTATTTGCTGTGGTACTTGTTGAACTGGGATGCAACCTTTCAATAGCGACATGAAAATCTTTTGCTGTCATGCAGTGCGAGAGTCTCATGTTGCCATTTTGATTATGGTGACATGGTCACTGTGTCATTCGGTCGCACAGTCCTTTGTGCGCAACCTTTTAAAAGGCTACGTATTGTTGGGTGGCTGGAGATTATGTAATTTATAGTACAGTAACATCTGTGGTTGCTCACCTCTGTTCTAGAGGGCTGAGTGAAGAGACTTTTTGGTCTTTTTCACAAATGAAATTAGAAGCAAATATGGTGAAACCAACTGAAAGGGATAGTATTGTCTCATTTTAATAAAATTGAATCTTGTAGCTATTACAAAAACTAAACTAAACGATCCCAGTCCTATAAAGGTTTGAGAGACAGGACTGAGATCGTTTTGTTCAGTTTTTTAATAGCTACAAGATTACATTTTATTGAAATGAGACAATACTATCCTTTGAACTATAGGGGACAAATAGAGTTAAAAGGCCCTTTTAATTCAATGAGATCTGGGGCTACTTCTCCCTCATAGTTGATTTGCTATAGAATTGCTCCCCATTTCTTTTGTGCTTAAAGGTAGTAATGTTTCACAAAATATGCAGCTTCGATTAATCTTCATAGTATTTGTGCCATGGAGAGTGTTATTTCAATACTGTCAGAGTTGTAGTTCAAGAGTAATTGAATAATAAAGTACTTATACTTATTTATTTGTTTTTGAAGGATGCGGCACCTGTGTATGAGAAGGAGCCAGAGAGAACCCTGCCGATTTCTGAGCCTATATATGTCGATGAGGAGTCAATGTACCAGGAAGCTCAGAGCCATAAGGAGCCAGCCCAAGACACGGAGGCTGTGTATGAGTCAACAGATGATTACCAAGATGGTAAGAAATGGCTGCAAGAAGGATAGTGCATTTTCTCTATTAGAGCTGTCTATAAGACAAAGCCGGTGACAACACTTTTAGGTTAATAAGACACTGACAACAAAGCATAAGGTGGACAAGCATACAAAGTAGATTTCATTTATACTCCAGGCAAGTATATCTATATGTTTTTGCCCAGAACTCTTGGTTGGCATCTGTAGCTGCACAGTGACATTTCTCTTTCAGAAACTGTGAATGGAGGCCACCAGATATACAAAAAAAAACATATAATCCTCCAAGGGGAGCTATAACTCTATTAATATGTGGCTCTTGATCTTTTTTAAGTGTGCTTTATACAGCAATCCTATATATAAGGAAATATATTTCGCATAGATACTGCAGTCTGCCCGATTTTCATAATTTTAAGTCTGTATCTAGTTTTAACCTTCATACAATTTAAACATAGACTTCCTGTCTGAATGAGATTAGAATCATTGGAGGGGTTCTATGGCTATAGAGAGCTACAAAAACCTTCTCTAGGTAGTAATATGTCACGGTTCAGTTACAGACCACAGCAGATTTCAATTGCGGGGAAAAAAAAACATTCCTGAACAACTCCTACCGATTTCAAGGGCATATTTCCACTTTGTTTAGTTGTAATCTTTGTTTTTCCCTCCTTATTTTGGGGAAAAGCAGAAACACTTGTATATTGTGCACCTAAAACAGCCTTGTTCCTTCTGTACTGTCTGAACACAGGTTTAAAGGGATAGTGATGTTTCACAATAGAAGTAGCTCCGATTAATTTTCATAGTATTTGGGCCAAGGATAGTGTTATTTCAATAATGTGTCAGCGTTGTAGTTCAAGAGTAATTGAATGATAAAGTATCCCCCTCCTGCCCCTTTTAGTATGTAACACTGCTCACCTCAGAGCAGAAAGACTTTCTGGATGGATCTCAGAGAGGGACAATCTTCAGTGAGTATAAGGAAAAACCTCGCAAGGGGGCAGGGTTTTCCTTATGGTCACAGTAAGAAGATTATCCTTTGCTGTGAGCTGTCCAGTTCCAGGACCAGATTCCATATCTGAGAGGAGGTGGCTTACACTAGGTAAAAGGGGAGGGAGGGGGATACTTTATCATTCAATTACTCTTGAACTAGAACTCTGACAGTATTGAAATAACACTCTCCATGGCCCAAGTACTATGAAGATTAATTGGAGCTGCTTTTATTGTGAAACATTTCTATGCCTTTAAATTGATTCTGTCCTGTGAAACTGGCACAGGAGGCTCAATGAGGATGCCGCATATGCCCATGTATTAATATACCCCAATCTGAAAATGATTATAATAATCTCATTCAGACTGAAGCCTGTTGTCTATTATTGTATGAGCGTTTGAATAAAAGGCAGACTTCAGTGGAGAGCACTAAAGGACTTAAGGTGTGTAACACATTGCAAAGTGATCCATTGCACACTCCCCTGGTCTTTGAAAGGTTAAATGGTACGTGTTTTTCCTTCAGTGCTAGAGATGACTCAAGTGCGTTGCTCTGCAATGTGCTGTAGACCTCTTGCATTCAAGGAGGAAAAAGCTCCCTTTAATCAATTAATATTTTGTGTTTGTCTCCTCTAGCGCCATTTGTTCGCACCAGAATTGGTCCAATTTTCTTTTAAACACAGGGCGTAAACAGCTGAACAGTCAGGGTCAACTAGACTGGAGATTAAAATCGTTACATGATTGTGACTTAATGAGCACCAAATGGGACGTGCACCACATTGCTCAGTGATACATTGCAGTCCTCTTTGGCATTTAGTTAAAATTGATACCCATGTACCTCTTTCATTGTAGTGGAAAACACCTATGCGGAATATGATAGTGACCTCGGGATTACAGCGATTGCACTCTACGACTATCAAGCAGGTAAGTGTAACCAGCGCCACCTACATCACTACTCTAATTGCTGAATATTTGAAGTTTGTACTGGTTGGAGGCTGCAAAACTGCTTTGGTTATTTGATGCAGAGATTGACTCTAAGGGCCATATGCAGAAAAAAATTGGAGCAATTGTAGGTCGTTTTAAGTCCTTGAATGCTAGAGGTCTCCAATGGATTGTAAAGTGCAGTGGCTTGTCACATTTGTTCCATTTTATTTTGTACATATGGCCTATAGTACTAACGTGCTTTTGGAAACCAAAAATGCACATTTAGGCAATCGGGAGATAGCAGGTAAGGACTTTTCTGGCACCTACCAAGGCTGATAGCATTCTAACACACATCTATGAAGCCACATTCTGTAGCACTGGCTCTCAAACTTGTTTCACTCAAGGAATTCCTAACATGCAATCTGGAGTTTCCATGGCACCCCAGTTATGGGTCATTTTTCAAGGATTTAATGAAGGGTCCAAATACATAAAATAAACAAATATAGATATCTTTGTTAGGTCCCATTATCATATTGACAAAAAAGGAGCAATTAATGCTAACCATTCCTGAAAATAGACGTTTGAAATGAAACCTTCTCATTTTTGTCAGTCTGCATAAAAAAATTGTGTCACCCTATGTTAGTGCTCGTGGCACACCAAAGTGTCACAGCACCCTTAAAGGGATAGTAATACTTTGTTTTAAATTTATTTTATTTTGTAGGCATTTAAAAAACATGAAGAATTATATAAGTCTTGTCTCTCAAACCTTTATGGTTTAAGAGATATTCACAAGCAAAGTTTTCCCTCCTGCCCCTTTTACCTAGTGTAAGCCATCTCTTCTCAGATGTGGAATGCAGTCCATAGACTGGACAGATAACAGAAGGGGAACATCTTCTTCCTATGAGAACAATGAAAGCCCTGCCCCCCTTGAGAAGTTTTTCAGGTTTTTCCCTTATCTTAATTGAAGATTGTCCATCTCTGCAGTCTACCTGGGCACCTCCCTTCTGCTCTGGCTGAACAGTGTTACATCAGTAAAAGGGGCGGGAGGGGGATACTTTATCATTGAATTACTCTTGAACTACAACTCTGACAGAATTGAAATAACACTCTCCAAAGTTCAAATAGTATGATGAATAATTAGAGCTGCTTTTATTATGAAACATTACTATCCCTTTAATAAGAACCACTGCTGTGTAGTGTCTAAGATCTGGCTTTCATGATGAATCGGCTTTTTCTTGGGGCTTTTGCTCATTCCATGGGGTGTTCAGGAGAAGTCTTTTGGTGTTTTTCTTCTCAAAAATAGAGTTGATTAGATTAAAAGCATGGGTATCCTTTTGAAATGTCGCCGGGTTGAAATGGCCACAGTAACAATATCACACGCATCACAATGTCGCCCCTGCTGCACACATAAGTAATGCGCATAAAAATGAATCTCCCTAGTGCAGGAGAAAAGTAACACTCATAAATATAAATCCCCCTAGTGCAGGAGAAAAGTAACACTCCTAAATATAAATCCCCCTAGTGCAGGAGAAAAGTAACACTCCTAAATATAAATCCCCCTAGTGCAGGAGAAAAGTAACACTCCTAAATATAAATCCCCCTAGTGCAGGAGAAAAGTAACACTCCTAAATATAAACCCCCCTAGTGCAGGAGAAAAGTAACACTCATAAATATAAATCCCCCTAGTGCAGGAGAAAAGTAACACTCATAAATATAAATCCCCCTAGTGCAGGAGAAAAGTAACACTCATAAATATAAATCCCCCTAGTGCAGGAGAAAAGTAACACTCATAAATATAAATCCCCCTAATGCAGGAGAAAAGTAACACTCCTAAATATAAATCCCCCTAGTGCAGGAGAAAAGTAACAATCATAAATATAAATCCCCCTAGTGCAGGAGAAAAGTAACACTCATAAATATAAATCCCCCTAGTGCAGGAGAAAAGTAACACTCCTAAATATAAATCCCCCTAGTGCAGGAGAAAAGTAACACTCATAAATATAAATCTCCCTAGTGCAGGAGAAAAGTAACACTCCTAAATATAAATCCCCCTAGTGCAGGAGAAAAGTAACACTCATAAAAATGAATCCCTCTAGTGCTGGAGAAAAGTAACACTCCTAAAAATTAAAACCCCCTAGTGCAGGAGAAAAGTAACACTCATAAAAAGTAAACCCCCTAGTGCAGGAGAAAAGTAACACTCATAGAAAGTAAACCCCCTAGTGCCAGACAAGCTGCTGCCTGATGCTCCACCATTCCGCATTGGATAAGTATCGTGCATAAAAATTAATCGCCCTAGTACTGGAGAAGCTCATAACACCCAGAGCATCACGCTTCATGCAAATTTAACTTTAAAACCTAAGTTGAAATGGCCGCAATAACAATATCGCACACATCACAACGTCACCTCTGCTGCTCCACCTCTCTCCCCTTTTGCACACATTGTAAGTATGTGACATTCTGATGACAGCAGCGCGGTATGTAATTTAATGTACGTTTTACAGCAACACGGCATGTAAGTTAATGTACGTTTTAAAGCTGAGTTTGCATGAAGGGTGATGCACTGGGTGTTATGAGCTTCTCAAGTACTAGGTGGGTTAATTTTTATGAGCCTTACTTTTCTCTGGCGCTAGGGGGTGGGGTTTAATTTTTATGCACATTACTTATGTGTGCAACAGGTGGCACTGTGATGTGTGCAATATTGTTATTGCAGCCATTTCAACCCGGCAACATGTTTAAGCACCGTTTGGTTGGTCGCCCAATAGTGACCGACATTTCCATAGTGAACCAAAAGCATGATAGGGTAATGCATTAAGTACTGTATGCAGAAAGATGAGGAATTGTGGTACAAACCAACAGGACCATAGGGGACATGGAAATTCCAGTTGATTTTAAATGGAACTGTTAATCCTTTGAATGCTAGAGGACTTCAGTGCAGTGAGAAGCATTACCTATGTTCTTTATGTATATGGCCTTAAAGGGATAGTAATACTTCGTTTTATATTTATTTTATTTTGTAGGTATTAAAAAAACATGAAGAACGATATGTCTTATCTCTCAAACCTTTATGGTTTAAGAGATATTCACAAGCAAAGTATCCCCCGCCCCATTCAGCCAGATCAGAAGGGAGGTGCCCAGGTAGACTGCAGAGAGGGACAATCTTCAATTAAGATAAGGGAAAAAGCTGAAAAACTTGTCAAGGGGGGGAAGAGCTTTCATTGTTTTTATACAAAGAAGATTGTCCCCTGCTGTTATCTGTCTGGTCTTACAACCAGATTCACATCTGAGAAGAGATGGCTTACACTAGGAAAAAGGGGCGGGAGGGGAAACTTTGCTTGTGAATATGTCTTAAACCATAAAGGTTTGAGAGATAAGACTTATATCGTTCATCATGTTTTTTTAAGTATAAATACTTCATCGGAATGGTCTACAACGTGTGCTTGCAAACTAGGCACATGTTGTAGAGTGTTCGGATGAAGTATTTATTTTTAGGTATCGCGATGTCTGTGCTGCTGAAGAGCCGCCATCTGATCCAGGAACCAGAATCTGCTTCTCACAGCTTTACATCTCGTCCAGTAGAGGCTATGGATTAAAACCTTTTACAGATATTTTATTCCTCATTTTCTAAAGTATTCACTTTTTGCCCGTCCTTTACCTATCTACTTATCAAAGTTATGTCCTTCTAAACTTTCCTGCTTCATTGTCTGCAGACTTTTCATATCCTGTACCAATAAACGAGATGTGTATGTGGTTGGGTGCGTAATTAGAATAAGGAACAAAGGGGCTTGTGCACTAAAGGGATAGTAATGTTTCATAATAAAAGCAGCTCTAATTAATCATCATAGTATTTGGACTTTGGAGAGTGTTATTTCAATTCTGTCAGAGTTGTAGTTCAAGAGTAATTCAGTGACAAAGTGTTCCCCTCCCGCCCCTTTTACTGATGTAACACTGTTCAGCCAGAGCAGAAAGGAGGTACCCAGGCAGACTGCAGAGAGGGACAATCTTCAATTAAGATAAGGGGAAAAACTTGCCAAGAGGGGCAGGGCTTTCATTGTTCTCGTAGGAAGAATATTGTCCCCTTCTGTTATCTGTCTGGTCTATGTACTGCATTCTACATCTGAGAAGAGATGGCTTACACTAGGTAAAAGGGGCGGGAGGGGAAACTTTGTTTGTGACTTACATCGTTCTTGTTTTTTTAATGCCTACAAAATAAAATAAAGATTAAACAAAGTATTACTATCCCTTTAAGACAGAAGTAGAGCAATTTCAGGGCAAATCAACTGCACAGTAGAGAACAAATAACATTTTCCAGCATTCTGGATGATTTTAATTTGGGTTTTTAACCCACTGAATGCTAGAAAGGTTTCCAGCACATTGTGAAGCAATGACCTAGATACCTGTCTAGCATTCAAGGGGTTAAAGGCCCAACATAAAGGGAATTTTTATTTGCTACCTGTGGTGCATTTGGCTTGCCCCAGCATTGCTGCAGTTCTTACTTTATTCATACATTCCATTGATTTTTATTTTTTTTTCTCCACTGCTCAAACCAAACCGTAATATACCAAAAAAAACCAACAAAGCAAATCTGTTGTATTTCTGTCCCCAGCTGGTGATGACGAGATCTCCTTTGACCCTGATGACATAATTACAAACATCGAGATGATTGACGATGGCTGGTGGAGAGGACTCTGCAAGGAACGCTATGGGCTGTTCCCAGCTAATTACGTGGAACTCCGGCAGTAAATCCACTGCCACTAGTCTTCCTTCCATGGTTGTGAGAGGCCCCTGCAACACAGACCTATTCTGTTCTCCCAACATGTAGCGAGACTGTGGCTGTGATGTGTCGCACAGCTGTCTGCAGAGCCTTGACATCGAACTCTGTGCAGTGTTGTAGGCTCCTCTCTCTGTATTGACTTTTGCCATAATTGCTCAAGCTGGATTCTTACACTACAAATCATATATTTTTTTTTGTGGAGTGGGAACAGTGTTTTTTCATATTAAAGGGACAGTAAACCCTATTTGGGAAAATATGTTGGAGACAAAAAACCAGGGCACTCTCACTGCTGAGAGGCTTCTTTCAAAATTTATTGCAGGCCTTGCTTTCCTCATTGCTTCTGTTCCTGCTGCTAGGTGGCGATATTGCTTACTGCAGTCTGTGGAAAGTTTGTGTCTGCAACACTTCCACTTCTCATAGGCAGCAATGGTAACGTCGCCAACTTTCTGAAAAAAAATGCCATAGGGGTATTCAATGCATTGCAAAGCAATGTGTTGCATATCTCTCTGGCACTCAAAGGGTTAAATTCTTAGAAACGTAAGTTTGCTTCGTAATACCTTTTGACTGGAGCATCCCCCAGCGGTTGAAGTCACCTCGTTAAAATAGAGATCTCGTCAATAATTAGGGTTTATTGAGCCTTTTAATTTTTTTTTTCTTTTCTTTTTTTTTTTTTTTTTTTTTTTTTTTTTACTTTCAGGCTTTTAACGAGCAGTTTATGCTGCAGGCTGGCAATGATTTTAATGACTATTAACCCTTTTGCTGCCGAACGTGCCTCTCTAGTGCATTGGGTGCTTGGGTCGGGTTGAACAGTGACATGTACTGCTTGTGCTGTTGGTTGGGTCTAATTTACTTTCCTATATCCTGTTAGCGCACTGTCCTCTGACCACACAAGAGATTATTCTTGATGTACATTGGGGACTCTGCTGTGTAATCGATAGGCCATTCCTAATTTCTCTCCTTTGTCTAACCTAATGCAGTTGGCTCTTTTGGAACATTGTGCAGGACATGTGGGGCCTTATCCATCAAGATAAAGAGGTGCAAGTCAACTGCATCATAGGAGGGAAATGAAAATTCCACAAATTCCCTTTCATTTAAATGAACTTTTAATCTCTTTAAAGGGATAGTAATGTTAACAATAAAGTAAATAGGTGAGTCTTCATTATAGTGAATGTAACACAATGTGCAGCTTAATTTTCTGTAGTTCAAAAGATACTTATTGTAGAAAGATCCCCCTCCTGTTTCTTCTGGTCATGTCACGCTGCATCTATGTCTGATTAGGGCGGATACAGTGAGGGACAATCTTCATTAAGCAAAGCAAAATCCTGTTCTCCTTCATCAAGGGGGGGGGGGCAGGTTTTTCATTATACTTACTAGTTTGTCCCTCGCTGCATCCGTCCGGTCCTGGGATTTCAGATTCAGTGGGAGGCGGTCAGAAGGGGCGGGGGGGATCGTTCCACATTTCATATCTTGAGAACTACACAAAAGTAAGTTGCTAAAAATAACGCTATGTGTTACATTTACTATAAAGAAGTCTCCTTGATCTACTTTATTGCTAACATTACTATCACTTTAATTCTAGAAAGATCTCAACACATTTTATCTTTCCCCTATGACAGGGTTGTCCAGGTTCAGTCTTCATGGGCCACCAACAGGCCAGGATGTAAGGATTTCCCTGATTAATCACAGGTGAGTCAGTCACAATGAATAAGCCACTGATTAACTCACCTGTGCTTAATCAGGTAAATCCTTACATCCTGGCCTGTTGGTGGCCCTTGAGAACTGAACTTGGACAGCCCTGCCCTGTGATATAGTTGATTTCCTCCAGAATTGAAGCTTGATAAATAAGGCCTATGAGGTCTTGTCCAGGCGCCACTTATAACTAACCAGAACAGAACACAGCACTTAACCCTTTGGGTGCCAGAGGGGTACGGAACGCATTGCAAAGCAATGCGTTCCGTACCCCTCTGGCATTCAAACAGTTAATTCACTTGCACAGTGAGGCTGATGTACTAAGATCTGGGCCCAACCAAATAACGCATGGTAGGGGGTGAGTAATGGACAAAAGTTTGTATTCACTTTTTTAAAGAGTCTTTTAACTTCTTGAATGCTATAGAGGTGTCTGCAGTGCATCACAAAGCAATGAATTGTAGATCTTGCTAAATCTGTGGTTTAGAACACTAATTTACACCAATGGGGACAATTATTTGTTCCCTGTGGTGCACTTGGGTTATATCACGATTACGCCGTTTCATCTTAGTAAATCAGCCTCAGTGTCTCTTGCCAGCCAAAGCTGCCCTGTGTTTTGTCTCTGTCGGGATTCTGCTTAAACCTGGTTTGGGTTTGACGCTACCTTTTGCATCATTCAGAAGTTAACCCTTTGAGTGCCAGAGAGGTATCTCAATGCGTTTGCTATGTCCCTGGCACTCAAAGGGTTAGAAAATATGCATTTTAGTAAGCTGATCAATGCCGGATTTTTCATGCCCTTTGTGTGTCATGGTGGTGCTGTTATTGCTGCCTGTAGTGATGGCTGGTCAGTGGCCAGAGTTCCATAGTGACCTGCAGCTGTGCCAGCATACAATGGAATGGTCACTAGAACACACCACTGATCCCAGAAAAAATGCATTTTTACTCTTTAATTACATTTGAATGAGGCGTTTTCCAAGAGTGTTAGTAGCTTTGTTTTATTTATCAGGGAATTTCCTCCATTATACACATTTTTTCCCCTAAATGTTACTATTTACAGTTTAAAGGCTTTCACTTTAAATTTCATTAGTAGGCAGTTGGGGATTTTATACAGAACGCTCCTTAGTTTCAACCCTATGTCATGGTTCATATATTTAGTCAGTATTACTAAAATGCCAGAAACACAATGTATGCTGTGTTCCAAGCTATACGCCAGGGGTAGTCAACCTTTTGTATTCCATCTGTTGGAGACTACAGATCCCATCATCCCCCATATGCCTACGGCTGGCGTGCAAAAGGTTGCCTACCACTAATATAAGCCAATTTCTTTTTTAGGGGTACAGACTGGATAGGTTTTACATACAAAATACTGCTTTTCCTGCTCATTTATTTCTTTGCTGCTTTCAGAAATACTCAATGCTTTTTTGATTGACAAAGCAATCCTCTGCCCTCAACAAATTCTTATGCACTCGTCTACGAACCTTACATTTACACAGAGTAGATCTGGTTTGTTTGATACTAAGGACTTGCAGTTGGCCAAAGTTTTGGCAGCGAACTGAGCTCCATTTGTTTAATTAAGAGACTAGGCTTGAGTTGTGGT
The DNA here is from genome assembly GCA_037306005.1 of Rhinophrynus dorsalis. Lineage (NCBI taxonomy): Eukaryota > Metazoa > Chordata > Amphibia > Anura > Rhinophrynidae > Rhinophrynus > Rhinophrynus dorsalis. The sequence goes on from CM074722.1 coordinate 473,453,007, forward strand.
GGTTTAACAGACCAAATTTGGATCCATGCAGTAGAAATCAGTAGGTGCACAGCCCAGTCAGACTCCTTTCTGTAGTCATCAATTTACTTCAAATATTGGAGGGGCTGTAGCTTGACAGAAACACTGATATCCTCAAATTCACTTTCCTAGTTTTATAGACTAGGTGTGGGGCGTTTGGACCAATTATTAAAAGAGGTGTAGAGGGTGCGGTTCTCGATGTCTGTGAAAGGTGGTGTGGATGATATTCTTTTGCTTTCCTGGGAGATGGGTCATGGACTGGGTGGGTTTTTTATTGCTTTCTTTTATCTGATTTTTGCATACAACACATCATGTACAATCTATGATTTTGTAAATGAAGCTTCAATAAAGTTTTTCCAACCATATGGAGTCTGATGTGTAATTATATATGCCGTTACATGAGTAAATTATTGTGTGAAAGAGTACAGTTTGTAAAGTAGCACTATGCCAAATACCTCCCCCGGTTTATTACTATGGCCTAAGACTCCCAATGGCCAATATGCATTGTCATCGTTCAAGAGAGAACCCTTTCATCTTTCTTGCATGTCATGCGGGTGGTTTGCCCCATTTCTGCTCCATTTTTGTGTATTTGGCCTCAGACTTTTAAGTTAATTAACCCTCTAAGACCTCTAGCATCCAAGGGGTGAAATAAGAAGGGTCAAGAGTGTTGCATAATCACACAGTTGTTCCATGTTCCTGTTTTCTGCCTGGTGATGTGACTTACCTTGTTGTCTTTTAGGTGTGAATATGAAATCAAACGCAGAGCTGTACAATTGAGTGTCTGGTTATCTTTAGACCTTGAATCTATTGATCTTATGTTCTTCAGTTCTAATTCAGCAGATACAAGAGGATTGATCTTTAAGCATGAAATGGTTACACTTTGGAATTGTTGGTGAATTTTCTGGATGCCAGCAGGTGAAAAGGGAAGGTGGGATGCTTCCTTTATAAAATTCATTAAACACGCTGCCTACTTCTTAAATTGAAGCTATACCCCAAGACAGGGATAGTGTTTTATAATGATGTTGCCCTCAGGCCAAAGTAATTTCCCACTCCTGACTGATGTATCCTCAGTGCTTGAGGTAATAAAGTAGGATTTTAGCCTTACCTTGTTAAATCCTTTTCTCTTAGTCCTTATGGAATACTGGTACCATGGGAGGTGATTTTCCTTCCATGGAAGGTGGAACATTTTCAAAAGACAAGGTCTCGAATGTGAAATCTTCCCTCTCCTTCAACAGGCTAGCCCCGCCCTTCCAGTTTTGATATGAGACATGCTCACTAGATAGGACAGCGAGAGAAGAAGTGATAAGCTCCTGTGAGTAAATGACTCAAGCCAGGAGAGACCAAGCGAGGTCTCCTTTCTCTGGGTGGGTGACCTGTATTCCATACGGACTAAGAAAAAAGGATTTAACAAGGTAAGACTAAAATCCTATTTTCTCTTTTATCCAGTATGGAATACAGGTACCATGGGATATACCAACAATAGGCTCCCATTGGTGGGAAATAATTGAAAGGACCTAGCGCCAGTCCCCATGATACCTGGGTTCCCTGAAAACAGTACAGCAGACAAGAACAAGAGCCAACTGGGCTCAAACAATTAAAAAACAGTAAGGCACAGGAAAAAGTCGGCCCTTAAGACAGGTAGTACTGCCTGAAGGACCTTCCTGCCAAAGCTGGCTTCAGACTAAGCCAGGACATCCACATGATAGTGCTTGGCAAAGGTATGCACTGAAGACCAAGTGGCAGCTTTGCACAGCTGATCAGCAGAGACCTGATTCTTGTAGGCCCAAGAGGCCCCAACAGACCTGGTGGAATATGATATAACATGAAAGGAAACAGGTTTCTTCCTGAGTTTGTATGCCCTGCGAATTGTAGACTTAATCCACGATGTAATGGTGACCTTGGAAACAGCCTAACCTGCCCTAGTACCCTCAGGGATGAAAAACAAGGCATCAGTCTGACGAACAGACTCTGTGCGATGCACATAAAACTTAAGGCAACACACAACATCCAACAAGTGGAGACCCCTCTCCTTGTTAGATTTCAGGATAGGACAAAATTAAGGCACAACAAGCTCCTGACTGATCTGGAACTCAGAGACCACCTTAGAAAGGAATTCCTGGGAGGTTTGAAGAACAGCCATGTCCTTGAAAGACGAGTAAACGCTTGCAGCTCAGCCACTCTGTGAACAGAGACCATGGCCAAAAAAACAAGTCATCTTCCACGTCTAGAGATGTAAGAGAATGGTAGCAATGGACTCAAACGGAGGCAACTGCAAAGCGCCCTGAACCAGATTAAGGTCCCACGGAGGAGTGGGAGCTTTATAGGCAAGGAAAGCATGGGCGATCCCCTGAAGAACTCCTTGACACCTGGCAAGATAGCAATACTTTTCTGAAAACACGTAGAGAGAGCAGAAGTCTGCACCTTCAAGGATCTCAGATGGAGTCCTTTGTTCACATCGCCCTGCAAAAAGGACAGGACCAGCGGAAGGTCAAACTCCTGTGAAGAAAGATCACTGTCTACACAGCAAGAATGAGAAATGGACCAAACCTTGTAGTAGGCCTTAGAAGAGACAGGCTTTCTAGGCTGGACGATCCCTTTCTCTTCAGGATGGAGGCTTCAACAGCCATGCCATCAAAGCCAGCTTCTCCACGTCCTCCTTCCTGAGGTACCCCTGAAGGAGGATGTCTGGTCTGGGTGGCAGCGGAAATAGATCCTGCATGGAAACCAGTTCTGCAAATCACAAGAGCAACCATAATGCCAGATGTGAGATGAAAGCACCACAGGATCACCATTGCATCCATGGCAAAGGCCAGTTGGTCCCTCCAATGGGAGCAAAACATTGGAACCTTCCTGTTGTTCTCTGTGGCCATCAGGTCTATCTGAGGGAGACCCCACTGTTGCACAATCAGGGTGAAGACTTCTGGATGGAGTTCCCACTCTCCAGGATCCCCTTCTTGGTGACTTAGGAAGTCCACAGGACGTTTTCTACCCCTGGAATGTGAACGGTGGAGATTGCTGTAACATGACCTTCTGCCCAACCCAGGATATACTTGACCTTGGACCAAGCAGGAGCGCTTCAAGTGCCTCCTTGCTTGTTGATGTAAGCCACAGCCATAGAGTTTTCCAATTGGTCTCTTACTGGATGACCCTTCAGCTGAAGGGACCAGTAGACCAGAATGAGCTGGATCGCCCTGAGCTCCAGGCCATTGATGTATTGAAGGGACTCCTCCAGTGTCCATCTGCCCTGGATCCCCAGGCGACCCAGAGCAAACACCCAAGCTCCTCAGGCTGGCATCCATTATAACAAAGGTCCTTTCTGGAATCACAAACTGTTTCCCTCGCTCCAGATTGCTCCTGTGCAACCACCACTGCATATCTTGTCTGACTTCTGGAGTTAGGAAGATCTGCTGATCTATGAGATCCAGATTCCCATGCCAAGACCGGATGATGAGTCTGTGGAGTTCCCTGGTGTGGACCTTAGAATAAGGCACCACGCGGCCTGCAAGCTTCATGAACTTCCTGACCGGAGCAGAGGATCACTCTAGCTCTTGTGAGACATTGGCTGCATGATGTGCAAAATCGTGTCCTTCATTAAAGGGATAGTAATACTTGTGTTCTCTAAGCTTTAATATTGTAGTTATGAAATAAAGCAAATCATCGTCTTTTAGCTATAACTTTCATAGTTTTAGTGTAATATCGATCTAAAGTTTCTTCCTCCTGTCCCTTTAGCTACGTCAGTGCTCTAGCTGACAAACTTGGATTCTGGTCCACAGACCGGATGGCTCATCTGGAGAGCTGAAATAGACATGCATACACAGCAAATCTTCATGACAATGGTCTACAAAGTGTACCTGGTTTGCGGCAGTAGACCATTGTTGTGAAGATTTGCTGTGTACACACTGCGATTTTGGCTCTCCAGACAAGCCATTCGGTCTGAGGACCAGAATCCAAGTTTGTCAGCTAGAGAGCTGACATAGCTAAAAGGGGATCATTATTACACTAAAACTATTAAAGTTATAGCTAAAGGACTTTGATGTTTTGCTTTATTTATTTTATAACTACAACGTGATGGCTTAGAGAAAACAAGTATTACTATACCTTTAAGAATACATCCTGGGAAGGAACTGAGGGTGACTTTGGCATGTTCGGGATACACCCATGGTGGATCAGAATCTGTTAGGGCATTTGGACATCTGAGGTACCAGGGTGCTCTTGCCTTCAGTAGCATCACTAGTCTGCTTTAGCTCTGGACCAAAAAGAGATTTGCCCTGAAAGGGCAAGGAAACCAGTGACTTTTTTTTTTGGAAGAGAGGCCTGCAGACCAAATCTTAAGCCACAGAGTGTGCCACAAAGTAATGGAGAAGGCAAAAGCCTTTGATGACATCTTAACCGCTTCAAAAAGCACATCAGTAACATAAGTATGAGCTTCTGTCATGTTGGCCATAGTGGCCAAGAAGTCGTCCTTAGGGGCACCGTCACGACCAATGTCCATAAGTTGTTCTCCCCAAACAGAAATAGATCTGGTAACCCAGACCGAGGCAAAAATGGGACTCAACCCAGTAGAAGACTTTTTACTTCTCTGAAATACATCCGTAAAAGAATGACCCTTAGTAGGGTTTTTCATGATAGCCCTAATGAGTCCAGCCAGAGGTTAAAAAACTGGACTCTATCCTCAAGGCCTCCTTTGAGGCCACCAATGGAGCATTTAGACCTATTTTGCCTCTGCCTGGGTTAAAAGGGCTGTTGCCATTTGACGTGAACAGCCGGTTGACAATGTTGTGCTGATGTGCCAAAGGAGAATTTGTTGGTTCTTATGGTCAACGTTAAGGAGGACAACAATTTATGTTTCTGAGGTGCTCTTTGACACAATCAGGTTATCCTCCAAGGCCTCAGTCTTTTCTGTTCCTGTGCATTTTACCCTCTGGCTCAGGATTTGCTCAGTCTGTTGACTAATCTTCTAATAAGTCACTAGTTTCCTTGCCATTTCAGGGCTAGTCCCCTTTTGGGCCTTCACTGAAGCAGATGACACTACTGGTGATAAGAGCACTTTGTTGCCCCAGATTCCCACCAACCATCCATCCATGAGATGGAAGGTGTGCCTTTTTCATCCTCTCTGCCAAACGGGGGTGCAGAGGCAGCAAAGTTCAGGAGCCTTCCAAGCATACCCCACCATAAAGCCCAGTCGAACAACTGCAAAGGCAAAGTCTAATAAGCACTCTTCCACATGACTCACGGAATCCTAGTCGGTCATTACTTGTAGGGGGTCGTCTCAATCTTTTTCAAGACATCTGGGAGTCCTCAGTCACTGACTGTCGTTTTTGTGGGTAAGCTCAGAAATGTACCACTTAAAATCCCATCCTCCATATCTGATCTTTTTGCCAAGGGTGCCGAAGGAGCTGGACAAGGTGAGACTGTTTCAGGAGGCAGTGGATTCACTGCTGAAAACAGTGCTCTGGTACCAGTACCTACCCCTGAGCTCCGATCAGGTTTTTATTCCAACCTGTTTGTGGTTCCTGAGAAGGATGGCGACTGATGCCCTATTCTAGACCTCAAATTCTTCACGATGAAATCTTTGCACTCTGTGACCGGGGGGGGGGGGGGGGGGGGGGAGTTTCTGGCCTTGCTGGATCTTCAGGACATTTACCTGCACATACCAATTCACCCAGACAGTCAACACTACCTGTGTTTTTCTTTTGGCTATGATCACTAGCAGTTCACAGCTCTGCTGTTTGGCCTGGCTTCTGTGCCTTGCATCTTCACCAGGGTCATGGCAGCATTAGTGGCCTTCAACCATGCCCAGAGCATCTTATGACACCTTCTCTGGATAATCTACTGATCAAGTGCCCTTCAGAGGCGCTCCTGGCTAGTCATGTTCAAGAATGTGCCTGCCTTCTGTTCCACCATGGGTGGATCCTGAACATGCACAATTAATCTCCCGTTGCCATCCCTGGTCCTGGTGTTCCTGAAGATTGGTTGGACACCTGTCAGGGGAAGGTCTTCCTGCTGGAGTACAAGATTTTGCTTGTGATGATGGAAGTGTCACAGGCCTTGGAGTGGTCCTTGGCCATGATCAGGGAGTTCATGAGCATTTTAGGCAGGCTGGTGTCAACAATGTATGCTGTGACTTACTCCCAGGTACATTCGATGGAATTCCAACAGGATGTTATTTGCAATTGGTCAGGAAATCTGTGCCATCTGGATCAGTAGATCTCTCTCTCCCTGGAGGCCAGAAGGGATCTCCGGTGGTGGCTGTGTAGGCCGAACCAGGAACATGATTCCACAGTGAGCTCTGATCACCGCAGATGCCAGCCTGAGAAGCTGGGGTTCGGTCCTGGATCACCTGGGTGTCCAGGGGAGGTGGACAAGTATCTTCTGTCGATTTAACATTCTGGAGTTCAGGGTGATCTGTCTAGCCCTTGGTCACTGCACCCCAGTCCTGTCTGGGAAACCAGCGAGGGTTCAGTCGAACAACACTACGGCTGTGGCGTGCATTAATCACCAAGGGGGTACTCACAGCATCTCTGCTTGGAATGAAGTGAGGAGAATCTCAGACTTTATCAGTCACCAAGACATAGATCCAGGAGAGTAGGAACTCAATTCAGAAGCATTCTACCTGATTGTGCAACAGTGGGGTGGCAACCAGGGACAACAGGAAGGTTCCAACCTTCTGTTTCTGGTTGGGAGATCCTCTGTCCTTTGCCATGGATGCCATGACAGTTCAGAGGAAATACCATCTCGTATGTGTTTCCTCCAATTCCTCTCATTCCCAGAAGATCAGGATGGACCGGGAAACTGTTATTCTGATCACCCCTCACTGGCCAAAGAGGGAGTTTCTTGCGGCCCCTGTCAGTCTCTCACTTCATGATCCGCTCCGCCTTCCTTCCAGGCTGGATCTTTTTCTCCAGGGTTACCTGTGGCACGAGGATGTGGTGAAGATGCCTTTGACAGCAAGGCTCTTGAAGCCAACATCTTGAGGCAGGAGGGGGTTTCCACCATGAGACAGGCCAGAAAGGTATAGCACAGGGTGTGCTCTATTTTTCTCAAATGGGACATGGACAAGAATGGATCTTCGCAGGACTTTGACCTTCCCTTAGTTTTGTCTTTTCCTCCAAAATGAGGTAAGCAAAGGACTCTGAACTCTTGTAAGGTTCAGATCTCCATTCTCTGTATTTTTTTCAGGAACGCATTGCCACTATTCCAGATGTCAAGGTTTTTTGTCAAGGGATGGCTCACACCTTCCCTCCCTTTAAGGCCTTAATCTGGTTCTGGGTGTTTTGCAGCAGCCTCCTTTCAAGCCTCACTCTTCCATCCCCTTGTGTCAGCTGACACGCAAGATGGTTTTTCTCTTGGCAGTGTTCCTGGTGTGGTGAGTAGCTGAGTTACAAGCTCTGTCCTGTAAGCCTCCCTTCCTGGTTTTTCATTAAGCTAGGGCAGTGTTTCTTACCTCTCAGGAATTTCTTCCCAAGGTGGTCTGAGTTTCACATCAACCAGGAAAATATAGTACCTTCCTTTTGTCCTGACTCCTCTTCTGATCGGGGGAGGGATCTCCATTTATTGGACATGGTGCACTGCCATAAGTTTTATGTGTATCGTACTGAGCTCTTCCACAAGATAGACTCACTAGGGTCCTTGGGTGGGTCAGGCTGCTTTCAAGGTCATCATTGCATCCTGGATCAAGGATACATATGCCAGGTGTATGAGGTCCATAAGAAACCTATTCCCTTTAAGATCACAGGGCACTCCACCAGGTCTGTGGGTGCCTCTTGGGCCTACAAGAATCAGGCCTCAGCTTAACAGCTGTGCAAGGCAGCGACTTGGTACTCCTTGCATATTTTCACCAAACAATTTCCTGACCTCAGCTGAGCCGAGTTTTGGCCGGATAGTCTTGCAGGGGTGTTCTACCTGTCTAAGGGGCCTGCACACTCTTTTTCTGCCCAGTTGTTGTTCAGTAGTTTGAGCCTGGTTGGCTCTTGTTCTAGTGTGCTGTGTATGTTCGGTGTCCGTTGACACTTGTTGCTTGGGTTATTCAGACACACTGGATAGTCCTAGGGAACTTTGGTATCATAGGACCTCACACATGTCCCATTCGCCTTTTCTGCCACTGGGAGCCTAGAGTTGGTACCTGTGTTCCATATTGGATCTGAATTCCTTTTTTCCACCACTTGTTGTTCAGTAGTTCTGAGCCCTGTTGGCTCTTCGTGTGCTGTGTTAGTTTTAGTTTCTTTTGACACTTGTTGCTTTGGTTATTCAGATAGTGGATAGTCCTAGTGAACCCGTGGTATGGGAACATTTGTGAAGTCCTTTCTTCTTTCCTGGCCTGGGAATCCTAACTTTGGTATATCTCCATGGTACCTGTGATCCATATTGAACATAAGAGATAATAGATTTTAGTTCTGCTTTAACAGGAAAGAACACTATCATGCCCCCGCAGGACATTACTAACGTAGCGTTATACAAAGCCATACTGTCATTAAGCGCAATAAGTTTGCATTATTGCAGAAAAACAACTTCACTGGCAGGCATCAGGCTGCACAGAGCTTACAAGAGAAGCTCTGCTCTCCTGTGCTGTCAGTAACGTCCGTTATCCTAAGATAACGAACTAACGTTACTCAGCAATGCTGGCAGTGAATGGGACAGACAGCGCAGACTCAGAGGTCTGAGCTGTTGTTCTCTGGTTCCTGCCAAAGAAGTTGTTTTTCTGCAATAACGCGTACTTATTGAGCTTAAAGACAGTATGGCTTTGCATATTGCTAGGTTAGTAAATTGGGGAGCAATGTTATTATCTTGATAGTTCCGCTTTAACTCCTTTTCTCTTTAGTCCAAATGGTCTCCCCCCCCCCCAAGAAATAGACCATTGTAATGGGGTGACCACACGTCCCGGAATGCCCGGGACTGTCCCTTATTGGGGGTCTGTGTCCCGCGTCCCAGGTTACTCCCCACCGGGACAACAGAGAGCCAGCCAATGAAGACCATATAGCAAATACATTTCATTGGCTGGCTGTACTGGTGCATGCGAGACAGCTGGGATGGAGCAGGTATGCTGGTGCTGCAAGTGAGACCCACGGCTGAGGCTCCCGCCGGCGCTGACCATCTTTCTGAGGCTGACACAGCGTAAGAGTTCTCAGTGGGAACTCTTACTCTGTGTCAGCCTCAGAAAGATGGTCAGCGCCGGCGGGAGCCTCAGCTATGGGACTAGGGTGACCACATGTCCTGGAATGGCAGAACGGAAATGTGGTCACCCTACATTGTAACATTGCCTTTCTGGGAAGCAGTCCTCTTACAGTCTCTCAGGAGATATTCTTCTTCCCTGCTTACATTACTTGTGTGGCTTCGGTCACATGGCTTTTGGGAATTAGTAGGCAGGGGGAGGGTTGAGCTGGAGTAGTGGCTGGGAGTCTCATAAGACTCTGTCTTGTGAGATGTGTCCTGCCCTCCAGGATGAGGGACTCTACCCCATGGAACATGTGTTCCATATGGACTAAAGAGAAAAGGATTTAACAAGTACTAAACAAAATCCTATTTTATCAATGGCACTTGGTAATGGCAATTTTTCCCCCAATAAATAAAATGCATTATTCTGTAATGTTGTTTCCTCATTAAAACCTTTATAATATCACAATATAATATCAACATTTTTTATTAAGGCTTTAACCCTTTGAGTGTCAGAGGGTTGAGCAGTGATTTGCAAGACAATGCATTGTTCTTTCTTCTGGCACTCAAAGGGTTAAGACTAAATGTACAGGTCCAGACTGTAGAGTTGTATATATTTAATCCCATTCATTGCTCCCTGTTGTACAACAGGTCTGTTCATTAGGATATCCTTCACACGTGAGTAATCAGTGACCCAGTCATTTTGGTTGAGTAGCTTTTGCTACAAGTAGTTTATCCCAGCTATTAAATGGTTACGTTTTTCCCTTGCTAGTATATCTGCTCCTGGCTAATTAGATATCAGGGATATCTTACCTGACCTGTTGGTGTGAACCGAAAAGTAGATCTGAGAATCACTGCCTTACATGCTAAAGAAATATCCAATGAATTGCAAATTATTGTGTTTGATGCCTCTCTGGCATTCAAGGTAAAGTCATTTCTATCTGGATCGTGTTGGAGCAGGTCTCTGCTGCCATCTTGAGGCTTGTCTGTTTCATACCTGTTTTGTGCTTGTAGCTGAGATGCTTACACCTCGCTATGTCCACGTTACAGTGCAGAACTCATAATATGCTGATGTTCTTGTCCAATGTTCATTCCAGTGCAGGGTGCTTTCCACTTTTAGGGTATGCTTCCCCTTTAAATCAAACAGGTTTTTGATACCAAATAAAAAAGTACACAAATAAACAGGCCTACTCCTTTCAGGATGCTAACTCACACTAGTTCCCTCGCTACCAGTTACTACCCAACTATCCTGGGTTCCAGTACAAAATAAAATAAGTAAACATGCAATCTTTTCAGTTAACCCTTTTAAGGACCGGCCGAGCACACGCACGAGGTGGTCACTTAAGAACCATGGAGCTTTTTTTTTTTTTTCTTTCTGGTTCCGGACTCCCCAAACGGTGTGCAGCCGCGAGGGGAGCCCCGGGATTCCATGATGGTCATGTGTCGTTAACGCAGATCTACCCATGACATACTATGACTGTCGAGAAGTTTTCTCACCACTCCATGGTTTCAGAGACAGACAGATGGCTTGTAGGTCTCCACACTATCCCAGTGCAGCCTGACTCCACCCTGCTGTTTCAGGTCTACTGTATAGGTTTGAGCTAATTAGCCAGGAGCAGATATACTAGCAAGGGAAAAACTTAACCATTTAATAGCTGGGATAAACTACTTGTATCCTCTGGCTGATATATACATGGTCCTGGACTGTCACAATATATAAAAATTTTTTTTTATAGTAAATAAAAAAATACCCAGTTCCGCACCTGCTCCGTACTTGCCAACATATTTGATCACATTTCCAGGGACCCTTTTCTCCTATACAGTCACATGATCACGTCACTAAGTGTCCTTATTGCTGTGTAGCTCAACACCAGTAGGAGGACTCGTATGCTTCCTATGGTCCTTATGTGTAAGGAAAACTGGAGCAATTGTGGGACGAACAAACTTCACCATAGCGGACAAATAAATCCATCTGCAATGCGTTGCCTACCCCTCTGGCACTCAGAGGGTTAAAGCGGAACTACCACCCCTGTTCAAATTTGCCCCAAATAAATACCCATCTGGCGACTAGCTGCTCAGTAGTGCTAGTCGCCAGATTTGTTACCGCTTTAATGAGAATTATACACTGCTCCTGAACTGACAGGCAGGAAACAGAGCAGACATCTTTCCATAGTGACTCCTGCACTGTCAGTCCCAGCCTGCTCTAGGAGCCGTTTGGCTCCAAAAGGGATGGCCAGCGCAGGCGCCGCCATGGAAAGGTGTCTGCACTGTTTCCTGGGAACAGTGTTTAATTCTCAATAACCAGGTAATAATTCTACAGACTAGCGCTATTGCGCAGCTAGTCGCCAGATGGGTATTTATTTGGGCCAAATTTGAACAGGGGTGGTAGTTCTGCTTTAAATGAGGCATTTAGCCTTGTGAATCTGGTGAGATGGCTCAGTTGGCTAATGCAACAGCTGTAGAATCTGTTCAGACCTCAAGGTCGCGTGTTGTAGTCCCGTCAAGGTCATCTCAGTCTTTCATCCTTCTGACGTAGATAACTTCTACTCCAGGACATAGAGGAAAACGAGACAAATCTCAGTGTGTTCTTCATGGTAAAATATTTTCATTAAAATAAAAATAATAAATTCTAGAGCAGTCTAAATGTATTGCCATTTAAATTAACCCTCTGAGTGCCAGAGGGGTACGCAATGTGTTGCGTACCCCTCTGGCACTCAAAGGGTTAATGGGAATCTAGGGTATGGTTTTGTCCACCTAGCTGCAGTTGGTTTAACCTAGAAGTGCTCCAATGTTCTTCATATATATGGCCCTATGGGCAATTCTGCAGCAAACCAGCTGAAAAACAGAGGACAAATTACATATCCTACTGTTTTCAATTGGGCTTTAACCCCCTGAATGCTTGAGCTGTCTCCAGTGTATATTTGTACATTTCTATTTCCTGACAACACATTTACTGCAAGAAAAGCTTACCTGCTCTATTGTTCTTCATGTAAACACCTTTATTCTGAAAGCTTTTCAAATGCCTTCTTTGTCTGTCTTGATGGTTTTCTTGTAAAGCTAAATTACTGGAAGAACTAAAAAAAACAGCGTGTGTGTATTGTGTTGGCAGCTCAGTACAATAACTGTCTGTTCTCCCCATCATTTCTAAAATCAATATTCCATTATAGACACATTATATAAAAACATATACAAATACACACTGCTATAAGAAAAAGTATACATATGGGCAGCACAGTGGCTCAGTGGTTAGCACTGTTGCCTTGCAGCGCTGGGGTCCTGGGTTCAAATCCCACCAAGGACATCATCTGCAATGAGTTTGTATGTTCTCACTGTGTTTGCATGGGTTTCCTCCCACACTCCAAAAACATACTGATAGGTGAATTTAGATTGTGAGCCCCAATGGGGACAGGAACCAATATGAGTGTAAAGCACTGCGGAATCTGTGTGCGCTATATAAATAAAGGATTATTATATAGACACTGCTATAAGAAACCATATACATACTGCTATAAAATCAGATTATACACAGATGGTTCTACAGCAAAGTCTTCAATCAGTGTGGGGCAGATTTGGGGCCTCATAAAATCCCCTACACCAGGGGCAGTCAGAATTTGGACATCCAACAGCTGGAAGTCCTAAGACCAACTACGCCTTCTCTACATTGTGGTTCATGTGCCAGCTGGGCGTCACTAATAGGCAGGGGCAAAAAAAATCCAGTCTTGTTCCCACAGGAATTATCACAGAAAACCTGCACATTTTCCACATAAATTATTGTACATATTAAACCCCATAAAATGTCCGCCCTATCTGTTAATACATTTCCATTGAGACTTTTGGCTGGATTTAGCTTATTCCTGAGACATCCTATCAGGTTTCTGACTCAGTATGTGTAATGCTATGAGTCAGTATTTGTGGTTCTATGGCTATCAGTGCAGTGGAACAAGGGTGGGAGTCGGTATGTGTGGTTCTATGGCTATCAGTGCAGTGGGACAAGGGTGGGAGTCATTATGTGTGGTTCTATGGCTATCAGTGCAGTGGGACAAGGCGGTGGTGGTGGTGTGGGGGGGGGAGATTGTAGGCAGTATGTGTGTGGCAGAAAAAGTGAGCTTTTCACAGGAATCTCCCCAGAAGATTAAGTGATGTTTTTTGGCACCCTTTTTATTTTGAAGCAAAAGGTTTTTACCCATTACAAAGAACAAAAAGAAAAAAAATCCCTAAAGAGCAGACATTGAAATGTTCAGTAATGTATGTTTCTATATTATGATCTAAATTTAACATGCTATTTCTTACACCAAAATGTTCAAAACCATAACCTCAAATTGATACCATTATGTCAGAAAATGACTGAAAAATATATATATTTTTTAAAATATTGATGCCAAGCAGAAACTCTGTGTGCTAGTGTGTGCGTGCATGCTTGTGTGTGAAGAGAAGGAGAGGGTCACAGCACCTTATATTGCTTACAGTACATCAGGGATTGACCTGCCTATGGTCTATTACAATCTCTGACAACTGTTGGTAGCAAAGAAGTACTGCGCTGCGGAGTGCATATTTATGTTTGATGTGTTTTATTTATATATATATATATATATATATATATATATATATATATATATATATGGATGTATACGCGTCTGTGTCAGGAAGCTCCATAGTCAATACTGAAGCTTTACCGTACACCCCACATGGCTTCTGCTGCTAACAATGTGATATAAAGATGAAGCCTGAGCTGTAGTAAATTTGGAATGAACATATCCCAGCACTGTTAGTCGCCATTGTTCTATTCAGCAGTACAATTCCTGTATTTTTCAGAAAAAACACGTCACTTATTTAGTAATATCCTTTTCTGAACTTCATATGATGTATTTGGAGTTTGCTCTCTCCAGCCAATTTTAACATTGTCTGACGTGGTCATAACTTGTATAAAGTGATGTCATTTGTCTGAAACCTTAATGGTATAATATTTTGCTGACACTAATGTTTTAATAACATTTTGAACACAGTACACAAAATGCAGTATTGGTCTACTTTACCTTTACAGGAGACAAAACTTCCCACTGAAACTGATCCTACTGGCATCACTAGACCCTACAGAGTTCTGGGGGCAAAAGCTGAGGCTGGATAACCCCCTCCATGAGAGACAAAAGTAACTTGTAAGCAGCACCAGGGAACTGAAGCATCATGAGCCCTTACCTGGACACTTATTTTTTTATAAATTAAAGTTAAGGTCACACCCCCCTGTGATGATGCTGTTAGTCTATGGTGAGCTCCATCTCAACAACCAAGAGCTCGTAATAGACCACAAGTATTCACATCTCCAGATCTGCTTTGGTTTGTTTCTCCTCCCAGTCCTATCCTGCATTATCCAATGTATTTGGAAGACCACCATACCTGGACACCTTCTTGTCCCAAACCTCGAGCTCCACAAAGGTCTGGGGATAGAAATACACAAATGTTGAGATTTGCATCATATATTGGGAAGGGCTTGATTGGGGTGGGTGGGATTAGCAGGAGGGGAGGTGGAGTTGGCATATGAATGGGTGGAGAGTGGTAAGAAGAGGGCGGAGAATGATCAGAACTGGTAGTGAAGTGGGCAGAGTTACAATGGAACTCAATGAACCCTGAGAATCAGCTTCAGTAATTAAATACAAAATCCAGAGTTTCCAGGCCAGATCCAGGTATGGTGATCTCCCATTGATCTGGAATATACCCTCCTATCTATGTGTTTCACTCCATTCTAAACAACTTACCTGCTTTAAAGCAACACTAACAAGACCTAATTATAAACCCGCACTTACCTTAGTCTTAGCAGAAATCCTAATGGCCACTATGAATCCGTTCTGAGTGGACACATGCCCCAAAATTAATATTTAACCCTTTGAGTGCCAGAGGGGTACGCAACTGGGACCCAAAGGGTTAATTAGTTCTAGACATCCTGGCCACAATCACGACATGATACTTTGTTACAAGTTTCTAAAACCCTAAACTCCTCCCAACTGAAAGTTGCTCTTCTTATCCCGCAATGCACTGTGTACCACTCTGGCACTCAAAGGGTTAAGAAGACTTGAGAGGGGGTGTTTGTAGACCTACAAACAGAATCAGGTCTTCCTCCGTGGACATAATATCCACTACTAATTAACCGTTTGAGTGCCAGAGGTGTACTGAAAATCTCGGGTATAATGTGCACAATTTTACCCCACTTCACCTTATGTGAAGCGGGGGTACAAAAAAAAAAAGCAAAAAAATATTAGGGTTGGTAGATACCTTCCCTCCCTCCCCCGGCCCAATCCGCCGTCGAAATAAGACTTACTGATTTCAAGTTTAAGTCCCCACTGAAGTCCGACACAGGCAGTTACCATTGGTTGGAGACGTCCTGACAGCCCACTGAAGGAAGCGGGCAGTAAATGGAAGCATGCAGCATGCAGGGAACCTTTACATACTTTGTATTTTGCCTTCTCTTCAAAGATGCAGATTTCAGTGGGGACTTACTTAAACTTGAACACAGTAAGTCTTATTTTGACAGCGGCCAGCCTAAAAAATAATTTTTAGCAAGGGGGAAAACAAGGGTGCGTATTATACATAGCCACTCTTGTTTTCCCCTAAAATCTAAAATACGTCCCTGCATATTATAACACAGGTACGTATTATACCTGAGATTTTATGGTATATATGTACTGCAAAGCAATCAGCTGCACACCCCTCAAGGGATTAAAGTGGAACTATCACCATATATAAAGTCCCGCCACAATAATTAGGCATATGGCGATTAGCTTCTTAACAGTGCTATTATCGGGCACAAGTAACACAATCTGAAGTAATCCTTCTTTTTCTGAGACTGACGGCCAGGCTTCTTGCTTTAGAGCCGCCTGCGCCATCAGTCCCTTCCACTACCTTAAGGTACCATTCAATGCCTCCTAGAGGAGACCGGGATGGACAGCACAGGCGCGCAGATGTCTCTAAGATGTCTGTATGCAAGCCTGGCCGTCAGTCTCTGAAGGATAAGGATTAATTCAGATTGTGGTACTTGTGTCCAGTAATAGCACTATTAAAGGAGCAGTAAACCTTTTTTTATGAAAACACATATTTTACAGAGCATTCCCTGCTGAATAAAACAAGGTCACTCCCATCTCTGTCAGATGTTTTATTCAAAATTTATAGCAGTTTAAATAACCAGGAAGTGAATTTACTGTGTTTACTTCCTGATAGTTCTAACTGACAGGAAGTGACAGGCAGTTTCTATCACATTCTATAGAGAACTGTATGTCTCTGACTTTCCTCTCCATTGGAATCTAACAGGAAATCTAATTAGAATTTTTTTGCTAATGTAAAAAACCATGGGTTTAAACTGTAATAACTCTGGAAATATAAAACTCTGGGCAGCGTGAGTACCCTTATTTTACTCAATGGTTACTGTATATTATATAGTTATTTTTTCTTCTTTAATTTTAGGTTTTAAAAGACTCTTGGATGAGCTGTCTGCGGTCTGTGCTTAGGAGTCTGCCATGCTGGTAGTCATAGCATACCCTATTGGTTGAACATATGTACTACATGTAAAATTTCAAAAAATATTCATAGACATCATACATCCCAAGTATCCCCCCTTTAGTGAGATAGTAGAGGTTCATACACATACCTTCCATATTTTCCATATTTAGTAGGGACACTCCCTCTTTGAGACCCAAATCTCACTGTCCCTCTTTCCCACACTGGTGGGTTTTTATTTATTTATTTAGGAGATCAGACTGTATATATCACATTGCTCGACAGAACATAACTCATGTTAGTGTTTGTATAAACTTCACGATATGTGTTTATACATTACTCTGTACAAATTAAATTATTTAGAGCAAGAACAAATTGTATTTTTAGTTAGACAAAGGGGTGTCAGTAGCTAATGAAATATCCTAAACATCCTTGCCCTGCCAACCAGACCTTCTCCCAATAACACCAACTGAAAAAAAGTGTCACTCTTTGGCCATGTGGAATGTTGGGAGGTATTGGTATATGTAGTACAGGAGTTCAACCAACAGGCGGTGCTAGAAAGTCCAACACATTGTGGACTCCAAAGCTCTGGTAGTAGAAAAGTCATCATTTAACCTATGTGAGTGCCAGAGGGGTGGACAATGCATTTATAAGCAATATGCTGCTTCACTGTTGCAGTTTATCTTTTCATTAAAGGGATATTAAAACGTTATATGTAAAAAAAAAAAAATATATATATATATATATATATATATGTTGTAGGGTTTATCCCCCCTGAGTAAAACAAGGGTACTCCCACTGCTGAGAGATGTTTTACTCAAATTTTATTCAATTTTATTACAGCTCAAACTTGAATATTTTAGGTGCAGTATCACAGTGGCCTTAAATTGTACAGGGTCACTGCTGCTACATGATCCTATGGACAGTTCTGGTCAGTTGACCATAAATCTCCACAGGATGGTGTACCAATAGCGCCACTGTACAAGTTCAGGCCACTGTGATATTGCACCTAAAAAATTCAAGTTTGAGCTGTAATAACTTTTGAATAAAATACATTTCAGAAGTGGGAGTACCCTTCTTTTACTAAGGATGACAAACCCTACAGCATTTATTTATTTACATTTTAACCCTTTGAATGCCAGAGGGGTTAGCAATGCATTGCAAAACAATGTGTTGCGTACCCCTCTGGCACTCAAAGTGTTAAATATTATAATTTTAAATCCTGATGTTAGTGATGGCCCTAGCTTTGAAGGGGTTAAAATATAATACTAGAAAGTTAGATGGAAATCTTCATTATTGCGCCACCTGTTGGAAAATCTAATATTATTTCTGTACAGTAATTTACATCTTTCCAGATGCACATAAACACTAAAGAACCAGATCTTCACATTTTTTTCAGCCAGTGAATCCTTCAAAAAGTTACTTCTTTTGCCCAAGAATTAGAAACAGAATTTGACGGCAGATAACCATTCGGCCCATCTAGTCTGTCTGTTTGTCCTACTGTAAAACCTCAAACCTTAAAGGGATAGTAATACTTCGTTTTAACTTTATTTTATTTTGTAGGCATTAAAAAAACATGAAGATGATATAAGTCTTATCTCTCAAACCTTTATGGTTTAAGAGATATTCACAAGCAAAGTGTCCCCCTCCCGCCCCTTTTACTGATGTCACACTCTTCAGCCTGAGCAGAAGGGAGGTGCCCAGGTAGACTGCAGAGAGGGACAATCTTCAATTAAGATAAGGGAAAAACCTGAAAAGCTTGTCAAGGGGGGCAGGGATTTCATTGTTTTCATAGGAATAAGAGTGTCCCCTTCTGTTATCTGTCCAGTCTATGGACTGCATTCCACATCTGAGAAGAGATTGTTTACAGTAGGTAAAAGGGGCGGGAGGGGGAAACTTTGCTTGTGAATATCTCATAAACCATAAAGGTTTGAGAGATAAGACTTATATCATTCTTCATGTTTTTTTAATGCCTACAAAATAAAATAAAGTTAAAACGAAGTATTACTATCCCTTTAATTGGTCCTTGGCCATCTTGTCTGATGTTCAGGGTAGCCTAATGCTTTTGCTATGTCACTTATGGTTGGTTGGCATAACATCAATACTCCCCATTTTATTTATAGACATAAATATCAGTATTGATTGTGGACAATAATCTAAACAATATGTAGAAGCAGGATTTAAATGAGCCAGCTGAGGGGTAAGGGTGGTTTAGATAAACTGAGAAGTGTTTCTACCTTTTTTTGTAGTTAGTATAGCTATATACTTTTTTCACTCTTTGTACTGGAATTCTCTAGTCTATATTTGGATAAAGCCCTTTTACCACCTGAAAAATGCTTAAGGCCCCTTTCAGAGGGACAACATGGTTGCAGGCTGCAGCCACATCAACACATGAAAAATATACGTGAGCTGTGAATTGTGTCTTACAGTACATTCAACAAAGTGCAGGATGGAAGTATATTTCAAAGGAGTAAAACTGTTAGGACAAGAGGCCATAGTCTATAACTAGAGGGGCACAGGTTTAGATGTAATATAAGAGTGTTTTACTTCACTGAGAGGGTAGTAGATAAGTGGAATAGCCTACCAGCAGAAGTGGTAGTTAATACAGTGACAATGTAAGCATGCATGGGATAGACATAAGGCTGTCCTTAACATAAGAAAAGACCAAGGACCAAGTAAGGTTTGAGGTTTTTACTGTAGGAAAATGGGCAGAGTAGATGGGCCGAATGGTTCTTATCTGCCATCAAATTCTATGTTTCTATGCATGTAACACAAGCAACATGCTCTGTGGTTGTCGCAGGGAGATACAGGATGCTGCAACTTTCCTTTGACAGTATGATAACACAGCTACAAAATAGGATTTTAGTCTTACCTGTTTAATCCTTTTCTCTTAGTCCATATGGAACACAGGTACCATGGGGTTGATCTTCCATTGGAAGGCAGAAGACATAATTCTTGTAGGTGGAGCCTCTCCTCCTCCTCTGCAGGCCAGTCCCTCCCTGCCTCCTGTTTATGATATGAGACAACCAAGTAGGGACAGTGAGAGAAGAAGAAAGCTCATGTGAGAAAAAGACACTAAAAAAAAGTTGTACAGCACACAAGAATAAGAGTCAACCGGGCTCAAATAGTTGAGCAACAGTAAGGCACAGGAAAAAAAAAAGAGACCCTTAGGCAGGCAGAACTGTCTGAAGAACCTTCCTGCCAAAATTGGCTTTCACACGATAACTTGGCAAAGGTATGCAAGGAATACCAAGTCGCAGCCTTGCACAGCTGCTCAGCTGAGGCCTGATTCTTATAGGCCCAGGAGACCCCAACAGACCTGGTGGAATGTGCTTTAATTCTGAAGGGAACAGGTTTCTTCCTGGGTTCATACACTCTACAATTGATAGACTTGATCCAAGAGGCAATAATGACCTTGGAAGCAGAGTGACCTGCCCTGGGACCCTCAGGGATGACAAAGCGGCAAAAGGAATCAGCCTTGCGAAAAGACTCCGCACAGTGCACATAAAACGTAAAGTGTTAGTAATGTCTAAAAAAACCCCTTTTTGCATTTAGAAGAACTTAAAAAGCTGATCTAAATGCAAAAAAACGTATCTCTCAAACCGCTATGGTTTAAGAGATACGGGCGTTTAAAGTTTGATTTCTCCTACTGACAGCTGTAAAGCTGTCAGCAGGAGATCCGTGCCGGTCGACACGGTGGCGCTTGTGAAGTGCAGAGATCTCGTTACTTACACGGAATCCCTTCATTGGAATGGTTTAAAACATGTGCCTGAACACTTTAAACGCCCGTATCTCTTAAACCATAGCGGTTTGAGAGATACTTTTTTTTTGCATTTAGATCAGCTTTTTAAGCTCTTCTAAATGCAAAAAAAAAAAGTTTTTTTAGACATTACTAACACTTTAAGGCACCAAACCACATCCAACAAGTGGAGATCCCAGTCCTTGTCAGACTTTTGGTCAGGACAAAAAGATGGCACAACACGCTCCTGATTGATGTGGAACTCAGAGACCACCTTAGAAGGAAATTCCTGAGAGGTTCAAATAACAGCCATGTCTTTGTGAAAAAACAGGAAAGGAAGTTTGCAAGGCAAAGCCTGCAACTTGGCAACCCTGTGGTCTGAGACCAGGGCTAGAAGGAAAGCCATTTTCCAAGTCAACAGAATCAAAGAAATGGTAGCAAGAGACTCAAAGGGAGGTCGCTGTAGAACTCCCAGAACCAAATTAAGGTCACACTGTGGTGTGGGAGCCTTGCAGGCAAGGAAAGCATGAACGACCCCCTGAATGAACACCTTGACATCTGGAAGAATAGCGATACGCCTCTGGAAAAACACACAGAGAGGGCAGAAATCTGGCCCCTCAAGGAACTCAAGCTGGGTCCCTTGTTAACACCATCCTGGAGAAAAAACAGAATCACGGGAAAGTCAAACTCCGGAGCGGACAGTTCCCTGTCCATACACCAGGAATGAAAAATGGACCAAACCCTATGGTAGGCCTTAGAGGAAACAGGCTTCTTAGCCTGAATGATAGCAGAAATTACCTCAGTGGAGAAACTGTTTCTCTTCAAGACGTGGGCTTCAGCAGCCATACCATCAAATCCAGCTTTTCCACATCTTCTTTCCAAAGGTATCCCTTAAGAAGGTGCTCTGGTCTGGGTGGCAGTGATAATGGATCCTGAATGGACAGACTCACCAGTTCCATAAACCACACCCTCTTGATCCAATAATGAGCGACCAGAATCACAGTTGCACCATCCATCCTGATCTTCCAGAGTAGCCTGGGAAGGAGAGGAATCTGAGGAAACATATAAGCGGTGGAAGCACCATGAAATCGCCATTGCGTCCGTGGCAAAGGCCAGAGTATCCCTCCAATGGAAGCAAAACACTGGAAGCTTCCTGCTGTCCCTTTATGGCCATCAGGTCTATCTGTGGCAGTCCCTACCGTTGCTCAATCAGGTTGAACACCTCTCGACTGGAGAGATTCCTCCACAGTCCATCTGCCTGAATCCCCAGGTGACCCAGCACTGCCCCCCAGCCTCTCAGGCTGGCATCCGTCACAATCATAGTCCATCTCAGGATCAGAAATGGTTTCCCTAGGTCCAGGTGGTGCTGTTGCAGCCACCACTGCAAATCCCATCTGGCTTCCTGAGAGAGGGAGATCTGCTGATCCAGTAGATCCAGATTCCCATGCCACATCTGGATGACAAGTCTCTGGAGTTCTCTGGTGTGCACCTGATAGTAAGGCTCCACTTCTAGGGTAAACATTAGGTGACCCAGCACCCTCATGTACTTCCTGACTGAGACTGAGGGCCACTCCAGAGGACTTCGACATGTTCAGAATCCATCCATGGTGGACCAGGAGTCGGGCACAGTCTTGGACTTGCTGAGCCAAGAGTTCCTCAGAAGGCACTTTGAGCAAAAGGTCATCCAAATAAGGAGTTCTATGAATGTCCCAGGTGTGAATGATGGCTGACAAGGCCCCCATTAACCTGGTAAATAGCCAAGGAGCTACCACCAGGCCAAGAGGCAGAACTTGTAGTGCTCCGAGTCAAAGGCAAAACGCAGATAGTGTTGACTGTCCAGGTTGGAATGTGTAAGTATGCATCTTGAAGGTTCAGTCATTCCAGATACTCTCCCGGCACATCGCTGTGATGACCGAATGCAAGGACTCCATTTTGAAGTGAGCAGTCTCCATATGCAAGTTGAGACCAGGATGCAGCAGCTGCCATCCTTCTTTGGTACCACAAACAGGTTAAAATAAAAACCTGAACCTCACTCCTGGGGAAGTACTGGATCCAGAACCTTCTTGACCAGCAGAGATTGCACTGCTTCCTGGAACAACTGCGACTTGGCCGGAGCCGTAGGGACTCTGGACAGGAAAAAGGAAAGGGAGGAAGGGATTTGAAGCCCATTTTGTACCCTTCTGAAATTGCCCTCAAAACCCAAAAGGTCCATGATAGTTTTCCCAGCCATCCAAAAAAAAGGTGAAAACGCCCACCTACTGGAACCTGTGGACCAGGATTCCACAAGTCATGTGTAAGCTCGCTTGACAGACTTAGGCCTTTAAGCTGTTGGCTTGGACTGCCAATGCTGTCTGGGCTTGGTGGGGGCGTTGGGAAGAGGCATGTGAAGTTTCAGGCCTTTGCACCTCTATTTAGTGTGGATGAAAAAGATGCAGTTTCCTCACCATAGTAGGGTGCTTGGAGGACAGCTGATGCAACAGGGTGCTCCTGCCCCCAGTAGCATCGCTACTAATCTGCTTCAGCTCAGGTCCAAACAGAGACTTACCCTGGAAGGGTAAGGAAACCAGAGACTTCTTGGAAGATTGGTCTGCAGACCAAATATTAAGCCACAAGGTGTGTTACGCTGAGGCTTTGGCAGACAGTCTGACCGCATCAAATAAAGCTTCTGAAACATATGTGTTCGCCTCTGTCATGCTGGCCAAAAAGGCCAACAAGTCTTTCTTAGGAGCATATGCATGGACATATAGCAATAGCCTTGTTGACCCAGGCAGAAGTGAAAATAGGCCTCAACGCAGCTCCAGTGGCTGCAGTGTCAGCCCTGAGGATAAAATCAAGCTTGTTATCCTCCACATCCTTAAGTCCCGCTGCATCACCCAAAGGAAGGGTAGTGGACTTGAATCGCCTGGAAATAGGGGAACCACAGAAGGATGAGAGGACCACTGTGCCAAAGCTGACTCTGAAAAGGAGTACAGCTTAGAAAATCTCTTAAGAGATAAACAATCCTGTACCTGGTGTCTTCCACTCTTCCAGAGGTATCTGGTCAAGAGTGGCATTAGGGGGAAATCCAGTAGAGGATTTTCCTATGCCACAGGAAAACATGCGTAGAGGATGAATCCTCATCAGGGGGATCAGCTACCTTAACGGTCTGAAAAAAAGCCCTGATAAGCCCCTCAGCAGAGGGTCCACCTCATAAGAGTCCCCAAATCAATCCTCCTCAGAGGAGCCAGTGAGCGCAGGCAAACTCAGAGCCCTCAGGGCCACATGCTTGGAGGTGGTAGGGGGCTGCCAAGACTGCAGATCCCCTTGGATGGATTGAGGAAAATGGGCCATAGCTGACAACATTTTAACCCAAACTGGCTCTTGATCATTGCTGGAGTAGACCGGCAGAGTAGTGGGGGCCACAGCACAGGAGGGGCAGACAGAACCAGAATACTCTCTAGGGAACTCCGTTTGGCATCCTTAGTCATAGGTCTAGCCCCATGTCCCTTAGGCTGTGACCTCCTGACAAGAGTAGTGTCTAAATAGTATAAATCTCTAGTAAAGTTCCCCAGACTAAAAGTTCACTCTAGAAAAGCCTAGAAAGTACTTATATGGCAGGCGAAGGGTTAATCTGAAGTCTGCATCTGCGTAGGATAAGCAAGAAAGAAGTAAAATGGCGACTGTAAAACTGGCAGCCAATTAGAAGGTCTGCAAAATGGGCATTCTGGGAAATGTAGTCTTCTCTTTTGCTGTTGCCTTGCAATGCGTCCTCTTGCCCCCAAGACACTCAGAACGTGAACCGTATGAAAGGGCATGAGGAGACATGAAGACCTCTATATGACAAACAATTGCAGAGATATGTCCCAAAAAAGTTTGGACACAGAAGTCAATGGCGCAAAGATGGCAGCTGCATGAGAAGCGTTTCTTAAAGGTGCCGCTTACCTAAAAAATGGACAATTTAGAAGGTACCCCAAAACACCCAATGACCCCAGGAGACATGAGGGGGACATTAAAGCCAGGCCCCTGAAGGAAAAAGCCTAGGAAAAGCCCCTACCCCAAGAAACTAGCAGGGAAGGGGATTCACTAATCTCAATTCAGCCATCCATGCTCCATGACTCCGGGAAGAACAGATAATAAAATACCCAACATGAATTCAAGAGCCTCAAGGCTCAGAGAAAAATAAAACAGTAGGGACAAAGTGGACCAAGGGACATTCACCAATCTTCACCTTCTGTCTTCAGGTTACCATTGTGAAGGAAGCAGACCTCAGAGAGGCACTGCAGGGAGTGATAACTTGGGTTACAAAATTCTCTCCACAGGGCTGCAAGCGTCCACACAGCACCTGCACACTGGTGAATCCAGTAATGGTAACCATCCTAATGGGGAACTGTAACAGCCCCATATTTAAAGGGATAGTAATACTTCGTTTTAACTTTATTTTATTTTGTAGGCATTAAAAAAACATGAAGAATGATATAAGTCTTATCTCTCAAACCTTTATGGTTTAAGAGATATTCACAAGTAAAGTTTCCCCTCCCGCCCCTTTTACCTAGTGTAAGCCATCTCTTCTCAGATGTGAATCTGGTTGTAAGACCAGACAGATAACAGCAGGGGACAATCTTCTTTGTATGAAAAGAATGAAAGCCCTTCCCCCTTGACAAGATTTTCAGCTTTTTCCCTTATCTCAATTGAAGATTGTCCCTCTCTGCAGTCTACCTGGGCACCTCCCTTCTGCTTTGGCTGAACGGAGGGGGGGGGGGGGGATACTTTGTTTGTGAATATCTCTTAAACCATAATGGTTTGAGAGATAAGACTTATATCTTTCTTCATGTTTTTTTAATGCCTACAAAATAAAGATAAAATGAAGTATTACAATCCCTTTAAGAAAAAATAATAAATAAGCTAAAACTAAGCAGCAGTGTTCCACTTCTGTCCTTTCACTCTGGGAACACATAATAAACTGGAGGCGGGGAGGGATTTGCCTGCAGAGGAGGAGGAGAGGCTCAACCTACAAGACCTTTTCTTTTTTTCAGGTGTTCTGCCTTCCAATGGGAAATCAACCCCATGGTACCAGCGTTCCATACTGGACTATAGAGAAAAAATTGTTGTATAGGTTTCAATGGAATCAAATTGAAATTGCACAACTATCACAGGTACCTGTGGATTCCCTACAATTTTGTCATTTCTGTTGCTATTGAGAGAATGAGGTGCCAGGAAAACCTTGCTACACTGTAGCGCTAAAAACGCACTGACCTTTTCAGTTGTTAAAAAAAAAAGTCATGCTAAACTTCTAAAAGGAGAGGTGTTGTATAAATATAAGGCAGTCAACATTTTTGATCAATAAAAGAAAAGCATCTGTAGATGCAATTTAACCAATTAAGGACTGCATGGTCCGGGAGTGGATGGCCCTAGAGGACCACAACACTTTTTTTTGACCGCTTCATTCTGGGATGGCAGCCCTGCTGATCCCAGAATTCCCTGATGTGCCATCACCAGTCCTTAAAGCACAAACACAGATCCTGGCACATCATTAAGGGGTTAAAGAAATATACAAATATGCTTGACAACTGTATGAAGGACTCATACATTTGTAAGTCCTTTTGTTAAAATAACACATTTGTTTATTGACAAAAACATATCTATCTATGTATATAAGTAGACATATAACAGTAGTGCTTGTCATACTTAGCAAATCAAAACAGCTCCCTCTGCTGGGACATTCTTAAAGGAGCAGTAAACTTTTTTATGAAAAAATATATATTGTATGGATTTTCCTATTGAGTAAAATAAGGGTACTCCCACTGCCAAGAGATTTATATTTCCAGAGTTATTATAGTTTAAACCCATGTTTTTTTTACATTAGCAGTGCCCTCTAGTGGTCAAATTCTAATTCGATTTCCTGTTAGATTCTAATGGAAAGGAAAGTCAGAAAAGTCAGACATACAGTTCTCCATAGAATGTGATAGAAACTGCCTGTCACTTCCTGTCAGTTAGAACTATCAGGAAGTAAACACAGTAAACTCACTTCCTGGTTATTTAAACTGCTATAAATTTTGAATAAAACATCTGACAGCGATGGGAGTGACCTTGTTTTATTCAGCAGGAAATGCTCTGTAAAATATGTGTTTTCATAAAAAAAACTTCACTGCTCCTTTAATTCTTTATTCATTACTAGTTGAAGAGCTTGTTACATGGGCCACAGTGCCACTGGCAGCCGGTTGTGGGGCAGTCATACACAGTAGAGACTGCCCACGCCGCGACTGATACAGTGCAAGCCGGTCGCGGTGCAGTCATGCTCAGTAGAGACTGCCCGCATTGCGGCTGATAAAGAGCAGGACGAGTGCCCCGCTCCGTATTAGCCTCGTCACGGGCAGTCTCTACTGCGCATGACTGCATTGCTACACACGTTTTAGCGAATTATTATATAGGATTATTACAGCTGAAACCAACAACAAGATTTTTTTATTTGCTTTATTTTTTGTTTTTAAATATATTCTGTCCCAGACAGTAGTTCTACATAGAAAACTAGAGCAACACAACTACATAATGACTTTCCATATGCTGAGTTAAAAAAAATTAAATAAAAACCAGTTAAAAATGCCTGAAGTATAATGATTTTTTGAATTATGCATCACCCAGTAGTGGGTGTATACTTGTTTTACTCAACAAGAAATGCAGTGCAGTGGGCAATGCTTCAGATAAGAGAAGTGAGGGCTTACTATTACTAGTTAAAGGGATAGTAATACTTAAAATGTAAAAAATAATATGTTGTAGGGTTTATCCCCCTGAGTAAAACAAGATTACTCCCCACTGCTGAAAGGTGTTTCATTCAAAAGTTATTAATTTTCAAAGTTGAATTTTTTAGGTGCAATATCACAGTGGCCTGAAATTGTACAGTGGCGCTGTTGCTACATGATCCTATGGACAGCTCTGGTCCCGGGACCATTACTCTCCATAGGATGGTGTAGCAACAGCGCCACAGTAAAATTTCAGGCCACTGTGATACTGCACCTAAAAAATTCAACTTTGAAAATTAATAACTTTTGAATGAAACACCTTTCAGCAGTGGGAGTACTCTTGTTTTACTCAGGGTGATAAACCCTACAACATATTTTTTTTTTTACATTTTAAGTATTACTATCACTTTAACCTTTTGAGTGCTCGAGAGGTATGCACCACATTGCTTTGGAATGCATTGCATACCACTCTGGCACTCAAAGGGTTTAGCGATGAGGTGTTAGCTTCTATGTCTTGTCTACCTTCATCTCTCTTATCCCTTCATTCTCTTGTCCCACTTCTACCACTTTTTCTTCAGCAACTGTCCCTTTAAACTGTCCAATTTAAGAACTTGAATCCAACATTTGGCAACTTTTGTCTTTATTGAGTCCAAACAGAACATTTTTTTTGTCTGTAATCAGAGCCACAACCTTAGTGCAATATGATATTTATTTCTTACAGTAATTTGGTTGCCTTACAATAGTATTGAGGATTTGGAAAAGTGCAATTACAGTAGCTTAGTTTTTAATTTGTTCTTTATCATTGTAATTAAAGCACAAAAATTACAGCAACATTAACAACGTGAACACAGGCGGTAACACAAACTAGAGCAAGGAACAGACTCACTCAAAAGAAACATTTTTGTTTTGTGGTCGTAGTGGGGAAAATTCTGTTTCTGATTAATGGCTCTGAGTTTATTTAATCCAAATGAAAAGGGATGAGTGTTTTCCCAGAAGATATCGCTTTAATTAAATAAAATATCACAGGGATAGCCCCTTTGTGAAAGGTAAATAAACAGTCACACCTAGTCATCTGTATACAACTGAAAATAGAACAGATTTTGTCACTGGCAGCTGTGCAACTTTTACACAATTTACAAGTTTTTAGTAAAATTTGGTGTTGTATACACAAAAATTACATAAACTAGATATATTAAGAAAAAAAATGTTTAACCCCTTTGGATGGTAGAGATATCTTCAACGTACCAAGAAGCAATGTTTTGGAGACCTGTCTACCATCCAAAGAGGTTAAATTAGACTATGTAACAAATTTCTAAGCCTACAAACCCCCAACTATTGCCTCATGTTGTGGGTGAGTGGTATATTACTGTGTGTCTCTACAACTGAGCCACATAATCAAATGAATTGAAAGACATCCATGTTCTTTCTACTTAATACCATACCAGTTTGCTTCTATGGGATCAGCAAATATTCCCCTTATGGTTATGAGATGATCCCACAGTGAAATGGTTCTTATGCTAAATAATTATGGCAATCATTTTTTTAATTAGCATACATGGATGATTCATATCCTATGCCCCTTAAGTCCTTTCAAAATACACCATGTAAAAATATACTATTTAATTAGCTCTTTAAATGTTAATCTTGATTCTACTAAATACATATTTGCGTTAAGTGCCTTAAAACCCATACACAAGCGAAATACACATCCACCCTTGGAACTAGTCGCTCACATCTCAACTCAAAGGCAAAATCAGCATACGAGAAGACTGCCATAATCAACTCCACTTCCAGAGCACAAGATAGTCTAAATGTAGACCACCAGCTCTATCTCCTGGCACACTGTAGAGAGGTAATATCATATGCATCCAATAAAAAAGTAACATGGCCTTTGTGGTTTATATATTTAATTCTGGAATTATCACCAAGTGGAAGACAATGATGGCTGAAACACCATTTGTACACTTTGTAACGAGATTGAGGATTCCACTACAGAATAATGGAGATAGAACAGAAATGAGTATGCATTTTTTTTTGTTACTTACAGTCTTACCCAGCTGATAATGGAAAATAATTGAAAATACTCTGAAATAAAACACTTTTTTATACTTGATTTTTTTTTTATTACAATGATAGTTGGAACTTTCAGATACAAACTGAGACCTGCAAAAGAATAAGACATAAAAGATCTAAACTGTCTAGGTACAAAGTGACCTGCCGCATGCTGCCCAACATCGCAGGTCCCTCTGACACCAAACAGAGATAAATGACTTGTTTCCATAGGGGTTTCAGTTAAATCATTTCCATATATTTCGTAAATGCTGCATTATTTATACCCACTGATGAAGAAATATTCATTCTTCTATGAAGACGTTCTATTAAAGATAGAAAATATAACACAGCTCAGCTGGTTTAGGTGCATCCAAATGAGGCTGATTTAAAAAGGTCAAACTTTGTTTTTTATAATAATTATTCCACAGAAATAGTATTATTAAATCACAAAAGTTGTTTTTTTTTTCCATTTTTCTTTCTAGAACTAAGTGGCACAAAGGCTGCCCAGTAGACCAGCCACTTAATCTCCTTAAAATATTGTGCTTATAAATTATCTGTACAGCTATTTAAACTCGCAGTAAAGAAAGATATTTAAATTAGTTTTTATTTTTTTAGGGCCCCATTAAGAAATTCAGCTGGTTACCCCCTCACCCCTTTAATACCGGCCATAATTTAAATTTGCGTACTGCACAGGTGTATAGAAACTACTGCAGGTATAGCATTATAGAACTACAGTTCCCATTATCCTCAGCTAGTCTCCAACTGTTGGTGGTCTATAATTTCACCCAACTTAATCCTTTCAGTGCCAGAGGGGTACGCAACGCATTGCTTTGCAATGCATTGCGTACCCTTCTGGAAATCAAAGGGTTAAAGGACATCCAAAACAAACTGGAGGCTGTCAAAGAATGATGGGAATTGTAGTCCAATCACAGGTCAAGAAACAAAGGCTGTTCACCCCTGCTCTAGGACTGCAATGGTTTCTATGCAGCCCTGCAGTCTAAACAATTCATAAGTGTCCTGTATTAAACGGATAAGATGGAAACCCTAAAAAGGGTCTTAAAAGAAAAGTTGTTGAGGCAACACTGGGTAATTTTATCTGTCCAAAAGCTGTTTTAAAGCTCGTTCTATGTTCATTCTGTGTCCCACTCTGGTGACACCGAGGTCTATTAGATCTTCTTTCTGAAGGCTTGGTAAGTGGGTCCCATCTATTTCATTGTCCATAAACATCTCTTTGTGTTCTCCTAGATGAAGGCTTTCCAGCCAGTCAGCCACGTCTTGTTTAGTCCACATGTGGACAGGCTTTGCAGAAAAAGGCTTATTAGAAATTGGCTGTTGTAAAATGGAAGGGGAAGGGGACCTGCTTCTCCCCATACTCATCCCAAAAATGTCACCTGTGGGGGGCTGGCTGGGTAAGACAAAGCAATCAGACATGGAGGCAGGTGGGGCTGACAAGGGACCAGGTTTGATATCTCTTGTGATCTCGGCTGGAGACACCACAGGGCTAGGGGCTCGTCTCATCCCTGTAATCCTGCCTTCAAAGTCGGGTGTCCTGTTCTGCAACATGATTGGCTGGTTAGCGCCAGGACGGATGGTGAATGTGACCGTCGTATTTCTGTTACCTGAGACAGTACTCAAGGCATCTGTGCCTCTGAAAGAGATGTAAAAGAAAAGAAATTAGAACTGACTGGAGGAGTGGTGCAAATTACTGTAGCAGTATGGACAGAAAATGAGAAATTCCAAAAGTTTCTATCAAATTATAGACACAGACTTTGGGCTTAGTTGAAGGTGAGAAATATGGCTTCATAATATATTTATATATGTGTGTGTATATATATCTGTGAGTGTGCATGTGATATTTAGATCTGTTTTTATCTGAGTGTGACATGTCTGTTGTATGTGTGTGTGTGCGCGCGCGATATAGTTTTGCTGTGTATGTGTGTGAGATATAGGTATGTCATATGTACATGTGTGAATGTGATATATGTCTGATGTGTTTGTGCAATATATATACAGTTCATACGAAGAGACGGCACTCACAGGAATTCAGTAGATTATAAATTGCTGTTACATATTTATTGGAATCGACGTTTCGGCTAACAACGTACCCTTTATCAAGATCTTAATAAAGGCTACGTTGTTAGCCGAAACGTCGATTCCAATAAATATGTAACAGCAATTTATAATCTACTGAATTCCTGTGAGTGCCGTCTCTTCGTATGAACTGTACGTATCATCTTCTTTTCTTGACGAGCACCCAGATCTATGTATATTATCTACAGTGTGTGCATTCCAAATGACTTTCATTATATTATATATATATATATATATATATATATATATATATATATATATATATATCATATGGATGTGTGATATGTCTCTGCTTATTTGTGTGATATATATATATATATGTTTGTGTGTGTGAGTCAGTGTGCATGTATGTGTTTGTATATGATATATACCTGTCTGTTTATCTGTGTGTGTAAATGTGTATTTGTGTGTGAGATACACGTGTGTGTGTATCTTTTTGTGAGATATATATCCGTGTTTGTGTATGTGTATCTGTGTACGAGTTTTATATATCTGTGCGTACGTATTTGTGTGTGATATATATTATCTGTGTGTATCTATGTGTAAGAGATATATATATGTATTTATCTGTTTGTGTGAGACATACCTCTGAGAGTATCTTATTTACACAGATTAATGTATAAACACATATACTGAAGTTTAAACAAACATTAATGTGAGTGTTATTGCTGTGGAGCAATGTGATACACTTATATACACACCACGCAGTCTGATCTCCTAAATACAGGGACACCAGGGTGATATACTTATATACACACCACACAGTCTGATCTCCTAAACACAGGGACACCAGAGTGATACACTTCTATACACACCACACAGTCTGATCCCCTAAACACAGAGACACCAGGGTGATACACTTATATACACACCACACAGTCTGATTTCCTAAACACAGGGACACCAGGGTGATACACTTCTATACACATCACACAGTCTGATCTCCTAAACACAGGGACACCAGGGTGATACACTTATATATACACCACACAGACTGATCTCCTAAACACAGGGACACCAGGGTGATACACTTATATACACACCACACAGTCTGATCTCCTAAACACAGGGACACAAGGGTGATACACTTATATACACACCACACTGTCTGCAGAAATGCATTGGCGACCCCCTCTAGCATTCAAGGGATTAACTCTTTGAGTGTCAGATGGGTATGCAAAGCATTTCTCCATAATGGTTTTGTATTCTATTTTGCTTTGCAATGCATTGAACAACGCTCTGGCATCCAAAGGGTTGAAAGGCCTGCTAAATCCATGGGAATATTTTTCACCTATGATTACTCCAGTTCATCTTAGTGCATATGGCTCAATGTGTGGCAAGTAGTGACAGGAAATCCTAGTTAGAGGCGCCAATGACAGGCCGTTGGAATGATGGCTGTTATGTATCAGTTGAATAGCCTGCTCCGGTGCCTATTAGTCAGTAACCAATGTCAGTGTTATTGGACCTGTCTGAGATAAGGCAGATGTGCAGCTATCAATGTCCATCTCCCTGGGTAGACCTCAGAATAAACCCCCACTGCATACAGCACCACACTGATGTCTTCGCTTTTATCTACTAGAAGGGAGGTCTCTAGGAACCACACTGATTAACCCACAAGAGCCTCATGTGCAGCTGCAGCCTCCCTCCAAATGCAGTACAAATCTTATACCCTAGGAATGTACAGAATTCCCCAACACATTGCTTTGCATTGGGTTGGAGACATCACTATAATCATACCTGGGAACTCTCTGGACTTGTCCCAGTTTTGAGAGGGCATTACCGGGTCTCCAGGGCAGAGGCTAATACTCCGGATGTGGGGAGTTTCCTTTAAAACTTCTGCTCCTTCCCACCCAGTTCCTCCCATTTTTCCTCTTACCCACAAAGTTCCGCCCACTTCCCGCCCACTTGTGTGATGCCTCAGAAAGCCCCTCCCCCACTCATGGGTAAATCCCAACGCTTTTTACGACGATTTATGGCAATTATACTCCCAAGCAGCATCAAAGGAGTCCCCAGTTATGACTATGATCCAAAATGTAAGAAAGTCAAAATGGATAAAATATGACTTATAACAGGGGTTTGTCTGTGGAGATATATATGTGTGTTTATGTATGCATACATGTCTTAATGTGGATATAGACATGTGCATACCTGGGAACTTTCAGTTGAGGGCTACCCAGTCCTCTGTTCAGCAGGGGGTAACAAAAATGACGCTAATCGCGCCAAAAAAGGGGCGGGGCTTAGCTCTAGTGTTAGTGCATTCCGTACCACTCTGGCACTCAGAGGGTTAAATTTATCACACAGAAGGCTGGGGACGGAGGCACAAAGTGAGAAAAAGCAGATGTGGCAGAATTTCAATAGAAACTCCCCACATCCGGAGGACTCAGCCTCTGCCCCGGAGACCCGGTAAAGCTCTGTCAGAATCCGGAGAGTTCCCAGGTATGGACATGTGACTGTATGTGTGTGTGTGTATATGTATATATATATATATGTATATAGCTATAAATGCATGGGTATTATCTGTTTTATGGCTTAAGAGATACCGTGGGAATTCTTTTTCCTTAAGGACCATTGACGTGCCAAGACCGTCACGGCAGTCCAGCACTTAAGGATCAGTGATGGTCCTGGCATAGCAAGGAATTCAGGGCTCCCGGCGCAGCTCCACACAGCCCCGGAAGCCCTGAACCGGAAACGAAAAAAAAGCCCTGTGGTCCTCAGGTGCCGGTCGCGGGTGCGCGCGCCGGTCCTCAAGGAGTTAATTAAGAATTCAAGGCAATTTCAGCCTTCCCAAACTCCAGGGGAACAACGCATGAAATAAAGGTTGCTTCAAAGGATTTGACAGGTGTTCTTCCTTGGTTAGGTGTTTGAGAAATCAAAGAAAGATCCTTCTCAGTCACATTGATAAGGCGTGAGGACAAATGACCAAACAGTCTATTGTTTCTTTTTGTTTGTCAACTAAATAAAGAGTTCAGATAAGAAACCAAATGCTTCTGATAAACCTGTTTTCTGGAGCCCTTTCCCCATCAATAATATATCTTTGAAGCCAACAGGAATTTGCAAGTGGGTGTGGTGAGGAAAGTCAGCTGAGCTAACCAGTGATATGAAAAATTGTATAAAGGAGGAGTATTCTTGGGGTGGAATCAGAGCAGTAAATGAGAAGAGCAGGAGGAGTGCAGAGGAGAGCAGCATGAGAGAAGTGCAGTAAAGGAGAAGATCATGAGGAGGGCAGAGAAGAGCAGCTTGAGCGAAGAGCAGTAAAGGAGAAGATCATGAGGAGGGCAGAGGAGAGCATCATGAGAGAAGTGCAGTAAAGGAGAAGAGCAGGAGGAGGGCAGAGGCGAGCAGCATGAGAGAAGTGCAGTAAAGGAGGAGGGCAGAGGAGAGCAGCATGAGAGAAGAGCAGTAAAGGAGAAGAGCAGGAGGAGGGCAGAGGAGAGCAGCATGAGAGAAGAGCAGTAAAGAAGAAGAGCAGGAGGAGGGCAGAGGAGAGCAGCATGAGAGAAGAGCAGTAAAGAAGAAGAGCAGGAGGAGGGCAGAGGAGAGCAGCATGAGAGAAGAGCAGTAAAGAAGAAGAGCAGGAGGAGTGTAGAGGAGAGCAGCATGAGAGAAGAGCAGTAAAGGAGAAGAGCAGGAGGAGGGCAGAGGAGAGCAGCATGAGAGAAGTGCATTCTGGGAAGAAGACGTGTCCTTGAGAATCCAGATGTGAGCCCAACAGATAAGAGATCAGGAAACCAATATTTGTGCTGGAGGGTGTAAGGAGACTGTCATCATATAATTTACCGGTATCCAATTCAATTCCATCTTTCCCATACCTGTAATCTACAATACTGTTCAATTCATGGATATATCACCCAAACTGTAACAGTATTTTGATTTTGTCCATAATACAGTCATCTTTATTATCCCTCGTCTGTGTGTTTCTTAGTTACAACCTACCCCAAAGGACAACTGTTCCCTTGGTAAGAGGGGCTACATAGAATTTCTTACACAAAGGGTAAATTAATTAAAAAAATAAAAATATAAAAGGGCAAACAAAGAAAAAGGAAGGAGTACAATAAAAATATATCATTATAAAAAGCAAAAATATAGATGGAACCTGTTAAGTGTCAGAAGGGTGACCAATGATCAGCACTCAAAAAGGGTTTAAAACAGAACTGAGGTTATTCACTAAGGCGTGACAAAGTGGAGATGACTTCTCCAGTGATATCACTTCTCCAGTTCCTATGTTATTCTATGGAGCCAATTCACTAAAAATTCTTAAGTTCTGGAGATCTTACACCAGTGTTTCTCAACTCCTGTCCTCAGGACCCACTAACAGGCCAGGATTTGATGATTTCCTTGTTAGAGCACAGGTGAGTTAATCAATGTGAATGAGCCTCTGATCACATGATTCCCTTGTTAGAGCACAGGTGAGGTAATCAATGTGAATGAGCCTCTGATCACATGATTTCCTTGTTAGAGCACAGGTGAGGTAATCAATGTGAATGAGCCTCTGATCACATGATTTCCTTGTTAGAGCACAGGTGAGTTAATCAAAGTGAATGAGCCTCTGATCACATGATTTCCTTGTTAGAGCACAGGTGAGTTAATCAATGTGAATGAGCCTCTGATCACCACATGTGTGCTCTAGCAGAGAAATCCCTTAGTCCTGGCCTGTTAGTGGCCACTGAGGGCAGGAGTTGAGAACCACTGTCTTACTGCATAGGATCCATAGAATAACATAGGAACTGAAGAAGTGATATCACTGGATAGGTCATCTCCACTTTATCACGCCTTAGTGAATAACCCCAAAGGAATGTGCAACTACCACATGGATAAAGTCCTGTGAGCATACCTGGGAACTTTTAAAACAGGGTTACCCGGAGGGTAACCCTGTCAGTGCCGACCCGGGATGAAAATGACGCGATTCGCGTCATAAAAGGGGCGGGGCTTAGCCGCGGAGGGGGGGGCGAGACAAAAGAAAAACCAAAAAATACCTGAAAAATGTATCGAAGAGGGCGGGGAGTGGGAGGAACCGGGCGGGACGGAGCACAAGTGGGCAGAGTTTCTATTTAAACTCTGCCCACCCGGCAATCCACACATTGCCCCGGAGACCCGGTAATTCAGTGTGAAATCCGGAGTCTCCGGGGCAAAACCGGAGAGTTCCCAGGTATGCCTGTGAGCCACCGAAACCTGGGGTGCATTGTGAGCTCCAGGCGGACCAACAGAGAACAGAAAAAGGTGTCTGGAAAGTTGGAGGGGTTATAGCTGAACACACCAAGACAGTGAATCAGCCTCTGGCCCTGGAGACACGAAAATGTCAATTTGAAATCCACTAGGCTTTTTAAATAGAGTACTGTGCAAAAGTCTTAGGCAGGTGTGAAAAAATGCCATAAAGTAAACAAAATTATAGTGAGTGAACAGAAGAAAAATCTAAATCAAACCAATATTTGGTGTGACCACCCTTTGCCTGCAAAACAGCATCAGTTATTCTAGGTGCACATGCACAAAGTTTGTTAAGGAACAAGGCAGGTAGGTTATTCCAAACATCTTGGAGAACTAATCACAGTTCTTCTGTGGATTTAGACACCTCAGTTGCTCTCGGGGTTCTGTGGGCGCCATACCATCAATTTCAGGACTCCTTGTTCTTCTTTACGTTGAAGATAGTTGTTAATGACTGTGGCTGTATGTTGTAGTGTTGTTGTCATGCTGCAGAATAAATTTGGGGCCAGTCAGATGCCTCCCTAATCGTATTACATGATGGAGAAGTGTCTGCCTGTACTTATCGGCATTGAGGAGACCATTGATTCTAACCAAATCCCCAAGTCCATTTGCAGAAATGCAGCCTCAAACTTCCACCATGCTTCACTATTGCCTGTAGACACTCATTCTTGTACTGCTCCCCAGCCCTTCAGCGAACAAACTGCCTTGTGCTACAGCCAAATATTTCAAACGTTGACTCATCAGTCCAGAGCACCTGCTGACATTTTTCTGCACCCCAGTTCCTGTTTTTTCGTGCATTGTTGAGTCGCTTGGCTTTGTTTCCATGTCGGAGGTATGGCTTTTTGGCCGCAAGTCTTCCATGAAGACCACTTCTGACCAGACTTCTCCAGGCAGTAGATGGGTGTACCAGGATCCCACTGTTTTCTCCCAGTTCTGAGCTGCTGACACTGCTGGACATCTTCCTACTGAAAAGGAGAGTATCTAATGCACTGTTTCCTTGGCCGACCACTGCATCTACGGTCCTCAGTGTTGTCTGTTTCTTTGTGCATCTTCAAAAGACCTTGCCCAGCACATCTGGAAACCCCTGTCTGCCTAGAAATGTCTGCCTGGGAGAGACCTTGTTGATGCATGTGTCTTGTTGCTGTGCTCAGTCTTGCCATGGTGTATGGATTTTAACATTAAACTGTCTTCAGCAACCTCACTTTGTTAGCTGAGTTTGGTTGTTCCCCACCCAGTTTTATTCATCCTACACAGCTGTTTCTGCTTCAGTTAATGATTTTCATCCCACATATTAAATGAATGATCATTAGCGCCTGTTTGGTATAACTGTTTAATCATACACCTGACTATATACCTACAAAATCCCTGGATTTATGCAGGTGTACCTAGAAGAAATCATGCTGTTTTGAAGGCAAAGAGTGGTCACACCAAATATTGATTTGATTTAGATTTTTCTTCTGTTCACTCACAATGCATTTTGTTAATTGATAAAAATAAAACTGCTTTACAGCATTTTTTCACACCTGCCTAAAACTTTTTCACAGTACTGTATGTGATTTGTTACAAAAGAGAGTATGTTTTTTACCTGTTTTTTAACATTCAGGCAGAAATGTAATACTTAATTTGTAAACCTGAAGCAAAATGGTAAATTAATAATCCAGCTGTTAATTACATATAATGGTTGGCATAATTGCTCGTTTTGTGCATTTGTTTCTTTTTTCATTAATTATTAGTATGTGGCCCTCAATTCACTGTTTTATTCTATGTCTGCTCTTAGGGTGAACATCCCCGGCCTAGATTAATTCATAGCACAGTCTATGGTAATACTGGTTCAGAATATTCACTGATTAGTATAATGTGCCACAATGTGTGTCCAATGAATAAAGGTTAATTTCCCAAATATCTAGTACAACATATAGAAGGTTTTAACCCTTTGAGTGCCAGAGGGGTACGTACCCCTCTTGGACTCAAAGGGTTAATTTCGCTTAAAAATCAAATGAAAGTATCTTAAGGCGACAGGTCCACTTTAAGTTTCACACACGCACTCTAGATCTAATTTCTCCTGTATCAAAATATTCACCCAGTCCGTCACAGCAAAGGGTTTGCCTGTGGCTTCTTTGTGTCAGGTGTCTCTAAATCTGTACTAAGAAGACATAAAGGCCATCACGTGACTCAAAGTGTTTTATAATTAGTTATTTGGTCACTTCAACAGGGATTGACTACTGACAGACAAGAGACTTCACAGCAGTGTGCAAGGTCACTTAGTCACTGCAAGAGCCAATAGAGTACTATTATCTATCATGTACAAAAGAGGTGTAGTTGCATGGGATGGGAATATAATTCTACTTCCTTATAAATCCATGGCAAGGCCTCCTTTACAATATGGAATATAGCTTTGGGCACCCAGAGGCGTAACTAGAAGCCACCGGGCCCTGGTGCAAGAATTGTCATGACCCCCCCCAACGACATTGTCCCCCCTCAACAACACTGGCCCCCCGATTGGCCATCTCCACTGGCCACCTCCACACTGCCCCCAATCTCCACATTGCCCCCACACTGCCCCCTATCTCCACATTGCCCCCACACTGCTCCCCATCTCCACATTATCCCCGCTGCCCACATTGCCTCCACACTGCTCCCAATCTCCACATTGCCTCCGCACTACCCCTAATCTCCACATTGCCTCCACACTGCTCCCAATCTCCACATTGCCTCCACACTGCCCTCAATCTCCACATTGCCTCCACATTGCTTCCACATTGCTCACAATCTCCAACTTCATATTTTCCCCTACTGACCCCCCAGTGCCCATCTCCTACCTCCCTGGTGGTCCAGCGGTGTGGCAAGAGAGAT
Organism: Rhinophrynus dorsalis; assembly: GCA_037306005.1. Lineage (NCBI taxonomy): Eukaryota > Metazoa > Chordata > Amphibia > Anura > Rhinophrynidae > Rhinophrynus > Rhinophrynus dorsalis. The sequence goes on from CM074722.1 coordinate 473,492,307, forward strand.
CTGTGCCTCCTTCTGGACTGACCTCTATACAGCTGGAGCTCCCACACGGTCCTCTCTTCAGTAATCAAGGGTGCTGGGAGATGATGTCATCTCCCAGTGCTCTGCATTACTAGAGTGCCAAAGAAGGAGCTCAGCTGCTAGAGGTCTGGGCCAAAGTCATCACCATGCTGCGGGTGCTGGGCAGGGGGGGTTGCAGATGCGACCGCTACTGTTACGCCACTCTGGGCACCACATCTTGAAAAAATGCATTATTGAACTGGAAACGTGCAGAGATATGCAACAAAACTAAAAAAAGGGACTGGAGGATTTGAGTTATAAACAGAGACTAGCCAGACTGGGTTTGTTTATATTAGAGAAGAGACATCTAAAGGGCAATATATTTACACACATATATATGAGATCAATACAAAGAACTTTGCGAGGAACTAAATACTCAAAGAAATTAGCAAACCAACAGGAGGTGACACATTGCCTTGGGAAGCTGTGTGTGTGTGTGTGTGAGTGAGTGTGTGTGTGTTATACTCACTTGGAGCTTTACTGGAAAGAGAGAGGGTTTTTTTTTTTTTTTTTAAATCTTCCTTTGGATCAACAAGGGTGATATGGCAAAGGATGAAACTACTGGATGTATGTCCTTTTCAGGCTCTTCCACTGTTACTAAGCTTTAGAAGAGACAGGAAATGGTTGGACTGGATGTGCCAATTGGTTCTTATCTGCTATCAAAATCTATGGGCAGTATTCAATAAGATAAAAGATGCCAATCAACTCACCATAACAATTAACTGTACATAACATTTTTCAAAGTTCCTCATTGCTTAAATTGAATTTTAACCCCTTGAATGACCTCTCTAGCATACAGTGGGTTAAAAGCTCCATATAAATCATTGGGAGTTTTAATTTCTACCCAATGGTCCAGGTGGTTTGCTCCAGAATTGCACCTCTTTGCTAACAGAATAATTAATGGAATGTGGCCCATAGCATTCCTTGTTATATAACATAACTGGGTCCTCTCCAGATCTGCAGCAGAAACTCCAGCATTTACCGTTTTAACTAGGCTGATTCTCCGTCTTTCTTGTGTCTCCTGGTTAACTCCGGTTATCATTCATTCCTCCTGCTTCCCACCCTGTTCTAACCTCTTCCTGCCCACTGTAAAACCAATCTCCGTCTTTCCTCCTCTCAGTCACAATTAAAGGAGTAGTAAACTTTTTTTTTATGAAAAAAATATTTATTGTAGGGACTTTCTTATTGAATAAAATAAGAGTACTCCCATTGCCAAGAGATTTATATTTCCAGAGTTATTACAGTTTAAATCCATGTTTTTTTACATTAGCAGTGCCCTCTAGTGGTCAATTTCTAATTTGATTTCCTGTTAGATTCTAATGGAGAAGAAAGAAAAGTCAGAGACATACAGTTCTCCATTGAATGTGATAGAAACTGCTGAGTCACTTCCTGTCAGTTAAATCTTTCAGGAAGTAAACACAGTAAATTCACTTCCTGGTTATTTAAACTGCTGTAATTTTTGAATAAAACATCTGACAGCGGTGGGAGTGACCTTGTTTTATTCTGCAGGAAATGCTCTATATAATATGTGTTTTCATTTCATAAATAAAAGTTTACTGCTCCTTTAAGCCCAGCCCACCCAATTACACCCCACCCACAATATGATGCAATTTGCCAATTCCCATGAGCCTTCTCAGGGTTCCAAAGAAGAAAGTTCCCTGGTATGGTTATCTAGTTAGCATTTTTTCCAGCAGGCCGGTAAATCTGAATTTCCACTAAATAAAAATAATAATAACAATCATAGTAGTAATATAATGACAATAGGATTGGTAGTATTTTATCTTGCAAGAAGAAAGTGGCATCACTGATCTTGGCTGTACAATTCCTTTTTTCTTCTATGTTGGACAGTGGATGCGTATAATGCCCCCTGCCCCCCCAGCCATTACATTCCCATCACTCTAGGACACACACAGTCTCCTTTGCTCTACATCATCTTGACGGAACAGCCTTTAGATGAAGAGTAGAGATCCTCTCTGACAGATGTCCCTCACACTGCGAGTATTCCATTTGTCACCATGAAATGATTCAGGTCTCTGGAACTAATGAAGACTGGATTTAAGTGCTAGATCAAAGGTGGTCAGTTGTTGGACCATCAGCTTTCGTGCACTACAACAATTGAGAAACATATCAACATTAGAGTGAGCTAATAAGATAACAAAAGATTATATGACCTGTAAGTCCATTGTTATATATGATGACGAACTTAAAGGGATAGTAATGTTTCAAAATAAAAACAACTTCAATTAATCTGCATAGTATTTGGGCCATGGAGAGTGTTATTTCAATACTGTCAGAGTTGTAGTTCAAGAGTTATTGAATGATAAAGTATCCCCCCTCCTGCCCCTTTTACCGAGTGTAAGCCGCCTCCCCTCAGATGTGGAATCTGGTCTCTTGACCGGACAGATCACAGCAAGGGACAATCTTCTTACTGTGACAGGTTTTAAGGTTTTTCCTTATGCTCATTGAAGATTGCCCCTCTCCGTGATCTATCCGGACAGTCTTGCTGCTCTGAGATGAGCAGTGTTACTTCAGTAAAAGGGGCGGGAGGGGCATACTTTATCTATTACTCTTGAACTACAACTCTGACAGTATTGAAATAACACTCTCCATGGCCCAAATACTAAGAAGATTAATTGGAGTTGCTTTTATTCTGAAACATTACTATCCCTTTAAAAGCCTTTTCTGGACACATGTAAGTGTGAAAATAACTTGCTTATTCACCAGAATATAACATTCCTTACTTTGTCTTTGGAGATGTATAGGTCTGCCTCTTTATTCAGTAACTGCAGGTTAAAACATGTATCCTTCTTCAAGATGGCTCCTGAAGTCCCTCCCCATGAGATCCTATCTATTAACGGTACCATGATTACTTACTAAATGTCTAATCCTATACATAAAATACCACTCCCAAAAAAGCAAGCAATTGAACAGTTATTCAAGTCGTCACATTCTGGCAGAATGGCCTTTCCAATGCTTCCTTTTGGGTCTGGGGAGGCCTTTTAGCCTTAGAAAGGCATGGCTAGTGAAGCAGGGAAAAAAGGACTAATCACCTGCAAAAACCTGTGACCCAGTATAACGCCCCCATGTCCATAAGTGACCCCAATGACTTATTCCACATTCTGCTAACTCCTCAAACATTTCCAATGTCATACAAGTTTGAAATGAATTGCAAACTTGCTGGTAACAGAGGGGTTACCTGACATTAACATTAAAGTTGATATACCCCATCACCCACTACCCGAACCCAACAAACTATTAACCCCCTCCTTTGCTGAATTAGTCACACAATTTTTTCTCATTCATTTTGAAATAAAGTGTACATGGGTACACATACCCCCATATTAATGCTTAAAAAATGAAATCAACTAAATATAGTAACATGGGGCCAGGTTCTGCACTTGCAGAATATGTAGAGTCAAAATAAAGGGTTACCATCTCTTTAAAGAAGGAAATATTGATAATCTTTGCAATTCCAGCTGCTGAGGACCTCAACTACCTTGATTTTCAATCAGCCATTGGCAGGTAGGATGATGGGAAATGTAGTCTCCAACAACTGGTGGTTCAATGGTTGACTACAGCTGCTTTAAGGTTCCATGTTCTGCACACAGCTGGTTTGGGATGGTGGCAGTTGTTCCCAACAGCTGAAGCGCCAGATGTTGTTTATTTCTGCTATAGAGTCTAAACCAAGCCCTGGTGACCTTCTGTTATACTGCTTATGTTGATGAGTGTATCTGTTAGTACCAGCTCACTGTAGATCACAAAGCTTTCAATCTCATTCTTTAACATAGTGTTGCAATGAGTTGGATACCTCTCTACCACTCAAAGGGTTAACTGACAAGAAACATGTCTCTAACAGTGAGGATGCAAGGTTTGCATATATGAGAGACCACAAGGTGGCAGCAAAGCACAGCACACTGGCTAGCTGATTTTAACAGGAGCGTTCAGATGCTTTCTCCAGCAGACCTAACTATTTCAGTGCCAGTGGGTTGTCTAAAGCATTGATGAAGTACAGTGAGTGATAAATCATCCATCGCCTACTTCTGCTGCTTGTACAAATTCTGGATGTTTTATATACTAACCAAAATAATGTTAAGATTAAACAAAACCGTTCAGAAAGCTTCATATAAACCTCTTATGAATTGGCCTCCTATACAAATATGCCTTGTTGTTATTCCATGTAAAAACAACTATGATAAAAAATGTAATCCAATATTTACATAAATATAAAAAAATTCATGTTACACAACTAACTGGGACATGCTGCCTGGTAATGTTATATTTGAAAGTAGAGAGGGCTCATTGAACACAACAGCAGCTGACAGATGTGGTACCGGAAAATTCTTTATCCCTATATAATTGTCTTATCCACTTTAAAGGTGCAGTGAACTCTGTTATAGATATATACCTGTATTTCCTTTTGAGTAACACTAGGGTACTCCTATTGCTGAGAGATGTATATTTTCAGAGTTAGTACAGTTTAAATGATTGATTTTAACATTAACAGTGTCCTCTAGTGGTTAGATTACAATTAAATATGATGTTACATTCTCTAGGAAAGGTGAGTCACTGGCAAGCAGTTCTCCACAGAATGTGATAAAAACTGCTGAGTCACTTCCTGTCAGGAAGTAATCACATTGTAATTCACTTCCTGACAGATGGAAATGTTATACATTTTGAATAAATCTACTGATTTTACTCACCAGGAAAAGCTCTATAACATATAGACTTCCATAATAAGGTTTACTGCTCTTTAAAGGGATAGTAATATCAAAAAATAAATGTCCATCCGATTGTTCAATGTAATTTTTTATACTGAACTAGCAGTTTGGGACGGCGTTGCCCGTCATGTTATGCAGGAAATGTTTCTTTTTTTTTAAATAAATGTTATGATAGTGAATTATAGCGTAGGGTGTACGTGTCAGAAAGGTACACACAGTGATAGACAGAGACACACACATATACACACACATGCACTGACAACACAAACAGTGACACACAGCTGCAAATCAGAACATAAATACATACAGTGTGAGCAGTGTAAGTAACATACCTCCCAACATTTCATATGGCCAAAGAGGGACACTTGTGTTTTCGGTGGTGTTACTGGGGGCGTGGCTGGTGGTGTATTTTAGATAATTTTTAACCCTTTGAGTGCCAGGGGGTAAGCAATGCATTGCATCCCCTCTGGCATTGAAATGGTTAAGTTACTCTTTCTGTAAGTGAATGATTTAGAAGAAGATGAAAGTATTTTTTTTACACAGACTAATTTAACAGATATATACAGAAGTTTATTTCCACATTACTGTGGGTTTTATTGATGTGGAGCAATCTGATACACTGGTATATACACCACACAATGTGATCTCCTAAATAGAGGAGCAGAGGGATTTGGGTGTCAAACAGGGACTGTCCCTCCTATACTGTATAATGCCAGTCCTTATACACAGACACATGCAGACTGTATACTATACAGCAGAGGTTCTCAGCCCATGCCCTCAGTGGCCACTAACAGGCCAGGACTTAGGAATTTCACTGCTAGAACACAAGTGTGTTGATCAGAGGCTCAGTCATATTGATTAACTCACCTGTGCTCTTAAAAGGAAATTCTAAAATCCTGGCCTGTTAATAGCCACTGAGGGCACAGATTGAGAACCACTGCTATACAGTGCCAGACCATTGTAGAGAATTTTTAACCCTTTGAGTGCCAGGGGGTAAGCAATGCATTGCATCTCCTCTGGCACTGAAATGGTTAAGTTACTCTTTCTGTAAGTGAATGATTTAGAAGAAGATGAAAGTATTTTTTTACACAGACTAATTTAACAGATATATACAGAAGTTTATACCCACATTACCGTGGGTTTTACTGATGTGGAGCAATCTGATACACTTGTACATTAGGCTGACCAGACCTCACCTTTAACCAGTGACACATATGAAAAATGCATACTGCAGGGCTGCTTTGATTTTGGTGCACTCCTGAAATATGCTTATTTCCTATGTGTCCCCGGTTAAAGGTGAGGTCTGGTCAGCCTACTGTATATACACCACACCGTGTGATCTCCTAAATAGAGGAGCAGAGGGATTTGGGTGTCAAACAGGGACTGTCCCTCCTATACTGTATAGTGCCAGTCCTTATACACAGACTGTATACTATACAATGCCAGACCATATATAAATAGTTTGTCATACATGCTATACAGTGAGCTATGTACAGCATGGAGATGATTGCAGGAACTGGCACCTCTACTTACAGACAGACTGACAAACAACCTGCTCTCTTTCTCTCTCTTTGTGCAATATATAAATACAGTCACATCCATGTCTCTGCCATTTACCAGCTCAGCTGAAGCCTTGCTCTGCACTGCCTGATCACCTCTCTGCCGTTGTTTCCACTTTCTCAGCAAGCCAGTATCCTCCTGCTGATTGTTTAGAAATCAGCTCACTTGTAGTAATTAGCAGAGCTGTGTAGGCTCAAAGACAGGGAATGAAGAAGCTGCATAATACAGATTGGACCATGGCCTTCCAGCTGTAGCTTGAACATTGTTCCCATCATCCTCAGCGTGCGTGTGTGTATATGTGTGTATGTGTCTGCTAGTGTGTGTGTGTGGGAGGGCATGTGCATGTGTCTGTGGTGTAGGAGTGTGTGGCAGCCATTTTTTTTTTCAGCCTTAGATAGTGGTGGGCGGGCTGGATAGTGGGGGCAGGCCAAAAATCACACTCCCACAGAATCACCCAATGGCAGCAGTAATCCTTTTTACTGCCGCCCCTGGGTGTGTTTTGCCAGGCACAAAGTCTTCTTTTATATATATAGATACTATGTACTGAAAATCCTTTACCTTTATATTTGGCTTGAAAATTCAGTTAAAAGTCTACCCCTCCTGCCCCTTTTCAGCATGATGTGAAGACTTCCATCAGATCCGAAAGTCGTCCCGGAGAGATTGGAACGAGGGACACGGACTGTCAGCATAAGGAAAAATCTGCCCTCCTTCCTCTAGGGGCAGGGTTTTCCTTACACTGACAAACACAATGTTCCATCTGGTCAAGTGACAGGCTTTCGGATCTGAGGGAAGTCAGAGTGACGTGCTGAAAAGGGGCGGGGGGAGGAAACAAATGGATTTTCAAGCCAAATATATAGGAAAATGATTTTCAGAATATAGTATTCAATACAGAAACTTACACTGAACAATCGGATGGACATTTATTTTATGACATTACTATGTGTTTTAGCGGCTATGTCCAGGTGCATTCCTATCCTACTGCATGTGTACTCTTTTCGGTCAGACACAGAGGTCTTCCCTTTCCTGTTGGTGAATCCAAAGTCGGACTCTGACTGCCCATTCTGTACAGCTCCTCCACTGAGCAGTGTGAGGTGTAGGTGTGCTGTACTCTCTCCTCCACCATTATGAAATTCCCTTGAATAGTACAGAGCAGGGTTGGGCGATGTGAGGTCCTCAACTGCTGCCGGACTTCAACTCCAACCAGAATTACAGGAGTTGTAGAATGGCAGAGGCTCTACGTTTTCCATCTCTGATATCCAGGGAAAGGTGTAGAATTGTGCGTTGTGGTTCGGCTAATTTCAGAATTCGGACAAATAAGCGTATTCGGCATCACTTGGACCTTCCGAAAGCCAAGGTCCGCCCACAAAGAAAAAATCAGAATCCAAAACGGACCTAGTCTGAAATTTCAGTGTAAATTTCGGAAATTCGGACTGTGCATTCCCGCCTGAAACCATTACAGTGTTGCTGCATGCTACTAAAAATAGATCTGGTAAAACAGGAGCTTTACAGTTCATGCAAAGTGCAGGTATTAACCACATAAGGACACGAGCAATCCTGCCATTTTTGCTGTGTGTGTGTTCAACCATAATTCCTATCTTTCTCATTTATTGCACAAACATATATTATATACCATTTTTTAAAGGGCAGAAAGGGATTTAATTTGATGTGACGTATACATATATAAACGTGTAGGGGTTTATAAAATACCCCTTCCTGTCTCATAAGAGATTTATTATTATTATTAATGTAGTTTAATGTATTTTTTTTTTATTTGAACAAGTCCGGTCCGAAATTCGGAATGGGAATTCCGAAATGGGGGAAAAAAAAAAATAAGTCCAAAATCAAATTTCACTGAAATTTTTGCCATGCACAAGTATTGAAAGGGGGCAATTGTTTGGTCCCACAAAGAGCCCTCTAAGCCTGTAAATATAATGCTCCGAGGCAGCATCTCCCAGTTATTTGTGTAACATTAACTTTTATCTTAACTATCTACACTATCTATTCTGCCTACAGTATCTATCTATATAACTACAGTATCTATCTTATCTATCTACAGTATCTGTCTATATAACTACAGTATCTATCTTATCTATCTACAGTATCTGTCTATATAACTACAGTATCTAGCTTATCTGTCTACAGTATCTATCTTATCTGTCTACAGTATCTGTCTATATAACTACAATATCTATCTTATCTATCTACAGTATCCATCTGTCTACAGTATCTATATAACTACAGTATCTATCTATATAACTACAGTATCTATCTTATCTGTCTACAGTATCTATATAACTACAGTATCTATCTATATAACTACAGTATCTGTCTATATAACTACAGTATCTATCTTATCAGTCTACAGTATCTATCTTATCTACTTATCTATCTACAGTATCTATCTTATCTATCTACAGTATCTGTCCATATAACTACAGTATCTATCTTATCTATCTACAGTATATCTACATATATAACTACATTATCTATCTTATATATCTACAGTATCCATCTGTCTACAGTATCTATATAACTACAGTATCTATCTATATAACTACAGTATCTGTCTATATAACTACAGTATCTATCTTATCTATCTACAGTATCTATCTTATCTATCTAAAGTATATCTACATATATAACTACATTATCTATCTTATCTATCTACAGTATCCATCTGTCTACAGTATCTATCTATTCTGCCTACAGTATCTACATATATAACTACATTATCTATCTTATCTATCTACAGTATCCATCTGTCTACAGTATCTATCTATTCTGCCTACAGTATCTATCTATATAACTACAGTATCTATCTTATCTGTCTACAGTATCTATCTTATCTACAGTATATCTACAGTATCTATCTATCTATATCTATATCTTATCTATCTACAGTATCTGTCTACTGTATATCTTATCTATCTACAGTATCTATCTATATAACTACAGTATCTATCTTCAGTATCTATCTATAAAACTACAGTATCTATCTTATCTATCTACAATATCTATTTTCAGTATCTATAAAACTACAGTATCTATCTTATCTATCTACATTATCTATCTACAGTATCTATCTTATCTATCTACAGTATCTATCTTATCTGTTTACAGTATCTATCTTATCTATCTACAGTATCTATCTGCCTACAGTATTTGTCTACAGTATCTATCTTATCTGTCTACACTATCTGTCTACACTGTCTGCCTACAGTATCTATCTGCCTACAGTATCTATCTACAGTATCTATCTTATCTATCTACAGTGTCTATCTGCCTACAGTATCTATCTTATCTATCTACAATATCTATGTACATTATCAAATCTATCTACAGTATCGGTCTACAGTATCTCTCTTATCTATCTACAGTATCTATCTACAGTATCTATCTTATCTATAGTATTTGTCTACAATATCCATCTTATCTATCTACAGTATCTATCTGCATTATCTGCCTACAGTATATATCTTATCTGCCTACAGTATATATCTTATCTGCCTACAGTATATATCTTATCTGTCTACAGTATATATCTTATCTATCTACAGTATCTATATAACTACAGTATTTATCTTATCTGTCTACAGTATCTATCTTATCTACAGTATATCTACAGTATCTATATATATATATATATATATATATATATATATATAACTACATTATCTATCTTATCTATCTACAGTATCTATCTGTCTACAGTATCTATCTTAGCTATCTACAGTATCTGTCTACTATATAGCTTATCTATCTACAGTATCTATCTATATAACTACAGTATCTATCTTCAGTATCTATCTATAAAACTACAGTATCTATCTTATCTATCTACAATATCTGTTTTCAGTATCTATCTATATAACTACAGTATCTATCTACATTATCTATCTACAGTATCTATCTTATCTATCTACAGTATCTATCTCCCTACAGTATCTATCTTATCTGTCTACAGTATCTATCTTATCTATCTACAGTCCTATCTGCCTACAGTATCTATCTGCCTACAGTATCTGTCTACAGTATATGTCTACAGTATCTATCTTATCTGTCTACACTATCTATCTGCCTACAGTATCTATCTACAGTATCCATCTTATCTATCTACAGTGTCTGCCTACAGTATCTATCTTATCTATCTACAGTATCTATTTACAGTTCTAATCTATCTACAGTATCTGTCTACAGTATATGTCTACAGTATCTCTCTTATCTATCTACAGTATATATCTACAGTATCTATCTTATATATCTGCAGTATCTATCTACAGTATCTACCTACATTATCTATCTGCCTACAGTATCTATCTTATCTATCTACAGTATCTATCTTATCTATCTACAGTATTTGTCTACAATATCTATCTTATCTATCTACATTATCTGTCTACAGTATCCATCTTATCTATCTACAGTATCTATCTATTCTGCCTACAGTATCTATCTATATAACTACAGTATCTATCTTATCTATCTACAGTATCTATCTATTCTGCCTACAGTATCTATCTATATAACTACAGTATCTATCTTATCTACCCACAGTATCTATCTTATCTATCTATAGTATCTGTCTACGGTATCTATCTGCCTACAGTATATATCTATCTATATATCTACAGTATCTATCTGTCCACATTATCTATCTACAATAACTATCTATCCATCATATCTATCTATCTACAGTATCTATCTCATATCTATCTCTATCTAATATCTGTCCATCCATCCGTCTGTCTATCTATACTATATAAAATGTGTGTGCTCATGGGTGCAAGGGTTTGTCAGCAGACAAAGGTTTATAAAAGCATTTAAAGAGTAAAGCACCTAAAATGGAAATGGGCAGGCCACATAGCAATAAGATCTGAAGGTAGATGGACCAAACATCTATGGGGGGGGGGGGAGTATTATGATTGGTAAGGTGAGTGAAGAAGAGAAAAAGAGAAAGAGATGAAGAGAAAAAAAGAGAAAGAGATAAAGAGCTGGCTTAGGGGCTGCGGGTTTGTTGGTTCATTTCATATGATCATAGAATCACATATCAGTGAAAGGCTGTGTCCATTGTTACCATGGTTGCAAGATCCTTTCAAGCCATTCCATTCTTTAGCTGTTATTCAAAGATGCAATTACTGTACACTGTTTCATTTTGGGTTTTACATCAGTTGGAAGCTATAATCAATCAATTAGAGGCACATTCGTTATTGATCAGACTGCACCCTGAATCTAGCAAGAAGTGCTGTCCAGGGTGAACTCAGAAAGCTGAAGCAGTTCCATGGTTGTTTCATCCTCTTCCACCGGTCTACTGAGATCCTGAAACTCTACCAGTCATGGCAGAAGGTTCTAATCTCCCCACAGTAGTGAAAGCATATATTTGTTTTGTTTCAATTAATCTTATGCATCTGCTGGTGGACCAGATATGTCAAATGCAGAATCTTAGAAGGTTGTCCTCCAAGGCCTATGCTGTGGTAAGCATGGTGCAAAAGAGTGAAAATCTCTATTTAGCCTTCTTCTTCCATTGTTTATTCCATCAGATTTTCTCATTGCTGGACACCGGCCAGGGTGTGAAAGTACTATTATCACGCATGAGGTTATACATTTTTGATGTTAGGCTTAGTCTTTGGTCTGAAAATAGCAATCTTTCAAATTCTGAGGGAGTATGGGACAAGTATTGCCCCATTCTTCTGGTGCTACATGATTTCATCCTTCTCCTAATTTTCTTCCTCAGGCCCATATAGTATTAGATCTTCCCTCACTGAAGAACACAGGAGAAAATCTACCCACCCCTGAGAACACATGAGACTGTTGTAACCGGCTGTGAGTTCAACAAATGGCCATAGCGTCAAAACCTGGGTTAAAACCAATAGGAGTTAGAGTTTTGGGTAAGTTTGAAAGTCGGTTTGCACCTTTAATGTTGTGCCACAACACACACTAGAGATATATCCAATACTTGTCTTCACCTTTCTAGCTTCCATGGGGTTAAATGGTTTAGTTGTTATGGTTCCACCAAGATTTTGTATAAAACCGAAGGGTTTCACAAGCACAGAAAGTTTGAGAACCACTGACCTAATGTGGCTGTATTAAAATAATAGCATAACATAGAAAATATAAATAGCAGGGTTTATCAAATCAAAACTGGACAACTTTTGGAAAGTTATTAAAAAAATCATCTACAACCTCCCCTAACCATTCTCACCCATCAAGTATAAAATAGGTAATGAAACAATATAGTGCCCCATAGCAATAGCTAATTAATTGAACAGCTACTTTGTTGGATGTGTCACCACCCTGATTATGTAAAACAAAGGTAGTTTTGAAGCTGAAATGTGCATGGAACAATCCCTGTCAACCACAACCTGGTCCAACAATACAAATGAATTAAATTTCTTGTCAGTAAATGATAGTGAAATATATAATTGTCTCCTCAACCCAAAAATGAAATCGCAATCTGGTCCTGACCAACTACCAGCAATCTTATTAAAACTGTTAGTCACTGCCCATCCTGTTGCATCTCTAATTAATGCCTCCCTGTCATCTGGGTATACGCCTAAAGCCTGGAAAGTGGCTAGAGTTGTGCCTATCCTACTCCCCACATTATCTAAAATCCTACAAAAATGTGTCCACGTGCAACTATATAAGAATTACCGACAGACAACTTTTTTCACCTTGCTCCAATCAGGCTTTTGTCCAGATCACTTAACAGTCAAAACAATCCTAAAAGTATGCAAGGATATCCAGACTGGTATGGAACATGGTGAACTCACTGGAGCTATTTTCATTTGATGCAGCAGACCATAATATTCTGATAAGCAAACTCCAAAGTTTATGATTGGCTAATGGCTCTTTGAACTAATTCCAATCCTATTTATCAGACAGAACGCAGTTATGTGTCCATTGCTGACAATATTTCCCTTCTGCTCAAAGAAACAAATGGGGTTCCCCAAGGTTCCATTCCTGGACCTCTTCTGTTAACTCTGTTTATAAATGATCTGTCCACGGTTAGCAAAGCATCTTCTGCGCACGTGTATGCAGATGACACCTTAATCTATGCTAAAAATTCAAACGTATAGCAATTTGAGGCCATATTACAGCATGGCTAGCATGGATAGCAAAGAACAAACTGCTCTCAACACTCTGAGTGCCACAGAGGTACACAACGCATTGCTCTGCAATGCGTTGTGTATCCCGCTAGCAGTCAAAAGGTTAAACACTGACAAAACGGTCACAATGGTATTTGATACAAAGCACAAACTGCGCTAATCTCCGCAATACCCACCTATCCATTGTTACACAGTCTAATCATAACTTGGCCCCTGTGGACTTCTACAAATATCTTGGTATGTGGCTTGACCCCAGCCTCACTTTTTTGTCTTCATATTGATAAATTAACATCCAAACTTTTCAAAAAACAAATCCTTTTTAAGTCCCATGGTATAAAACATATTGTTCAACAGATGTTACAGCCAGTCATAAGACTATTGGGACAGAATATATACTCCCGCACCACAAATCCATCTTGATAAACTTGACACTCTGAATAAATCATTATTTCACTTTGTCCTCCAATGTAATTACACTACCCATCACTATGATATGCTTAAAGAACTAAACTAGTTAACACTCGAATCTAGATGTGCCCTTCACCTTTGTTGCTTAGAATACAATCACTTCTCTGGAAAGCTACCAGGCTACCTGAGCAGTATGCTCACCCCAGCTCTCCATAGTAACTATAACCTCCACTCCACTGTTAACAACTCACTGACTATTCCACACTACCTGAGCAGTATGCTCACCCCTGCTCTCCATACTAACTATAACCTCCACTCCACTGCTAACAACTCACTGACTATTCCACACTACCTGAGCAGTATGCTCACTCCAGCTCTCCATACTAACTATAACCTCCACTCCACTGCTAACAACTCACTGACTATTCCACACTACCTGAGCAGTATGCTCACCCCTGCTCTCCATACTAACTATAACCTCCACTCCACTGTTAACAACTCACCGAGTACACCACACTACAAGAAAGAAGCCGGTCAACCTGCCTTCTCCTTCAGTGCTCCAAAAGCCTGGCATAACCTACCTGAAAAAATGTGATCTTCTCACAGTCTAAAATAACTGTTTTGTTATAGCCAAAACCAATATGTAATTGTATATAATTTTTAGTATGTATATACGTGTGTGTGTGTATATTATATATATATATATATATATATATACACACATACACACTAGTGTAAAAGCCCATGTACACGGGCCAAGGTTCAGGTGATGTTAACCCTTTGAGTGCCAGAGGGGTATGCAACATATTGCTTTGCAACGGGTTGCGCACCCCCTGGCACTCAAAGGGTTAAGAGGCTGTTCCTGCTCTGCTTCCCACTAACGCAGTCATGCACTGTACAGACTGCCGAAAGCACAGAATGCTCCCAGCATTCCTACACCTCCCAGCATTCTGTGCTCCCAGCATTCCTACACCTCCCAGCATTCTGTGCGCAGTCTCTACTGAGCATGACGGCTTCTGACAAACATCCTAGCGCATTATTATATAGGTTATATATATATATATATATATATATATATATATATATATATAGCTATATATTTTTTTTTCTATTTATGTAAATATGTAACTCTTTACTATAAATGCTGCATATTCTAAATAAATAGAATAAATAATCCTGCTGACTGAATGAAAGGTATTCCCACTACTGAGAGCCATTTTATTCAAAATGTATTGCAACTCAGGCTTGCATTTCCAGTGCAGTACCTCCACTGCCTGAAGTTTTATGGTGGCACTGTTGCTATAACAATTTATTGATAGATACTGTCAGAGTTGTAGTTCAAGAGTAATTGAATGATAAAGTATCCCCCTCCCATCATCAGGGTGGTGTCCAGATGGCTTGCAAAGAGGGACAATATTCAATTACCATAAGGGGAAAAACTTAAAAACCCTGTCAAGGGGGCAGGGTTTTCATTGTTCTCACAGTAAGAAGATTGTCCCTTGCTGTGATCTGTCCGGTCTTAAGACCAGATTCCACATCTGAGGGGAGGTGGCTTACACTAGGTAAAAGGGGCGAGAGGGGGATACTTTATCATTCAATTACTCTTGAACTACAACTCTGACAGTATTGAAATAACACTCTCCATGGCACAAATACTATGAAGATTAATTGGAGCTGCTTTTATTTTGAAACATTACTATCCTTTTAAATAGAACATCACTACATATCTTGTGTTAGCTCATCTATAGCAGCTCCTTATGACCAGTTTCAAACCTTTAGACCAAAGGTTCTCAATCTTTGAATCTACAGCTGTTGGTGGCTACAACTCCCATAATTTTCAACCAGTCAACAAAGATGCAGTGATATTCATAGGGGCCTTTTGGATTTTATGGCCACAGTAATATGTGGTAGGATTATTACTGGACGTGTTCGTTCTTCTTTAAAACCATTTATTTATGTGATTTTCAGTCTCATTATTAAATCATGTGAATGACTTTATATCTGTCCCAAGAGTTCTTAAATTAATGTAGGGTTTTAAACCTAATCACTTTTCCTGGAAGTCTATTTCATGCATTTATTTTCCATAAAATAGTAATTTCACACAGTTCCACTTCTTTCCCACCATCTGTTGTAACCCCTTAAGGACCGGCCGATCGCTCACCTGGCCAGCACTTAAGGACCCCATTTTTTTTTCCTCACTATCCAGTTCAGAGCTCCCCGAACGCCATGCAGCCACACGGGGAGCCCTGAATTCCATGACACTCCTGGCACGTCATGGGTCCTTAACGCTCCCCAAACCCTTGACATGCCAGGACCGTCAAGGGTCCTTAAAGGTATAGTAATACTTAAAATGTAAAAAAATATATGTTGTAGGGTTTATCCCCTGAGTAAAACAAGGGTAATTCCACTGCTGAGATATATTTTATTCAAAAATTATAATGGCTCAAACTTGAATTTTTTAGGTGCAATATCACAGTGGCCTGAAACTTTACAGTGGCGCTGTTGCTACACCATCCTATGGACAGCTCTTGTCTGTAGACCATAAATCTCCATAGGATGATGTAGCGACACACGTGCACACATGCGAGAGGGGTACCAAACAAATTGCCTTTTATCTTTAACACTTGCAATGCCAGTGAGGTATCCAATGCATTGTACTGTATTGTAAATGTCTTTGCCACTCAAAGATTTAAAGGGGAACATTCACATAAAAAAAAGTGACCATTGGTTTTAATCAATAAAAGAGATTAGAGTTGAGATTTTTTGTTTTTTTAACTTACCTACGAATGGAGCTATGAAGCCTTCAAATTGGGCACTTCCGCATTCTGCGACACCCTGTATGTGGCGCACAACGCCGTAGGACTTCTCAGCTGCCCCAGGGAGTGCATTCACGCTTCCCTTCGTAGCTGTATTTTTGTGGGCTAACGTTACAGCAGGCTCCGTTTACAATGCTACTGAGGTTAAGCACATAGTGATACTTATATCCATACTAGCATTATCCTGAATAAGTCTGGCGTTTCTGAGAAATCTAGCTTGTTCTGAGACGCACATACAGGCAGCTTGCTGTAACAGCATCTGTTCACCTGTGCTGTCAGTACCTTACTGTACCTTAAGGTACAATATAACGCCTCCTAGTTGAGACAGGAATGGAAATTCATCTCGGAACAAGTTGGATTTCTCGATAAGGACGGAATTATTGAGGATAATACTATTATGGATATGCTTATCATTATGTGCATAATGATTTGGGGGACGCTTTAATTTGTGTGATAGTTCCACTTTAAGGGTGAATTCTTTTTTTTATTAATTTGCATTTCAGAGAACATATAATTAAAGGGATTGTATTGTTATGAAAAATCTACAAAAAACCCCCAAAACAAAACAGTATATCTCGTTCCGATCCGGAGCGTTTCCAGGTATGCCTATTTCCATGTACAGAAATTATTAGTTATTCCTCTTTTCCATATAAAGAGAAGAACATTTTCAGCAACATTTTCCACATAAAAGGGATTGTAATGTAAACAATGTACATCACAGAGTCTTCATTATAATGTAAGAAACACATTGCGCTATTTCAAACCTCTTACTTGTTTGTGGTTCAAAAGTTATGAAGTGGAGAAGGAACCCCGCCCGCCCCTTTCGGCCATGTCACTCTGCAGCTCATCCAGGTCCTGAAGGATGCAGTGAGGGACAAACTTCAGTAAGCAAAGGAAAATCCTGCCCTTCTACGTCAAGGAGGACAGGGTTTTCCTTATACGCGATGCAATCATGCTCAGTAGAGACTGCTGAACGCGGGCTACTAAAATGGTGACTGGTTTACAGGAAAAGAAATATCAGGATAGACTAAAGGATCTGAACATGTATAGCTTGGAGGAGAGAAGAGAGAGGTGATATGACAGAAACATTCAAATCCATGAAGGATTCAACAAAGTGCAAGAGGGAAGTATATTTCAAAGGAGTAAAATGTTAGGACAAGAGGCCATAATCTAAAACTAGAGGGACATAGGTTTAGATGTAATGTAAGAAAGTTCTACTTCACTGAGAGGGTAATAGATAAGTGGAACAGCCTACCAGCAGAAGTGGTAGAAGTTAATACAGTGACAGAATTTAAGCATGCATGGGAAAGGCATAAGACTGTCCTTAACATAAGAAAAGACCAAGAACCGAAAAAGATTTGAGGCTTTTACAGTAGGAAAATGGGCAGACTAGATGGGCCGAATGGTTCTTATCTGCCGTCAAATTCTGTGTTTCTATGACAAACATCCTAGCGAATTATTATATAGGATTACTGTTGTCTGGTTGGGTATCATGTGAGTTGTAGTCTCCAAAAGCTGGACAGCCAAACCTTGTTTACTTCTGATCCAGAACAAGCAAATAAAATTCGGACCTCTAGAAACCAGCCTGTTCCTCCAAACAAACACCATCTAGCACAGTGGTTCTTAACTCCTGTCCTCAGGACCCACTAACAGGCCAGGACTCAGGGATTTCTCTGCTAGAGCACAGGTGTGGTGATCAGAGGCTCATTCACATTGATTAACTCACCTGTGCTCTAACAAGGAAATCATCAAATCCTGGCCTGTTAGTGGGTCCTGAGGACAGGAGTTGAGAAACACTGATCTAGCATGTCCTGAAACTTGACAAACAAACTATGAGAATATTGCCAAGAGGGAACACACAGCAAGGTGCTACCTATCCCCCCCAGCAAGTAAAGGGGTTTCACAGAGTTTAATATAAATTATTTGAAGCTTGAACTGTCTGTACTGGGGAACTACAAAGCAGATTCCCGGAAGAGGAACGATAGCCTCAGAACAAATGGGATTTTTGAAGCCTTTTTTTTTCCTTCATCTTAAGGGTGAATTTTTTTTTGTTAATCTGCATTTCAGAGAGCTTAGAATTTATGTGGAAAACACTGCTGAAAAATACCAGTTCTTCACATGGAAAAGAGAAATAACTAATAAATTCTGTATATGGAGGTGGGCACACCTGGGGATTCTGCATCTGACCCAGACACTCCGATCTTTAGGCATAATTACTGGGTTTCTGGGGACAGAGGCTGATTTTCAGGGCTCGGCGAGTTCCCTAGTAACCCCGTCCACTTCGCTGCCAGTTGTGACCGCTCTCTGACCGTTCATCCTACTCTCTGCCCATTTTAAGAGCAAACTCTGTATCCCTTCCTACCAATCCTGTCCACCCAATCAAGCCACACCCAAACTGTGTCATTTGGACACTCCCACCCTCAGGTCTTAGTGGACCTCTGGAGGCTTGGGACAAGGCGGCTCCCAATTATGCAGATGGAGCCAGATTCACATCTCGGCTTCCTCAAGTGAAAGAATCCTATGTGTCTCTAGCCCTGCCTATGACTTCACCTTTTCTCACATGACATTGCCCCCAAACCACAGAAAAAAGCCTCAAACATACAAACAAAAAGAAGCTCTTAATACATTGGATGATAGAGAGATCTCCAGCCCATTTGTCTAACATCCAGTATGGTATACATAAACTAATATAGTTGTGTATATAAACTGGACAAGTTAGTACACAAGCTGGACCTTATAAACTGGAAATACACTCGTCACCATAAACTAAGTCTAGTGCAGTGGAGGTAGTATTGGGCTGGCCACACCCACAACTCAGCATGGTAGGTGTGGCCAGCTCAGTTGAGACTTCCCTAACAGGTGCCCACTAAGTAGCTACCTGCCCTACCTAAGGGTAAATCTGTCCCTGCTTGGTAAAGTCCCTCAATTTGCTTCTCCCAAAATGTGTAGGACGAACAGGGCTGGATTTCCAAATAGGCAGAGTAGGCAACTGCCTTCAGCTCCAAATTTTTAGGGGCGGTGCCTCAGCTGTGTGGTACAAACCCACATTCTGAATTGTGTGTGTGGCCAGAGCAATCTCAGTGTCCAGTTTTTCTGTGGTGTGAATCACTTCTATCATTACAGCAAGCTCCAGTTATCATTATACTGAGCTTGCAATGACAGAAGCCATTCACACCACACTGAAGGGAAGCGTGTAGGCGGTCCCTGGGGCAGCTGGGAGGGAGGTGGGAGGAGAATTCAGTAGCACTGGGAAGTCATGAAGAGCTGTGCCGAAGATTCAGCGTGCCCCATTATGAGGAAGTGCAAAGCTTGAAGATTAAATATCTTTAAAAGTATGTAAACTAAAAAAAACAATGTTTCCTAATACTACTTTAATAACTAAACACATGGTAAAAACTTTTTAAAGGGATAGTAATACTTGAAAATAATTGTATTTTATATTGTAGCCCTTAAAAAAACATGAAAAATGATATAAATCTTATCTCCCACACCTTTATGGTTTGGGAGATATTCACATGTAAAATATAGAAAAATTATCTTTTCCTGGCTGTTTCAGCCAAGTCTGCCATCTAGTGGACAGATTTGGAATTCGGTCCACAGAGCAACCGGCAGCTCTTTAGCAGTGCGGAGATCACGATCTTTGAAAAGGACTACTTAACTGGAACTATCTACAAAGTGTGCCTGGCTTGAAAGCACACTTTGTAGACCATTCCAATTGAGAAATTCTTTTTAAAGATGGTGATCTCAGCACTTCTGGAGAGGCACAGCCGGTCCCGGGACCGGATTCCAAATCTGAAGGGTGGAGCAATGACTTCACTCCAGGGGAAACTACTTCCGAATATCTCCCAAACCATAAAGGTTTGGGAGATGAGACTTATATAATTTTTCATGTTTTTTTAAGGGCTACAATATAAAATAAACTTATTTTCAAGTATTACTATCCCTTTAAAAGGTGAATGTTCCCTGTTAAATAGGATGGCCAAATGAAAAACAATCCACGTTTAATTTTTCATCATCCTGGCTCTGGCGACGACCTTAGCAGGATTAAGGGTTTTGTTTGTTATTTATTTTGTACGCAGTGGTGGGGATGGTGGCAGTGGGGTTTTCACTTTTAACCCCTTAACGACCGGCCGATCGGCGCTGCGTGGTCAGTTAAGGACCACGGAGCATTTTTTTTTTTTTTTTTTTTGCTCCATCTGCTTCCGGACTCTTTGAACGGCGTGCAGCCGCGGGGGGAGCCCGGAATTCCATGACGGTCATGGTACATCATGGGTCGTTCAGTCAGATCAACCCTTGACGTACTATGACCGTCAAGGGTCATTAAGGGGTTGAAGAAGCTTTCTTTATTTTTTGGAACAATATACTGGAGGCCCAGTGCATTGTGGATACGGCTGGACCTCTGACATCAAGGTAAGTACTTAATTAATTGACAGATTATCAGTGAACAAATTTCTTTTACTATGGAAAATGTTCACTGAAAATTCCGACTAACTGATCGAGGTGGGGGGTTGTGTATAAATGAAATTAGTTTAATCCGAATGGGTAAACAATTTTTTTACCTAATCATTCGGATTAAATAAATTTTTGTGCTGCACACAAGTATACTATGGAGCTATATGGTCAGCTGATCAGAGGTGTGCATTGATTGCAGTAGCAACAGCACCACCATACATTTTCAGGCTATGGAAGTACTGCAAAAAATGAAAATTTGAGCTGCAATAACTTTTGAATAAAACATCCCTCAGCGGGATAAACCGTGTGATATATTGTGCTTCAATTATAAGCATTGCTATGCACTTAAGAACCATTTAAGGTATAATTCAACAAATAAAGTTGTCTTATTTTACACACAAACGCGCACACTATGTATAAAAAGGGCTGTAATTCCTACACGGTTCATGGATATAAACACCCTCAAATTAAAGGAGCAGTAAACTTTTTTTATGAAAAAATATATATTGTTGTGATTTTCCTACTGACTAAAATAAGGGTATTCCCACTGCCATGAGATTTATATTTCCAGAGTTATTGCAGTTTAAACCCATGTTTTTTTTACATTAGCAGTGCCCTCTGGTGGTCAAATTCTAATTAGTTTTTCCTGTTGCATTCTAATGGAGAGGAAAGTCAGAAAAGTCAGTGACACACAGTTCTCCATAGAATGTGATAGGAACTGCCTGTCACTTCCTGTCAGAACTATCAGGAAGTAAACACAGTAAATTCATTTCCTGATTATTTAAACTGCTATAAACTTTGAATAAAACATCTGACAGCGGTGGGGGTGACATTGTTTTATTCAGCAGGAAAAGATCTATAAAATGTGTTTTCATAAAAAAAAGTTTACTGCTCCTTTAAGGCTGCCAGTCTGTGCTTTATCCTCTTAGTCATTAGTTAATTCCAAATCCAGTGAGTTGGAGAACAGAGCCAAAACAACAAAACTGTATGTCACTGTCCAAATATATATGGACTGCACTGTATGCACTACACATATATAAAACGATTAAGGAGACGCGCATTCCATATAGTACTTGCTGGCTGCTGCAGGATAATTTATGTATCTAGTACAAACTGTGAACACACACATAGATGTACTTCCATATTAAACCATTTTAATGGTAGAATAGTACAACATTTTGGTCCACTCTCTCTGGACCTTTGCAAAATTGCTTCCAGTCTGAGGATTAATTTCAAGTTCACCTATCCGGGACCTCTAAGGATACAAGTATGGAACTGGTACATGCCGATTCATTTTTGTATATTTTTGAAAAGTCCTATATCCTAGATAAATATTCAAGTCAAATCATTGCTTTATCAATTATGTTTTGATTATCGGAGGGGCTCAGAATTGAGTCTGATATCATTTGTGAACATTATCAATGATTTGAACACTCCTGGGAAATTGACATTGTCTTACAGCAAACAAGAGATCACTTTTCGGGCTTGGAAATCTTTAGACAAGAAAATTGCTTGGTCTATTGCCTACTGCAGAAGGAGACAGATCAAAATACTTTATGATACACGTTTTCATCCACCATCACTCAAAAGCATCACTTCCAAAGTCTCAGTTCTTATGAATTATTAGGAATAACTCTGATTTAAACATCAGGAATATACAACTGGAGGAAATTAGGCAGAGGTATCCAAATTGGTTGTACATGTTTTGTGGGAAAACAATTGAAAAAGAACATATAACTACTCAGATGGTCAAATCAAGTGATGACACACTGATTGACCCAACCAACCACACTATTGAGGCTAATGATACCCACAAATCAAAGAGAACTGGAAAATCCTATTAAAAAACGTTGTTACTCCAGCCCCATTGATGGACTATGAACGTGGGCCCAGTCTATGTGATTTACTGATGAATACTAAGAGAGTTAGGATTGTAAAAACACATACTTGGCTACCTGCATCACCAGGGTGATGTTCTAGCTGAAGAGGATGTACAAGATGTGGATCAATGAAATCAGGATACCAATTCACTCACCCTCATGCCAACAAGAAATATCAAATGAAACACTGAATTACTGGCACTGGCGACCATATTGTATATGAAATCGTTTGCCCATGTGGTCTTTGTTATATTGGCAAGACTGATCTTACCCTAAGGGAAAGGGATGTCTGGCCATAGATAAGACATTAAAACATGTAGGGATGACCAATCAGACACTGTTTAGCTGAAAAACATCCTGCAACAAACGTTAGTTTTAATCGGGATTTAGCATGTTCTTCCATTGAAAGGGGGGACCATTCAACAAGGATACTTAAGAAATAATGTTTTTGGATAAGACAACTTAATATTATAAATCCATTTGGGTTAAAAAAAAATACATATAGCCAGATTGTTAATTTATTTTCTTTGTTTTTTTGTTGTTTTCTTTTCCTTCCTTTTTTTTAAGTTTTATTTTCTTTTTAAGGAATAGTAATGTTTCACAAAATCAGCAGCTCCAATTAGTCTTCATAGTATTTGAGCCATAGAGAATGTTATTTCAGTACTGTCAGAGTTGTAGTTCAAGAGAAATTGAATGATAAAGTATCCCCCCACCCCTTTTACCTAGTGTAAGCCACCTCCCCTCAGATGTGGACCAGACAGCTCACAGCAAGGGACAATCTTCTTACAGTGAGAACAAAGAAAATCCTGCCCCCATTGACATGTTTTTCAGATTTTTCCCTTATGCTACTTGAAGATTGTCCCTCTTTGCAAGCCACCTGGACACCACCCTGCTGCTCTGAGCTGAGCAGTGTTATATCAGTAAAAGGGGTAGGAGGGGGATACTTTATCATTCAATTACTCTTGAACTACAACTCGGACAGAACTGAAATAACACTCTCCATGGCCCAAATACTATGAGGATTAATTGGAGCTGCTTTTATTATGAAACATTTCTATCCCTTTAACCCTTTCAGTGCCAAAGGGGCACGCAACACATTGCATAGCAATACGTTGCCTACCCCTCTGGCACTGAAAGGGTTAACATCTGGATATGACTCCGTATACATGTAGATTTAATATGCCATCCTAATGTAACTGCAACGATCTACATATAACGTGACAATATTTACTGCCTCTTCTTATTTCTAACACACTGTGGCACTGTGGATCTGTACTAACCAATGTAGTGCCAGGACCTATGGTGGAGATTTCATCTTCCTGTTTATCTCTACCGTTTTATCTAATATGTCACATTCATGGGCCGTCTGGAACACACATGGTGAGTGCTTGTTTTGTATGAGTTTTATTACTTGGAATTAATACTGCTTGACAAAGGCCCAAATTGGATTAACATGGTAATAAGTCATTGAGCTTGCAGTTTCCGAAATTATATATATATATATATCTATACACATACATATATCTCATGCAGAAGAAAAGAGCAGCACCCGTGGGACTTGTCAATATGGCAAAAAGTGGTTTTATTAAGATCAATGTTTCAGTCCACTTCAGTCCCACAGGTGCTGCTCTTTTCTCCTGCATGATATTACTATTTATCTAGGGACTGTGAACCTGGGCTTTTTGTGACTTTGATAGAATGAGTGCTTCCATATATATATATATCTTTAGGTATACTCAGCCTACAGATGTCCCGGTGTTGTAAGAGACAGCACTCAGTCAGGATTTGAAGAAAAGAGATGAGTTTATTGCATCCACATAAAGCAAATGCTTTAGATCTCCTCAGGACCTATGGCTTGTCAAATGCAACATTAGCGTATATATACATAAATTAACTCCTACCCCATCATCCTCGTGGTCCTTAAGTGCCAAAATGCAACAGCATTGTTTGGTACCCTTGAGAATGACGTCATAGGAGTCTAGTCAAGTTGCTAAGCAGCAAACATACATAATGTACCACTGTTTTGCTCTTGCGTATGTTTGTTGCTTAGCAACTTGACTAGACTCCTATGATGTCATCCTCAAGGGTACTGAACGATGCCATTGCATTTTGGCACCTAAGGACCACGAGAATGATGGGGTAGGACTTAATTTATGTATATATACGCTTATGTTGCATTTGACAAGCCATTTGCCCTGAGGAAGGTCCTGAGGGGATCTAAAGCATTTGGCTTTATGCGGATGCAATAAACTCATCTCTTTTCTTCAAATCCTGACTGAGTGCTGTCTCTTACGATGCCGGGACATCCCTAGGTTGAGTATACCTAAAGATTATCTACTATTTATGGGACGTGCACCAATTGTTATTTCATTGGTTAGTGTCTATAGTGAGTGTCACTGTCAATTTGTATAACTATATATATATATACACATTTATATATATTCTTCTCTGTCGTCCAATATAGGTTACTGGTAACTTTGGGTAGGAAACCTGTCCCTTTAAGTAAGACAGGAAACTTTCTTGAATAAGAAGTGCTGGGTGGCACCTTCCCTCTCAGCCTGCAGTAGCCAATACTCTCCAGTTAGATTGTTTCCTTTGAAGTTGAAAGACAGAGAAGCTGTTCTGCTTTAGTTTTAGTGTTTTATTGTTTACTGTTAGAAATGGAATACCACCATTAGGAGGATTACCATAACTGACAATGCCCTTAGATGTGGATAGCTCAGTTTCCAGGTGCTATGGTGGACCTTTTAGCACTGTGGGGAAAATCTTGCTGGACAAGTTCTTTCCCAGGAGTGGCCCACAGAGGCTTCTTCTTAAATACATGGTAATCTGAAGACAGAAGACCAGTAACCCCTTGAGTGCTGAGGTCCACTTGTCCCATGCTTACTCTCTACACAGAGTTCTCCATTGGAGTTCATATTACATACTCCTGCACTCACTGGGTTTGTCTGTATGTCTGTTGGGGGGCTTGGAGCAGTATTTCTGTAGTAATGTAACTCTTTGTATGCTATTTTGACATGTTTTCGGTATTTTTCAACACTTTCCCGGTTGGGGGCAGTGTTTATTTCACTTTTACTATGTTTTCTGGTGTATTTGCTTATTTTTTTACATCAGTGTAAAATTTGTTTTTACGAAATAGACACCATGCTCCATTCACCTCTATGAGACTTTACTGTATGAACATATCTCTGCAACCACTCATCATAGCGACTTCAGAGATGGCTCATTTTGTTTGTCTACCCTTGTTCTGTGATCCATTTCATGCTCTGAGTGTTTTGGGGGGCTTCGGGCACTGTTTGGGGTACTTACAGGGAAACTACATTTCCCATGAGCGCTTTCCTCGCATGCTTGTTACCGATTGGCTCCCGTTTCGGTCGCCATTTTCTTTCATCCCTTCACGAAAATCCTACGCAGGGCTGGAGCTTTCCTTCTCTCCTCAGCTGATATAACCCTTCGCCTCCCAGATAAGTGCATTTTAATGATTTCTGGGGGTGAAATTTTAATCTTAAACACTGTTTAGAGTATACCAGATATACTGAGACGTTTGTGACACTGTGAGAATGTCTAATCCGTCTGAACTTGGGGCTAGGCCTAAGACTAAGGACCCTGGGACGTCTGGGACCCCCATTGCGCATTGTTCCTTATGTCAGTCAGGGTTACCTAGAGAATACTCAGGTCATTTATGCCCTACATGCGCTGCTGCCCCGAGTCACCTCCAGGGACCTCCAGCCATGT
The DNA here is from genome assembly GCA_037306005.1 of Rhinophrynus dorsalis. Lineage (NCBI taxonomy): Eukaryota > Metazoa > Chordata > Amphibia > Anura > Rhinophrynidae > Rhinophrynus > Rhinophrynus dorsalis. The sequence continues at coordinate 473,519,036 of CM074722.1, forward strand.
ACTAGAGCCAACTTGGTTACAGGAGTTTAAGACTACTACTAAAGATTTAAAGTCTACCTTACAACTGTTACCATCTCAATTGAGTGGGGTCTTCCAGGCTTGGCAACCACCTGTATTCATCAGATTATCCCTGCCTAAACCGCAGGGGATACCTGATGTGTCCGATTCAACTGAAGAGGAACTCTTAATGGATTCAGATGACGAGGGTAATTCTGTGGAAGTGTCTTTCCAGTTTTTTGGGGACCCATTTGAGGCTCACCCTGAAGGCCTGTTCAGGGCAGTCCTCACTACTTTGAATATTCCCTTGGCATCTGAAGATCCCAAGGACCCCTTCTGATATGTTCAGAAGCCTACGACGCAGTCTACCTGCTTTTCTCCCAATCCCACTCTTGACCTTCTGGTCTTGGATGAGTGGAAGCTTCCTGACAAGAAGCTTGCTGTGTCTAGAAAATATGCTAAATTGTATCCCTTCTCTCAAGTGGCTTTGGTACAGTGGGCTCAACCTCCTAAGGTGGATGCCCCGGTTTCTAGACTCTTCAAGTCCACTGCTCTGCCAGTGGCGGATGCATCTGCTCTCAAGGATTGGACAGATAGGAAGATTGAGGCCTTGCTGAAGTCAGTCTTTTCTGCTGCTGGTACTTCCTTGTGTCCCGCTTTTGAGGCCGCTTGGGTGAATAGAGCCATTGCAGTTTGGACTGAGCAGCTAACAGTGGCTGTTCGTCAAGGCGCTCCAACTTCTGACTTGTTGTGACTCTTAGCTAATATTTCTGAAGCCCAGCATTATGTGTCTGCAGGGATTTTTGATTACATACATTTGGTAGGAAGAGTTTCCACCATGTCTGTGGTGGCCAGACGTGCACTTTGGCTTAAGATCTGGTCTGCTGACACTACCTCCAAGAAGACGCTTCTTTCCTTGCCTTTCTTGGGAACCTCTCTGTTTGGGCCTGAGCTGAAAGACATCATCAGTGAGGCAACTGAGGGGGAGAGCACCCTGTTGCCTTTCCTCCAAAAGAAGAAGCCACAGTCCAGACGGAATCAGCTTTTTGTCCCTTTCAGACTGAGGAGCGCGCAGCGACCCAGGCAGTTCCCCTGGTACCTCGTGCCTCCTCCAAGCCTAAACAGCAGTGGAGACCCAAGCAATCCTCGGTTAAGCCCAAGACTGCCAAACCTTCTTCGGCATGACTCATTGAACCCCGGTTCCCACAAATCAGTGGGTGGCCGCCTGAGATTTTACCATTCTGTCTGGACAGGCTCCGTGGCAGATCCGTGGGTTCTTCAAGTTGTGACAGAGGGGTAGAGGATCCCCTTTACCTCTCTTCCTCCACCCAGGTTTCATCTATCACACACTCCTCAGGCGGAAGACAAGCTTCGGCTTTTCACCGGGGAGTTTCAGACCCTTTTGGACAAAGAGGTTTTGGAGCCGGTTCCCAAACCAGAACAGGGTTTTGGTTTCTATTCCAACCTGTTTGTGATCAACAAGAAGAACGGCAGATGTCGTCCTATCCTGGACCTCAAGAATCTCAATTCTGTCATGGTCAAGTCTCATTATCATCAGGAATCTCTGCAGACGGTGATCGCTGCCATGTCTCCTGGAGAGTTTCTCGCCTCCCTGGATCTTCAGGATGCATACCTTTACATTGCCATTCATCCAGAGAGCCCGCAATACCTTTGGTTTGCCTGCAACCAAGGGCACTTTGTTTTCTGCTCTTCCCTTTGGTCTGTCTACTGCTCCACAGGTCTTCTATCGGGTCCTAGGTGCCTTGATATCGCTCTTGCACAGGACTGGGTCAGTGTTACCCTTTACATGGATGATCTCCTGCTGAAGGCCTCATCTCCGGAGCTTCTGCATCACTAGGTCCAGGAATGCATTCACGTTCTCTCCCATCATGGGTGGATCTTGAACATGGACTAGTCGGATCTGGTTCCATCTCAGCTTATTATTATTATATTATTATCTCAGCTTCTCATTTACCTGGGACTTCTCTTTGACACAGTGAAGGGGATGGTGTTCCTGAAGGAGGAGGTAGCTCATGAAATCGCACGCAAAGTATCCACTGTTCTAGAGTTGGATCCGGTGCCAGACAAGACGTTGACGTTTCTGGTGGGGAATGTAATTTCCATCATAGAAGCAGTCCCGTTCGCCATGGCTCATGCGAGGGAACTTCAATGGTTTGTGATCCAGGCCTGCAAGGGTCAGACGGATCTCTTGAAGATATCAGTCTCTCTCCCCTACATATGGAACCGAGTCTGTCATGGTGGCTCGACCTCTCGCATCTCCTGAAAGAGAAGGCCTTACTGAGTCCCTTCTGGACTTCTGTAACCACAGATGCCAGTCTGCCAGGATGGGGTGCAGTCTTGGGTCACCTGAATGTCCAGGGCCGATGGTCTCCAGAGGAGAGTCTCCTTCCCATCAATGTATTGGAGCTTAGAGCAATCTTCCATGTTCACCGGTATTGGACGGTCCAGTTGGAGAGTTGTCCTGTTCGAGTCCAATCAGACAACACCACGGCCGTGGCTTACATCAATAAGCAAGGCGGCACAAGAAGTTTTGCATCTTGGTTGGAGGTCAAGGCTATTTTGGCCTGGGCAGAAGATCATGTTCCTGCTATTTTCACAGTTCACATTCCAGGCATGGACAACGTCCTGGCACACTTCTTAAGTCGACACACCATCGATAACGGAGAATGGGAACTGAACCAGGTGGTGTTCCATCTCATTGTCCAGAAGTGGGGGTCTTCCTCAGATCGACCTGATGGCAGCGATACACTACAGGAAGGTTCCGCTTTTCGGCTCCCATTGGAACAACCCTCAGGCTCTAGCGGTGGATGCCATGTCCAGTCCATGGAGTTTCTTCTTCTTTCTTCTACTTATTTCCCCCTCTTCCCATGTAGCAGAGGGTATTGAGGAAGCCGGAGCGATCGCCAGTCATTCTGATTGTTCCATACTGGCCTCGTCAGTCTTGCTTTCCGGAGCTTCTGGATCTGTCTGTCTGTGGCGGAACCGTTTTGACTTCACCATCATCCGGATCTTCTTCTACAGGGATACCTGTAGAAGGAAGATGTCGAATGTTTGGGTTTGATGGCTTGGAGGTTGAATCCTCAATTTTGAAGAAGAAGGGCTTTTCTTCTGAGGTCGCTGCTACTATGCTTCGTGCTTGGAAGCCTGTTTATTCTAAGGCATAACATTGAGTTTGGTCTACCTTTCTCTCTTGGTGAGCTGATAGGGATCTTTCCCATTACTTTGATCTCCCTGCGGTCCTGTCTTTTTTTCAGGATGGGGTTGATAAGGGTCTCAGTTTGAGTTCCTTGAATTTCAGACTTCTGCACTCTCTGTTTTCTTTCAGAGACGTCTTGCCATTATCCCTGATGCCAAGGTTTTCTTCCAGGGTGTTGCTCATGCTCGCCCTGCTTTTAAGAGTCCCACTCCTCAGTGGGATCTCAATTTGGTCTTAGGTGTTCTCCAGCGTCCACCTTCTGAGTCCTTGGCTACCATTCCTTTACATCTCCTGATGGCTTTTCTCCTGACGATTGTGTCTGTTCTCCGTGTCGCTGAGTTACATGCTTTGTCCTGTAAACCCCTCTTTTTGGTTTTTCATAAGGACAAGGCGGTTCTTCGCACTTCTCAGGAATTTCTCCCGAAGATGGTTTCTGAGTTCCACATTAACCAGGAAATAGTGGTGCCTTCTTTTTGTCCTGACCCTGCATCTGACAAGGAAAGGGATCTTTACTTGTTGTATGTTGTGCGCTGCCTTAAGTTTTATGTGCATTGTACTGAGTCCTTCCGCCAGTCTGACTCGTTGTTCATCATTCTAGAGGGTCCTAGGGCTGGTAAACCTGCTTCTAAAGTTACCATTGCTTCCTGGTTTAAGTCCACCATTCGTAAGGCTTACAAATTAAGGAAGAAACCTGTGCCCTTTCGGGTTACGGCTCATTCTTCCAGGTCTATTTGAACCTCTTGGGCTTACAAGAATCAGGCTTCGGCTGTTGAGTTGTGCAAGGCGGCTGCTTGGTCGTCTGTGCACACCTTTTTCCAAACACTACAGTGTTGATGTGCAGGCATTGGCTGATGCCAGTTTTGGCAGGAAGATCCTAGAGGCTGTATTGCCTGTCTAGGGTCTTTCTAGATATCTTTAGCACTCCTTAACTGTTGAGCCCTGTTGGCTCTAGTTCAGCGTGCTGTTACAGTTTCTGGTGTGTTTACACTGGTTTTCGCGTCCGTTGACAGTTTATTTTTAGAGGGCTGTGTATGATCTGTTTAGCTCATGTATGCTCTGGTGACTTTGGGGGCACTGCACCTGGTCCTTGCCTTACTTACCACCTCAGGGAACTCAATGGCTGGACATCCCAAAGTTACCAGTAACCTATATTGGACGACAGAGAAAATAGGATTTTAGTCTTACCTGTTAAATTCTTTTCTCTTATCCATATAGCTTACTGGTCTCCCATCCTGTCAAAGGACCATGCTTGGCTCTCCTGTGGCAGAACGTGGGAGTCCTTTCGGGTTCACGCTCACAGGAGTCTTCTTTTCCCTTTGGCTATCTAGTCAATAGTTAGTGTCATCGATCTAACTGAAGAGTATTGGCTACTGCAGGCTGAGAGGGAAGGTAGGCTCCACCCAGCACTTCTTATTCAAGAAAGTTTCCTGTCTTGCTTAAAGGGGCAGGTCGCCTACCCAAAGTTACCAGTAAACTATATGGACTATATATACACATACATACATATCTATATATTTTTATTTTACAGCTGTGCAAAACAAGAAAGAGAGACTTCATTCAAATGGTATTGCAGCTCATACTGGGAAAAAATGCCTTTGTTTTTGGAGAACTTCTGTGCTGGATTGAGGTTCTCCATAAATCAAGTGACACATTTTTATTAAAAAAAAAAAAACAAACAAAAACAAACATGCTCTATAACCTTGACCCTCTGAGTACCAGAGGGGTGTGCAACGAATATTTTACATACCCCTCTGGCATTCAAGGGTTAAAACAAAGCAACATCTCCCAGGAAATGTAGTCCCACTGTTGTACTCTGCAGGAAATGTACTACAGTCTATATTCTCCTAATAAAAGTACGTTCACATGTAAGTAACACAAGAACAATTGTAATAAGCAGTTTGTATTGTCCCAGGTTATACTTTACTGACATGCAGGCACATTTTAAATGTTTTATTTCCTCTATTTACTTCAACTTGATTGGTCCCCTTCAGCAATTATGGTATTTATCCCTTTGAGTGCCAGAGGGGTATGCAACGCATTGCAGAGCAATGCGTTGTGTACCCCTCTGGCACTCAAAGAGTTAAACTCTATCCCGTATATGTGTTGTATTGATAAAAAGTGGAAAAAGAAGCGTATATAAAGTAACAATCATTTATTAAATGAGCACTAACACCTCCACGTTACCTTACTATGGCCGGAAAATCCTAATGGCTCCTATGATGTTTGTCCTTGTGCCATTGTTCAATATCTTCCATCAGTCCTGAATGTCCTGTCGGACATGGCAGGTTCTGGTTGCAGGCAGTCAGTATGAGACTGCTTAACTTTTTAAGAACCAGAGAAGTATGAAACGCGCGGGGGGGGGGGGGAAGCAATATACTGCACACCCCTATGGTCCTCAACCCACTAAGGACCAGCCATACGGGTGACACTTAAGGACCAGAGGTCCCTTCTTACTGGATTCAGAGGTCCCCAAACGGCATGCAGCTGAGCGGGGACACCTGAATTCCATGATGTCCTTTAGACACGTTCTCCTCTTGACGTACATGTACGTCCTTGGTCATTAAGGGGTTAATATTACCTTATGCATTGAGCAAAGTCTGAGAATATGTGGTCTGTCTAGCAACCATCATGTTGATCTCCATGGATAGGACATCTGGAGTTGATTGAATAGGTTATCTATTAAACAAATGGACAAGGGCAAAATTCACAGGAGCCAATAGCAATTCTGGCCATAGTAATGGAAGTGGGGTGGGGATTGTAATTAATAGGTTTTATTGGTTTTCCAGTGAGTTAGAGACCTCTCCATGCACAAAGCAGAAATTAAAGTAGACTTGTGACTTAAAGGGACAGTAATGTCCAATAAAAAAAATGCTTAGAGTTTTGTAGAGGTTAAAAAAAATAAACGATATGCCACAAATCCTATCTCTCAAACCGCTATGGTTTGAGAGATATCCTCCGCTAAAGTTCCCCCCTTCTCCTGATGTCAGCTGTAAAGCACACAGAAAGAGATCAGTGTTGGCTGACACAAGGAGGCTCTTCAGCAGAGCTGTAATAGCACTACTTAAAAATAAATACTTCTTTGGAACAGTCTAAAAAGTGTGCTTACAAACCAGGCATATTTTGTAGACCGTTCCAAAGAAGTATTCATTTTTACATTGCGCTGTTGCGGCTCTGCTGAAGAGCTGCTTGTTGGTTCCCGAACAGGAACTCCTGCTGTCAGCTTACAGTTGACGTCAGGAGAAGAGGAGGGAGAGCGGAACTTTAATGGAGGATATCGCTCAAACCATAGCGGTTTGAGAGATAGGATTTGGGTCATTACTCTCCCTTTAAAGGGTAACTATCACTCCAAATAAAGTGCCCCCCAAATAATTATTGATACAGTGACAAGCATAGAAATAATAGTATTATACAGGATAAGTCCAGCATTATTAATAAATTCTACTTGATATGAGACAGACGGGCAGGATTCTTACTGTAGCAGCATCTGTGCTCCTGCGCCATCAGTCCCTTCCTGTACCTTAAGGTACAATGCAACTCCCCCTCACCAATCCTGGAGAAGACCGGGAAGGACAACGCAGGAGCACAGATGTCTATTCAGCAAGACGTCTGCACTGATGTCTGCCTGTTCGTCTCGGATCAAGTAGAATTTATTAATAATGCTGGACTTACTCTTTATAATAAGAGTATTTCTATGCTTATCACTACATGAATAATTATTTGGGAGGGCACTTTATCTGTAGTGATAGTTCCTCTGATAAACCTTAAAAATGTAGTGTTTGTATTTTTTTTAAGATACTCTGTTCTCTTTATTTCTTAACTTTGAAAATTTTAACTTTGTATGATCTCTTTGCTGCCTGTGCTTAGGAGTCTGACATGTTGGACTCCCTATCGCACGCACTGTTCGTTAAACACCTGTGCTGCATGTACTATTTTAGATGAAACAGTACATGTAGCACAGGCATTCATCCAGCAGGGTGCGATACAGAGTCTGACTTGTCAGAATCCTAAACACAAATTACAGAATGGTCATCAAAAGTTAATCCTTTTAAAAATGAAAATGAGACAAAATGGGGGCAATTTAGAAACAAATATATATATAAATATAATTGTTTAAAAAGTTCCCTAATAAGAGACCCGGCAAATTAAACCTTTTGAGTGCCAGAAACTGTGCACAATGAATTGCTTCTCAAATCATTGTGCCTCTCTGATACAAAGGGTTAACACACTGGTTGGTGGAGATGTATTTACAATCCAAGGTGGTGGTGGTGGGGGGGTTGCATCTTAGTATGTATCTGCTATTTTCAGGAATTGAATGCACTACACCAGGAGTAGACAATCTTAAGCACTACAGTTGGTGACTACCAATCCCAGGGGGAGTTGTAGTCCTCAACATCTAGAGTGCCAAAGGTCACCTTCTCTACATCTCTGTGGTGAAAATGTTTTTTGCTTTTTTTCTGCCTCCGTCATGTTTGTTTATAAGAGAACATATACTTTGTACTATACCTTGTGCTGAGACTTGCGGTTTTCATTCCCGTGGGTGAATCTAATCCGTCCCCTGGCTTTGCAGACTTTTCTCTGTTCATCTGTTGCAAAATGGAATTTAATTCACTAATGACATTGGCTTTGGGACTTGGCATCACTGAGCTTTTCACCTCTGTGATATCGCCCCACAACTTGGAGGTCCTTTGCTGTCCACCTTTGGACATGCTGGGCTGCATGCCTATGGGGGGTGGTGGGGGAGCAGGAGGAGGGATAGCAAAATTATCTACGTTTTCTTCCAGGACAGCATCCTTATAAAGTGCATTGCTTTTGTTGATTACGGGCTTCACTTTTGGCTTTGGAGGTACTGGGGGTTTGTCCACTAGAAACGCTTGCCCATCTGCATAGACTGTACATGTGTCCAAATTCTCTCCACCCTCAGAAGATAAGGTAGATATGCTGGAGACAGTGGAAATAGTGCTTGTTGTCTCTAAGTGATGGTCACTGCCGCTCCGGCTGTCCACCTCTTCAATCCCAGAGTCCGTCACGTTATCAAAGCTTTCAGGGTGATGCATGAATGAGGAGGGCAGACAGTTGGTCATGGCCACAGGCCTTTTACTTTCCAAAGAATTAGAAGCAACATTGGGATTAAATGAAGCGGGGGGAAACGTCCCATTCTTCCTCTGCATCAACAAGTCTGCCAGGCTAGCAGGTGGAATAGCAGCGGCATCTTCAGGGATGTCAAAACTGTTAGCAAATTCCAGAGGAGGCGGCAGTGGTTCTGTGAAGATAAAGTCCTCATCCACATCTATTGAGGCAAAAGGTGGAGGAGGAATACGGAAAGGTAAGATGACTGGCTCATCCACAGAGCAGACAGATATAATGGCTTTGCTAGGCATTGCAGGGGGTCCAGGATCACTGGTTTTAGGTAATGAATTTGCCAAATCTTCAGCAGGTTCTGGTGATTTAGCATTGGAGTTCTCTGGAGGAGGCACTTTTTCTACTTCCTCATTTTCATTCAAAATATTGTCCGCTTTGGTGGAGTCTACTGTATGAACCATGAGCAATCCTGCTGTCTTCTGCTGCGAGGTGTCCATGATGTTTATCAACATGTTCTTTTTCTCCTCTTGACGTTTTTCCTCCTTCACAGGGTCTGGTTCATGCTTATTTTCAGTCTCCTGCCTTTTTAACCCCCCTCTCTGACTCTGTCTATTGGAGTTGATTGTTGCTGTAGGAAATGAACTTTCAGAGCTGGATCGTAGTTTTGTATCAATATACAAGGGTTTGTTGAGATCAGCTTTGTCGGGTTCCGTGGGGCTTGGACTGGGCTGGCTTTGCTCCTTCATAGCTCTATCTCTAGCAGCTAAGGCCAGTGCCAGAGGCGAATTTGGATCTAGTAGCTTCCCTGTAACCGGATGCATGTAATTACCAGAGACACTGATATTTTTAGCTGCAGTTGCATTGTTTTCAGGTCCTTTCATCTTTGACATCCTTCCATTGTTAATATCTCCCTGATGGCTAGATTCATTGTTACTGAAGGCATTTGAAGATCCTCTGTTTATAACCAGAGAGGAAGGAGCCATGAGGTGCTTAAAGCTCTCCTCATTACAGAACATCCCATCATCAATCGATTTCGAGTGCCGCAACCTTGGGCTTGGTGTGGGACCCACACTTTCATCCCCCATATCTGTAGAGAGGAAGGCTGGAGAGTTGCGTCTGGCTTCTAGTCTCTTCTCCCTGTCTCTCACTGCACCAGCAATGGCTGCAGCAAATGGGCTGCTCACGTTCAAATTGTCATCTGGCCGCAGCTGACCGACCTGCTCTGAAGTTTGGAGGTCTGTCTCCATACTGCTTCCCTGACTGCTCTTTCCACTGCTACTGGTTGAAGGCTCTTTGATGATGATTGTTGGGATGGGAATAGAACATGTCTTTTCAGGACTGTCCTCTACATTGGACTGTTTCACCAACATCCCCTTCCGTCTGGCAGGTTTGGCTGGAACATATACTGCTTTGTTTCCCAACTTTCCAACTTCAGAATAAGGGTTTTCAGGCATCTTGTTTCTCTTATTCGGAATGTTTTGATGGGATGATGCATTGCTGCTGTAGTGGTCGTCCAAGTCTAAGGAAAACCTGCTGGACTCGTGTCTGAAATACATGCTTTTGTCTCTGCTCATCGTTCCAATGTTATCAGATCGCATGGCTGGAGAGGGAGACTTTGTTCCTGAATTCTGAGTGAAGGAGGGCTTGATGGTTCCATACCCTCTTGGAGATGGAGATTTCGGGGAATTGAATGGAGACGGTGAAGGAGGTGGTGGTGAGGGAGGTAATGTCGCTGGTGGAGGCGGGATATCTTCAGATGCATCTGGCATGGATAGACTTCTGGTGAACTTCAACATAGGAGGTGCCAAAAACTGCCTTTCCTCTTCTGTTATACCTAGAATACATAAAGTGGACATTATTGTTTCTAATAATCATTAGAAACTCCCCCACAAACTAATATAATTCATAACATAAGCAGCTATATGACCCCCTTGGATGTTAGAGATGCCACTGATGCATTGAGAATCAATTAACTGGAGTTGCTTCATGCATCCAAGGGGTTTAATGAAAAAGTTAGAAAAGTACACTTTTATTAAAAAAAAACAAAAAAAACATATGTTATGGCTTTTCCTGTTAAGAAAAACAAGAGAACTGCTGGGAGTTGATTCATTCAGCAGTTATTACAATGCAAACCATTTTGTTTTTTAAACTGCCATCAAAAGTGCCACCTGATGTTTGCTGTATTCTATGGAAGTGGGGATGCACTGGCGACAGTTCTCCATAGAATGTGGTAGTAAGTGCGTTGCCACTTCATGAGAAAGCGAACAGTAATAACTTTGGAATACACATCTGCCAGACTTCAGAGTAACAATACTTTACTCAGCAGGGTAAGATTTTATCATAAGCAAAAAAGCTTTACAAAGTCTTTAAAGGGTTAGTAATGTCAGAAATAAACTTTATTCTGTATGGTAGATTTTACAAAAATAAAGTATTCGGAGAAAGTCCTATCTCTCAAACCTTTGTGGTTTGAGAGATATTCGGTGCTAAAGTTCTCCCCCTCCCTCCCCCTTCTCCTGATGTCAGCGCTCTGCTGCCAGCAGTAGATCCCGGTGCTGGGACCAACCGGCAGCTCTTCAGCAGAGCCGAAATAGTAATCTTTTAAAAATAATGACTTCATTGGAACAGTCTACAAAGTGTGCCTGGTTTGCAAGCACACTTTATAGACCTTCCCAATGAAGTAGTTCTTTTTAACCCCTCAGTGACAGCCGCGTTCGTACGCGGCTGTCACCTTAACGCCCAACGAACATTTTTTTTTCTTCCCAAACAAGTCCGGAGTCTCCGAGCGCCGTGCAGCCGCACGGAGACCCGGACTTCCGTGACTTACCAGGTACGTCCTCTGTCACTAAGTGACAGTTTCTGCGGGACGTACCTGGTAAGTCATCCGTCGTTAAGAGGTTAAAGATCGCTATTTCGGCCCTGCTGAAGAGCCGCCTCAAGTCACAAGACTCGAATCTCCTTATATCAGCTTTACAGCTGACATCAGGAGAGAGGGAACTTTAGCGGCAAATATCTCTCAAACCATAGACATAGGACTTTCTCCAAATACTTAATCTCCAAATCTACCATACTGAATAAAGTTTATTTCTGGCATTATTATCCCTTTAAGACTAATGTACTACATTTCAGTACAAGCAAGATGAGAATCTCTGCAAATTCTAGCACAACTAAACTATATTTTTTTCTTGATTAGTATGATTTCTGCGGGTGCTTGTCTGCGGTCTTAGTGTACTGCACTTTAAGAATACATTCTAAGTGTTCACTCATAATTATTTTTCTGCTTACATTTGTGTCACTTTAATTTTTAAGAACTATTAATATTTCAAACATCTTACTTTAGTAGTATATATGTATACATTTCACATGGTGGCTTTTTTCTTTCATTCATTCTGTGTACTTATATTCTAGCAGCTATTTCAGTTTTTATCCTACTTCCATTTCAGTGGCATGAACGCCCTCTACCTGCAGTCTGTAAAAACAGTCTGCAAACTAAATGCATCTGCAAAGCATCATGAGACCACTGAGGCTGATGTACTAAGATCTACTGGAGTAATTCTAGAGCAATCTGATCCATAGTGAAAAAATTAAAATTCACAATATTCTCATTGATTTAAATGGGGATTTTAACCCCCAGAATGCTACAGCGGTCTCCAATGCACTGCTTCAAAATGCAACAGAGACCTCTATTATTCAATGGCTTAAAGGGATAGTATTGTGTCATTAAAAAATATATATATCTTGTAGCTATTAAAAAAAAATAAGTCCCGGGACAGGATTCTCCTGCAGTCAGCTAGAGCGCCGACTTCAGGGAAAGGGGAGGGAGGGGGACTTTAAAACGTTCGCTCTCTCAAACTGGCATCGTTAGACTTATTTTTTAATAGCTACAAGATAAAAAAAATTAAATGACAATACTATCCCTTTAAGGGCCCATTTAAAATAATATAATGTATATTTGTCCCCTATAATGAAGAGGTTTACTACATAATTGCCCCAGTCTTTCTTAGTACATCAGACTCTTTGCATGTCAGCTGTTTAACCCCAGAAGCAGGGACGTGCACAGACATTTTGGGGTGCAGGGGCTCAAATGAAAAAAAAGGGCACTTCTTATAATTATTATTATTTTTTGTTAAAAGGGCACGAGGGCACTTTGGACAAAAAGGGCAGGTGCTCAAGCCCACCTTGGTGTCTATGTGTGCACGTGCCTTCCTAGGAGGACCAGAGGGGTGAACAACATATTGCAAAACACCCCCCTCTAGAGGTTAAAAACGGAGCTAGATATATACACATACACACATACAGCGTGCAGATTCATTTGAGTTACAGAAGGCAGGTAGAAGGAGCTCACATCACTGAAAGTGTAAGGAAAAGTGGAAAATAAATCACTGATATAAGGTAATTGCACATAATTAATCATAAAGGAAGCCATCAGGTAAAAATTAAAGGAAACACTACTGTTCTTTTAATTATCGAGCTAATTGTCATAATTTAATAACATAAGAAACCTTTTAAACCTGGGGAGGGCAACCAATGGCTCTCCAGCTGCTGTTGCAATACAACACCAGTCATCCTACAAGAGCCAAAGACAGTACCTGTGCACCGAGTAGAGAGCCGCAGATTGCCCATCCCTGGTTTAAGATGATTTACAGAAAACAAAAAAAGATTGGGACAAAACTGAAGATGAAATCGAAAAATGAAAAATTTGCATCTATCTTTTAAAACATGAGGCATCACTGCTAGATGCAATCACAAGGTCAGAAGAAACTTTTCACAGGTGCCCGAACAATATGATTGAAGGAGCAGTAGTGTTTCATCATGGAATATGAATTTATATGATATATACAGGGCTCAAAATTTCCACTCGCCACTAGCCAATGGTGAGTGAAAATTTAGCCCTGGCGAGTAGAAATCCAGCCCTGGTGGGTATGTTATGGCTTGCAGTGGCAAGTAACTTTTCAGGTCTGGCTAGTATATATATATATATATATATATATATATATATATATATATATATATATATATCCCCCCTTGGATCTGTAAAATTAACCCTTTGAGTGCCAGAGTGGTATGCAACTCATTGTGAAGCACTCAAAGGGTTAAAGGGAATCCCCTACAAATGTTTGTCTAAAACGTTAGTTTATAAAGTGATTAGATTTAAAAGGTTTTCATTTTTAAAACAAATTGTTATTTTGCCAAAATTAAACGTCTAAAGATTAGATTACCCTGCGGCTTCTATCCGGACAGCCTGCGGTTACCTGCTCTGTACTTTAGATGCTTAATTTGGGCAAAATAATGATTAAAAAAAAAAAAAGAAAAAAAAGAAAACAGTTTTCAGACAACCATGTATAGGGGTGATAGAGTCCCCTTTATGGCATTCCCAGTTTTGCAGCTAAGATTTATTTTTGTATGTTTTTCAATTAAACTGTAACTTTTATCTTCACCAATTTTATTTTTTTTTTTGTAAATTTACATCCCTTACAGTGAGGTCAGTGACTTTCTGAATCAGGGGAGTTTCCTGTCTGTGATAGAGAAAGTAGGGATATTTATACAAAGGTGCAGTCTCTATATACTGTATATGCGGCTTTTTGACAGTCGGGGACATAAAAGTGTAGGGAAAAAAATTATAGCCAATTTGGCTTTACGTATTATGCACTCTAAATAAATTCCTCCATTCAAAGACACTTGTCCTGCACTCCAATGATGATGATAAAAAAATTGCCATCAGGAGAACTGAGGGCCCTATATGTTAACACTTTGAGTGCTAGATGGGTATCCAATGCATTGCTTTGCAATGTGTTGAATACCCCTCTGGCATGCAAAGGATTTTTAACAGTGTCATAACAGCTTGGGCTGTAGTAACATTTGAAAAGATCATCTCCCGGCAATGAGAGTCCTCTTGTTCTACTCGGCAGGTAAAACTTAATGATAAACTATTTCATAATGCAACTGCTCCATTAATAATACAAATAAACCATTTAGAGCTTGTCAGGGCATATTTTTAAAGGGGATGTATCACCCCTATATAAGTTAGCCTGAATAGTTAGGTTATATATCGAATATGAGTAAAAGTGTATTAATGTTTTTTTTTTTTAAGGTCTATTTGGTTGAACTTGCATTATAATCTCTGCTCTGCACCTACTTCCGCATGGACTACGGTTACCTGCTCTGTAACCGCAGTCCGTCACTCTGCCTCTGCTCCCCTCCCTCTATCTAGCCTCCTCCAATGACGGAGGCTTCTGCCTGTAAGCTGGAGCGATCTCATTGGCTATATATTGATCTCTGCCAATGAGACTGCTCCATCTTACAGGCAGAAAGCTTCAGTCATCAGAGGAGGCTGGACAGAGGGAGGTGAGCAGAGGCAGAGTGACGGACTGCGCTTATAGAGAAGATAACCGCAGTCTATGCAGAAATAGGTGCAGGGCAGACATTATAAATGCAATTTCGACCAAATAGAGCTTAACGACCCCCTCAAAAAAAACCCAAAAAACATTAATACACTTTTACTCATATTCGATATATAACCTAACTATTCAGGCTAACTTATATAGGGGGGATACATCCCCTTTAAGTGCTTTTAAAAGCCTAGTATAATGTTTTAATTTTTTTATCTAAAGGAGGGTGTGTTGATAGTAACATTTCTTTTAACCCTTTGTGTGTTGAGGGGTGCAATGTACTGCACACTCCTCTGAGAGGATTAACTCTTTGAATGCCAGAGGGGTGCTCAACGCATTGATATATACAATACACAATTATATTGCCTATTGAATTGTCTACCACCCTGACTCTATTAGCCCCTTCCCAGAAGGTATCAAACACACAACAAATTATCTCTAGGAGGGTTTAAGAGCGACTTTTCTATGGCAATGGGGGGTGCTAAAAACACAGTTGTATAACTTGCCAATAATATACACTAATTACAGCTTGGAAATAAAGCTAAAAGGACATGCAAATGAGACTGGGAAAAAGTAATCAGGTTGTAATTAAACATCCTATAATGGACTAAACTACTAACCTGACAGTGTGATTCTGCTGTCTGACAAAAGGAAATCACTTGTTAATTATGCAGAAAATCATTTTCCAGCTTAGGCGTCTCATCATGTAGCATTAGATTACACAGAATTATTTCAAATTCAAACAGAATAATCAAATTAATGTCTGCATAGTTCACATCAATTGTACATTTAGAAACAAACATGACCACAAATACTGTGGGCTTTACTTGTCTACACAAAGAGTAGCAGGTCTGGAACCAGCCAACAGCGTCATATAAGAGGACATTAAAATTCCAGTTGATTTAAATGGGGATTTAATTCTCTTAAATGCTAGGCAGGTCTTAAAGGGATAGTAATGGATTCCAATACATGTAAGCTCCTATGAGTCATGTAGCTCTGTACATAAGTAGTGTGTGACTTGTAGTTCAAAAGTAAATCAATATTAAAATATCCCCCTCTCGCCCCTTTTACCTCTTGGATGCGCTCCCCCAGCCGGTCCGGACAGCGCAGAGTGAAGCACAATCTTCAGTGAGCGTAATGAAAATCCAGCCCTCCTTCGCAGGGGGGGGGGGGGCTGGATTTTCATTATACTCACAGAGAGAAGATTGTTCCTCACTGTGAGCTGTCCGGTCAAGCGACCAGATTCCACATCTGTGGGGAGGCACATCGAAGAGGAAAAATGGGCGGGAGGGGACACTGAGCGCATATCTGTCTGAAATTCCCTTATACGACTGGAAGTACATGTAGCTCAGATTACTGCTCCTATATTATGGGTCATGTAGTGTCCACTCCCGTCCCTTTTACCTCTTCGATGTGCCTCCCCGCAGATGTGGAATCCGGTCGCTTGACTGGACATGTCAAAGCGAGGGACAATCTTCTCTCTGTGAGCATAATGAAAACCCTGCCCCCCCTCCTTGACGAAGAAGGGCTGGATTTTCATTACTCTCACTGAAGATTGTGCCTCGCTGCGCGCTGTCTGGACCGGCTGGAGGAGCGCATCCAAGAGGTAAAAGGGGCGAGAGGGGGATATTTTAATATTGATTTACTTTTGAACTACAAGTCACACACTACTTATGTAGGGTGATACATGACCCATAATATAGGAGCAGTAATCGGAACTACATGTATTTCCATCCATTACTATCCCTTTAAATGCTAAGAAACGGGTTGGAGAATTCTCTAGCATTCACGGGGTTAAAAACCCATTTAAAACCATTTATGTATGCAGAATTTTCATTTCACATCTATGGAGTGGTTGGTTTTCTCCAGAAATGCACCTCTTTAGCTTGATGGCAAATGCTCTAATATATCTATAGAGATATAGATACTACATTTGCTGGTACTCATAGGCACACACACAAACACACACATATACAAATAGCTAAAGCCAGAAAAGCAGCTAATACACGTAATGGCCAGGAAGAGGAAGTGGCTCAGTGGTAGGAGGTGTGGCTCAATGGGAGAGGGTGTGGCTCAGTGGGAGAGGGTGTGGATCCATTGGAGAGGGTGTGGCTCATATAAGAGAGAGTGTGAGTAGGTTGTTCGAGAAGTGGCTCAGTATGGAAAGTAGTGGAACAGTTTTTGGAGGGAGTGACTCTGTTATTGGAGGGAGTGGCTTAATTATAGGCTTATAATTATAAGTGTGAATAGTTTAAATAGCGATAGTTCAGTTACTAGAAGGAGTGGTTTAGTTGTGGGAGGGAGTGGGTACTTTCTGAGAGGGCGTTTCTCAGCTGTGTGCGGGGCTACATCTTAGGAGGAAGTGATTCAGCCGTGTAAGGGTATTTCAGAGACTGGCTCAGTTATGGGAATGAGAGACAACATTTAAGAGAGGGAGTGCCTCAGTTGTGAGAGGGACTGGCCCAGCTACGGGAGGGAGTTGCTCAGTTATAGAAGGGAGTGGTTGAATCATAGGTGGAAGTGGTTTAGCTACTAGAAGAAGTAGCTATATTATTGGGGGGCGGCTTAATTGTGGGAGGGAACGGGTATTTTCTGAGAAGGTGTGGCTCAATTGTAGGTGGGGCTACATGTTAGGAGGAAGTGGCTTAGTCACATAAGGGAATTTCAGACAGATATTGGCTCAGTTATTGGCGTAAGAGGCAAATTTAAGAAAGGGAGAGGCTCAGTTGTGGAAGGGACTGCTCATGGGAGTGGCTTGGTTATGAGAGGGAGCGGCACAGCGGTGGGAGAGCGTGCCTCATTTCAGAAAAGGAGTTTCTCGGTTGGATAAGATGCAGTTTCATAAACCTGGTTTGATTCCTGTGTTCGCTCCAAGTTACTTTATCATCCAGTACAACAGGTATCAAAATTAGATTATAAGCTTACTGGGAGTGTGACCTTGTGCCTGAAATATTATGTGGAAAGCTAGCAATACTATATAAATCTAAAGTATTAAGGGCCATTCAATAAATGGAGCTCAAGTGCAGTAAATTTATGAACCAGACATCCTCTCTCTCTTTTGATCTGGCCATTATCGATCATTTCTGAACTTTGGAAGAATTGGCCATTTGTGAGCTTAGTCAAAACAGTAACAGAATTGCACAGCAGATAATAACCAGTTGATCCATCCAATTATTTCCGTGGAAAATGTCACTACCCCCCCCTTGGATTCTCCGACAACCATGGGGGGGGGGGTCACAAATAAAAGTAGTCAGGATAACGAGACATTTCAGGAATGGATCATTTTCAGGTTATCAGAGATGGAGTTGGTATAAGTTATGCTGCTATATGAATCTCTATGTAAAACACCAATGTACCTTTACTTATTTTACAATACCAAATTTTAGAATAAAGTGGTCCTGTTACAATAAGATAAGTTTAGTTAATGTCAAAGAGGATGAAAACCTGCTTATTGCACTAGTCATTTGTTGGTGACACAGTGTGGCACTTTATGCTAATTAATGTGCTAGGCAAATATTACACCACATACTGTACTATGAAATAATCTAGGCAGAGCTCACACATAGGAGATATTTCTAATTGCATAGCAAGTGATAGATTTGGCATCAAACAGAATTATTCTATGTACAGAGCATTAACGTAAAGTGCCATAATGTGTCACTAAAACAAAGGTTAATTTCTCAAAAACGATTTGTTTTACACAAAAAAAGTTAGTATATTTTATATGCGTATTCTAGTTTTCTGTAAAACAACCTAAGCTTGTCTTAGGGTGACGGGTCTACTTTAAACTGACAGTAATATACAAAAATATATATTGCAATTTTTATCCAGGGTACTCCAACTGCGGAGATGTTTTATTCAAAAGTCATTGCAGCTCAAACTTGCGTTTCTTTGAATGTGCTCAGTGCCTCCACAGCCTGAAGTTTTACAGTGGTGCTGTTGCTGCAAAAGCCTATGGAAGTTCGTGGTCAACTGACCATGGTGGCCTATAGACTGCTGTAGCATCAGAACCACCATAACATTTCAGGTTATGGAAGTACTGTACACAAAAAGCACATTTCATCTGCAATATATATTTTTCCCCTGTAGAGCGTTCCTATCACTTTAAGGTCTCTAACAACTAAAGATAATCTCTGTATGTGACATGTAAATCTGTTGAGTCTAATGGCCTCCCAGTGCTAAAAGACTGGGCCATCTTTTCACTGTGACAGATACATACCAGTCAGGTATCCTGCGCAATGCACATCAGTGCAAACTGTCCTTGTAGTCTACTAATTATAGCTTTGTATAATTACATGTAAATGAAAGAACACCGAAGGGAAACATTGATTTCCCTCCTGTATGTCCGCTAAACAATTTAAATAGGACAGAAAGTGTGAAGGCCGCAGCTTGTACAACACATCATTACCTTTAAAGGGGAATGATACCTAAAGGAATAATTGGTTCTTAATTTAACTCCTTGGATACTAGAGGCATTTCCACAGTATTGGCTTAGCTGCTTGGTCGTTTTAACCCTTTGATTGCCAGAGGGGTATGCAACACATTGCTTTGCAATGCGTTGCGTACCCCTCTGGCACTCAAAGGGGTTAAAACAGACGGCTCACCCAGGTACTGTAATATACAATGCTACAGCCATTGATATCAATCTAATAACCAGTTTTTAATACAGATTTGTCTTTATGAGGATCTTTTATAACCATTAAAATCTGCTGTTTGACATGTTGTAGCACTGTAAAAAAATCAGAATGTTGAGAATAACACAAGAACAAGAACATGCGATGGTCTGCAGTGGTCTCAGGGTGGAACCTGCTGTTCCAATGAGTAACAAATGAGTCCCAGTAAGAGACTCACAGCTACTGGGAATGAGATGTAGGAATTGTACAAACAGGACAGGGAGGAAGAAAATGGTGGCTTACCTATGGATTTTTGCCTTCGCATTGTGCCACGGGGTATACCCAGAAAAGGACCTTGGGGGCTTCCTGGAACAGTGGGCGGCATTACAGCGATACCCTGCCTATCATACATTGACTAAAACAGAATAGAATAAAACACAACTAATGGCGAGCCAAACAATCATCATCATCATCATCATCACAAAACACCATCAAGTTTTAATCAGTATGCAATCAGTATCTTTTTACTGAATGTCTCTGCAAGTTTTAATGCTTTGAGGGCAAGAGGGATGGGCAACTCATTGTGAAACAATGCATTGTGCAACCCACCTGACACCACAAGTTTTAAAGAAAATCAGTAGCAGAGTTCTTCATGTTGACCCAGAATACTCCTGTACAGAGATGTACAGCTCAAATAGGGAGGCCTGGGTATAATGGTATAATGATAATTTATACCACTTCCACTGCAAAGAAAACATAATCTGGCAACTTGTGGTTAAGCATAGCAGAGAGGGAATTTGGGTGCCACATTAATCTGAAAGTGCAGTTAAAACTCTAATACTGAGATGCACTCAGGATTCCTTCTGTCTGACAGATCCAGAAGGATTACAATCTCAGTTACCCAGCACAGTGGACCTCAATGGTTTACTATTGAAATGTTGCCATCTATTAAACAACCATCAAAAGGGTGAGCTCATAAGGTCACCTGCATCAAAAAGGCCACACTTATGTTGCATGCTTAAGGGACACTGAAATGTCAACCTCTATTTGGCAAGCCTTAAGCATGCGACATCAGAATATCACCCTTATTATGTGGGCGACATTCTGATGTCGCCTTTTTGATGCAGGCGACATTATGATGTCGTCCTTTTGATGGTTGCCAAATAGAGGGCAATATTTCAATAGGATAGCGACCCCAAAGCACTCTCTTCTACTATTGCTGTGCACTTATGTGCGATGCTGTAGGATGGCTGTATAAAAGATATATCAAAGTGGCTTTCTCAAGCTTCTGTCCGTTAAGATTGTGAGCCACACTTACTGAACCGTGCTTTTGGAGAGAATAACGCACCCCAACAAACAAAGAGAGCTTTGTTTAGGAAAAATGGAAGTTTATTTGAAGTGCCTTCAAAAATTCTCTATGTTTTCAAACTGATTTTTTTTTTTTATATTTCTTTATAAAATTTGTTATAGCTTACAATACCTTTCAGTGACCACCAACTATTAGTTCATAATAAAGTATAGATCTTTTGAAACCCC
Organism: Rhinophrynus dorsalis; assembly: GCA_037306005.1. Classification (NCBI taxonomy): domain Eukaryota; kingdom Metazoa; phylum Chordata; class Amphibia; order Anura; family Rhinophrynidae; genus Rhinophrynus; species Rhinophrynus dorsalis. The sequence goes on from CM074722.1 coordinate 473,539,864, forward strand.
AGATGTTTCTACCAAGTTAGGGCAGTGGCATAACTAGTATTCCGAAGACGCATTAGATTTCTGACCAAGCCCACAACCTGGAATATGGGTGTGGCCAGCACAGCTAAGGTGGCGCCCCTGAGAACTCTGGTTCTAGTTAGTTGCCTACTTTGTCTAATGGGAAATTTGACTAGAACCTCTTGGGACCTAGGGATGGTGGGCCTGCAAAGATGCCGGTCCCTGTCACAACTGCACCACCATTAAATGCAAACTATAGTGTAAGAATACGTGACTTATTTTAGCAGAAGGACATAATTATGTAGATGTCCTTCAAACAGCAGTTGTTTCAGTTCACCATCTAATAAATATCAGTGACCCTTACGAGTCATTCAGTTTTACTGAAGCCTATTGTGGTGAATAAATGTAATCTAAAGGCATTTGTCAATACAGAACACTATATACAGGAAACTGTATATAGAATAAAAAAAAATACAGAAACAGATACTGCTGTATGAAGGATGCCTACCTAGGTAAGTCTATGAAGAGCTAGTTGTTCCTAGACCATAGTTCCTCATTAAAATCAGGTTACGTGCTGTGATGTGCCACGATCTATCCCGTCTCTTGGGAAAATGCAACCTCCATGTCCACTTCGGAGGTAGTAACAATGTAGCAATTCTGTGTTATCCCAATGGACAGAACAATGTAGAAAAATGGAGAGGAAACTATGGGGCTGGTCTCCACAGGGGGAACCCCAAAGACTGGCTGGGGCTAACAATCTACAGAAGCCTAGAAAGTGCCCTAAACTGTCTATGGAAGATGCATTTATCTATATATATACAAGGAAACCCCAAAATGATTTTAACAATAAAAAAGGTCTCTGTATTAATAGTTTGACAAACCCTGCTCTAGAACTGAGGTTACTGATCACTCTCTTCACTTGTTATCCTGCACAGCGCACCTCTCCTACTCACATTTGTGTCAGTAGCAACAGGGAAGCATCTACTGGTTGGGCGCTGTTTAATGGTGGCGATTCTGGAATCTGCTGGAGCGTTGTCCACCGGTCTCAAGGGCTTGGAAGCGGGGCCTGTTTCCTCTGTTTTGTCTGCAACGAAACGAGAGGGGCATGCTTCTATCAAGACCCTTGTTACAAATCAAGTCATATGTAAGCACGTCCAGGAGACCGGAGCTTTTAATAAGCAAGGGAAAAAAATAAAAATTGAAGGCATGTTTTTCGCAATGCGCTGCATCAGCATCATACTCTCAGGCAGGCAAGCGTAAGTCATCTGGAGTGAATCTGCGCAGCATGCATGGTTTCATTTTAAGTCTACATGCATGTGATGTTTACTTAGTGCAACGCGAATTACAATCCTCCTCTTCAAATAATCAACATCTGAAAGTTGAACATCTACGTAGAAATGGAGAGAAAACCTTTAGCAAAGACATTCCCACTCAATACAGTGTATTCCTCTTCATCCTCCATTATTAACCCCTTGAATGCTAGAGAGGTCTCCAACGCTTTGCAAAGCAATGCTTTGGAGAACTAGCTATCATCAAAGGGTTAAGGGGTTCTAAAGTTCATTGGCCTCTTCAGCGTATTGGTGAGTTCATTACTCACGATGCAGAGTAAGCTTGAGAAGTGATTAATTTAAATCCCACTGCACCCACCAATTGTACGTTGCAGTGAAATACAATAATGCAGACTTCAATGTGATATATAGGCAGTTATTGTGACACTAGGAAAATCAATGAGTTTGACAGCACACAGAGATTTATAACTAATCCTACTGTGATTTCCCCAGTAGTTGTGGAGATATATAACAGCATATACAAATGAAAAATGAACGATAACGCTAAAAACTGAAATAGGTTGATAAAACTTTAAAAACCACATACTAACAGATTGCATTTGTAAAAATTTACTTTTCATAAACGACAACCAAAAACATAATCCTAAACTTGTTTTTTTATGCATGTGTAAATTGTCCTGTTCAGAGAGCATTTATTTAATGTTGTTTGAAAGATAAGTTAGTTAAAGGGATAGTAATACTTCGTTTTAACTTTATTTTATTTTGTAGGCATTAAAAAACATGAATAATGATATAAGTCTTATCTCTCAAACCTTTATGATTTAAGAGATATTCACAAGCAAAGTTTCCCCTCCCGCCCCTTTTACCTAGTGTAAGCCATCTCTTCTCAGATGTGGAATGCAGTCCATAGACCAGACAGATAACAGCAGGGGACAATCTTCTTCCTATGAGAACAATGAAATCCCTACCCCCCGTGACAAGCTTTTCAGCTTTTTCCCTTATCTTAATTGAAGATTGTCCCTCTCTGCAGTCTACCTGGGCACCTCCCTTCTGATCTGGCTGAGCAGTGTTACATCAGTAAAAGGGGCGGGAGGGGGATACTTTGCTTGTAAATATCTCTTAAACCATATAAGTTTAAGAGATAAGACTTATATCATTCTTCATGTTTTTTTAATGCCTACAAAATAAAATAAAGATAAAACGAAGTATTAATATCCCTTTAACTGTGATTAGTATCCACTGCTCATATTAAAAAAAAGGTTGTTATGTTATTCTAGACCATTAACAGATTATCTTGGACAACTGATGGGAGCCCTAGAAAAGGCAGGAATGGTTGCTCCCTCAAAGCATAAGTAAAATTACATTGTAGGCCTCAGAAAACAAAAAAAAGAATGTTTACAGATGCTAGCAGAGGGCATTAAAGTGGATATAACCCTAGGTCACTTTTAGGTGTTCGTTTAAGTTAAAGAAGCAGCACACATTTTTTATGAAAAATACATAAATAAGGGCAATCCAATTGACAGAAAGATTTTCTATTCAAATGTTATTACAACTCAAATGTATTATATGTTTTACTTCAAACTGATTGTAACAACGGCAACTGGTGTCCAAAATGCACTCTCTGGGAGAGACTGAGTCACAGACTATGGCTCTACATAGTTAATTGATAAGAGCAGCAACACCACCTAGGGACCACAGCAGAAAATTGCAGGGTAATTAGGAAAAGTTTTAGCTATAATTCTTTGGACACCCCTCTGGCATTCAATGGTACAATGATGCATTAAAGGAACATTAACACCTAATAATGAAGTGGTATTATATACAGTTAAATATCCTGTACTCCATAGTAGTATCTGTAACATTTCTCAATTTCTTTTCTGAGACCATTCTTCTATGTACCACAGGGGATAACACTGATGCCTTTTGAGGGCTCCCTGACCCCATTACCATAGCAATCTTGTCAGTTTGTCTGAGACAAAGGTAACAGCCTTTCTGAATACAAGTATGTTGTCTACTAAACTCAGCAAATTAATTCTCTTAATGACCAGTGACGTGCCAGGTCCGTCACGGCAGTCCGGCACTTAAGGACCAGTGATGGTCCTGGCACATTATGGAGTTCAGGGCTCCCGGCGCGGCTGCACGTCGCTCTGGAAGCCCTGAACCTGAAATGAAAGAAAAAAAAAAAAGTCCATGGTCCTCAAGTGCCGGCCATGCGTGCACGCGCCAGTCTTTAAGGGGTTAATTTAACTGTCTCTCATTACAAACAACACAAACACAATCAATCAGCTGGTGTCAGAACAGTTCGCTCATGCATAACAAAAGCAAGTTGAGGGAGTGAATATAAAATAAATAACTTTTACAGATGCTAGCCGTAAGTGCATGATATTTACAGGGATTGAAACGTTTCACAAAAAAAGCAGCTCCGATTAATCGCCTTTATTTCAATAGTATACGAGTTGTAATTCAAGAGGAATTGAATGATAAAGTATCCCCCTCCCTCCCCTTTTACTGATGTAACACTGCTTAACTCAGAGCAGCAAGACTGTACAGATCGCAGAGAGGGACACTCTTCAGTGAGAATAAGTAAAACCTGTCAAGGGGGGCAGGGTTTCCTTATGATCACAGTAAGAAGATTGTACCTTGCTGTGATCCGTCCGGTCAAGAGACCAGATTCCACATCTGAGGGGACGAGGCTTACACTAGGTAAAAGGGGCAGGAGGGAGATACTTTATCATTCATTTACTCTTGAACTACAACTCTGACAGTAATGAAATAACACTCTTCATTACCCACATACTATGAAGATTTTTTGTGAAACATTACTATCCCTTTAAAGGTTTTTGTATTTTTTCTTTTATTTTTTTAAGTAATAACACCTCCTAATAATAACCCTCCATTTACCTTACTATCGTTAAAAAATCCAATGGCCTCTTTGAATTTTGTCCCTATGACTTTGGCCAAGAGCTGACATCTTCAATCATTCCGGCGTGTGAAGTGAATGTGGGAGGACATGATGGTTACTTGACGGACTACAGGACACAAATTCCACTGATGGTGACATTAAGCTTAGATCAGTCCTTACACTTAGTAAGAAAACTCTCTACCTTTGCCTATTTTTATATCGGTATACGTGATGTGTAATTAGGTTATGAAGTTTCCAGCTCCCGCCCCTTTTACCGACTTCACTCTTCTTCACTTCAGATAAAAAAGCTGGTCCAGTTGGATTTCAACAAGGGACAATCTTCTTTCAGCATAAGGAAAAACCTACCCTCCTTCGTTAAGGGGGGGGAGCAGGGTTTTCCTTATATTGACGGAAAGAAGATTACCCCATATTGTGATCTGTCCAGTGAAGATTGACCGGATTACAGATCTGATGTGAATATTATTGACATCTGTAAAAGGGGCGGGAGGGGAAATTTTATAACCTAATTACACAACAAGAATACTGATATGAAAACTGGAAAAAGGTAGAGAGCATTATTACTAAGTGTAAGGACTGATCTCAGCTTCATTTATCCTGAGACATTATTATCTCTTTAAAGGGATATAAATGTTTCATAATAAAAGCAGCTCTGATTAATCTTCATAGTATTTGGGCCTTGGAGAGTGTTATATCAATACTGTCAGAGTTGTAGTTCAAGAGTAATTGAATGATAAATATCCCGCTCTCGCCCCTTCTACTGATGTAATATTGCTCAGCTTAGAGCAGCAGGGAGTATCCAGGTAGATTGCAGAGACAGACAATCTTCAATCAAGATAAGGGAAAAAGCTGAAAAACCTGTCAAGGGGGGCAGGGTTTTCATTGTTCTCACAGTAAGAACATTGATCCTTGCTGTGAGCTGTCTGGTCTATGGACTGGATTCCACATCTGAGGGGAGGTGGCTTACACTAGGTAAAAGGGGCGGGAGGGGGAAACTTTATCATTAAATTACTCTTGAACTACAACTCTGACAGTATTGAAATAACACTCTCTATGGCTCAAATACTATGAAGATTAATTGGAGCTGCTGTTTTTGTGAAACATTACTATCACATTAAATGGATCTTTGCATTCTGCCTGCATCATTTTGAAATATCTGCCAGAAGATGTCATGTCCGCCTCCACAACATATAAGACTGATTGAACATATGGTTTTGTTCAAGGGATAAGAAGGGCAAAATTCATGGGGGCCCTTAGGAATTTCTGTCCATATTAAGGATTGAGGTATGTTATTATTAGGAGGTATCACTTTAAGAACAGCTTTTAGTAGACAGTGCTTGCACAAATGGGGTTGCTCTCGATTTGTATTTGGCTGCTGTGTGGTTAACCCTTTGAGTGCCAGAGGAGTACACAACACATTGCTCTCCAATGTGTTGCATACCCCTCTGGCACTCAAAGGGTTAACAAGACATCGATATCTCCTCCCACAAAGTACTGGGAGCCATGTTCGTGTTACTGTGTTCCTAGCTGTTGTTACAAATGTGTTACAATGTAACGGCTGGAATAAAGCGGAACTTGGTGTGTGGCTATTAAATTAATAAAGTGTCGGCAAGCAGCTTCTCTGATTTAATATTGATTTTTATTGTTTTTGTGTAGGAATGGAAACTGTGATAAATAAGCAGTAGCATTTGCCGAAATGTGTTTTCACAGGCTTAAAGGTATGAAAACATTTAAAGGGATAGCAATACTTCAATGTTACTATCCCCCATCTTGTATCCCTTAAAAAAACTGAATTAAATGAGCCCAGTGGCATCTCTCAAACCTTTATGGTTTGAGAGATATCCGCTTTCAAAGTTTTGCTTTTTTCTCTCTCCCATGACGTCAGCGTTCTACCTGATAGCAGGGGAATCCAGGCCCTATGCAAGCGGAGGCTCTTCAGCAGAGCCGAGATCGCGTTATGTAAGAAGAAATCCTTCACTGAAATGGTCTTCTACGTGTGGTTAACCAAGTATACATAGAAGACTATTTAAGTGAAGGATTTCTTCTTCCATAATGCGATCTCGGCTCTGCTGAAGAGCCTCTGCCGGTCCCGGGACCAGATTCCCCTGCTGTCAGCTAGAACGCTGACATCAGGGGAGAGAGAAAAAAGCAAAATTTTGAAAGCGGATATCTCTCAAACCATAAAGGTTTGAGAGATGCCACTGGACTCATTTAATTCAGGTTGCAAGATGGGGGATAGTAAAATTGAAGTTTTACTATCCCTTTAATATGTAAAAAAATATATATTGTATGGTTTAGGGATTGTCCTGCTAAGTAAAAATAAGGGTACTCCAACTGTTGAAAGGTGTGTTGATCAAACGTTGTTGCAGTTCAAACTTGCATTTTTTTGGGGGGTGTAGTACCTCCATGACCTGAAATACTACAGTGGCACTATTGCTACACCATCCTATGGACAGCTTTGGTCAGCTGACCATAAAACTCCATAGACTGGTGTAGCAACAGTGCCACTGTAAAAGTTTAGGCCATGTAAGTACCGCACTAAAAAAATGTAAGTTTGAGCTGCAACACCTTTTGAATAAAACATCTCTCAGCAGTGGGTGTACGCTTGTTTTACTCAGCAGGATAAAGCAGAAATATGTATATTTTTTTCCATATTTAGCATTACTGTCCATTTTACAAACGAGGGGGCCACCACGGTCAGCTTTAAGCCTTTGAGTACCAGAAGGGTATTGAATGCATTGGCGACCCCTCTGGCACTCAAAGGGTTAAGACCCACTCAAAGTCCATGAAGCTGATGTACTGATACAAACTGGAGTAATTCTGGGGCACACCATCCGTGTCGTAGGGGAGAAATAAAAGTTTCCAAAGACTCCAACTCATATGAATGGGGTTTTAAAGGGATAGCAATGTTTCACAAAAACAGCAGCTCCAATTAATCTTCATAGTATTTGGGCCATGGAGAGTGTTATCTGTTTTTGTGAAACATTACTATCCCTTTAACTCCTTGAATACTAGATAGGTCTCTAACACATTGTGGAGCAATGCGTTGGAGACCTCTCTAGCATTCAAGGGGTTATATGCCCTTTTTACAGCAATGTGAATTTTTATTTGTCCCCTATGGTAAATCCTGTTCCTTTTAGTAGATCATCGCTGCTGTTCCCTACATACACAAAGAGAAAGAGCAATTCTAGATCCAACCAGCAACACAACAGAAACCAAAAAATTCCCCAAACTCCCATTGATTCAAACGTCTTTTAACCCCTTAAGGAGCCATGATGTGCCATGATAATTTATCATTCAGTAACTCTTGAACTACAACTCTGACAGTATTGAAATAACGCTCTCCATGGCCCAAATACTAAGAAGATTAATTGAAGCTGCTTTTTTTGTGAAACATTACTATCCCTTTAAAACCCCATTCATATGAGTTGGAGTCTTTGGAAACTTTTATTTCTCCCCTACGATACGGGATACTATCCCTTTAAGTGATGTCATTATTTAGAAATATAAGTTCTTATGAGACTCACTGCCAGACGACAGAGCAGACATCTTGCCGAAGAGGGATCTGTCTGTCTACGCTGTCCATCCCTGTCTCCTCACTGATTGGCAAATAACCCAAGTGGGAGTTGGATTGTACCACACGGTACAGACAGGGATGGACAGCGCAGGCGCACAGATCCCTCTTCGGCAAGATGTCTGCACTGTCTTCTGGTGGTCAGTTTCATAAGAACTTATATTTATAAATAATACCAGCACATAGTAAGGATTTTAACAGTATTTCAATGCTTACCGCTATACTACGAATTAATTGGGGGGCACTTAGATAGATTCCGCTTTAATATTTTGATAAAGAACAGAAACAGTCTTACAGCCATTTTAATGCTTCTTTTCCCATTAATCCTTTCAGTACCAATGCAGAGCAAAGCGTTGCGTACCCCTCTGGCGCTGAAAGGGTTAACTCCACTTTTATAACTCTCCCCCCCCCCTTGTTCTTAATTAGGTATCCAAACAATGGCGGAACCGTCTTCTAGTCACTGGATTTTGCATAATCTTCTGCCTGGGTTTGATTCAGTCTCCGGTCTCCCTGCTCCGTGCCCATTTTCACCAGCATTCCTTCTGGTTTATTCCGCAACTGGGTTTGTTGGTTCACAAGCGGGTGATGGAAAAAGCATTGAAACGCAAAGGATAAGAAGCAAAGCTAAGCTGAGCCAAGCAAAAGCACCAAATCCGGGTCACCCCCTCCTCAGTCTGCTATCCCAGGGTGATCCGGTTCTCCGCAGTTCTTACCGTGATCTGGGAGAGTGAATCCCCCATCCTGGTGGGAGGGACAGGGCAGTGAGACCAGAGTTTAAACCCCAACCAGGCAGAAGTTCAACGTGGATAACAGAGAGCTCGCCCCTAGTAGGGAGAGTCGACTTGTCCTGCTCACACTCCAATAAGAGATGTTACACTTTCTAATAACCACTAACCTTACTGTGGCCAGTAAATCCTAATGGCCCCTAAGAATTTTTTTGCTCACAAGATAATATTTTCAGTCGGTCCTGAATATCATGTCCATGGAGGGAGAAATGACAAGTTTCTCCCAGGATCACTGGACACAACTCTGCACATGATCTTAACCCTTTAAAGGGGATCTCTCACCTTATTCAACATTGACTTCCTATTGTAGTTTAAAGGGATAGTAATACTTCATTTTATCTTTATTTTATTTTGTAGGCATTAAAAAAACATGAAGAACGATATAAGTCTTATCTCTCAAACCTTTATATCGTTCTTCATGTTTTTTTAATGCCTACAAAATAAAATAAAGATAAAATGAAGTGAAGCTGTAATGCTTTTGTATTTTTATTTTTAACCAAGTAGTTGCTGACATATACGCTTTTAAAGTTCTCCTAGGCACGTCAGTTGCTCTCAGGCTGCGGGTACAGCTCTAGCCTACAGCCTGTCAGTCTTGTTCATTTCCCCTCCCCATGTGATACCTCCCCTACTCCTCCTGCTCTGATGACAGAGGAGGACTGCATATGACCCAGCTCGCTTTCATGCATAAGCGCATCCAGGTCAATGTTTATGCATAGACGCGCTCCGCCCTTTATAATGAGTGCCAGTCCGCTTGCCTCTTTAGTTAGACATTAAACTAAGTCACTGCTGAATAAGGTGAGATGTCCCCTTTAAGGACCAGAGGGGTGTGAATGGCTTTGCAAAGAAAAGCATTGCACACCCTTCTGGCCCTTAACCCCTTCAGGACCAGCTGCGCACGCTCGCGGCAGGCAATTTGGAGATTCAACTCTGGGCTCCCCAAACGGAGTGCAGCCGCGTGGGGAGCCCTGGAATCCTGGATGGTTCTGACACGTCATGGGTCCTTATAGCACGTCCAACCCATGGTGTGCCAGGACCGTCATGGGTTCTTAAGGGGATAGTAATACTTAAATATTACTAATCCACATATTGTAGCCATGGTAAAATGAATTTAATTGTTCCCAGTGTCATAACCGAACGCAAAGTTCCCCATCCCTCCCCCTTCCCTGAAGTCAACTTTCTAGCTGACTGCAGGGATATCCAGTCTTATTTGCATCAGGTGGCTCTGCACCAGAGCCAAGATCTTGTTAGTGAAAAAGAATTATTTCACTGAAACGGTCTTCTATGTGTGCTTGCAAACCAAGCACAAACCAAGCACACGTAGAAGACCGCTTCTGTGAAAGAATTATTTTTATAAAAGCAATCTCGGCTCAGCTGCAGAGCCGCAAGCCTGTCATACGACAGACTTCCCCTGCAGTCAGTACAACGCTGACTTCAGAGAAGGGGGAGGGAGGGGGGGAACTTTGCCTTCGATTATCTCTCAAACCATAAAGGTTTGAGAGATGACACTGGGGACAATTCAATTCTTTTTACCATAGCTACAATATGAGGAATAGTAATATTTAAGTATTACCATCCCTTTAAGGGGTTAAAGGATTTAGTACGCTCATGCACTTTGCTGCAGTTTGAAAAACTGTCAGCAACTGTCATGTCCACTTCCACGGATCCGACATCCAGGACTGTTTGAAGACGTTTTTTAACAAAGACACAAGAACCAAATTCTTAGGTGCCATTAAGACATTCTGGCCATAATTAACCCTTTGAATGCCAGAGGGGGTGCACTCCAAGGGTTAAGGCAAGATGGGCGTTACTATTCAGAGATGTTACTTCTCCTTTAACACTATGGGACATGATTAATTCTACACAGTAGATACAAATCAATAATGCAAAAAACAAATAATACATCACCTTCCCAAAAAGATTACATATTTTTTTAATCTTCTTTAAAAGTACACCTTGCAGTCTGCATATTTGAAAGCTTCATTACAAACTGCCTGTGTGTCACATTAGCCCAAAGACCAGCAATTGCACAGTTTAAGAGACAATCATATATGATACTGTATGTTATGTATGCTAATTGAGGCACCCATATGGTATCAGTGACATTTAATATGCTAATGATGCATTTTCAGTGATATTATATACACTAATAAGCAATACCAGGAGACTATCACTTTTCCCAGAAAAGTGTGAATATTTCCAAAACTGTACATCTGCTGGACGTTTAGGTAACATGAAATATATGAAGTTCTGAATGAAGTTTAAAAAAAAAAAAAAAATATATATATATATATATATATATATATATCAGTGCAACAGGTCCACTTTAACCCTTTCAAAGCAATGCATTCCGTACCCCTCTGGCACTGAAAGGGTTAAACCGCTTGGATGTTAGAGACATCTCCAGTACACTGCTATGCAATGCAATGGAGATGTCTCTAGCAGCCAAGGGATTTAAAGGGGAACTAATATACCAAATAAAGTTCCCCCCACCAACAATTACCCATCCAGCGATTAGATGAATAGTAGTATTCGCCCGAATAATTATTGCGTTATAGAGAAATCCTACTGCTGCCAAGACTGACGGCCAGGCAACAGCGCATACATCTTTGCTTAGAGATATCTGTGCAACCTCGCTGTCAGTTCCGGTCTCCTCTAGGAGGCGCTGCATGATACCTTAACCCCTTTAGGACCAGCTGCGCACGCATGTTGCGGTCAATTAAGGACCACAGAGCTTTTTTTTTTTTTTGACACATCCGATTCCAGACTCCCCGAACGGCGTGCAACCGCACGGGGAGGCCGGAATTCTGACGGTGCTCAGATTCCTCTAAAGTGCTGTTGCCTGGCTGTCAGTCTTGGCAGAATTAGGATTTCTCGGTAACGTGGTAATTATGCTGGAGAATACTACTATTGTTCAGCTAATCGTTAGATGTCTAATCGTTGGGGGGGACTTTATTTGGGGTGATAGTTCCCCCATAAGCTAAACTGGTGCAATTCTGGAGCAATTCAAATGTACAGAAAGGAAGACATTACTCTCCCCAATGATTTAATGGGTTTTAACCCCTTGGATGTTAAAGAGTAGTCCAACGCATTCCTTTGCAAAATGATAGTGACCTCCCTAGTATTCAAAGGGTTTACAGCCCAATTTATATCAATGGATGTTTGTGAAATTGTTACTCGTTCTTTATGGTGCAATTGCTTTGAAACGGAAATTGCACCTACATAATGGTTCTTGCTGATCCCTCGCACTCTTGTGTTGCGGACCTGTTACCTTGAAAAGGAACGTTCACCCCAAAGCAAGTTAAAGAGATAGTAATGTAAAAAAAAGGATTAACTATATGGTAGATACAATTAAAAGAGTACTTGCACTTTTTCGTATCTCCCAAACCGTTGTGGTTTGAGAGATATAGGAAAATAAAGTTCTCCACTCCGCTTGACCATTATTTAAAAATTTATTATTTGGAGACGCATCTCCAGGCATCTTGCTGAAGAGACATCTGTGCTCTTGCGGTGTCCGCCCCTCTCTGTACCTTAAGGTACAATGCAATTCCCCCTAACCAATCAGTGGGGAGACAGGGACAGACAGCGCAGGCACACAGATGCCTCTTCAGCAAGGTGTCTGTGCTGTCGTCTGCAGGTGAGTTTACGAATAACTTAGCTTTCTAAATAATGCCGGACCTCATTATCAAAGGGTTTAAATGCATTTTGCTATAGTAAAAATTAATTGGGGGGCACTTTTGTATAACTGATAGTTCTGCTTTAAATAAAACCAGTTGGTACAGAGCTTCAAGTGCTTAATACCACATGATTCTGTGTGTATGAGTGTATGCGCTTGTGTTGGAGAGTGTATGAGTGTGTGTGTGTGTGTATGTATGTTGGAGAGTGCATGTGTGTGTGTGTGTATGTATGTTGGAGAGTGCATATGAGTGTGTGTGTATGCATATGTTGGAGAGTGTATATGAGCGAGTGAGTGTGTATATGTGTGTGATTGTATATAGGGGTGTTTGTGTGTATTTGTTTATGAGTGCACGCATACATAAGATGACCACTCCTGTCATGTGTGGCCCTCACACCAAAATATTTACCCACTCCCTACTCTCCATGAAGTCTGTAAATGTAAAAAGTGTGCAACTCAACCTTATCTGGAAAACACTGCAACAAATCTTTGCAGGTACAGTTGAGTTTCAGACTTTTCTTATAGACTACAGGTACGGGCAACTTATGTCACTGAGAGAGATAGAAAAAGAAAATACAAAATAACCGATTTAATTAGAGGAAAATCAGATGAAGAGATAAAAGACATTAGTAGGTACAGGGAACTTATGCCACTGAAAGAGAAAGAAAGAAAATACAAAATAGCTGATTGAATTAGAAGAAAATCAGGTGAAAAAGGTAAAAATCATACAAATCATTAATGCATAAAATAAAACATCACAATTCCTTAGAGACACACTTGCACTATTATGTCTTTAGGGCAACTTTCTGACTGATTGCATATAAATTACACATATCCATAGCGTTAACTTGAGTATTACATTACTAATGAATACACTCCCCTCCAGGCATTCAATGGGCAAAACAGCAACAGGTTAGTTTTTGGCAGAACAGTAATAACCTATCAAGCACACAGGGTATAGTGATAAGTTAACCAGATGTAATTTAGGAAACAAAATTAAGCATGACTTACACTTACAGGAACCTGCCATATAATACTTTAGTGGTTGTCAAACTATGTTCAGTGCAACCCTAGGGTTCTCTGAAGAATTACAAGATATATCATGGAATACGTGTAAATAATGGAGGATAGTGGAACAAAGCTGGGGTGGTAGACAGTATCCCCTTTAAATCAATGGAAAGGCTAGAGTGTCAGTGTATGTGTGTTTTTCTGTGACAGTGGCTGAAGTGTAAGATAGTATTCCCTTTAAAGGGATAGTAATATTTCACAATAAAAGCAACTCCAATTAATTTTCATAGTATTTGGGCCATGGAGAGTGTTATTTTAATACTGTCAGAGTTGTAGTTCAAGAGTAATTGAATGATAAAGTACCCCCCTCCCACCTCTTTTACTGATGTAACACTGCTCACCTCAGAGCAGCAAGACTGTCTGGATGGATCGCAGACAGAGACAATCTTCAGTTAGCATAAGGAAAAGCCTGTCAAGGGGGGTAGGGTTTTCCTTATGCTCACAGTAAGAAGATTGTCCCTTGCTGAGATCTGTGTGGTCCCAGGACCAGATTCCACATCTGAGGGAAGGTGGCTTACTCTAGGTAAAAGGGGCGGAAGGGAGATACTCTCCAAGGCCCAAATACTATGAAGATTAATTGGAGCTGCTTTTTTCTGAAACATTTCTATCCCTTTAAGTAACTGAAAAGGCAGAGTGTCAGGCAGTATGTGTTGTTATATGGCGATCAGTGGACAGTGGAACAAGGCAGGGGTGTCAGACAGTATGTGTGTGTGTGTTTGTGTGTGTGGTTCTGGGACTATCAGTAGAAGAAGGAAGTAAAATCCTGCCCCACTACATTCGTGGGCAGGGTTTTCATTATACTGACAGACACAGTATTGTCCCTTGCAAAGAGCTAATCAGAGATGCTCAACCAGGAACGAGCCTGCCCTCAAAGTATCCTACCCAGGGTGCAATCTATTGTCCCTTGTTGCAATCTGTCCGGTCAAGTGAACGGCTTTCGGATCTGAAGGATCTCTGCTTGACGTAATGGAAAGGGGCGGGAGGGGGGATCTTTTAAATTAAATTTGAAGAAGAATATGAAGGTAACAAGATTTAAAAATATGCTATGCATTATGACAAATTAAAGCAGAACTTCCACCTTGTATAAAGTCATCCTCCAATAATTAAACATATGGCAACTAGCTTCATAATACTTCTATTACCTCTCAGAAGTGCCAGATTCTAAAGTGATCCTTAATCTTCCGAGACCAGAATCCAGGCATCAGCGCAGACATCTTCCCTTAGAGACGTCTTCTTGCCTGCGCTGTCAGTCCTGGTCTCCTCTAAGAGGCATTGCACTGTGCCATAAGGCACCGGAAGGGACTGACGGTGCAGGCAGCACTAACCTGGCCGTCAGTCTCTGAAGATTAAGGATCACTTTAGAATCTGGCACTACTTCTGAGATCTAACAGAACAGTGGTTCTCCAGTCCTCTGGAACCATTAACAGGCCAGGATTTGATGATTCCCTTGTTAGTGCACAGGTGAGTTAATCATTGTGAATGAGCCTCTGATCATTACACCTGTGTTATAGAAGAAAAATCCCTAAGTCCTGGCCTGTTAGTGGGTCCTGAGGACAGGAGTTGAGAACCACTGTAATAGAACTATTATGAAGCTAGTCGCCTTATTTTTAATTATTGGAGGGGGACTTTATACAAAGTTCTGTTTTAAAATGAACAATCCTTTACAGAGTTTTTTGTTTGACATTTCTATATCTTTAAACCGATGGCAATTTTCATTTCTGCTCTATGATGCAGTTACTTTGCTTCAGAATTACTCATCTATTCATTCTGCATAAGGCCATAAAAATATAATAATACCCAAAAATAATGGTAGACCCCACTGCTGGATGATGAGGTTGAACACCTCTGGATGCAGCTCCCACTTCCCGCTGTCCACTGTCTGTCGACTGAGGAAGTCTGCCAGGATGTTATCTATGCCAGGAATATGAAGTGTGAAAATAGCAGGGACATGCTTCTCTGCCCATTATAAAATAGCCTTGATCTCTAACCAAGCTGCGAGACTGCTTGTTGATGTAGGCTACTGTTGTTGCATTTTCCAACTGCACCCTTAACGGGCAGTCCTGCAGTGGTCACGTCCAGTGATGTAGGGCATGAAATATTGCCCGAAGCTCCAAGACATTGATGGGAAGGAGAGAGTCTTTCAGAGACCACTGGCCTTGAACACGCAAGTGCACCAGCACCGCTCCCCATCCGGAGAGGCAGGCATCTGTCGTCACTGTGCTCCAAAAGGGGACCAGAAAGGGTCTGCCTTTCAGGAGATTGTTCACATTGAGCCACCTCGAGAGACTCTACTCCACTTGAAGAGGAAGAGACAGGGATCTTTCCAGTAGATCTGGAGGGCCCTTGCAGGCCATGATCAAAAACCTCTGAAGTTCCCTGGTGTGAGCAATGGCAAACGGAACTGCTTCTATGGTGGAAATTAACTTCCCCACCAAGGAGGACAATTTCTTGGCTGGGACCAGATCCTGAGACAGGATAGCTTGGACCTTCAGTGCTATCTGATGAGCCACTTCGTCTGACAGAAAAACCATCCCCCTCTGAGTGTCGAAGAGGAGGCCCAGAAAGACCATCTTCTGAGAAGGAACAAAGTCTGACTTGTCCAAGTTGATGATCCACACGTGATGGGAGAGAGCATGAATGCAGTCCTGCATCTGCTGGTGAAGGAGATCTGAAGATAAGGCCTTCAGGAGGAGGTCGTCCATATATGGAGTCACTCTGATGCCATTCTGATGTAGGACAGAGATCAAGGCTCCCAGGACTCTGTTGAAGACTTGCGGAGCAGTGGTCAGGCCAAAGGGGAGGGCAGAGAACTGTAAATGCCCTCAGTCGCAGGCAAAGCGGAGATACTGCCAACTCTCTGGATGAATGGTTATGTGCAGATAGGCATCTTGAAGGTCCAGAGAGGCCAGAAATTCCCCAGGAGACATGGTAGCTATCACTGTGCGCAGGGACTCCTGGCGGTACTGGGACCTGACCACAAAGGAGCTGAGATCCTTCAGATCCAAGATGGGATGACATCCTTTTTGGAAACTACAAAGAGGTTGGAATAGAATCCCAGAAGGGCCTGTATAGCTTCTTCGAAAAGGTGTCTCTTTTCTGCTCCCAAGGGAGAACGAGAAACAAAGGTCCTTGGAGGAGGAAGGGAGGTGAAGGGAATCCTGTATCCCGAGGCCACCACCTGTAACACTCATGGGTTTGCCACAGAGGCCTGCCAAGCTGAGAGGTAGTGGCGTTGGCGGCCTCCTACCTGCGGGTGGGGACCCGGGTTCGGCGAGTCATGCAGAAGGAGGTTTGGAAGCCTTGGGCTTCGTGGAGGACTTGGCTCTCCATTGCTGCTTAGGCTTGGCGTGAGTCTGCTTGAAAGGAACAAAAAAGCCAATTCCTTTTAACAGGTGCCTTCTTCCTCCGGACCACTGGCAGTTGAGAACTTTTCCCTCCAGTGGCTTCATTGAGGAGATCCTTAAGTTCAGGCCCAAACAAGGAAGAAACCTGAAAAGACAAGGACAGGAGAGCCTTCTTAGAGACCGTGTCAACTAACCAGATTTTAAGCCAAAGAGCCCGTCTGGCTACCACAGACATGGTAGATGCCCTGGTTACCATACAAACAGCATCAAACAAGGCAGCAGAGACATAATGCTGAGCCTCAGCAATGTTAGAGAGAAGACGCAACATGGTCAGAAGTAGTGGCTCCCTGATGGACAACAGAATTGAGCTGTTCAGTCCAAACAGAAACAGCCCTATTCACCCATGTGGCAGCAAAGGTAGGGTGAAGGGCAGAGCTTGCAGTCGCAAAAATAGCCTTGAGAGAAGTCTCAAGCTTCTTGTCAGTCCAGTCTTTCAGAGCAGAAGCGTCAGCCACTGGCAAGGCAGTTGATTTAGAAAGCCTGGACACTGGGGCATCCACTTTAGGGGGTTGAACCCAATGAGTAAGGGCCGCTTCAGAAAATGGACACCAAGCGGTCAAGGGTGCGATTAGGTGGAAAGCAGGCATGGGGCCTAACAGGCTCCTGGAAAACATCAGAGGGAATGTTCAGAGTGGACAACACAGCCTTGATCAGGCCCTCAGTTGAGGGAATGGGGTCCGTCTCCAAGGGGTCCCCAAAAAACTGAGATGAAGGATCAGCTGAACAGTCATCATCATCAGAGTCCACCAATAATTCCTCCTCAGAGGAATCAGACACATTAGGTATACCCAGCGGTTTAGGCAGGGAAGATCTGATGTGGGAGGGGGTCTGCAACGAAGTGAAGACCCCTGGTAAAGTGGATGTAAGTAGTTGTAAGGTGGACAGGAGGTCCCTGGTAGTAGCCTTAAACTCTTGCATCCATATTGGCTCTAGTGCATGGCTGGAGGCCCCAGCAAGGGATTCAGGGCAGAAGTGCATGCTGGGCAAATATGACCTGAGTATTCTCTAGGTAACCCTGATTGACATGAGGAGCAATGAGGGACACAGACACCCCAGTATCCTTAGTCTTAGGTTTAGCCTCAAGGTTGTGAGACATTCTCACAAAGTCAAAATGGTCAAAGTATCAAAACACCCACAATAAAGTGTGTATGATAATTAATACACCCAAAAACACTAAATTAAGACTTATCTGGTAGGCAAAGGGTTAAGCTGCGGAGACGAGAAGGAAAGTCCAAGCCCTGTGTAGGATACTCGATGTGTGAATACACAAAATGGATGCCGTGAAGGGAGCCAATCAGAAACGAGCGAGCGAAGAGGGAGCTCATGGGAAACTTCGTTTCACTGACAGAGTACCCCCAACAGTGCCCAAAGCCCCCTAAAGCCCCCAACATCCCCAGAATGTTGACCAGATGACAGAGCAAGGGAAAACCAACAACATGAGCCATCTCTTACCACGCTACGTGGAGTGGTTGCAGAGATATGTCCCAGACTGTAAAGTCCCATAGAAGTGAATGGAGCAATGGCGTCTATGTGGTAAACGTGCTCCTTATAGGCGCGGAACATAAAGTTAACGAGGTGAATAGCAACATGTAAAACACAAAATGCACACTAATTAAAACACTAGGCCCAAAAAACACTGGTCCCAGTAGGGAAAGTGTCCAAAACCCCCCAAAACGTGCTAGCTACCAACAAAAGGGTTAATTTACCATAGAAACTTGCTCCAAACACCTCACAGACATACAGAATAAACCCAATGAGTGTATGAGTATGTAATAGGAACTCCAATAGAGACCCCTGTGCGGAGGGGAAGTGTGGGACATGTGGACCTCAGCACTCAAAGGGTGCTCACCTTTTTTCAGCAGGTCTTCTGTCTTCAGATTACTATATATCAAGAAGAATCCTCAGTAGGCAACTCCTGGGGAAAGAACTTGAAGCCAATATTTCTCTCCCAGGGCTCAGGTCCACAAAATCACCTGGTAAACTGAGCTATCCACATTTGGGTGATGGGAATTGTCAGTGATGGTAATCCTCCTAATGGTGGTATTTCATTTCTAACAGAAAATAATAAAAAGCTAAAACTATAACAGAACTGTTCTCTTGCTTGTGTCTAGACCAAGGAACAAATCCTACTGGTTGGGGATTGGCTAGCTGCAAGCTAAGGAGAGGAGGTAGGCTCCACCCAGCAGTCACTTCTCAAAATTGTTCCTGCCTATTAATGGGGCTGATCGCCTACCCAAAGTTATCAGTAACTTGTATTGGACGACAGAGAAATGAGAGTGTGAGAGTGTTTGTGTATTTGAGTGTTTGCAGGTGTGTTTGGGAGTGTGTGTTTGGAAATGTGTGTGTGTATGAGGGAGTGAGACGAAGCACTTGTTTGTGTACACTCAGATCATGTTTGCCCTGGGAAAATTCCCCCCACAAATTGTAAATCTGAGAGAGATTTGCCCCCCCCCCCCAGTTAAAGTGTCTTAATGTTAGGCTTCCCCAGGAATCTAATTTGAAGAAAATCTGTTCCACCCCAGCCAGCAGTTGATAACCACTAAAGAATATCATACAAAGGCACATTTTTTAGTAAAATTACTTATTCCGTTTCCTTCTACTGTTTAAAGACAACTACACACCCAATGAAGACCTCTAATTGAGCATTTATAAAATAATTGAAAAATGTGACCATTTTTATAGGATTTTTTCAAGAACAAGTGAAGTAACCAAACAACAAACAGACACAACAGAGTGGAAAAGGGACTCGGCACCACAGGACCTGACATTGGACTACATGGATGCTGATGTACTGGAGCAATTCCGGGGCAAACCAACTGCACCATAGGGGGATACAAACACCATTAACTAAAATGCAGCTTTTAACCCTTTGAATGCTAAAGCATTCAACCCTTTGGATACTAGAGCGATTCCTAGCATTCACTGGGTTAAAGGTTTCATTTAAATCTATGGGACTTGTTATTTGTCCATATGGTGTAAATGGTTTGCGCCACAATTATTTCAGATCTAATCGTCCATCAGTTCATTATGTACTTGGGGTTTCATGCTGTTGAGCATACATACCTTAAAGGAGCAGTAAATGTTTATTATGGAAAAAAAACTAAACATCATATTTTAGGAATTTTCCTATGGAGTAGAACAAGGCTACTGATGGGAGATGCTTTGTTCCAAAGTTGTTACAGCTCTCCGTGTATTAACCCTTCAAACCCCTTGGATGCCAGAGACAGCTCCAAAACAATTTGAAGTAATGCACTGGAGAACTCTTTGGCACACAAGGCGTTAAAGACCAGAGGTGTGTTTGATGCATTGTAAAGGAATGCATTACACACCCTCTGCTCTTTATAGGGTTAAATGGTTAGCAACAGTGCCATCTGGTGCCCAAGTAGTTTTTTGAATGTATTCTATGGGAGAGATGGGCCTCAGGCTATAGTTCCCCATAGACTGTTTCATGAAACACTGACCTGTAATAACTTTTGAGTTATGAATCTCCCAGTTGCTGTTTTCCTCAGTGGGAAAATCCCTACAATATGTTTTTGTATGTTTGTTTATTTCTTAAAAAAAACAAAAAACAAAAAAACTTTATTGATCCTTTAAATCTAAAACACACATTGCTAGTTTGTGAGACAAAACGTCTGACAGGATACAGGAAATTCAGCACACACCCTTACCCTTCTTTCTCCGCACAGAGGCTTGCAAATAGAAAGGGAATTAAAATTATAGGCAGCAAAAAACTCACATCTGATTGAAGCCAATTGACAATTAGCCAAGAATTGTCTGTTCCATTTCCACAACAATTAACATTTCTTTTCTTATTATTATTTTGTTTATGAGGGTCAGAGGTTTGACTGAAATATTTTAGTTCATACAATCTCTTTCTATGATGCAAAAAAAAGTATTATTTGAGAGGTAAATAGTATATATGAAAAAACTTAACAATTTACTTTTTTTCAGTATTACCACATTGGTTTAAAAGGGTTTTAATATCTGGAATGCTAGATAGGTCTCCAAAATATAGCTTTGCAATTTGTTGGATATCTCTGTAACATTCAAAGGTTTACTAGTCCTATTTAAAACAATCGTTAGGTAAAGTTGTAGCACTGATCGTGTTGAGAGCAGCCAATTTGTTCTTGAAGTTATCTCAGGTGAGGCAGCTGAGAGCCTGGCTTGCTCCTCTAAGAACATATCATGTTCTACTGTAAAGGAGAGAAGTGGTATCACCACCCATTGGTACACCTTGGCTAGGCTTTCACGTGTAGAAAGAAAAGCCTCCCTTATCAAGCTCACTTGCAGCCGCTTCAAAAATGTTGGCTCTCAGTTATGAAGATTATGCAACTTCACTAATGAATTAAACAATTCATTAATAATATGAGGAACATATTTTCCCTTAAAGGACATGTCTTAGAAACTGATAGTCCAATAAAGTATCATATCAATAACATGCCATTTTCACATTTATTTTGTATCTGCCACCCACACAAATATGGTATATGAAATTCTACCATCACCTGCACTGAGATCTTAGTTCTACATATCTGATGACTGAAGTAACATTTTTATGGAGATTCTTGCTATTGTAATTAAGTTTAAATATAAGTCAGGCTTCATTTATACCATATTTTAAGAATACTAACTTAAACCTTTGAGTCAAAAGAGTATTAATGAAAGCTCTTCAGAAGGTCTAGAGAAAACAACACATGGATAAGTAACCACTGTTATAGATATTCTGGGGTATATCCTTAAAGCGGAACTTTCAGTTCGTATAAAGTCGCCCTCCAATAATTAAACATACGGCGACTAGCTTCATAATATTTCTATTACCTCTGAGAAATGCCAGATTCTAAAATGATCCTTAATCTTCGAAGACTGACAGCCAGGTTAGTGCTGCCTGTGCAGTCAGTCCCTTCCGGTGCCTTATGGCACAGTGCAATGCCTCTTAGAGGAGACCAGGACTGACAGCACAGTAGCGCAGATGTCTCTAAGACAAGATGTCTGCGCTGATGCCTGGCTTCTGGTCTCCGAAGATTAAGGATTACTTTAGAATCTGGCACTTCTGAGAGGTAATAGAAGTATTATGAAGCTAGTCGCCATATGTTTAATTATTGGAGGGCGACTTTATATTAAGTGAAAGTTTTGCTTTAAAGGGATAGTAATACTTAAAATGTAAAAAAAAATATGTTGTAGAGTTTACCCCCCTGAGTAAAACAAGAGTAATAATCCCACTGCTGAAAGGCGTTTCATTCAAAAGTTATTAATTTTCAAAGTTGAATTTTTTTAGGTGCAATATCACAGTGGCCTGAAATTGTACAGTGGCGCTGTTGCTACACAATCCTATGGACAGCTCTGGTCCTGGGACCATAAATCTCCATAGGTTGGTGTAGCAACAGCGCCACTGTACAATTTCAGGCCACTGTGATATTGCACCTAAAAAATTCAACTTGGAAAATTAATAACTTTTGAATGAAACACTTTTCAGCAGTGGGAGTACTCTTGTTTTACTCAGGGGGATAAACCCTACAACATATTATTTTTACATTTTAAGTATTACTATCCCTTTAAATTGAAGGTTGATATTCCATACAGAATAAATGTGAAAAGGTATCCCTGTTCACAAGGCACATCTGAAACCCAAAACAGGGAAACTTAAATGAGATATGAACAGAAATATACATTATAAAATCAGTATGACATAAATAAAAATGTGCCAAACCTCATTTAGCAAAACTGGTATGAAACAAAAATATTAAGATAAGATATCAGGTGTGCTGGCCTGCTAAGACTATTGGGTGACCGAAAGGAAAAAAAAGGATTATAAACTGAACGAGTCCAGTGCCAAAAAACCTACACGAGGAAGCCAGCACCACCAGAAACCCAACCAAAAAGAATAAAAATAGGAGATACTCCCAGAAACACAAAATTGATAAATAAATAATGCTAGTAATTACAAAATTGTGCAGACTAGTGACCTAATTCTAAAACAGTCTTTGTGTTTGTAATATTTCATTTGGAACTTTAAAAACATATATGTGCAAAATTACAGTCTTACTTGAGCTTCCTTATAACAATGATGATAATAAATATGATGATTAAATGACAAGATTAAACTAAATGATGAAAATGAATAAACTTGATAATGCCAATGAATGCATACAATGGCTGCTATGAGTCAAGTCCTGTTACTACGTAGGTCATTTATTTAAGTGTAGTTGACTGTGATGTTACTCAAATCTGTGTACTTCTGGGCTAGTCCTGGGGTCACTTGGAAGATCAGATATGTGAAAAGAAAAAAAAAAGAGAGCACAGTGCACCAGAATACCTAAGTGTAGTAGGTACAAAATGTATTAAAGGGATAGTAATACTTCGTTTTATCTTTATTTTATTTTGTAGGCTTTAAAAAAACATGAAGAACGATATAAGTCTTATCTCTCAAACCTTTATGGTTTATGAGATATGCACAAGCAAAGTGTCTCCTCCTGTCCCTGTTACCTAGTGGAAGCCATCTCTTCTCAGATGTGGAATCCAGTCCATAGACCAGACAGATAACAGCAGGGGACAATCTTCTTCCTATGAGAACAATGAAAGACCTGCGCCTTTGACACGTTTTTCATGTTTTTCCCTTATCTTAATTGAAGATTGTCCTTCTCTGCAGTCTACCTGGGCACCTCCCTTCTGATCTGGCTGAGCAGTGTTACATCAGTAAAAGGGGTGGGAGGGGGATACTTTGTCATTGAATTACTCTTGAACTACAATTCTGACAGAATTAAAATAACACTCTCCAAGGTCCAAATAATATGATGATTAATTAGAGCTGCTTTTATTATGAAACATTACTAGCCCTTTAAGTGTAGTTGACTGTGATGTTACTCAAATCTGTGTACTTCTGGGTTAGTCCTGGTGTCCAATTGGAAGATCAGATAAGTGAAAAGAAAAAAAGTGAGCACAGAGCACCAGAAGACCTAAGTGTAGTAGGTACAAAATGTATAAAGAAAAAAAATAAAGCAAATGAAACCTGCCCATAGATTACAACAATAGAGCAAAAACAAAACTAAAAAGGTAGAGAAAAATAAAAGGGATTAAAAACAATATATCAAAACTGGGACTAAACAGAAAAACAAGAATTCCATATAATAATTCGCTAAAACGAGTGTAACGACGAAGTCATGCGCAGTAGAGACTGTCCTCGCCGCGGCTCATACAGAGCTGGGCGCTTCTTCGGCCGCGGCGTGGGCAGTCTCTACTGCGCATGACTGCCCAGCGACCGGCTGGCAGTGGCACTGTGGCCAGTGTAATGGGCTCTTCAACTAGTACTAAATAAAAACTGAAAAGATATGCATCAAAAGCATATATTTCAGTAAAAGAAGGACCATAATGTACATCTCTAAAAGATCAGGGTGACGTATCCATAAAGTGCTAAGACCACATGTTTGAAATTGGTAGAAGTGTGACTAGCGGGACGGGTGAATGATCCTCTAGGAACAGCCCTAAGAAAGATGAACAGTAATAATTAAATAATGTGGGTAAACAGAAATCCCCCAACAGGAAGTGCACTTACAAGAATCTGTCGTTATGCTTATAAATTTCATACACAGATCAGCAATGATTCCTTGTGTCTATATGTTGGTCTCGCCAGAATTATTCTTTTAGCTTGTCTCTCATCCAGAAACCCCTAGTTGCATCTGTTCCCTCTCTTTTCCATGGCTTCTTGTTCCGTCTCTTCCAGATGTTGAACTCTGTCCCCCATCTCAATGGATGTATTTCTATCTTATACAGGAGTACTTCTTTCTCCTTTCTCTTTATAACAATCTCTGATTGATTGAAGACCAACAACTTTGGGGCTGTTAGCTGCCCCTTCATCAGGATCATAATGAAGTATAAAAGGAGGAAGCCATTTCCAATAACCTATTCAAGTTATATACAATCTCTCCATCCAAGAGAAAGAGTCTGCATTTGCTCAACAACCAAGAAACCCTTGTTTTCAGGTGGGGAGTGGCATTGTCATACAAAACAGGACCAATTATATCTAAGAAGCTAGAAGAGTTTTGGGTGGCCCTGAATTCTATGAATACCTCATAAAGAACCCGGGTCCAATTTATATAAGGAAAGCTACGACATCATGACCACAGAAGCAGGAAAGGTATCCTATATAAACACAAGTTTTCATTTCTCGTCATCAAAAATGGGGTTACACCACTGTACTAGAACATTCCTCAGATATAAAAAATATGTGAACCATCAGGGAGGCCGACTATATCAGTAATCAATTCCCTGACCAGCAATGCATCACAATACATTGATTCTTTCCTCCACCTATATGTGAAGAATTTGGCATCTGACATCAAATATTCTACTCATATTCTGAATAAACTGAAAGCAATAAAGTAGAATAAAGTGTACTTATGGGTAATGTGTGATGTAACACCCCTCTGATCTATCATCAAACATTAAGCACGTATTGTGGCGGTGGATTACTATTTGAGGAAGGATAAGACTCTACCAACAGAACAAGCTGACTTCATCTTAAATATAATTTAATTTATTCTCAATAATAATTACTTCATGTTTAAATATGTCCATTAACTCCAAATATGTGGTACTGCTATGGAAACAAGGTTCATTCCCATTTCCACCAATCTATTCATGGTGTTCTGGGAAGAGACCCATGTGTGGGTAGATAAGGGGCAAATCTTGTAATATATGCATGCCACACTGATAACATTTGGAGAGGAGGAGGAGAAGGTCTCACAGAATTCATCAAGTCCATAAATACAAACAACCCGGGCCTGATGTTCACTTACACAAAGTTCCACTTCGGTTATCTTCCTCGATTTGGAGATAAGTAGTACACTGGATGAAAGGATCAGCTTCAACACCATTACAAACCAGTAGTTCTAAATGGGCACATTGAAGCTACTATTGGACACCATCAAAGCTGGCTGACTCATGTACCATACATCCAGTTTCAGAGATTAAGAAAGGAATCTTTCATATGATTTGTCTTCAAGAAACAGGTGGAAAAGTTGAAAGAAAGATTCATAGAGCTGGGGTACAACATAAAGGTTGTGCAAAAAGGCACTTGATAAAGCCAAGATAACAACTGTTGATGGACAAAGAAGAAAGAAAAAAGAACTAGTGGAGGGAAGAAAGACGAAAAAACTGAGCATACCATGTATCACTCAGTATACAAATAAATAATAATAATAATATACTATACCTCTACATCCAGACAAAGGCAACAGATCATTTGTAAACAGTGGAAAATCTTGTGAGGTGATACAATATTGAGACAAGTACTACTGAAAAAGTCAGAATTTGTGTACAGAAAGGTAATGATGTAAAACATGAATTAGCACCATCAATGATCAACGGGAAGAAATATAAATCAGAGTGGAGAAATGTAACAAGTAGGTCACCAATAGCAGGCAACTTTACATGTAGACACCCTCAATGTATATTACCTGTAGTCATATGAAAAATCAACAAAAAACGTATACTTCAAAGAGTACAATAGATACTTTCCGTAGGAAACATTACATCAATTGTAATACTAAATATATTGTTTGTTTATCTATATCAGTAGTAATACACAATACGTTGTTTATCTATTGGAATGGAAGTCTGGAATTCAATACACAGGACAAAATCCCAAACAGATTCCTAGAACATTGTAACAATATTCTTAAAGGAAACAGAAAGCACTCAGTACCGAGACATTGCGATAGTTGTCCATCATATACCTTCGATACGGATGCTTGCATAACAGAGATCCCACACATACCATCAATCATAAGACAAGAAATTAGATACGTGAGACAATTAAAGGGACAGTAATGTCCCAAAAAATTGTTTATAGTTTTGTAGAGCTGAAGCTAATAAACTAAGTGCAACAAACCCTATCTCTCAAACCGCTATGGTGTGAGAGATATAGGGATTCAAAGTTCCCCCTCCCTCCCCTTCTCCTGGTGTCAGCTGTAAAGCTGACAGCAGGAGAATTGAGTCGTACGACTCGAGGAGGCTCTGCAGCAGAGCTGAAATCGCGTTATTGCTAAAGAATTCATTCATTGCAAAGGTCTAAAAAGTGTGCCCGGTTTGCAAGCAAACTTTGTAGACATTACCAATGAATTAATTTTTTTTAAGTAACGTGATTCTGACTCTGCTGCACAGCCGCCTGCTGGGCTTGGACCGGCATCTCCTGTTGTCAGCTAGACACTGACATCAGAAGGGGAGGGAGGGGGGAACTTTGAATCCCTATATCTCTCAAATCATAGCGGTTTGAGAGATAGGGTTTGTTGCACTTAGTTAATTAGTTTCATCTCTACAATTAGCTCTACATTAGTGTCCCTTTAAAACAAGAGAGTTTCTGACTACTTAGGATAGACATATCAACAGAGGAACTGGGCCTTTGGTGTCTCTAACCATTTGCTTGAGGATATCGTCTGCACATTTTGTCCTACAGACACCTTCATGTACAGCTGCCAATTCATTCTGTTAATACCTTTCAGTATACTTTTTAGGGGAACTTGGTAACATCCCATGGTTAGAGGGGTCTAGTTGATAGGAATTCTCTTGGGGTAAATCACATGTAATTATTACTCATTCTGATTTCTCTATCATAGAAGTACAGATCAGAATTACTAATTCTTTTCTACTCCATTTCACAAGACCTTACATTAATCACTCGATAAGACACGTATTATTAATGTTCCCAGGGAGGTCTTCCTGGTGGATATTATCACCACTCTTAAGTACAGATGTAGATCCACCAGATTTGAGGACTTTATCCTATTGATATTGTTAAATATATATATATCTCTTCTGATTATCAAGTCAACTCTCACATTGCTATTCTGTATATAGGGCCAAAAGAGCTTCTTGTGCTGATATGATATTCAGTGTTGGTGGCACGAATTAGTATATTAGATACCTAGGTTTATCCTCACTAGTTTATTTCAAGTGTCACTGAGGCACTCTTTAGTCTTTTATAGCCTCCATTTATAGGTAGGATATCCGTCCTATACAATAGTCCAGCCCACGATTATATTTTAATCATTTATAGCCACAGCCATTTTAATTACATGGTTAAAAAGAGCTCTCTAGCTAGTGCTGCATTTTATATACTTTTCTTGGTTTATTCTTATACAGTTGTGATGTTCGGTATTTTTAATTATTTGGATCCTACGCAAACATTATTTCTCTGGCAGTTTCAGATGTCTCGATGTTAAAGGAGTAGTAATGTTTCAAAATAAAAGCAGATCCAATTAATCTTCATAGTATTTGGGCCATGGAGAGCATTATTTCAATACTGTCAGAGTTGTAGTTCAAGAGTAACTGAATGATAAAGTATCCCCCTCCCGCCCCTTTTACTGATGTAACACTGCTCACCTCAGAACAGAAAGGTGGTGTCCAGATGGCTTGAAGTGAGGGACAATCTTCAATTAGCATAAGAGAAAAACCTTAAAAACCTGTCAAGGGGGGCAGGGTTTTCATTGTTCTCACAGTAAGAAGATTGCCCTTTGCTATGACCTGTCTGGTCCCAGAACCACATTTCTCAACTGAGGGGAGGAGGCTTACACAGGTAAAAGGTGCAAGAGGGGGATACTTTATCATTCAATTACTCTTGAACTACAACTCTGACAGTATTTAAATAACACTCTCCATGGTTCAAGTACTAGGAAGATTCGTTGGAGCGGCTGTTTTTGTGAAAAGTTACTATCCCTTTAAGTATAAGACTTGATACAATGTAAATAACTTAAATAATAATTGTCAAGAAAGATCTGAGTGACTCAAAATCCCAGACTGCTGATTAGTCAATGAATCTGAAAACAGATGTCCCTCCAGGACTGGAGTGCTCTTTTTTTTTTTTTATAGATCATTGTGATCCTGACAAAGGGGTTGCTAATAGCCCTTAAATGAGTTGCTCTTCACATCAATAAGAGATTGATATAAAGAGAAAGGAGAAAGAACGACTCCTGTATACAACAGAAATACATTAGCTGAGATGGGGGATAAAGTTCAACATCTAGACGCGACGGAATATGCAGTGACGGAATACGCAGCTATGGAAAGGAGAGAGAACAGATGCGACTCGGGGACACTGGATTAGAGACAAGCTAAAAGAATCATTCTGGTGAGCACAATATATAAACAAGGAATCATTGCGGATATATGTATGAGATGTATAAGCACAAAGAAAAAGTCTTGTAAGTGCATTTCCTGGGGGAGATTTCTGTTTACCTGTATTATTTGCTTACTAGTATGAAAGCGACGCATTCTACCACTTTATGTAAAGGATTACTGTTCATCTTTCTTATAACTGGTCCTACGGCACCATTCACCTACCCACCTGTCACTTTTTCAACCAACGCCATATACATGGCCTTAGCCTTTTATATATCTATCTGTGTCACCCAGATCTCCTCGAGACATACCTTATGGTCCTTCTTATACTGAAATATATGCTTTTGATGCATTCTTTCAGGATTTTTTTTTAGTATTCTTGTTTCTGTTTAGTCCCATATTTGATATATATTGTTTTTAATATCTTATATTTCTCGACCTTTTTAGTTTTGTTTTTGCCCTGTTGTTATAATGAATGGACAGGTTTCATCCATACATGACAGGCTGACATATGAGAAACAACTAGACAATCTTGGTTTATTTACTCTAGAGAAAAGATGACTAAGAGGAGATCTTATCACAATGTACAGGTATATGAGAGGTCAATACAAGGATCTCTCTGGTGAGCTATTCATTCCAAGGCCTGATCAAATAAACAAGGGTCCACCCCTTATATTCGAGGAAAATAGGTTGTTACAGTAAGGTCTGTTAAATTATGGAATTCCTTGCCCAAGGATGTGGTTATGGCAGATACAATGGATACATTTAAAGGGATAGTAATGTTTCATAATAAAAGCAGCTCTAATTAATCATCATAGTATTTGGACTTTGGAGAGTGTTATTTCAATTATGTCAGAGTTGTAGTTCCAGAGTAATTCAATGATAAAGTATCCCCCTCCCGCCCCCTTTTACTGATGTAACACTGCTCAGCCAGATC
The DNA here is from genome assembly GCA_037306005.1 of Rhinophrynus dorsalis. NCBI lineage: Eukaryota > Metazoa > Chordata > Amphibia > Anura > Rhinophrynidae > Rhinophrynus > Rhinophrynus dorsalis. The sequence goes on from CM074722.1 coordinate 473,569,622, forward strand.
AGAAGGGAGGTGCCCAGATAGATTGCAGAGAGGGACAATCTTCAATTAAGATAAGGGAAAAACCTGAAAAGCTTGTCAAGGGGGGCAGGGTTTTCATTGTTCTCATAGGAAGAAGGTTGTCCCCTGCTGTTATCTGTCTGGTCTATGGACTGGATTCCACATCTGAGAAGAGATGGCTTACGCTAGGTAAAAGGGGGGGGGATTTTGCTTGTGAATATCTCATAAACCATAAAGGTTTGAGAGATAAGACTTATTCTTCATGTTTCTTTAATGCCTACAAAATAAAATAAAGTTAAAACGAAGTATTACTATCCCTTTAAGAGAAGAATAGATACAGGGTTATACTGTGTAATAGTAGGCAAAACAGGAAGGTGTGATAAAGACTAACTTATCTGGCAGCAGGAAAGCTTAAATAATTCTCATGTCTCTGCGTTATCAGGCAATGGTTGAACTTGATGGACTTGCGTCTTTTTTCAACCTATGTTACTATGTTTCACTTGTTTTCTTGATACATTTTATACCCACTACACTTAGATCTTTTGGTTTGCTTTTCATTTTTAAACCACTGAGTGTCAGACGGGTGGACAATGCCATGCAAAGCAAAGCTTTGCCCCATCTGGCACTTAAAAAGTTAATGTTCTAGCAATGGAAGAAAAACCTCTGCTCAGGAGTGGTATGGAATACTATTAGAAGTTTATAGGGAGCATTACATTAAAATATCAAAGTCGATCTGGGCAAATTGCAGCACTAAAACTGTCAGACAATGCTGCAGTAGGTCACTGATAAATGTGCACAAACAAAACAAGAATTATGTGTCATTTTGAACTTGTCGGCGGCTATTACAGAAATAATAAACACTTAGAAGCTCAGAATAAATGCTGACATTTATTTATATGAAACTGCTACAAACGCCCAATGAGAACAGCACAGAAAAATCAAAGGTTTCTCTTCTAGGAGATATGACTATTAATATGAAAGGGTTTATTTGTATATTTGTACATAGGAAACTGATATTTTGTTCACAGTGAAAATAAATATAAGAATATTTGGTCCACTTTTCTTTGAGCACATGGCCAAAGACTAACTATGTGACAGTTTCTTAATCCGACAGATTTTAGTAACCAATCCTGCCTGACAATGCCCAGAGGTGCCTAATTTTATCCACTGGCCACAAATCTTACCCAGAAGTGACTGATGCTGCTGAACAGAGATTGTTCCGGGCCGAATGCCTTTATCCTATAGCATTTACCTGGACACCAACCTGCACTGAAAGTAAATGATCTACCTTAGTCATCCTGCTATGTAGTGACCGAATAAAGTGGACCTCTCGTCCTGAATAAAAGTCAAATAATTGCAGACGGCATTCAAAATAGCCTATGCTTCATGTTTGCCAAAAGGCCAGCAGATGTACAGTTCAGGAGATATTACCACTATTATTTCTGCATGTTGATCTCTTAGTGATGTATAGCATAAGGTGCTCCACAAACAAACATCACCACCTAGAAACACAAATCTGGCAGATATACAGTTTAGGACCGGGGCAGTCAGCAGTCAGACCTCAGCTGATTGGTGGGGGATGATGGGAGTTGTAGTCCGCAACAGCTGGATAATTCACTACCCATGGTTTACACTGTAATAAAGGAAAACTAACACATCCTAACATTAACCCTTTAAGGGCTAGAAGGGTGTGCAATCCACTACACATCACTCTGTCCCATAAAGGGTTAAACCACCCACATGCCTTAATCTTAGTAGAAAATCCTAATGGGCAATATGAAGAATTTTTAACAGGATTGTTTCTCCAAAACAAATCTGTAATTAGTATTAGAAATCAAATCCATGGAGGCAGACATGATGCTTTGCTGCAGGACTCAATGTTTCTCAACTCCTCCCACTGCTCTTCCTAGCAAGCCTTCGGTGGGAGGAGTTTGAAGCCCTTCAGTCCTGCAGACATAACCATGTATGCCTCCATGGCACGATTTGCAGTACTAACTGAAGATTCATTTTGGTGGCCATTAGAATTTTCAGCTCGATTTAAGGTAAGTAGGGGGCTGTTGTTAGGAGGTGCAAGTGTCCCTTTAATATCTTCAAAACAATACATCTACTGGACTTTTGGCTAACATAATACATAAGTAATGTTGAATGAAATTATCAAATATATGTTAATTTAGGGTGACAGGTATACTTTATGGAAGCCAAGAGCAGGAATATGACATTTACTAATGTAATAGGCCTCTAGCTGGTCTGATTGGTGACCTCTTACCTTTATCCACTGCTGAGAGGGCCCAGGAATTTAAGATAAAAGAAAAAAAAAATTAGTGAAACAAAAACTATAAATACATGACACAGAAGGTCAATGTTTGACCACAATCTCTATGGTTGGAAAATTCACGAATACAGAACATGTCGGATGGTGGGTATGTTATGAAATCATGCAAAACGTGCAGCATTCCCAGGCCGAGTATCAGAACGCTGGCGCATGGAGTATGAAGACAATCCAAGCACCCACCCTGGCCAGTCAGCCACCATGCTATTACATTCACATCCTTACCAAGTTCTTCAAGCTCTGAGGTCATTGATTTAGACCTCAAGGACAGTGCAGTAGTCGGTGCCCTCTTTGGAGGTGGGGGGGCTTTGCATTAAACAGAAGGATATAGAGATGTATCAGTGACAGTTCTGCTGGGTCAAGTGTACAAATAGAATTGCTCTCCAGTGCCAGAACTAAGATGATAAACACACAACAGACCTAGGTGCAGAATAAAGGTTTAATTTTGTCCTTGGAAAACATTCTATATAATAATTCGCTAAAATGTGTGTAACGACGTAGTCATACGCAGTAGAGACTGTTGCGCATGCTGCAGTAATGCGCAGTAGAGACTGCCCATCCAGCTCTGTATCAGCCGTGCGCGGGCAGTCTCTACTGTGCAGGACTGCACTGTGACCAGCTGGCACTGTATCAGCCACGGTGTGGGCAGTCTCTACTGTGCATGACTGCCCCGTGACCGGCTGGCAGTAGCACTGTGGCCCGTGTAACATGCTCTTCAACCAATATAAATTAAAACATATACTTATAAACTCTATATATTATTATTAAAATGATTCAGAGTAGGTGTGCTTGTGTTATAGCAGATTACCTTAGGATAAAATGTATTCACTTTACACTCAGCTGGAGGAAACTTGACACAAATGAATCACACTCAACAGTTACACTTGCATGGCTTGAGCAACCAGAACATCCCTGTTTGCCTGCTTCAAGAAGACTGAACTGCAGGAGATTTCTAGACTAGTAAACATGTGCTGCTGAAAGGATTATAACACCTATACATGTCTGCTCCTTTGGTAATTGTTATGTTGTGCTACACAGCTCCAAAAAATGTTCCCATCAACTGTCTGGAGGCCTGAAATCTGACACTCACAGCTGGCAGAGGGCTAAGTTTCACAAGTGAAATAGACACTAAGTACTGGATCTTGGAAACCTATGACTGTATGTGCAGATGATGGAATCTGAACTGCAAGATTTCAAGGTCTCAAAATTGAGGCGTATCACTGAATAAGCCAGAGAGCCAAGACGGCCAGTCTTCTGAACCCTAGAATTGTCAGTCAGGTTGATCAATTGGGATGCACTATACAACCCTGGCTAGTTCTGCAGGTCTGGTCACTAATAAGAAGACCTGCCAAAGGAAACCTTTCAGATGACAGGTCCTCTTCAAACCAACATTAGCACTAAAATACAGGTTGCAATTATATGAAAGATATTTCTTCATTCACAGATATGTAACTTTTCCCATACCTAGATATCATTAAGAATGTATCACAGTGCATGTGCCGCTTTTAAGCAGGCTGGGCTGTGAAAAGTACTTTTCCTTTGCACACCTTACTTCCTGTTGTCTTTTAATTAGAAGAGTATGAAATCCTGACCAGGAAGTGATGTGTGCAAACAAAAATTGCTTCCCCCACCTTTAGGTAAAACATTATATACCGAGGCACATTTATAATGGTAAATAAAGGCATAAATTCTGCACCATATTCATCAAAGAAAAACGTGAATGCTGACAGTAGAGATTTTTCTTTGATGAATACAGTGCAGTTATTTTACCCTAGAAAAATAATCCCCACTATACCATACATTGCATTTTATCTCGATATAGAAACTTACATTTAGTGTGTGAAGATTACCCCATGCCCTTTAGGATAAGAGAAATCCCAGTTTTATCATGTGTGTTCTTTTAACATCCATCGTTAAAAGAGCAGTAAACTTTTTTTATGAAAACATTTATGTAATAGAGCTTTTTCTGCTGAGTAAAACAAGGGTACTCCCACTGCTGTCAGTTGTTTTATTCAACATTTATAACTGTTCAAATAATCAGGAAGTGAATTTACTGTGTTTACTTCCTGATAGTTCTAACTGACAGGAAGTGAATTTATTGTGCGTTTACTTCCTGGAAGTTCTGACAGGAAGTGACTCAGCAGTTTCTATCACATTCTATGGAGAACTGTAAGTCAATGACTTTCCTCTCCTTTAGAATCTAACAGAATATCTAGTTGGAATTTGACCACTAGAGGACATTGCTAATGTAAAAAAAAAACACGGGTTTAAACTGTAAGAACCCTGGAAATATGTATTTCTCAGCAATGGTAGTACCCTTATTTTACTCAACAGGAAAATCCCTACAATATATATTTTTTCATAAAAAAACCTTAATGCTCAATTAAAACTTTTGCAGGAAGACTGCAGAGAGCAGGGCATCTACATTTAACAAAAAGTGGAGCAGTTTATAGGGAATCATAAAGATCTCCGCTGAGTTGAAAGGGACTGTAATCCTTTAATATTGCTTTTCAAAGCGGTGGAGACCTCTCGATAATTCAAGGCTTATAGGCCCAATGCTGATGATGGATTTCCCCAGGGCATAGTCCTACTCTTTTAGCAATTTTGTTATGACACGCCTTGTGATCACAAGAAACCCCATTTTCCCGGCTGTGTACTGAATATGCATTTCTCCAGAGCTCTGATTTTTTTCTCTGCATTATTATTTTCTGCCTTGCAGTATAAATTGCATGTTTCCGCTTGTTGCCATGGTGAAATTTACAGAATTTGGCTTGGGGGACTAAACTTGAAAGAAAAAAAAAAAAATTAGATTTTAAAGAAAAATGGCCCTACCTTAAACCCTGTGCTTACTACAGCAGCCTCCAAAACTGTAAAGCAGGGCGCTGGGCACCCCACAGGTTCTCAAAGGCATAATATTTTAACCCACTTAGTGACAGAGAGGTATCCAAAGCATTACATTGCAATACGGTGGGTGCCTCTTTGGCACTCAAAAGGTTACATTATTTTTTTTTTAAACAAGATAAGTGGAAATATCCTTCATAATATAAGTTTGAAATTGCTACCAATTCATAATTATAATCTATGATATTGCACCTGGCAAGGATTTAAAGAGGCAGTGTTATTTCATATCAAAAATACATATTTATTGTAGTGATTTTCTGCTTAGTTAACCCTTTGCGTGCCAGAGAGGTATCCAATGCATTGCAACACAATGCGGTGGATACCTCTCTAGCACTCTGAGGGTTAAACAAGGGTACTGCTAATGCTGGAAGAGGCTTCAGTCAAAAATTATTACAGATTTTTTTTCAAGTGTTTTATTTCAATATGTTTTTTGTACCCAGCTAGTTCTGTTGCTGTTATAGAATTTGAAAAGCAGAGTATCGCATTCACAAGCTTTGCAGAGATGGATGTAGCAACAGCTCCACCTAGTGGCAAGACATCTTGAACTCAACCAATTAGAAAAATGCAAGTTAGCTTTGTAATAACATTTGAAACAAGAATTGGGAATACTCTTGCTTTACTTAATAGGAAAAGCCCTACACTATATTTATTTATATATTTCATAATTAGCATTGTCTGTTCTTTGAAGTAGAACAATCACTAAAATATATTACTTTTACACGACTGTCTAAAATTCAGCTCACAACACAAAGAACAAACACTTCCAGCTCACTGTCTTACACATTTCACGCTCAACTTACTTTAAATCGTATATTCAGAACAATTCGGAAATCCAGTCTATAAAAAGTTTTGTGACTTACTGTAGGGTTGAGGAGGAGTCTACAAACATGGGAGAATCTTTGTAAATGGAAAGTATCACTGTACTGTTGACACCCTTGGGGGCGGGATATATACCTTTCTTCCTGGCTGTATCATCTGGATCCAGATTCCTGGTCACTGTCACCACCTTGAGGACGAGGTGGTTTCCCCCTTGTCTGATCATATTCACGACCTGCCTATGACCAACTTTAATCACGTTCTCATTGTTAACCTGCAGAAAAAACAGAAAGTCACATGACATCTTCATAACATCCGGACACGAGAGCTTAGAATGGTGGTAGAAAAAGTAAAGTCCTCAAGAACCATGAACACACCACTGTTTAAAAGCCCAATCGTGTTGAGGAATTTAGCTCTGGTCAAAAGATGATATTCTGGTGGCAGTCAAAGGGATAAATATACTCATTCTACAGCAAATCATCCTCCCCATGATAGTTAACAAATAAAAATTCCCAAATTTGCATGAATTTAAATGCTGCTTTTCACCTCTTGAACGCTAGAGAGCTCCCAGATGCATTGAGAAGCACACATTTAAATCAACGGACATTTCTATATATGTCCCCTACTGGTTCAGTTGGTTTGCCTCAGAGTTGCTCCTTAGTACGTGATTTTGCCACCATGGACAAGAACCTTCAAACTGAGAAAAAGAGCCCAGTCAAGTACAAAGATGCATCTTTAGCATGAGGAATGCAGTACTTAGATAGTCTAGGTCAGTGGTTCTAAACCCATGTCCTCAGGTCATACTAAGCGGACAGGTGAGTTTCCCTGCTTGAGTACAGGTGAGTTCATTACAGACTCAGTCACTCCCCTGTGATTAAGCAGGGAAATCCACAAATACTAACTTGATACTGGGCTCTGAGATTGAGAACCACTGGTCTAGGTCAGCCAGCATCATTATATCTTCAATTATCAGTCTTTCTGTGATAAACATTGTAAATTCGTTTCTAACATTCTCAGATATCTCACAAGGAATAATGTAATTGTTTTAAATGTAGGTATGCAGCGACAGTCTTTTAATCACACACATTTTGCATACTAAAGATACTGAAATTCAGTTCCAAAATTTCCATATTATTCTATAAGTTTTTATGGCATGTTATTACAACGTTATATATCCCACACTTATTACGGATAGTCAAATTCCCAATACTTTTTATTATTTTTGTTTTCATCTCTACCTATTTTTTTTATTTTTTTATTTTTTTTTAACTTTTGTGTCCTCAACAATGAGCTCCCTGGATATCTTTGAAGAGAGTTTTCTGACAGGGAACATAAAAGTGATACAATGTAAACAAAACAGAAAGTACACAGAACATTCAGCACAGCAAGGAGACTGTAATATTGTTACAAATCCTGATTTTAGGGAAAGCTGCCTGGAGACCTAAGTTGTCTTGAAAACTTGCAATTTAAAGCTACTCCATTAGCCAATAATATTACTTTTACTCTACCAGTGTCGTGTTGCATTTTATGGGAGTGGTGAGTCACTGACAACGGTTCTCTATAGAATGTGATAGCAACAGCTGAGTCAGTTCCTCTCACTTCTGTTTCCAGACAGTATAACACTTTTTTTTTTCTTAAAAAAAAATCTGTCTGGTCTTACAACCAGATCCCCATCTGAGAAGAGATGGCTTACACTAGGTAAAAGGGGCGGGAGGGGAAACTTTGCTTGTGAATATCTCTTAAACCATAAAGGTTTGAGAGATAAGAATTATATCATTCTTCATATTTTTTTAAAGCCTACAAAATAAAATAAAGTTAAAACGAAGTATTATTATCCCTTTAAGTTTTAAAAAGCTTTATTCTTAAAGTGGAACTACCACGTTAAGTAAACTTGCCCGGCAATACTTATGCAGGTGGCGACTAGCTTAATAACAGTTATTTTACCTCTCAAAAGTAGCTGCTTGTAGAGTAATCCTTAAGCTTCTGAGACTGATGGCCAGGATAGTGCAGTCTGTGCACCTGAAGCCGTCAGTCACTTCTGGTGCAGTTCGGGCTGGTGCAATGCATGTGTAGGGAGAATGGGACTGACAGCGCAGTTGTGCAGACAAGATATCTGCGCTGATGCCTGGCTTCTGGTTTCGGAAGATTATGGATTACTTTACAAGCGATTACTTTTGAGAGGTAAAATAACTATTATTAAGCTAGTCACCACCGGCGACTTTACTTTAAATGACAAAACAGTATGGGAAACTTATGACGACAGTATAACACATTTTAACTGTTATAATGTTTGAATTAAACAGCTGCCAGCAGTGGGTGTCCGCTTGTTTTACTCTGCAGAAAAAGTCCTAGAACATATAGGCTTTCATAAAAAAGTGATTACTGCTCCTTTAACCTTTAGAGTGGCAGAGCGGTGTCCAATGCACACTCCTCTGGCACACAAAGGGTTGACCCTTTGCTTTTTAGTTCATTGAGGACACCTCTAGCATCCAAGGGGTTAACCCTTTGAGTGCAAAGTAATGCATTCCGTACCACTCTGGCACTCAAAGGGTTAAAGACCGTGGGTAGGGTGAGGATACCATTCAGATTAAACAGATATTTGCTGTAAAGTTAAATAACATCACTGTGCTCCATAATGCAGACAGATGTCTCGATTGCTAGCTCAGTGTGCATGTACCTGATTAATCCCTTGATTTATTGTGTAATGGCAAATCAATAGGAAAACACCAAACAACATTCTATCTACTCCAGCACTTTTATTAAAAATCACTTTACAAGGAAAAATGTGATTCTCATTGCAAATCAGTTCTGATTATTTACCCAGTTGAGCTTTAACTATTTATTCTTAACTACTGTAAAAGCCCGTGTACACAGACCAAGGTACGGATGATGTAAACCCTTTGAGTGCCAGAGGGGTACACAACGCATTGCAAAGCTAAAGGATCCCCCTGCTTCCCCTGTAAGCCACCTCCCCTTAGATGTGGAATAAGGCTGTGGGACCGGACAGTGCACAGCGAGGGACAATCTTCATTCACAGCATATAAGGAAACCCTGCCCCCCTTTGATGAAGGAGGGCAGGATTTTCCTTATTCTTAGTGAAGATTGTCCCTCACTGCACTCCATCCAGCCAGCTGAAAGAGGCAGTCTGATGTGAGTAAAAGGGGAGGGAGGGGGAATCCTTTAGCATTTAATTACTTTTGAACTACAAGACGGAAAATATTGGAATAAAGTGTAACGTGATCCTCTTTATAGGAGGATCAATCAGAGCTGCATTTTTTTTCCAGATATTACTATCCCTTTAACCCTTTGAATGCCAGGGAGATATGCAATGCGCTGGATACCTCTGTGTCAATCAAAGGGTAAAGACAAATTATTAGGTTGTGTTCACATGAACTACTTGGCTGCATCTGCTCCAAATTACCTTCACTGACCCACGCTATCCCTACATTTACTGTCATAGGGGTGAGGAGGAGTTGTGCCACATATCTCATCCACGTCTCTGTCAGCCATATACATACTGGGAACTCTCTGGTTTTGCCCCGGAGACTCTGGATTTAGCTGTTAATTACCGGGTCTCTGGGGCAGATGCCGATTCTACAGCTGTGGGGAATTTAATTCCCCACCCTCTTCACCTCCTTCCCCAGCCTATTCCCCTAAGATGCTTATGTTTTTTAAGTCCTGCCCCCACTCGTGATTAAGCCCTGCCCCCTTTGGCACACATTGTGTCATTTATCTTCCCCAGCGGCAGCATAGGACTCCCCTCTCCGGAGAAAAGTTCCCAGCTACAGCCATATATTATTAGAGGATATCCACATAGGTCAATCAGTCAATGGAGGATGTGAATGGCACTGCATCCTCCAGAATTGCTCACGTGAAGATAACCTGCATGTGCCCAGCGCATTCAGCTCATAACATGCTGCATTCTGGTGTGTTCTGGGAGGAGGGAATCACCAGTGTCAGCAGCACCACTGGACACACAATGTTTCACAAGGGGTGGGACGTTTAGCGTAGCGTTATTATCGCTGTGCTAAAGTCTCTCATATTGCTTAGCGGTACTTGTGGACTGCTTTACAGAAACTGCATCTTTTGGCTGTATGTTCAAAATTAAAGAAGAATTATGGGGTAAACCAACTACGGGAAAGCTAAACATTTCCAATAACCCAGTTGATTTAAATGGGGATAATACCTCCTCAATACTAGTGAGGCCTCCAACGCATTGCAAAGCAATGAACTGGAGAACATGCTAGAACTGAAGGTGTTAAAGTGTTCATTTACAATCAAAGAGGAATTTAAGTTCCCTCCCTATAGTGCATGTGGGATGTCCCAAAAGTTCTCAGCTAGTAGTCTAGGCTACACATAAGTATACACTTTAACCCCTTGAGTGCCAGAGGGGTACCGAACGCATTGCAAAGAAATGCATTGTGTAACCCTCTGGCACTCAACGGGTTAATCTCACATTGATTCAAAAAACAAATTCAACGAGATGTGTAGGAGACAATTTAGGAACACTGCAGAGGGAAAAGCGCACCACAGAGTTCTTGGAGGGAGGACTGGCCATTGACGGCTATGACAGAAAGCAATGTCTTGTGGGTTACAAGAAAATGAACATCACACCCAAAGCCTTAATCTAACATCACACTACAACAAATTTACACTGCAGCTCCCGACTGATGTCCAGATTAAGGCTTAAGTTCTCTCTCTCTAGTGTGTAGAGCTCTGTCTGGAGGCCATTTTGTTGTAGCCCAGTAGAGTCATCACTTCCTGTCACAGTACGCAATGGGCAGTTCTCCTACTAGTGTTTAGAACTCTGTGTTCTGGAGTCTTCATACTGAGACTTTGTGTTGTCCCAGAAGGGGGCTGCCCGGGACAAGGGACACACACTTAAAGGGTTAGTAATGTTTCATAATAAAAGCGGCTCTAATTAATCATCATAGTATTTGGACTTTGGAGAGTGTTATTTCAATTCTGTCAGAGTTGTAGTTCAAGAGTAATTCAATGACAAAGTATCCCCCTCCCGTCCCTTTTTTTAATGTAATACTGTTCAGCCAGAGCAGAAGGGAGGTGCCCAGGTAGACTGTAGAGAGGGACAATCTTCAATTAAGATAAGGGAAAACCCTGAAAAACTTGTCAAGGGGGGCAGGGCTTTCATTGTTCTCATAGGAAGAAGATTGTCCCCTGCTGTTATCTGTCTGGTCTTTGGACTGCATTCCACATCTGAGAAGAGATGGCTTACACTACGTAAAAGGGGCGGGAGGGGGAACGTTGCATGTGAATATCTCTCAAACCATAAATGTTTGAGAGATAAGACTTATATCGTTCTTCATGTTTTTTTTAATCCCTACAAAATAAAATAAAGATAAAACAAAGTATTACTATCTCTTTAAGATCCGGGACTGTCCTGGGCAATCAAGGACACGTGGTCACCCTAGAGATGTCTCATTATGCTCTTTGTAGATCGTTGACCATAACAATCTTATTTAGCCTTGTTTAGGAAAGGGGTGGCGGGTTTGTCTCAGGCTAATCCTAATGTGGCCAATTTTGTAACTTCTTGACTGTAGAAATCAGCAACTCGTAGCAAACCCCATGAGGGGAGCAGGGAGAGCACATCTGTCTGCTCCCCTCGTTACGGGTGACTCATAACAGAGAGGGGATGCTGCGAACCATCTCCTGGCACGGATGTTGATAAGGGTAACTCAAGTAGAAAATGCTAGCTAAAGAAATCTATACATATCGAGCAAATCAAGAAATATCTTTACCGCCAGCAGAGCATGAGAAGCAGATGCTGTGAAATCTGTGCCAGCTTGTTAGTTAATAATATACCTGCCCCCTCTGCCCATAACAGCATAGGAAATCTGCAGGCCTCCATCTTTTGTTGGACTACAAGCCCAATCACACGTAGCTGGCAAACTGCGTGAGTAGTGGAGACACTAGTGAAACCAAACTGAGCTTAATACATGAACTAGCATCTCTGTGGAATGCTTCTGCCACAACTTTGTATTTTAACGTTGCTGTCTATTGAGAGATTTTGTTTTCAGACAGTAATAGATTAAATCTTTAAGGACCAGAGGGATGTGTAATGCATTGCTTCTCAATGCACTGCTCAACCCTCTGGTCCTTAAGGGGTTAAAACAACGTTGAGCTGTATTGACTTCCTAACGAAACATCTCTCAGAAGTGGATGTACCCTTTACTCACTCAACAGGAAGGGTGCCACAACATATATATATATCCTATATAATAAAAAATAGAAAGTTTGTCACGATGCAGTCATGCACAGTAGAGACTGCCCGCGTTTGGCCACTCTCTACTGAGCATGATTGCATAGCGTGAGCGAGGCGGTGCAATCGCGTGGAGCAGTGAGGTAACGACAGTATGCAGAGCAGGTCCACGTAATGTTAACCCTTTGAGTGCCAGAGGGGTACGCAACGCATTGCTTTGCAATGCGTTGCGTACCCCTCTGGCACTCAAAGGGTTAAGAGTCCGGTCCTGCTCTGCATACTGCCCTAACCTCGCTGCTCCATGGCCTGTGCACGGGCTTTTACACTAGTATATAATATACTATAACGTGAAACAGAAGTCCGGAAGGGGGTTGGCACTTGCGGCGTTCATAAAAACCCTATAGGTAACTACCCTCTGGCACTGAAAGGGTTAATAGAAAACCATTTTCTCATTTTAAACACTATATGCCTTTAAACAGCTTTATATAATGTAATACATAGCATCCAATAGTTAAAGGAGAACTATCACCTCTATACAAGTTTGCCTCTGTGTAATGCTCCTATAGCGATGACATGTAATCTGTGTGGGTTTTTTTTTGTTTGTTTTTTTAATATAATGCAGGCTATGACGAAATTTACCGTTTTAAAAATGAGCCAGTGATGTCACTTCAGGACAGACTGTGGGTTCAGCTCTGCCCCGCAGCCTGTCAATCTTCCACTGTTCCCCTCCCCAAGTATTGCCTCGTTCCAACCTCCTCCAATGACGGGGGATTTCTCTGTGTAGGCTGGAGCGTTCTCAGGAGGAGAACAGTGGAAGATTGACAGGCTGCAGTACAGAGCTGTACCCGTAGACTGTCCTGAAGTGACGTCACTGGTTCATTTTCAAAAAGGTAAATTTCGCCACAGCATGAATTATTTATATATATATATATATATATATATATAAAAAAAAAATACAGATTACATGTTATCACTATAAGAACATTACACAGAGGCAAACTCGTATAGAGGTGATAGTTCCCATTTAATCTGCTTTAAAAAGGTTATGTTAGGCACATACCTGGGAACTCTCAGGTTCTGACTCAAATCTCAGGTTGAAGGGCCAAATTCGGTCCAGTGTTAGCTACTTTATGATCTGCAACAATGTGCTGCTCATTTAATATCTAAATTAGTGACGTACCAGAAAGGCAGAGGGAGGAGTCTTAGTTGTGATGTCTCACACCTGTAGCATGTTAAAGGGATAATAACACTTAATATATAAAAAAAATATATGTTGTAGGGTTAACCCTCCCAAGTAAAACAAGGGCACTCCCACTGCTGAGGGGTGTTTTATTCAAAAGTTAATACAACTCAAACAATTTTTGTTTTAGGTGCAGTACCACCATGGCCTGAGATTTTATAGTGGCGCAGTTGCTACACCATCCTATGGACAGCTCTGGCCAGTTGACCATAAATCTCCATAGGATGGTGTAGCAACAGCGCCACTCTACAATTTCAGGCCATTGAGATGCTGCACCTGAAAAATTCAAGTTTGAGCTGAAATAACTTTTGAATAAAACACTTGTCAGCAGTACAGGTACCCTCATTTTACTCAGTAGGGTATAGCCTCCTAAGTGTTACTATCACTTTAAAGTTTCCTTGAGGACCGATTGGATCATCTCTGGGTTAGAGGAAACATTGACAAGGGTTAATACTGCAAAGATCTTGAGGTGAGCTAATTTCAAAATTTCCCAGTTATGGTTATGCAGCACCTATTGTACAGCGCTGAAGAATCAGTCTGATCTACACAGGGACACCAGGGTGGGAAAAAGGGACAGAGGGGTTTGGGTCTCAAAAAGGAACTGTCCCTCCCAAAGAGGACACTGGGAGATGAGTGTATGAATATTGTACTGACTGGCATGCCTACTAGATACACTGCTCCCCTTCCCAACTGCCATTCATTGCCTGCCATTTGCAAAAAAAAAAAAAAAATAAGATAAATATCTCAAACTATTGTTTGAATAATAATACTCAAGTTCTGTCCTGTTATTGGATATGGAGGGCTTGGGTTGAGAACCACTGGCCTAATGTAGATTGTATAAAGGAGGTTCCCAGTCATCTATACTCTCTCAATGTGGAGAAATTGCTACATTCAGACCTTTGCAAATAAATTTTTTGCCGTAAATTCCTGAAATAAATTCATGTTCAGGTGTCGTGTCTACAGACAAATATAATGTTGTGAACATGCAGTAATTCCCAGGGCTAGGAGATGAGGGAACTGTTGATCTGAGCTGTATAAATGAATAGAAGAGAAGCTGGAATGACATTAGTTAGACTCCTGGCACGTTTCATGCATAACAGTCTTGAGTTCCTATTGTGGATCACCTGTCTTGTCTTCTTATACTCTAAACCGAAAGACACATGGGCTTCCATAATATGTCTGGGATTGGGCTTTATTGTAACACGTATAGGTGAATTTTTATTTGGTGCTTATTACAGCATATATATGCTACTCATGCTGTCAAAATTACAAAGTACAAAATGGTGCATGACAGGTTTGGCAAGGACTTGCATTGCCAAATTACATTGTGCCCCTGAACAATGGATGGCATTGAAAAGAACGCAATGAAAATGCTTAAAATATGGGTAGAGCTTGAAGTGGGACTAACAGCTTATACCAACAGAACTTTCAAAGCCATATGTATGTTATTATTTCACTTAAAACAAGACACTGTGAGATATTTAGATTTATTTGTCATTATTTGAAAACTAGCTTGTAGAGCTGTGTGGAATGTTAGTATCTGGTTATAGGGTGAGGCAGGTGGGATAGAGAGCAGTGTGGAATGTTAGTATCTGGTTATAGGGTGAGGCAGGTGGGATAGAGAGCAGTGTGGAATGTTAGTATCTGGATGGCAGGAAGAAACAGGTGAAAGAAATAGCAGTGTGGAATGTTAGTATCTGGGTAGTAGGGTGAGGCAGGTGGGATAGAGAGCAGTGTGGAATGTTAGTATCTGGGTAGTAGGGTGAGGCAGGTGGAATGGAGAGTAGTGTGGAATGTTAGTATCTGGGGAGTAGGGTGAGGCAGGTGGGATAGAGAGCAGTGTGGGATGTTAGTATCTGGGTAGTAGGGTGAGGCAGGTGGGATAGAGAGCAGTGTGGAATGTTAGTATCTGGGTAGTAGGGTGAGGCAGGTGGAATGGAGAGTAGTGTGGAATGTTAGTATCTGGGGAGTAGGGTGAGGCAGGTGGGATAGAGAGCAGTGTGGGATGTTAGTATCTGGGTAGTAGGGTGAGGCAGGTGGGATAGAGAGCAGTGTGGAATGTTAGTATCTGGATGGCAGGAAGAAGCAGGTGAGAGGAAGAGCTGTGTGGAATGTTAGTATCTGGGTGGTAGGGCAAGGCAGGTGGGATGTTAGTATCTGGGTAGTAGGGTGAGGCAGGTGGAATGGAGAGTAGTGTGGATTGTTAGTATCTAGCTGGCAGTAAGTAGCAGATGAGAGGAAGAGCTGTGTGGAATGTTAGTATCTGGGTAGTAGGGTGAGGCAGGTGGGATAGAGAGCAGTGTGGAATGTTAGTATCTGGGTGGTAGGAGAATGCAGGTGGGATGGAGAGCAGTGTGGAATGTTAGTATCTGGATGGCAGGAAGAAGCAGGTGAGAGGAATAGCAGTGTGGAATGTTAGTATCTGGGTGGTAGGGCAAGGCAGGTGAGAGGGAGAGCAGTGTGGAATGCTGGTATCTAGAAGGTAGGAAGAAGCAGGTGAAAGGAATAGCAGTGTGGAATGTTAGTATCTGGGTGGTAGGGCGAGGCAGGTGGGATGGAGAGCAGTGTGGAATGTTGGTATCTGGCTGGCAGGAAGAAGCATGTGACAAGAAGAACAATGTGGAATGTTATTATCTGACTGGCAGGGCGAGGCAAGTGAGAGGGAGAGCAGTGTGGAATGCTATTATCTGGCTGGCAAGGCGAGGCAGGTGGGAGGGAGAGAAGTGTGGAATGCTATTATCTGGGTGGTAGGGCGAGGCAGGTGGGAGGGAGAGCAGTGTGGAATGCTATTATCTGGCTGGCAAGGCGAGGCAGGTGGGAGGGAGAGCAGTGTGGAATGCTATTATCTGGGTGGTAGGGCGAGGCAGGTGGGAGGGAGAGCAGAGTTGAATGCTATTATCTGACTGGCAGGGCGAGGCAGGTGGGAGGGACAGCAGTGTGGAATGCTATTATCTGGGTGGTAGGGCGAGGCAGGTAGAAGGGAGAGCAGTGTGTAATGCTATTATCTGGGTGGTAGGGCGAGGCAGGTGGGAGGGAGAGCAGTGTGGAATGCTACTATCTGGGTGGTAGGGCGAGGCAGGTGGGAGGGAGAGCAGAGTTGAATGCTATTATCTGGGTGGTAAGGCGAGGCAGATGGCAGAGAGAGCAGTGTGGAATGCTATTATCTGGGTGGTAGGGCGAGGCAGGTGGGAGGGAGAGCAGTGTGGAATGCTATTATCTGGGTGGTAGGGCGAGGCAGGTGAGAGGTAGAGCAGTGTGGAATGCTACTATCTGGGTGGTAGGGCGAGGCAGGTGGGAGGGAGAGCAGTGTGGAATGTTATTATCTGGGTGGTAGGGCGAGGCAGATGGCAGAGAGAGCAGTGTGGAATGCTATTATCTGGGTGGTAGGGCGAGGCAGGTGGGAGGGAGAGCAGTGTGGAATGCTATTATCTGGGTGGTAGGGCGAGGCAGGTGGGAGGGAGAGCAGTGTGGAATGCTATTATCTGACTGGCAGGGCGAGGCAGGTGGGAGGGACAGCAGTGTGGAATGCTATTATCTGGGTGGTAGGGCGAGGCAGGTGGGAGGGAGAGCAGTGTGGAATGCTATTATCTGACTGGCAGGGCGAGGCAGGTGGGAGGGAGAGCAGTGTGGAATGTTATTATCTGGGTGGTAGGGCGAGGCAGGTGGGAGGGAGAGCAGTGTGGAATGCTATTATCTGGGTGGTAGGGCGAGGCAGGTGGGAGGGAGAGCAGTGTGGAATGCTACTATCTGGGTGGTAGGGCGAGGCAGGTGGGAGGGAGAGCAGTGTGGAATGCTATTATCTGGGTGGTAGGGCGAGGCAGGTGGGAGGGAGAGCAGTGTGGAATGCTATTATCTGACTGGCAGGGCAAGGCAGGTGGGAGGGACAGCAGTGTGAAATGCTATTATCTGACTGGCAAGGTTAGGCAGGTAGAAGGGAGAACAGTGTGGAATGCTATTATCTGGGTGGTAGGGAGAGGCAGGTGGAAGGGAGAGCAGATTTGAATGCTATTATCTGGGTGGTAGGGCGAGGCAGGTGGGAGAGAGAGCAGTGTGGAAGGGCGAGGCAGGTGGGAGGGAGAGCAGAGTTGAATGCTATTATCTGGGTGGTAGGGTGAGGCAGGTGGGAGGAAGAGCAGTGTGGAATGCTATTATCTGACTGGCAGGGAGAGGCAGGTGGGAGAGACAGTAGTGTGGAATGCTATTATCTGGGTGGTAGGGTGAGGCAGATGGCAGAGACAGTAGTGTGGAATGCTATTATCTGGGTGGTAGGGCGAGGCAGGTGGGAGAGAGAGCAGTGTGGAATGCTATTATCTGGGTGGTAGGGCGAGGCAGGTGGGAGGAAGAACAGTGTGGAATGTTAGTATCTTGCTGTCAGGGAGAAACCGCTGGGAAGGACAACATTGTGGAATGTCAGCATGCAGCTTAAAGGTTTCAGAATCTGTTGTCAAGTCATAAAGGAATGAAAACAATAAGACTGTATTTAACCCTTAAAGGACCAGATGCGTGTGCAATGCATTGATACGCAATGCATTGCACATACCCCTGGTACTTAAAGATGGAAGTATATAGGATATAAAAAAAATGTAATGATTATATCCCTTTAAGCTATTTTATAATGTGTTTCACACTTCACTGATAATAAAGGATTAATTTAAATAGGATTATAAAAAAACAAGTGTCATGATAATTTCCCTAGAACCTATACTGTGCTGTTCTGTACTGATACTTTCCCTTGAAGATGACATTTTGAAGCAAATGACAGACTGCTTAGCAAAGATTACATCCTCATTGTGACTTTCCTAAGGATCATTGATCCCTCTAAACAAAGGAAGCTGTGAAATGAGGCGTGAGAGACGGATGGATGAGGCGGTCCCTGGGGGCCACTTTTCGTGACCCGCCACATTACAAGTGTAGCCTTTACAGACAAATGATCAAGCGGTGTGTGGCCGGAGAGTAATTATCTCTCAGATAACGATCTAATCTAATCCGTGTCTAGCAGGCCTGGACAGCGTGCTCTGTAAACAATGATGGAAGACACTGACTTGCGTTAATCTTCAAATAAACAAACACCTGATGTGTGCTTGTATCACTGATGAACAGAAGGATTTTTAGCCACAGTGTGTGCCAGAGGGATGGTAACTCAATACCTTTCATACGCCTCTGATATTTAACCCTTTGAGTGCCAGAACTAGCACTCAAAGGGTTAAAGGGATAGTAAAACTTAATAGGAGGATACACATATATATTTTACTATCCATTTAACCCTCCGAGTGCTAGATCTGGCACTCAAAGGGTTAAGTTTCAGAAACGTGTGAAACGTATTGTGTTACCATCCCTCCTGAGTACAAGAAGGGTACTCCCACAGCAGAGAGGCGCTTTATTCAAAAGTTATTGCAGCTCAAACGTGAAATCTTTACTTGCAATATATCTCAATAACCTGACATTTTACAGTGGCGCTATTGCTACACCATTCTATAGAGGTTTATGGTCAATTGACCAGAGCTCTCCATAGGATGATGTAGCAACAGCGTCACTGTAAAATTTCAGGCCACTGTGATATTGCACCTTAGAAATTCAAGTTTGAGCTTAAATAACTTTTGAATAAAACACCTCTCAGCAGTGGGAGTACCCTCATTTTGCTCAGGAAGATAAATCCAATATATATATATATATATATATATATATATATATATATATATATATATATATATTTTTTTTTACATATTAAATGTCACTGTGCCTTTAAAGGGTGTATCTATGAATAAGAATAGACACAGATATATGTGGAAATGTCATTCAAAATATTAACCCCTTGAGTGCCAGAGGGGGTATGCAATGCGTTGCTTGCCTCCTGGCACTAAAAGGGTTAATTGAAGGAATGCGAACAAAAATGAAACAAGGTTCTATATACTGCAATATAATATACCCCAAGATACCATCCGCAAACGACTCCCCTCTTTTATTATTAACCTTCATTTATTGAGGCAACATATTGTGCAAACAATGGCATACTCAAATTGTTTGAAACAACCAATAGGGAGGGGCCCTTAGCGGCCATATGCACAAATGAAAAATGGAACAATTCTGGGACCAACGAAATGCACTGTATAGCAAAAATAAAATAAAAAAATCTGCATATCCACCTTGATTTAAATAGATGATTTAAAGGGAACTTTTAAAGGGATAGTAATGTCCAATGATAATTTGGAAATAAGAGCCGACGGCTCTTTAGCGGAGCCAAAATAGTGATACTTGAAAAGAATTACTTTATTGAAAGAGTCTGGTTTTCAAGCACACTCTGTAGACCGTTCTGACGGAGTAATTTTTTTTAAATATTGCTATTTCGGCTCTGCTGAAGAGCCGCCTCGAGTCGGCCGACTCAAATCTCCTGCTGTCAGCTTTACAGCTGACATGAGGGAAGGAGGAACTTTAGATGCGAATATCTCTCAAACAAGACAGGTTTGAGAGACGGGATTTGCTCCACATAATTTATTTTTTTAAAATCTACACAATACAACATAACATTTTATTGGGCATTAGTGTTCCTTTAAAGGGATAGTAGAGTTCAGAAAAAAAGTGTAGCTGAATTGATAGGTACAATAAAAAAAAATACGTAATGCCCTTATTCCTATCTCTCAAACCTTTATGGTTTGAGAGATATAATAAAATAAAGACCTCCGCTCCCTCCACTTTCTGCCTGATGATCTGTAAAGCTGTCAGAGGCAGAATCCGGTCGGGCGACCAGACGTGGCTCTTCAAGAGCGCTGACATCGAGATATCTAATTTTAAATACTTCATCGGCATGGTCTACAATGTGTGCCTGATTTGCAAGCACACGTTGTAGACCATTCAGATGAAGTATTTATAGTTAGATATGTCGATGTCAGCACTCCTGAAGAGCCACCGTCTGATCCCGGAAACAGGATCTCTGTCAGCTATATAGGGGGAGGGAGCAGAGGACTTTATATTTTATTATATTTCTCAAACCATAAGGTTTGAGAGATAGGAATAATGGCATTACAAATTCTTTTATTGTACCTATCATTTCAGCTACACTTTTTTCTGGACTTTATTACCCCTTTAAACCCGTTAATGCTAGTGAGGTCTTCAATGCAGATAACTCTCTCTAGCATTCAAGAGGCTGAAGTCTCCATATGACCATTTCAGTCTCAGAGTGGACTTCACTTTTCCTTTCTGCATAAGGCTCTAGTTTTCTAAACACTAAGGGCGAGATGTTCAGAAAGTGGTGGAAACTGAAATTGCCTGTTATCAGAATAAAAAAGTTCTTACACCACGATCCGTCAATTGTCAGACATGTTTCTGTCATTATTTACATCCAATTCCGCCATCTCCGTCAAAGGGAAAAAGCTGTCTTAAAAGTGGGTGGCTTAGTCTTCCGTCATAAAGTAAGGTATTTTCAGAAAAAAATATTCATTTGAACGTCAGTTTTTTGTCTGATTAACGTCATTTTTTTACCAACATAATAAAAATGGTCTAAACTTGGAGAAGAAAAATTTGTTTCAAAGACAAAAAAAGTCTTTTGTTTCTTTGAAAATGTTCGTTTCAAAGACAAATTGAAAGACAATTTTTAAGATCTTCTTACCGTCATTTTTAATTCTTTAGACAAATTTTCAAACGTGATGGATTCACTTCTGAAAATATTGTCCTTCTTTTACCACCAACTCATTATCCGACAAGTTTTTCATTATGACGACTTTTTGAACATCTCGTCCTAAAACTAAACTAAACTTGCTTTTCATTTGCAAGTGACACTTGTTCTGTGCCGTCACCGGCTGCTTGTTTTTGCTTGTGCAAGCTTGTAATGAGTTACAAGGCAGTGCATTTATTGAGATTGGTACTTACTGCTCTTCAGGGCCGCATTTCCCAGAGTAGTCAACTGCACAGAGCTCCACATTTTGAGGGGTTCCTTAACTGTGCTGGCCGCTCCCACAATGTGAATTGGGGGTATGGCTAGAGCAATCTCAATGTCACTGCACCAGTTTTATAGTGGGGGTGTGGCCACTGACAGAGGTAAGGGCACCTAGAGTGCCTTGCCTGGGATATAAATCTGGCCCTGCTGCTCTTTCATTCAAAACGGTTTTTTGGTTATCTTTGTGAGCTCATAGACAATACTGCACTATTATTTCTGAGACACCTTTCAAGACTGCCATGCGTTTAGAGTTCAAGGGCAGAAATTCTCACCTCCAGCCCTTAGTGTACACCAACAGGTCAGGTTTTTCCATAAATCCTTAACCCCTTAACAACCCTTGACCTGCTAGGACCATCATGCCTGGTCCTGCAATTAAGGTCCTGGCATATCATGGTATTCTGAGGTCGCCGTGTGGCTGCATTCTGCTTGGCGATCTCAGAATCCACTGCAACCCAAAAAATGCCCCGTGGTCCTTAGCGGTCAGCTGCTCGCCGCGTCAGCTGGTCGTTAAGGGGTTCACTAAGAGCGGGCACCATGACTGCGCCCTTGATTAGTCATCTGTGTTTAATATCTTGAAAAACTAACCTGTTGGTGTGCCCTACGCGCTAACAATGAGGAGCACTGTTCTAGGGTAATGCGCAATGCATGAATGGACAATCCCCCAACAAATGAATGGATAACCCCACATGGTATAGTCTAAAAGTAAATTACAGGTACCATAATTTTTTTTTTTTTACAGATGCAAGTTAGGAGTACATAGTATCTGAGTGTATATTACCTCATTTCATTTTAGAGGTTAGTGTTCCTTTAAGTATGCACATAATTGTCCTTTATTTGAACCAACATTCTGCGATGCTGTACAAAATGGGATATAAAGAAACAGACAGAACAAAATTGTAGTGAGGACCCTTAAATGAGACGTAACACCTCCTTATAATAAATCCCATGAATTTGTACCTTTCTTCATGAGATAACATCTACAATCTGTCCTGGGTGCCATGTCCATGGAAGTGGACATGACAGTTCACGGCAGTTTAGTACATGAGTCTACTTAATGATTTGCTGACCAGAAGAGATTAGAATGCATTGCAAAGCAATGAGCTGCACGCCTCTCTAGTTCTTAAAGGGACATTAACACCCAGAGGCGTAACTAGAAGCCTCCGGGGCCTGGTGCAAGAAGTGCCATGGGCCCCCCCTCGACCACACTGACCCCCTCTACAATGTCCCCATCTCCTACCTCCCTGGAGATCCCGCACGGTCCTCTTAGTAATGCAGAGCGCTGGGAGATGATGTCATGTCCCAGCGCTCTGCATTACTAGACAGCCGGAGGGAGATTGCTGGCGCCAGGCGGAGGGGTCGCAGGGGGCGACCCCTATAGTTACGCCACTGCTAACACCAAAAAAATTAAACAGGCTGATACTACTTTAAGGATCATGTACTTACAACTAGTATGTGTAAATCAGTTATTCATGTTATAACCCTAAAAGCTAATCCTAAACTTACATTTTAGAGTAAGTGTAAATTGTCCTTTTAAGAAAAGATTTGTTTAACCCTTTGATTGTCAGAAAGGTATCCGCAATGGGTCGGATACCACTCTGGCACTCAAAGGTTTAATCTTGTCTGTGCAGTCTGTATTGAGAGGTACAAGATAAAGTCAGTTAACGGATTGCGATTAGTGCCTCTCCATTCACAGATAATTGTGGACATCCATCAGAAGTCCTTGAAAAGGCAGGAATGTCTCTCCCTCAGCACATATGCAAGACTAGATTTTGTGCCTCAGAAATTATAGTATTTTTACAGATACTAGCATGAAATACAGGGTATTTAAGTGTCTATAACCACAGTAAATGTTTAGGCGTGGTAGTGTTCCTTTAAGGCAATAAGATTGCCATAAGCATAGTTTGAGACCCTGTGATCTGCCAACACCTGTCATGTCCGCCTCCACGTATATGACATCCAGTACTGATTGAAGATGCTATCTCTCTTGATCCAAGAAGCAAGGGCAAAATTAATGGAAGCAATTAGGATTCTGGCCATAGTAAGATAAGTGTTATTTAGAGGTATTAGTTCTAGTTTAAATTGTTAAACAGAAGAATACACACAGATCTGTGCACATTATCCATACATTGATAGAACATATACTGCCGGTGCTGTTTACCGACAGGCTGGATGGACAATTCTTCCTTGTTTCTAGTTCATATCTGACCAGAGAGTCTTCAGAATTTTTTTATTACAATAACAATCTCTACGAAATAAGGGAAATATTTACTTTCTTTAACAAGAAACAATCATGTCTCTTATCTTTAGGCCCCTGTTAATGGCCCAACAACAGGTTCGTAGCTCCCCGAACAGGGTCATAGCTGAATTAGGGAAGGTATAAATCAGTGGCGTAACTATAGGGGTCACACCTCTGACCGGGCCCGTGCACTCCAGGGGCCCGGCCTCCCCCTGCGACTCCTCCGACTGGCTCCTGCAATCTCCCGCCGGCGCTCTAGTAATGCAGAGCGCTGGGAGATGACATCATCTCCCAGTGCTTTGCATTAGTAAGAGGACCACGGAGAAGCTCCAGGTAGGAGATGGGGGCATTGTGGAGATTGAGGGGCATTGTGGAGGGGGCCAATGTGGTGGTGGGGCCGTGGCACTTCTTGTACCAGGGCCCGGACACTTCTAGTTACGCCTCTGGTATAAATACGTCCTTCATTTCCCTCACAAGGGTTTTGTTCACAGCAGAGGTAAGGCAGAATTACTGCTTTATAATTGCATTATATTAAATACATGTTCACAGATTGTAGGCAGATAAGGACGTGCCTGTATCTTGGATGCCTTGACAGGGCAGGCAGGCTTTCTATGCCTTTGGACAAAAACATGTTACTAAAACCCACTGTTTTATTCGTAGTAATTCATAGGTGGATGATTTGTAAAAGTCAGGATTTGATGCGCAGCCTCTCCTTTTGTTTACGCTGTAAAAACAAGTTCTGTAACTTATTCACCCCTTAAGGACCCACGACGTACATATAGGTCATGGGAAAACTTAAGTTAAGGACCCATGACGTATATGTAGGCTGCATGCCGTTTGGGGACCCCTGATTTCATCTTCAGAAAAAAAAAAAGAACATTGCCCTGTGGTCCTTAAGTGCTGGCCATGCAGATGCTCCGTAAGGGGTTAAAAAGTTACAAATATTGTGTCAGTGACCCTCTAATATTCTCAAATCAGGAAGAAAGGCGCGCATGTAAAATTGTTCCCCCAAACTTACAAGAGAATTGCCACCATCTAATAATTTCTTCCACTTACTTTACTATGGCCGGAAAATCCTAATGACCACTATGAGTTTTGCCAGTGTTTCTTGGTTGAAGAGCAGGTGTGTAGCTACAGGGAGTGAAGAGGGTGCAGTTGTACCGGGGCCCAGCACCCAAAGGGGCCCCATCCTCCTCTAATAGGTTCTAGTCACATCTTTGTGAAAAATGTATTGAGATAGGGGGCCTGAAACACTTTTTTGCACCAGTTCACTCCAGTAACTAGTTACACCACATTCAAGAGATAATATCTCTAATCACCATAGCTGGGAACTCTCTGGATTTGCCCCGGAGAGTCCAGTTTTGACTCTGCATTACCGGGGGGCAGAGGCTGATTCCCTGGATGTAGGGAGTTTCTATTGAAACTCTGCCCACTTCTGCTCCTTCCCAGTCTGTTCCTCCCACTCCCTGACCACTTCTGCTCCTTCAGCAGCCTATTCTACTTAGTTTCTTAAGATCCACCCCCATTCGAGATTAAGCCCTACATACCTCCCAACATTTCAAATTGCCAAAGAGGGACACTTATGGTTTAGGGGGTGTTGCCGGGGTCGTGGCTGGTAGGTGGGGCACTACTGAGAATTTTGAGGCTATTTCATGACCTATTGACTCCTTCTTGTGTGACCTAATAAATGACTTATAACAAGACCAAAGTATTGTATTTACACAGACTAATGTATAAACACATATATTGATGTTTAAACAAACAACGATGTGAGTTTTATCGCTGTAGAGCAATGTGTTACACTTATATACACACCACACAATCTGATTCCCTAAAAAGAGGGACATCAGAGTGGGAAAGAGGGATTTGGGTCTAAAAGAGGGACTGTCCCTCCTAAAGAGGGACACTTGTGAGGTGTGGCCCTATCCACTTTTGACGAAAATGGTGTAATTTATCCCAGGGGCGGATTGTCCTATCGGTGGATCGGGCATCTCCCAGTGGGCCGCCCAGTCATGGGCCAGTAGGGAGATCAGATGACCTCCCCTCTCCAGTCCACAGCTCTGTACATGTGAGAGACAACTCACTCACCAGGGCAGCAGTGAAGAGACAGGGTCCTGTGCTCTGTAACTGTCCCGCCCCCAAGGCAGACTTAGCTGTCCCTGCTCTGCCTGCAGTGTGTGTCCTATGCAGTGCATGGTTAGCAGGCAGAGCTTCTGAGTTCCAAATGCCTAGCAGTTTAAATTGGTATGATTTAATTCTTCCGAACTAACTGTACACATTGCTGGAGATGCTTAATTCATCATCTTTTAACCCTTTAACCCCATGGATGCTTTAGGGAAGTATAAATTATCAGTTACTAACCCTTTGCATTCCAGAGTGGATTACAGCAATATTCTGTTATTAACCCATTGGATTCCTCATTTGTGCAGTACCTCACTGATTAACCCCTTGCATGCTAGAGAGGCATAATTCATCAGTAACTGACCCCTTGTATGGCACAAAAGTGAATAAAGGTGTTAGTTAATGATGAATTATGTCATTTTAGCACACAAAGGGTTACTCATTGAGGTACACATTCCTGTGCAATGTGTTGTGCACCTATGAGACATTCAATGGGTTATTGGCAGAACACATTAATGTACACCTCTCTGGCATGCAAGGGGTTTATAACTGATAATTTATTGCATACAGTAGGTTAAGGGGTTAACAGATAAGCATTTATGCATTTTTAGTAAAGTGATGTGTGTGTGGGGGGAGAAATAGGCTGGAGCAGGAGGACAGAGTGGGGAAAACAGTTGTATTTAACCCTCTGAGTGCCAGAGGAGTGCACCGCGCATTGCTGAGCAATGCACTATGTAACACCCTCCCCCCCCCCCCCCGACACTTGAGGAATTTTATAATAAGCATACAGATTCAAATACCAGCTAGTGGGCCAGTTAAATAAAAAATCCCCCGGGGTGGTACTGCACCTCAATCCACCCCTGATTTATCCTACCCAACAGCACCACAGGACTTTGGGGAGTCCAGAATAAAAGTTCCCAGGTATGATACTCACAGGCCCTAAATCTCTGCTCACTGCATATGGCAACCTTAACTCTTGAAGTGACAAAAAATTGTGCCAGTAATTGTTTAGCTGATATTTAAAGGGTTAAAGCGATAGTAATAGAACAATTTAATGACATTTAATACTGTACATAGTAAAAAAAAAAAAAAAAAATTAATTGCTTACTTCTGGACAGACTGCGGTTACCAGCCTCCTCCAATGGTCTCACTGGCCAGAGAGCACTCCAGCTTACATGCAGAAGGCCTCCGTCATTGGGGGAGGCTGGATAAAGGGAGGGGAGCAGAGGCAGAGTGACAGACTGAGGTACAGAGCTGGTAACCGCAGTCTGTCCGGAAGTAGGGCGCAGGGAAGTATTTATTTGTTGAATTTCGGCGAAATAGTGATTTAAAAAAATAAATTAATACATTATTCCACCTATTCGCTATATAACCTACATTTTAAGAAAAACTTGTAACTGCTTCACTACAAGGGAACTTTAAGATGAACACAAGTTTACTAGAGGTGAGAGTCCCCCTTTAAAAACCCAGTTTATATCAATTGGAATTTGCGGAATATATATTTGCCCTCTGTGGTGCAGCTGGTTTGCTCCAGAATTGGCCAACTTTTTTGTTATACACAATATATACTATGGAAACGTGTATGTGCATAACTGTTATTTACAGCATCGTTTCATTTAAAGCGGAACTACCACCACTTAGAAATATGGCCCCAAATAATTACCCATCTGGCGACTAGTTGCTCAGTACAGCTAGTCGCCAGAATTATTACCGCAATCAAAAGATTTATACACTGCTCCGGGACTGACAGGAGGAAACAGAGCAGACATCTTTCCATAGTGACGTCTTTGTGTTTGCGCTGTCAGTTCCAGCCTGCTCTATGAGGCGTTACTAGGAGCCGTTCTGCTCCAAAAGGGACCGACAGCGCAGGCGTGCAGACGTCACTATGAAAAGATGTCTGCACTCTTTCCTAACTGTCATTGCTGAAGCAGTCTATAAATCTCATGAAAGTGGTAATAATTCTGATGACTAATGCTACTGAGCAGCTAGTTGTCAGATGGGTAATTATTTGGGGCCATGTTTCTAAGTGGTGGTAGTTCCGCTTTAAGGATTAATCAGATTTTATCATTATTGTTCATTTAACCTTTTGTATGCTACAGATATCTCCAATGCATTCTGAAGACATCTCTAACATCCTAAGAGTTAAGAATTCTGGCTACAAGCGTGTTTGCCCTATATATAGTATAAGAGGTCAGGATACGGCACTAGAGATCAGGTCGGGATGCAATCTGATGTGCAGCGAGGCACAGATAAACCGTGCATGTAGGCAGCAGCTACAGAATGACATGAATTATTCACACTGATGAATTATTTATTAACACGTAGTCCAGGATAACTCAGAGAAAAAGTGCATTGCAATTAGAGCCAATGTGCACAAAATACAAACACTCAGGGCAAAACCGCACTTTTCCTGTGATGGGAAAATCAACAGAACCACAAGCAGGACTTAATGTTCAGAATTAAAATCAGAAACCCATTTAAAAAAAAAAAAAAAAAGACAGACTTAGATAAGAAGAAAAATTGTAAAGCCTTTGGGGGCTAAAGATTGCAAAAACAAAGTCAGTAATGTAGATGTACCTGCTGTCTTCTGTCACCTCATTAACATACCTTGGAACTTTGCTGGCGGCAGCAGTGACGGTAAGAGTGGAGGTGAGAGTGTCCAGTTGATGCATTTTGTGTCACAATGTGGGCATGGGTTCTCACTAGTATGTGGGTGTTTCGCCAAAAAATGGGTGAAATGGGGGGGGGGGGGGGGTGGCTGGACAGATGACGTACCAGGACCATCACTGGTCCTTAAGTGCCGGACCAGCGTGACGGTCCTGCCACGTCAATGGTCCTTAAGGGGTTAGGCTTGGCCGATCGGCATAATGTACCACGCTAATTCTTCAGCAAAGCTCTCCTTGACTGTCAAATTCTCCCCCCACCTCCCTCCCAGCTGCCCCAGGGAGTGCGATCACCCTTCCCTTCGGTGTGGTGTGAATGTCTTCTATCGTTATATCAAACTCTGGTTAGCAATATACTGAGGCTGCAACCTAAATATAATGCTAACCGGAGTTTGATATAACGATAGAAGCCATTCACACCACAATGAAGGGAAGGGTGAACGCGCTCCCTGGGGCAGCTGGGAGGGAGGTGGAAGGAGAAGAAAAGCTGCTCTGTGCCCATTATGCGGAAGATTAAATAACTTTAAAAGTACTTACATTAAAAAACAACCATATTTCCTATTACTACATTACTAACAAAAGTTATGATAAAAAAATGTATAAGGTGATACATCCCCTTTAACCCTCTCATTGCCAGATGGGTATGCAACACATGTCAGAAATCCAAAGTCTCCGGGGCAGATCCGGAGACTACCCACGTATGCTCATTATGCACCGCCCCTACTTACTTTAACCGTTTAGCTCTGCAAGGCGTTCCACACCTGTCTGACACTCAATGGGTTAAGGATAGGAGGGGACTGCAAAGTATATATGGGACACAAACGTTCCCAGAATTTCAGTTGATTGAATGCTACAGAAGGCAATGAGTTGGACACCTTTTTAGCGAGTAGTGTATATAAGCCCCATTTAAATCAATGGGGAGTCCCAGAATTGCTCTGGGGGGTCATGTAACGTGTAATTAAAAAATAAATGAATGTCTCTGGTGAGTTAAACTCTCCAATCCCTATTCTATTCTATGAAGCCTATGCACTAACGTGTCTCTAACATATAATAAGTACAAAGGCACAGGGCAGGATTTACTTCCCAGGGGCCCCTAAGCAAGGCACTTTAGGTGCCCTTAGCTCCGCCCATGACCACCCACCCATTCCTGACATGGCCCCACCCCAAGTTCCATCCACTGTTTCCTGGCACAGAAAATAAATACCCATGGCCTGTTACACGCAAGAACAAAAAACTTTAACCTCGGCCCTGCGATTACTCTTAAACTAGCAAACTTATTGCAAAAAGACATATATGCTACAATATTCTAGCCTCCATAAAAAAGCATTACTATTCCTTTAAATAAGAATTTACGCTTTATCCTAATGCTTAGGCTCTTATTCAGAAAGCTAAAGAGGAGCATTATGGGTAAACCAATTGCACCGTGGGGAACCAAAAAATATTACTCAAATCTCTATAGATTTAAATAGGTCTTTTAACCTCTTGAATCCTACAGTGATCACCAATTAATTCTCTCTCAAATAAGCCCCATTTAAAGTAATGATAATTTTTATTTGTTGCCTATGGTGCAGCTGGTTTGCTCAGGAATTGCACCTCTTCAGCTTGATGAATAAGGCACCTAGTGTTCCCTTACCATAGTAAATATGCCCCTTATATCCCTAATTTTCCTGCTGAAATCCTTCAACTGGACTTTCACTGCAGCTAATGCCGTGAAATGTAACTTTCTCTGACAATTTGCTCCAGTTCACATACTGAGAAGAGGACACACAGCAGGCTTCAGCTACAACAGCGGCCATGCCTGGGGGAAACCTTTGTCCATTTACTGTGTTTTTCACTCTATTTTTCAGTAGAACATCTTTAATCATACCTGGGAACTTCTGAAATGAGCTTACCCAGAGATCTTTGAAATATTAACCCTTAACTCTTCAAGAATGTAGATTCTAGGTGCTATGTTAATGTTCGATGTAACCTAGAGTTGATCCAATGAGTCCTCAAGGAAACTGTGATATCACTTCTTATACACTATAACATGTTACAGTTCTGATATATCACTTCTTATACACTATAACATTCTACAGTTCTGTGATATCACTTCTTATACACTATAACATGCTCCTGTTCTGAGATATCACTTCTTATACACTATAACATTCTACAGTTCTGATATCACTTCTTATACACTATAACATTCTACAGTTCTGATATCACTTCTTATACACTATAACATTCTACAGTTCTGTGATATCACTTCTTATACACTATAACATTCTACAGTTCTGTGATATCACTTCTTATACACTATAACATTCTACAGTTCTGTGATATCACTTCTTATACACTATAACATTCTACAGTTCTGATATCACTTCTTAAACACTATAACAGTCTACAGTTCTGTGATATCACTTCTTATACACTATAACATTCTACAGATCTGAGATATCAATTCTTATACACTATAACAGTCTACAGTTCTGTGATATCACTTCTTATACACTATAACATGCTCCTGTTCTGAGATATCACTTCTTATACACTATACCATTCTACAGATCTGTGATATCACTTCTTATACACTTTAACATTCTACAGTTCTGTGATATCACTTCTTATACACTATAACATGCTCCTGTTCTGAGATATCACTTCTTATACACTATAACATTCTACAGTTCTGTGATATCACTTCTTATACACTATAACATTCTACAGTTCTGATATCACTTCTTATACACTATAACGTTCTACAGTTCTGATATCACTTCTTATACACTATAACATGCTCCTGTTCTGATATATCACTTCTTATACACTATAACATTCTACAGATCTGAGATATCACTTCTTATACACGATAACATGCTCCTGTTCTGAGATATCACTTCTTATACACTATAACATTCTACAGTTCTGATATTACTTCTTATACACTATAACATTCTACAGTTCTGTGATATCACTTCTTATACACTATAACATTCTACAGTTCTGAGATATCACTTCTTATACACTATAACATTCTACAGTACTGTGATATCACTTCTTATACACTATAACAGTCTACAGTTCTGAGATATCACTTCTTATACACTATAACATTCTACAGTACTGTGATATCACTTCTTATACACTATAACAGTCTACAGTTCTGTGATATCACTTCTTATACACTATAACATGCTCTGTTCTGAGATATCACTTCTTCTTCTTCTTATTATTATTATTATTATTATTATTATACACTATACCATTCTACAGTTCTGTGATATCACTTCTTATACACTATAACACTGTACAGATCTGAGATATCACTTCTTATACACTATAACAGTCTACAGTTCTGATATATCACTTCATATACACTATAACATTCTACAGTTCTAATATCACTTCTTATACACGACAACATTCTACAGGTCCAAGATAACACTTCTTATACACTATAACATACTACAATCTGAGATATCACTTCTTATACACGACAACATTCTACAGTTCCGAGATATCACTTCGTATACACTATAACATACTACAATCTGAGATATCACTTCTTCTACACTATACCATTCTACAGTTCTGAGATATCACTTCTTATACACTCTAACGTTCTACAGTTCTGAAATATCACTTTGTATGCACTATAACATTCTACAGATCTGATATCACTTCTTATACACTATAACATTGTACAGATCTGTGATATCACTTCTTATACACTATAATATTCTACAGTTAGGCAAGGACACTGGTGAGGGTCCTGGCACATCACCTGTCCTTAAGGGGTTAATTTAATATATTCTGGCTGGTCATCGGCAAGGAAAATTACTATGAAAAAAAGAAAGATTATTGGTGCTTATATATAGTGGCACTGGTTAACCCTCTGAGTGCCAGCAAGGTATCCAATGCATTGCGCTGTAGTGTGTTAGATACCTCTCTGGCGCTCAAAGGGTTAAAACAGTGAAAAAGTTATAATAAATACATCTGACAACTTTTCTCTATTAACCCCTTGAGTGCCAGAGATGTATCCAGTGCTGTGATGTATTAGATACCTCTCTGGCACTCAAAGGGATAACCTTTTGAATGCCAGAGCGGTACACAACTCATTGTGAATCAAATGCACTGCACACCCCTCTGGCACTCAAAGCGTTAATGGAAAATAAACCCCTTAACATAAACTTACTAAAACTTAGCCATTCATCCCTGACTACTGCTAACTTGGTCTGGTAGCTCAGGGGTTAATAATTACCAAATCACATGGACGATTCAGTGATGCCTAATGAAGACTAGGGAGAAGCATATTCCCGCTTCCTGTCTCTGATTGGCGGGTGGCGCTCTGGGACTGATGCTTCAAACCCCCATAGAGACAGTGCGTGTCAGCAGAACCGAAATCGCTTTTGAATTTACATATTCTGCAAGTGCATAATAAGTAGATTTCAAATTGTCTATACATTTTATTATTATGGTTTTTCAAGTTCGCTTTTGTTCTTTTATGCCCCTGACATCGAGCTCCCTAGATCTCTATTTACAGAGAGCAGTCAGGGACAGTGAAAACATACATATTTATACAGCGTTGTAGTCTTTCTGCACCCGAGTGATCTGTATGCTGTACAGTCAGGACTCTCTACATTGTTTTACTGTGTTGCGCACTCTCTCTCTGTCTCTGCTTTCAAAGTCCCTGACAGAAAGCTTTTAGGGAACTCTGAATTTTTTTTCCAATCATGGATATAAAAGATTAAAAAAAGGTTTTAAGATATAAATATATATACAAATAAAAAGAGCAGGCAATTTGACTTTACATATTCTGCACATTCTAACACATTTTGCTGCAACCTTTCTGCTTCCATGTGTATAAGCAAAGATGATTTCCACAGTGGATTATGGGCTACGGTACAGATCTGTCATTTAGACTGTAAGCTCCTTGGGGCATGGACCTCTCTCCTATTGTTTCTATGACTGTGACACTTATTTTATCTCCTTTTATCGTAACATACTTTTATTGTAAGGCGCTGTGTACACTTTGTGGTGCTATATAAAGATATACATGCACACAACAACCACGTGGATTGTTGGGATATGAATCACAAGGTCCAATAAATGACCGACCCACTTGGGTACCAGCCAATGATATATGCCTGACACCCATATTAGTCAATAAGGCAATGCCTCTGCCACGTCCCCTTAGGAACACAGGGACATCCTATGTAACTAAACTAGGAGACTGGATGATTTGAAACCTCAAACAGTTCAACTCACCAATGTGAATGTGGTCTAAGAGACCTGTCACCTCCCTACTCCCCTTCCCCATAATATATTGCGTAATTATGCTTTACCACCTCATATGATTGCAAACATATATCCCCCAGCCTTAAAAGTTAACTGTTTTTATCATATTCAAGAGGGAGAGCCCTGCCATCTTGCTTGTTTGAAATGAATGGCAGCATTTTCCCCTCTGAAGAGATGTCAGCCTGCGCCGTCTCTCGGAAGCAGGTTTTCCTCCACATGCGGTCATGGAGACAGCTGAGAAGGATGGGAGGGTGGTAGTATTCCATGTAAGGGGATGGATACTTGCATGCAGTACGGCTTGTACCGCAGAAAACATCAAGACTGAGATCAACAGGTACTATGTTAAATCTATATATATAATATATATATATATCTGTGATAACTGGAATGCAAGAGGTTAGCTGTTGCCCATGTTTGACGGCTCGATTGAGCGTGCGCATAGTTACTATGACACATTTCATGAGCATCTTGTCAATCCGCCCGGTGTTCTTCAGTTGCACAGATCGGTGTTTTCGCGGGGTTTGATTCACATGGTGGGTACGTCTGGGTATAAATATTGTTCACTTATATACAGCTCTTTTAGCTTGATGAAGGCTCCATAGAGAGGATCAAATATTTTAACTTTTTTTCATGCGATAAAGGACTGTGAGTGCGCTTTCTTTACTTGGATATGTATTATATATATATCAGTATTGCCTTTATTAAAAAAAAAAAAAAAAAAAAAAAGCACAACATATAGGCAGTTTTATGAGATTTATTGAACGTGACAGTTCTTTTTTTCGGTTAAACACCCTTCTGGTCCTTAAAGGGTCAGTAATGTCCCCTAAAAAATAAATTTAGATTTAGGTAGAGATTGAAAAAATAAACTAATTGCAACAATCCCTATCTCTCAAACTGCTATGGATTTCAACTTGTTAACCCTACACTGTAAGCTTCCTTGTGAATAACTTATTTTCTTATTTAACCCCTTGAAAGTTAAAGGGGATCTTATCACTCATATACAAGTTAGGCTTATTAGTTAGATTATTTAATGAATATGTTTAAAACATAATTTTAAAAAAATGCTATCTGGGTGAAAATTAATGTTTAAAGAGTGACCTGCACCCTATTTCCACATAGACTGTGGTTACCAGCTCTGTACCGCAGTCTGTCACTCTTCCTCTGTCCCCTCCCTCTATCCAGCCTCCTCCAATGACAGTGGCCAAGACCACTCCAACTTATAGACAGAAGCCTCCGTCATTGGAGGAGGCTGGATAGAGGGAGGGGAGCAGAGGAAGAGTGACAGACTGCAGAGCTGGTAACCGTAGTCTATGTGGAAATAGAGTGCAGGGCACTCTTTCAACATTAATTTTTGCCCAAATAGCATTAAAAAAAATTGTGTTTTAAACATATTCGCTAAATAATCTAACTAATAAGCCTAACTTGTTTAGGGATGATAGATCTCCTTTAAAGAGGTCTACAAAACTTTTAATAATCCAAGAGAATGTCAGCTAAGAGAGATGTAACAGAGTCAAAAACACGTAAATGTAACCTTCCAGGACTGAAGGGGTGGGAGGGCTTGGCTGCTGGGGGCACAGCACCATGCTGTGTCCCAAAATATTGTGATGAATGAACAAGGGTGCTGGCCTTAGGGTTTATAGGGGTGAGCAGGGGTCAGCACTGAATATCCTGGGGGTTTTGGGGGCTGCACTTGCAGTGCGGCCGCCATTTAGTGAAGAAGAAAATTGCTGTTGTCCCTCCCTTCTTTCTGTTATTGTCACAGCAGGTTGTGGTGTGAGGATGGGTCCTCGGCAGTGGAGGAAGAAATGGTACTTGTCCACCAGGGCTTTGGGGAGTTACACCCTCACGCTTTGGCTAACGGCATGGGGAGGGCAGAGACTCTGGATATTATGGGTTAGTCGTGCCCCCGGCCTGTTGCCGGGGCTGGCATATTGTTAATGGTTGCTGTTAATAAATGCTGTGGCCTTGTCTTCCCAAGAAGGTGTTCAGAGTCTTTCTTGGTTAGAAGGGGTAGATTAATATGGGTGGCTGTGCCCTCCCTCAGCAGTCATGTCATTACATAGAACACAATTTACTAAAGGGCGAATAGACTTTTCTTTACAATTTTGGGGGAAGTGTGAATGTTTTTCATGTATCTCCATTTGCCAGTGACATAACTAGTGATTGGAAGACCCTGGGGGAAATATATTGTGCTCTTCTTGATGCCGCACGCCACTACAACTTAACCTTTGTACCTCCTGAATTTACACCACCGACATTCACCGAACTTACTAACCTTTTTTGCCTCCTGTTGGCGAGAAATTTACATGTTTTCACGGACATCTTGCCTAAATGTAAAATCGTAGTTAGCCTATGTGAAATCATTTTGTGTATGCAATGGTTTTTGTTATTTCTTTAGTATGAATGAAAATGGAATCTTACTTGTAAAAATATGGTAACACTTTTGTGCTGAAAATTTCTTATGCTAATGTGTTTGAACATTTTCACATTTAAAGGGATAATAATGTTTCACAAAAAAAGTAGCTCTGAATAATCTTTATAGTATTTGGGCCATGGAGAGAATTATTTCAAAATTGTCAGAGTTGTAGTTCAAGAGTAATTGAATGATAAAGTATCCTTCTAGCGAAAACTTTTACTGTAACACGGATCACCTCAGAGCAGCAAGACTGTCCGGATGGATCGCAGAGAGGGACAATCTTCAGCAATCATAAGGAAAAATCTGAAAAACCTGTCAAGGGGGCAGGGTTTTCCTTATGCTCACAAAAAGAAGATTGTCCCTTGCTGCAACCTGTCTGGTCAAGAGACCGCAACTCTGACAGTATTGAAATAATACACTCCATAGTTCATAATCGAAATTGCTTTTTTTGTTAGACATTACTATCACTTTAATGGGGATCTATCACCCCTATACAAGTTAGGCTTATTAGTTAGACTATTTAGCAAATATGTTTAAAATGGTATTTTTTTTTATTTTTAAATCCTATTTGGGTGAAAATTAATGTTTAAAGAGTGCCCTGCACCCTACTTCAGCACAGACTGCAGTTACCTGCTCTGTAACCGCAGTCCTTCACTCTGCCTCTGCTCCCGTCCCTCAATCCAGCTTCCTCCGATGACGGAGGCTTTCTGTCTGTAAGCTGGAGTGGTCTCACTGACAGAGATCGATATCTAGCCAATGAGATTGCTCCAGCTTACAGGTAGAAAGCCTCAGTGATCGGAGGAAGCTGGATAGAGGGATGGGGGCAGAGGCAGCCTCTTCCGATGATGGAGGCTTTCTGCCCGTACGCTGGAGAGGTCTCATTGGCAGAGATTGATTTCTAGCCAATGAGATCACTCCAGCTTACAGTCAGAAAGCCTTGGTCATCGGAGGAGGCTGGATAGAGGGACGGGAGCAGAGGCAGAGTGACGGATTGCTGTTACAGAGCAGGTAACCACAGTTTATGCTGAAGTAGGGTGCAGGGCACTCTTTAAACATTAGTATTCACCAATATAGCATTTTAAAAAAAAAAATAATAAAGTTTTAAACATATTCGCTAAAAAATCTAACTAATAAGCCTGACTCATATAGGGGTGATAGATCCCCCTTTAAGTAAATAAAAGATTATTTTGTACCCATTGTATGATTGTGCCAGAAAATGTTCTCCATACCAAGGCCTTTATACTTCTACAAAGGTCTATAACTTGTTTTAGCCAACGGTAGTCTATGGGGAAATTTGTAGATATAACGGTTGTTAAAATTAGCAACTGTAATGGAACCCGGGACAATTATTGCAGTGGATCTCACACACGGTAATATTATATGCAGAGCAATTCTTCAGCAGGATCTACATTATTGATTGCACTGCTCCTTACATGAAAGCATTGTAATGTGGATGACTTTAATGGGTCACAGGGGACAGTTTATGAGACAGAAGTTAATTTAACTGAGCACCAGAAACGGTCTTTACACACAAGGAGAGATCACTGTTTTGCGGTAAATAATCAGTTATAAAACACAGTCTATTATTGGCCACATAAAGCGAAGCTGTGCAGACATCAAAAGGAAGTGACAGAGTGAGGAATGGACCACAGAGTATCATACTGAGGCTGAATGCCAGAGCTCCAGAACACAAAGGGTTAAGGACTAGAAGCATATGCAATGCCTTGCTTCACAGTGCGATGGACACCCATCTGGTCTGTAAAGGGCTAATTGGAGATTTTAACCCTTTGAGTGCCAGAGGAGTGCTTTGCAATGTGTTGCATACCCCTCTGGTACTCAGAGGGTTAACCCCTTGAATTCCAGAAAGATCTGAAATGTATAACTTTGCAATGCACTGGAGACCTTCATAGCATTCAAGGTGTTAAAATCCCTATTTAAATCAACAGGGATTTTTATTTATTCATCTGTTTTGCCCAGAAGTGTTCAGTTCATCTGCAGAGAATAATGAAGGCTTGGGAGGCTGAGCCTCCCCAAATATAATTGCTTCTGTATATAAAGGACATGCTGCATTACTCTACACAATGGGAGTCAGTGCCAAGAGGAGGGAACACATAAAGCACCTCAGCATTAATTAGTATGGTTTTATACCTGCTCAAAGTGACTCTCATTAACTAAGAGACTACAAATCCGTTGCAGCCAAGACCAATGCAATCCACAGTGTTCACCTGCACTGGCCGTGGCTGTTTCACTGATCATCCAATCAGCTTTAATCTCAAGCATCCGGCACGAGCAGAAGAGGAGGAAAATGGCTTAGAACTAATATCT
Organism: Rhinophrynus dorsalis; assembly: GCA_037306005.1. Classification (NCBI taxonomy): domain Eukaryota; kingdom Metazoa; phylum Chordata; class Amphibia; order Anura; family Rhinophrynidae; genus Rhinophrynus; species Rhinophrynus dorsalis. The sequence continues at coordinate 473,608,096 of CM074722.1, forward strand.
TACTCTGGGGAGGGAACCATAGGTACTGAAAGACCTTGGGGGGAGATTAACTAAGCGATGATAAAGAGGTGATAAGGTGGAGATGACTTCTCAGTTTATCACTTCCCCAGTTCCTATATTATTCTATGGAGCCTATTCATTAAGATCTCCAAAACTTAAGAAATCTTAGTGCAAAGGCTCCATAGAATAATACAGGAATTGGAGAAGTGATAAACTGGAGAAGTCATCTCATCTTTATCACGGCTTAGCTAATCTCCCCCTTTGTGATCACCTTTCCTGCACTGTGAACACTTTGTTTTTTGGGACCATTTCCTGTGTGAACACTGTGCATTTTGGGACCATTTCCTGTGTGAACACTTTGCTTTTTGGGACCATTTCCTGTGTGAACACTGTGCATTTTGGGACCATTTCCTGTGTGAACACTGTGCATTTTGGGACCATTTCCTGTGTGAACACTTTGCATTTTGGGACCATTTCCTGTGTGAACACTTTGCATTTTGGGACCATTTCCTGTGTGAACACTTTGCTTTTTGGTTTGGATCAGGGAAGGAGGAAGTGAAGCATTATTGTCTGAACCTTACACACCCTTTTCACAGTTATAGGTAAAACCAATATCCCTTTTTGCACTGCCAAAAGCCTCACTTCACCAATTAGCCGATATCCCTTCTCGCCACAGCTCTGTTCCGAGCTGCCATTCAGTCACACCTCACTGCTAGTTTCCAGTTCTGGCAGGGAGTGTGATTGAGCAACAGCTCAGTGTAGAGGTGCTGACAGTGGGAAAACATTCTTGGCATCTAGTTGATGAAGTAAAGCTTTCAGCAGTGCAAAAAGGCAATATTGGTTTTACTTGGAACTGCTAGAATGGCGTGCAATACATTACAGATCACAAAGGTTTCATGCGAGTGGAAGAGGGAGCTACCTGATTGCAGTTTTTAGCAGAAAGATGTCCAGCACATTGCACACTACTATGTCAATCAAAGGGTTAATGCAATGTATGATTGATGGTGTCATTCCTAAATGGGAGGTTGCCCCGTCCACTCCTGGGAAAATCTATGCCCCGATTCACTGCATAAGACCGATCTCCATCTCCATGCCACCCGGCCCACTCCTGGGAAAATCAATGCAGCAGTCAGACAGGTCCCTGATGTGCACGGTGTGCCCAAACGCACGGGCAGCACTGTGCACCATTCACTAGATTTAAAGGGATAGTAAAGACCCAAAAAAAAGCATGTTCTAAATCATAGCTGCACTAAAAAAACATTTAATGTGCTTAATCCTTTCTCTCAAACCGTTATGGTTTGAGAGATGTAATAAAATAAAGACCTCCGCTCCCTCCCCTTCTCATTTGTCCGCTGTATAGCGGACGTCATGAAATCCTGCTTCCGGGACCAGACGGCGGCTCTTCAGGAGCGCTGTCAGAGATATCTAACTATGATTACATCATCAGAATGGTCCACAACGTGTGCTTGCAAGCCAGGCACACATTATAGACCATACCGATGAAGTAATTATACCTAGATATCTAGATGACAGCGCTGCTGAAGAGCCGCCTGCAGTCGGGCGACCGGATTCTGCTTCTGACAGCTTTACAGCTCGTCAGGCAGAAAGGGGAGGGAGCAGAGGTCTTTATTTTCTTATTTCTCTCAAACCATAATGGTTTGAGAGAAAGGATTAAGCACATGGAATGTATTTTTAGTGCAGCTACGATTTAGGACATACTTTTTATGGGACTATACTATCCCTTTAAATAATTTTCTACTTTTGTAAATATGTTCTGGAGAACGGCCTCTCTTCCTTCACTTCTGGTTCCAGATACCAAAGGAATTCCCGAGGGGAGGCGGGAGATGCACTGGTCATGCTTCAGATGACTGGGAATATTGTCATCCTGACATCATCATCACGTGACTGCATTTGGTTTATTACCTCTATATCACTAAGTGATTATACAGTAATATTCCTTTGGGAGCCCACTCATCTCTTTGTTTTGTATTTCAATGCAGCTGTGAAGAACATGTCTTGAGCGGAGCAGCTGTGACTGGTTCATGTGTATTAACCTTCTGAATGCCAGAGATACTTTTCTGGCACTCAAAACATTAAGAGGACATATATGCCATGTCTGCAGTGGTGGTGTTTCAATATACACAGAATGGGAGGCTGCTTAGGGTTCCCACTTGGACAGAGGGCCTTGCAGCGCTTGCGCAGTTCCACCGCCACTGCATGTAAACAAAATCTAATGGCAATGTCTTATTAGAAATACCCAGGTGGGAATAAAGGTGCGGCCCCCATGTGAATTTTTGCTTATGGCCCCCAAAACCCTCAGGTGTTTCTGGTTGTGGTTATTACTCTTGTCCGGAAAATTCCGCACAAGGGCACCCCTTTATTTGTCTCCTTTTGTTTTTCTGTCTATATATTGTGCTATTAATTTGTTTGTAATATAAATAGTTTGTGCACAATTAACCTCTATTTACCTTTCAAGTATTTGAGAGGTAAATACAAGGATCTCTCTGATAAGCTTTTCATTCCAAGGCCTGATCAACTAACCAGGGGCCACCCCTTGAGATATGAGGAAAGGGAGTTTCAACGACAGCAGAGAAAGGGTTTTTTTACAGTAAGGCCTGTTAAATTGTGGAATTCCTTGCCCAAGGAAATGATAATGGCAGATACAATGGATACATTTAAGAGAAGATTAGATGCATTATTTTCAAGAGGGAGCATACAGTGTTATACAGTGTATTAGTAGGCAAAACTAGACGTTCTGGTAAACACTAACTTATTTGGCAGCAGGAAAGCTTATATAATTCTCATTTCTCTGGGTTATGAGGCAAAGGTTGAACTTGATGGACATGTGTCTTTTTTTTTCCAACCTAATTTACTATGTTACTATTTGTTTGTGGCACATCTGCCACTTCATACTGATTTGTTCATGCTGTACTGTACAATAATCTAGGCAGGGGACACAAACTGGTGGCATTTCTGATAGCACTGTTCCACCAAAATGTATAGGTTAATTTCTCAAAAACAATTAATTCTTTTAGGTAAACGGCTATTAGATATATAAGCAGATCTTCATTCCCTGTAAAACAAAGTAAACATGTCTTACTGTGACAGGTGCGCTTTCAGTAAATTCAGTTCCAGTCTTGTGCATGTTTAACTTCAAGCTAGCACCTGTACAAATCCACTCTCTAAATCCCTAAAATCTAAAAGTAAATTTGCTTTTCTAATGCATGTGTGTGTGCTGTTCTAAGCAATCACATCTGGTTTACTTTTGTGTGTGCAAACTTGTAATTGGCTCAAGAGCTAAGGCAGCCAGCAGTTTCTGTTCAGAAAGGATGTTCTTCTATCTTAGGTAGTTTACAGATAACACAGCACCAACATTTCTGAGACACCTTTCAAGATTGCTTTGATAGGCATACCTGGGAACTCTACGTATTTATGCCGGAGACTCCGGTTTTGACACTGCTTTACCAGGTCTCCAGGACAGAGGCTGAGCCTCCGGATGTGGGGGGTTTCTATTGAAACTCTGCCCATTTCTGCTCTTTCATCCTGTGTTCCTCCTTCCCCAGCCTTCTTGTACTACCTGTGCTACACCAGTTAAGCCCCACCACTTTTTAATGTGATTTGCATAATTTTTCTCACCCCCCCCCCCTCACCACAGGACTCCCCTCTGGTGAGACAACAATTTAAAGGGATAGTAATACTTCGTTTTAACTTTATTTTATTTTGTAGGCATTAAAAAAACATGAAGAATGATATAAGTCTTTTCTCTCAAACCTTTATGGTTTATGAGATATTCACAAGCAAAGTTCCCCTCCCCGCCCCTTTTACCTAGTGTAAGCCATCTCTTCTCAGATGTGAGTCTGGTTGTATGACAGTACAGATAACAGAAGGGGACAGTTTTCTTTGTATGAAAACAATGAAAGCCCTTCCCCCCTTAACATAACAGAAAAAGCTGAAAAACTTGTCAATTGAAGATTGTCCCTCTCTGCAGTCTACCTGGGCATCTCCCTTCTGATCTGGTTGAACAGGGGGGGATACTTTGTTTGTGAATATCTCTTAAACCATAAAGGTTTCAGAGATAAGCCTTATATCATTCTTCGTGTTTTTTTAATGCCTACAAAATAAAATAAAGTTAAAATGAAGTATTACTATCCCTTTAAAGTTCCCAGGTATGTTGATAGGGCACTAGTGTCCAAGAGAAAACATGAACCGATACCTCCACGGGGTATATCTAAGACTAAATTTTAGGCCTCATGTACCAGATAGAGAATTTATACAGATACTGATCCAGGGTAAACAATATATAATCCACTGGATGTTAGAGAAGTCTTGCAATGTTTTATAGATGGCCCTAGAGTACAATTGGTCAAAGGTAAAGTATCCCATAACATGTCATTTTTTATTATATAAATTAAAATTTTACAGCTGAGTATAAAAGGGGTGTTATTTAAAAATATTTACAACTCAAAAGTGTATTTTCTGGTGTGGTATTATAACAGGTCATGAACGTACTGTAAGGATAAAAAGCAAGTTTGAGATGCAATGACTTTTGAACCCGTTAACGTCCAGTGAAGTGTCAGGAACCAATGATGGTCCAACACATTTTTTTAATCAGAACGCTCCTTTGGGAGCACTGTGAGTAGTAGCGGGGACTGAAATTGACCGGTCCAAGAACGGAGCGGTCACTATCAGTCTCCGGTACAGCGTGCCGGCACACATGATCAGTCACGTGTCTGGAACGTCACACTTCGCTATCTGGTCGTTAAAGGACCACATACCCCTGGACCGCTGTTCCTTAAGGGGTTAATAAAGCAACTGCCAACAGTGGAAGCACCCTGTTTTACTCAGCAGGAGTAAATAAATACATTTTCAATATCATGCAATACTTTTTCTTTAAATGAATAGTTACCCTTACATTTTGAGTTTACATATTATGTAAGTACATTATGTTCTTGACAGTAAGGTCCCTGAATGCATGTTTCCAGAGAGTTCTGGTCAATCTACCATCAAATCAAGATGGAATGTAATATTGTACTCTTCCTACAGCACTGAGTGTGCTAGCTTATTTGCATTGTATATCTAGACCTGCTGTCATGTTACTTGACAGAAAACTATCTTCATATAGACCCAGGGAGTTAAAGGGATAGTAATACTTTGTTTTATCTTTATTTTATTTTGTAGGCATTAAAAAAACATGAAGAACGATATAAGTCTTATCTCTCAAACCTTTATGGTTTGAGAGATATTCACAAGCAAAGTTTCCCCTCCTGCCCCTTTTACCTAGTGTAAGCCATCTCTTCTCAGATGTGGAATGCAGTCCATAGACTAGACAGATATAGGTCATTTGAATTTACATATGATGTTCTGTAGAATATGTGAAGTCAAACTAAAGGGTTACAGTTTCTTTAAATGTATGTAACCTAATTTCATTTTTATGTGTTTGCATTTAACGACCAGCAGGGTGTGCAAGGCATTGTTTCACAATGTGCTATATACCCCCTCTAGATGTTAAAGGGGCAGTGTCTCCTACACTAACCATATACATTTCACCTGTGATATGTTCAGCCTTCATTCAGGTCTGGTAAATTTGGCTGCTCTCCCCCTTATCCAGTCAATACCCCTGATGGAAACGCAATGCACCTGCATGACCTGAGAGGGCTGGGTGAGATCAGAGTATCTGATATCACCATAGGGAAGGGATATGAGAACCTGACATAGTGTAGCTTGCTATACAATAAAGCAGTGGTCAGGGATGCTCAACTAGGCAGGACTGGTATCCCATCCAGATTGCAATCTCTGTTAACCCTCTGGGTGCCAGAAAGCTATCCAATGCATTGCACTGCAATGCATTAGATACCTCTCTGGCACTCAAAGGGTTAACTCACAAGTGTCCTCCAAAGAGAAGAAATATCTTGAAGCATACGGGTTTGCCCAGATGTTAGTCGAGCCATGAAATACCAGGTAATTCCTCTCTGAAGAGAAACAGTGAACCCTGCATTCGCTTTTCAGCCTTCTTGGGCGTAATCGATGAGGTACAGCTGAACTCTCTAGGCACTCATGAGCAAGAGGTCCACATCTGGATCCCCATTTTACCATACCTGGGAACTTTGACTCCTGGACTCCGCAGAGGGGAGTCCTGTGGTGCCTGCTGGGTGAAAAACATGAAGCCATTGTCTGCACAAAATGGGCGTGGATTAATTATTAGTGGGGAGGGGCTTCACAGACGTGTTAGGAAGTGCTTGAAATAGGCTGGAGAAGGAGGAGACTTGGGAGGGGAGTGGGAAGAACAGACTGGTAAGGAGCAGAAGTGGGCTCCAGAGAATCAGCCTCTGCTCCGGAGACCCGGTAATCAGCAGCACGAAACTGAATCCCCAGAGCAAATCTGGAGAGTTTCCAGCTATGCATTTTACCCTTAGGGTGACCAAGCCCAAAGGTAATTTACAATTTCAAAGCAGCAGTCAGAGATGCTCAGCTAGGCAGGACTTGTATCCTACCCAGGGTGCAGCTTCTTTTAGTGGGGTTCACTTCTGGATTGCCCTACTACCCTTATATTGCTCCCTGGGCAGGATACAAGTCCTGCCTAGCTGAACACCTCTGGCCACTAAATTGCACGCTAATTACCTGACCAAAAACAGTTTAAACTAATACTCTTTAACCAATAATAGGAACCACATTCCCACACTGATATTTATCAACTGATATATTGCTGTTTGGTGCAGAATTATATTGGACGTTTTATTCTATGTTCATACAACTTTTATCCTACTTGAAATCTGCACTAGCTTAGGGTAATATTAGCCAAATCCCTGTTTAAAGCAAACTATAACTATAAAGTCTTGCTTTAAAGCTATCTGCGCGCCTGAGCCGTCAATCCCTTCCGGTACCTTAAGGTACCATGCAATGCCTCCTAGAGGAGACCGGGACAGACTGCGCAGGCGTGCAGACTTCTCTAAGCCAAGATGTCTGCATGCAAGCCTGGCCATTGGTCTCAGAAAAAGAAGGATTACTTCAGAACATGGTACTTGTGCCCGCCATATGCCTAATTATTGGGGGGGGGAGAGTTAAAATAAGGTTATAGTTCCGCTTTAAACTATTTCAGTGCTAGTTGCCTTCTAAGACACATTTAGTTTATTTTAAAGAGAAAAAAAAAAAGATTACCTATGTTGCGCTAGCCATTTTGTTTTAAAATAAATCGTTTTTGATAAATGTAACTTTAGGTATTGAAGGCACAATGTGGCATTTTATACAAATTCATTTAAGTGACGGCCAGTATCAGGACACACTGTGCTTAGATGAGCCTAGGCATGGAGCATGTCTAATACTACAGTAAGCCTGGCCTTGGAAATAATAAATTAGCATACTGTACAGGGACTTAGCATAAAGTGCCACGCCGTGCCATGATACACTGACAATAAAATGGCTAATACAACCATATCTTTTTCTTCTTGAGTCCCCGGAGCGGGCTCATAAGGATCGCCTGGTGGATATAAAAGATACGATTCGGGTCACAAAGGGTGGGGTGTAATCACTGGTGGGGCAGGGATTAACCCCTTAACGACCAGCGGTCGCGGGGTGTGTGGTCCTTTAAGGACCCGATAGAGAATTTCGGCGTGCCGCCCCACATGACTGATTACGTGGGGCGGCACACTGAACTGAGGGACGGAAAGAGATCGCTCCGGTCTTGGAGCGATCAAATTCAGTCCCCGGTATTACTCACCGCGCTACTGCAGGAGACGGTGAGTAATAGTACGTGATGTACCAGGACCATCACTGGTCCTTAAGTGCTGGACCAGCGTGACGGTCCGGGTACGTCACCGGACTCTAAAGGGTTAAGAAACTTTCCCATAAAGTGAGCAGGAAGTGGGTAGGTAATAGGTGGAACTGGGTGGAAAGGAGGAGAAGTGGGCAGAATTTCAAAAGAAACTCACCACCACCACCGAGAATCAGACTCTGTTCCCGGAGACCTGGTAATTTACTTAAAAAAAAAAAGTCCTTCCACGCAGATCCGGAGGGTTCCCAAGTATGAATACAAACATATATGTAAGGTAACCAGATATCCATTTAAATGCAGGACGCTTAAAGAAAACACAAAGTGCAGGGTTGCACTGATTACTCTAAAAGCATATAGTCATATTTTAATTCTCTGTATAACACAAATTACACTTGTCTTAGAGTGACAAGTCCATTTTAACATCCTTCTGTAAGTTTATCCTACGTGACACTCCCGCTTTAAAGGGATAGTAATACTTAAGTATTACTAATCCCTATAGCAAAGTACTACTTAAAAAAAAACCTATTGCCCCCAGTGTCATCTCTCAAACCTTTATGGTTTGAGAGATGATCGCTTCTAAAGTTGCCCTCTCCCTCCCCCTTCCCGTAGTCAGCATTCTAGCTGACTGAAAGGAAGAGAGTCGTACGACTTTCAGGCGGCTCTCCAGCACAGCCGGATAGCGTTACTAAAAAAAAAAAAACTTTCACTGAAATGGTCTTCTACATGTGCTTGGTTTGCAAGCACATGTAGAAGACCGTTTTAGTGAAAGTTTTTTTTTTAGTTAACGCAATTGCGGCTCTGCTGCAGAGCCGCCTGATGATCTCTGACAGGATTTCCCTGAGTCAGCTAGAATGCTGACTATGGGGAAGGGGGAGGGAGAGGGCAACTTTAGAAGTGATCATCTCTCAAACCATAAAGGTTTGAGAGATGACACTGGGGGAAATATGTTTTTTTTAAAGGGATAGTAATACTTAAAATGTAAAAAAAAAAATGTTGTAGGGTTTATCCCCATGAGTAAAACAAGAGTACTCCCACTGCTGAAAGTACTCATTCAAAAGTTATTAATTTTCAAAGTTGAATTTTTTAGGTGCAATATCACAGTGGCCTGAAATTGTACAGTGACGCTGTTGCTACACCATCCTATGGAGATTTATGGTCCCGGGACCAGAGCTGTCCATAGGATGGTGTAGCAACAGCGCCACTGTACAATTTCAGGCCACTGTGATATTGCACCTAAAAAATTCAACTTTGAAAATTAATAACTTTTGAATGAAACACCTTTCATCAGTGGGAGTACTCTTGTTTTATTCAGGGGCATAAACCCTACAACATATTTTTTTTTTACATTTTAAGTAGTACTTTGCTATAGGGATTAGTAATACTTAAGTATTACTATCCCTTTAAAGCCCAGCCACACTCCCAGATAAGGGGAAGAATCTCTGAATACTGCTGATCTTCTAGTAAACATTGCGAGGGTGAGTGATTGTACTGATCAGTGAGCGGGGAGCTGCATCATTTATAACAGCGGGTAGACTGGAACCATGCACACAACACAATGCTTAATTAGTTTAGGAGCATATGCTTGACCTGATTAAGGTACAATTAAACCCAATTAGATGCAGATAATGGGATATTTTTCATTTGTCATCTAATTTAAATGCAGTTCCAGTTTGTATACAGGAAATGCAGACAGACACCAGGAGACGGTGAAATAAATAATCCAATATATAGAGCGAGGCTGGATATGGGAAGAGGCTCAGACCAACATATTGCGCTGGAGGCCTTTCTTGCCTCCAAGAGGTTAATATATTTTATGCCATGAAGCAAACCAATATGGGACTATGTTTAATTCTATTAACTCTTTGGAGGATAGACAGGTCTTCAACACATTGCTTCACAACCTGCAGTTTGGAATGTTTTATGACAAAGCTTTCCTCATAGAACATTATTTGACTGGAACTGTCAATCATACCTATAAACTCTATGGATCTGCCCAGGAGACTCAGGTTTTTTGAGTTATTTACCAGGTTTCCAGGGACAGAAACAGATTTTCTGGTGGTGGTCAATTTCTTCTGAAACTCTGTCCACTTTCCCTCCTTCTCACACCGTTCCACCCACTTCCCGCCCAATTCTCCTTCTTCTCACCCTGTTCCTCCCACTTCTTCTCCTTCAAGCCCTGTTCCTCCCACTTCCTGCCCACTTCTCCTTCTCACCCTGTCCCACCTACTTCCTGCTCACTTTTCCTCCATTCCACCTTGTCCCTCTCACTTCTCCTCCTTCCCACCCTGATCATCCCACTTCCCACTCACTTCTCCTTCTTCTCACCCTGTTCCTCCCACTTATCCGATTATCATACCTGGGAACTTCTGAAACAGGGCTACCCGGAGGGTAACCCTGTCAGTGCCGACGGGGAGGAAAATGGCGCGATTTGCGTCATAAAAGGGACGTGGCTTAGTTGCGGGGGGCGGGACAAAAAAAAAACACAAGAAACCCCTGCAAAATGTATGCAAGAGGGTGGGGAGTGGGAGGAACCGGGCGGGATGGAGCACAAGTGGGCAGAGTTTCTACTTAAACTCTGCCCACCCGGTGATTCACACATTGCCCCGGAGACCCGGTAATTCAGTTTGAAATCCGGAGTCTCCGGGGCAAAACCAGAGAGTTCCCAGGTATGCTGATTATCCCATCCACTTCTTGCTCACTTTATGAGACAAAGACGAAAACCCCCACCCCCTTATGATGCAAATCACATCACTTATGCTGCCAATTATGCCCACTAATTCAGACAGAGAAGGAAGGCCTTTGGGTATTTATTTATCAAAACAAGAATTATACATACCTCCCAACATTTCAAATTGCCAAAGAGGGTGATACACTTATATACACACCACACAGTCTGATCTCCTAAACACAGGGACACCAGGGTGATACACTTCTATACACACCACACAGTCTGATCTCCTAAACACAGGGACACCAGAGTGATACACTTATATACACACCACACAGTCTGATCGCCTAAACACAGGGACACCAGGGTGATACACTTATATACACATCACACAGTCTGATCTCCTAAACACAGGGACACCAGGGTGATACACTTATATACTCATCACACAGTCTGATCTCCTAAACACAGGGACACCAGGGTGATACACTTATATACACACCACACAGTCTGATCTCCTAAACACAGGGACACCAGGGTGATACACTTATATACACACCGCACAGTCTGATCGCCTAAACACAGGGACACCAGGGTGATACACTTATATACACACCGCACAGTCTGATCTCCTAAACACAGGGACACCAGGGTGATACACTTATATACACACCACACAGTCTGATCTCCTAAACATAGGGACACCAGGGTGATACACTTATATACACACCACAGAATCTGATCTCCTAAACACAGGGACACCAGGGTGATACATTTATATACACACCACACAATCTGATCTCCTAAACACAGGGACACCAGGGTGATACACTTATATACACACCACACAGTTTGATCTCCTAAACACAGGGACACCAGAGTGATACACTTATATACACACCACACAATCTGATCTCCTAAACACAGGGACACCAGGGTGATACACTTATATACACACACCACACAGTTTGATCTCCTAAACACAGGGACACCAGAGTGATACACTTATATACACACCACACAATCTGATCTCCTAAACACAGGGACACCAGGGTGATACACTTATATACACACCGCACAGTCTGATCGCCTAAACACAGGGACACCAGGGTGATACACTTATATACACACCACACAATCTGATCTCCTAAACACAGGGACACCAGGGTGATACATTTATATACACACCACACAATCTGATCTCCTAAACACAGGGACACCAGGGTGATACACTTATATACACACCACACAGTCTGATCTCCTAAACACAGGGACACCAGGGTGATACACTTATATACACACCACACAGTCTGATCTCCTAAACACAGGGACACCAGGGTGATGATACACTTATATACACACCACACAGTCTCATCTCCTACAGAGAGGGAAAGAGGGACAGAGCAATTTGGATCTGAAAGAGGGACACTTGAGGGGTATACACTATGAACAGAAAACCAACATTGAGCAATATAGGGAGAATCGGGTAATTTAAGTAGTGTTTTCCGTCCAGCTCTCCAAGTCAAAAATAAGTAATCTTAAAAAAAAAAAAATTGTTAATATTATGATTTTTTGGATTTTCTCTTTTAAACGACAAGTTTAAAATGAAAGAAAATATCTTTTTTTATACTAGTTAATGTCATGAAAGACAATTTTAGAGAACCAATCATAAAAGTGGTTGATGTCAGACATAAAGGAATAGTAATGTCTTGACATCAAAAGACCCAACCTGTAAGAACAATAATGTACAGCTGAACCAAGAGAAGTACCCAGAGAAGTACAGTTGTAATGGGTTTCCACTGCCCAACTGTATGCGACATCTTTATTTTCTTACAAAGAAAGAAGGGCTTCTCTGCCGTGCCCTAAACTCAGAATGACCTTGGGGATGTTTTGAGTTCTTGTGTGTGTGCGCACATTGTCTCGTGCATATGCACCCATCTAACAACAAAGTGTTGGATACAGTGAACATGTCCTAGACACTGAGACAAATGTATTATGTACCTCTGTCTTATCCATCTGGTCGATCGACCAAGCCACAGAGGATTTCAAAATGAGGGCCAGATACAGGGGGGAATTAATAAAGACAGCCCATATTTATGAAAGTGCACTTATTCTGGAGTAAACCAACTAGGGGGACAAATAAAAATGACTAAATTCCCATGCACTTGAGCTTTTTAACCCCTTGAATGCCAGGTCTCCAAAGGCACTCAAAGGGTTAACGAAAACAGATATGTTAAAAAAAATGATGCTATTAGCACCAATTTTAATGCCGAACATTACCACGTGAATATTTCTAAAATTCCATTGATTTAAAAGTGGCTTTAACCCCTTGAATGCTAGAGAGGTCTCTTACGCATTGCAGACCACTCTAGCATTCAAGTGGTTAAAGCCCCATTTAGACCAAATGACATTTTTATTTGTACCCTACAGTGTAGTTAGTTTGCCCCAGAATGACTCACTTCTTTGGTCTATAATGACTAACATGCCTGTAACAAATGTTTCCTAACTGTTTGAGTGCCAGAGGGGTACACAACTCATTGGGTTAACCCTTTGAGTGCCAGAGGGGTAAGCAATGCATTGCTTTGCAATGCGTTGCGTACTCCTCTGATACACAAAGGGTTAAGCTTTCTGACGTTTTGTGACAAATAATAATATCAAGTTTTCCAAAGTGTTGTTGCAGTCAGATTGACAAATGAATTGAAGCTAAAATTCACTTTAAATTTATATTACAGTTTTTACATTTTTTTTTTTTTTTTTTTTTTTTTTTTTTTTTTAAATCATGGGGCCCCTGGCCTGTTAGACCTGAACAGTGGCATCAGAGCAGGATTTAAATCCCAGGCGTCCCTAGGGAAGGAGCCCTTAGCTCCACTCACGGCCACAGTCCCCTCCGCACTCATCACATGAGATATCCAGTGCATTACATCAATATGTATTGGAGACCTGGCTGGTATCCAAAGGGTCAGAGGGACATTAAAGCTATAATAAAATCCTGTGTTTAATTAGAAAGCATGTTGTAAAATTCACAGAGCTACAAGTACAAGTTTTCACAAGAAGGAACCAAATAATGAAATAATCAGATCAGACCTGGATATTGGTGTATTTACTAGAAAGAGATTCTTCTCTAGACAGGAGAATTAACCCTTGAGTGTCAGGGAGATATCCAGTGCATACATCTCTGGCACTCAAAGGGTTAAGTGTGGACTTTCGCACTTTTTAAACTCAGTCTGCACTATCCTGGCCACTTACTACCTCATTCTGTCCTTTTCTGTATCATCTCCATCCATTCCTCACCCAGATAGGGGATGCAATGCACATTAAAAGCTGGATATGTTTTTTTCCCACCTCAGGGTGTTTCCAGCACTACAGAGAACCTATCCCCATTTTCAGAAATCTGAGTTGGACTTGGAGTTATGGCTGTGTGGCAGCGAGGCCATACTTAATTTCTGCATACCTCCCAAGTGTCCTTCTTTAGGAGATATTAGGGGTTTATACCTCCCAAGTATCCCTCTTTAGGAGATATTAGTGATACATAACTCTCAAGTGTCCCTCTTTAGGCGATATTAGGGGTCCAGACTTCCCAAGTATCCATCTTTAAGAGGGACAGTCCCTCTTTGAGGCCCAAATCCCTCTGTCCCTCTTTCCCACCCTGGTGTCCCACTGTTTTACAAGATCAGACTGTGTGGTATGTATGCATACCTCCCAAGAGTCCCTCTTTGAGACCCAAATCCCCATGTCCCTCTTTTCTACCCTGTTGTCCCTCTTTTTAGGACATCAGAGTGAGTGGTGTATATATTAGTATATCACATTGCTCCACAGCAATGAAATTCACTTAAAGGGGATCTCTCACCTACTTATATGTAATGCTCATTAGTTAGAGCACCTATCAAAAAAATTGAAAACATTGTAAATTGTTTTAAAAAACCAGTTATACGTGCAAAAATGAAAGTTTAAAAAGTGTCCGGCAGCCTACTTCCGGCTTGCCCGTCCCACTACCCATCATCCTCCGATGACGGAGGCTGTCTGTCACTAAGGTGGAGCAATCGCATTGGCTAGATATCTATCTCTGCCAATGCGATTGCTCCACCTTAGTGACAGACAGCCTCCGTCATCGGAGGATGATGGGTAGTGGGACGGGCAAGCCGGAAGTAGGCTGCCAGACACTTTTTAAACTTATATTTTTGCACATATAACTGGTTTTTTAAAACAATTTACAATGTTTTCAATTTTTTTGACAGATGCTCTAACTAATGAGCATTACATATAAGTAGGTGAGAGATCCCCTTTAAATGTTTAGTTAATCTTCAGTATATGTGTTTGTAATTGAATCTCTGTAAATAAAATACTTTGGTCTTGCTCTAAATCATTTATTCATTTACACAAAGAGGTGTCAATAGGTGACAAAGTAACCTAAAATTTCCCCGCCCACCAGCCACGCCCCTAGAAACACCACCTAAAACACAAGTGTCCCTCTTTGGCCATTTGAAATGTTGGGATGTATGTGTATTTAAGTGTACCACATTGCGCCACAGCAATAAAAATCACATTAATGTTTGTATAAACGTCAGTATATGTGTTTATAAATTAGTTTGTGTAAATAAAATACTTTGGTCTTGGTCTAAATAATTTATTCAGTTACACAAAGAGGTGTCAATAGGTCATGATATAACCTAAGTTCTCTTTAATGCCCTGCCCACCAGTCATACCCCAAGCAACACCACCTAAAACACAAGTGTC
Organism: Rhinophrynus dorsalis; assembly: GCA_037306005.1. Taxonomy (NCBI): domain Eukaryota; kingdom Metazoa; phylum Chordata; class Amphibia; order Anura; family Rhinophrynidae; genus Rhinophrynus; species Rhinophrynus dorsalis. Next base: position 473,623,266 of record CM074722.1, read on the forward strand.
CCTTTTTGGCCCACTGAAATGTTGGGAGGTATGTTACAGATTTTCAAACAATGATAACTTTTGAATAAATTGGCAAACTGGATCGACGTTTTGAATTCAGTTTTCTTTAAGTACAAAGGACTTAGAAAATGCAAATTACATTTATTTGTTTCATGTTCACATGATAATTCTATCAAGGCCACCAGGGGAGGGCTAGCAACATACGGCCCAGGGGGCAAATACAATTAAGTGGCCCATATCTACTATTGTCCAAGTCCATTGTCCCAGCCCATCCCTGTTTCCTTAATTTTAAAATTGTCCTTAATGCTGTGAATTAAAGCAAGTGATACCACAGAGCTTACTGTTGAAACGGGGCTACATTAGTGATACTACAGTGCTTACAATTTAACCCTGTGAGTGCCAGAGGGGTACATAACACATTGCTTTTTCAATGCGTTGTGTACCCCTCTGGCACTCAAATGGTTAAGTAAAGATAGAATAGTGATGCCATAGAGCTTGCAAGGGAAATGGATTATGCTACTAGAGCAGCTATGTTTGGATTGTAGCTATGCAGTATCACTTGCATATAGATTAATTTAATAAATTCTGTGATATCACTTGCGTAGCTCCATTTACAGCAGCAGGTGGGAGATTGAGTGAGGCAGTGGCCCACCAGCCCAGACACATGGCCAGCCCAGGGGGCAATTGCCCCCCAGGCCAGCCCCCCCTGAAGGCCACTGCAAAATCTATTGAAAATATAGACACAAAACTTCACACATGGATAGATCTTACAATGTAATTACTGTTTCTGAGATATTTACGTTCAAAGCTAGTGTTTCTGCCCATGTACAGCACGTTTTTAGTTTACACACTCAAAAATCATAATTAATGAGCTGATGCTGTGCCCACTTTTGACTTGTGCAGCTCATAGTAAAATAGATTATACAATACTGATCAAGCAAACTAATCTTACTTAATCGATCAAAACATTCTAAAATAACTACTGCCCCTAAATCAGGTGGAGGATAAGAAATACAGTTTTGCATGTTGTGACATAACTACCAGTGACGCATTCAAAGAGCATAAAAACAATTAACAAAATCAGCATACTTGATCAAACAAAACAATACTCTGTTCTGTAAAATAAGTAGTTTAAGCACACAAATATTGATCAAATCAAATAAATAAAAAGGAAATAAACATTTCCTAAATCCAACATTAATATTTTTACTCAAGAGAACAAAATCATTGAAATTCATGATTAAAGGGGATCTCTCACCTAACTACATGTAATGCTCATTAGTTAGAGCATTTTTCTAAACCACTGACAATAGCGTTCATTATATGTAAAAAGCAGTTACATTTGCAAGAATTAAACTTTAAAAAGTGTCCGGCAGCCTACTTCCGGCTTGCCGAACTTTGCCAACCAGAGACAGCTCCGTCCCACTACCCATCATCTTCCCATGACGGAGGCTGTCTGTCACTAAAGTGGAGCGATCGCATTGGCAGAGATGGATATCTAGTCAATGCGATCGCTCCACTTTAGTGACAGACAGCCTCCGTCATGTGAGGATGATGGGTAGTGGGACGGAGCTGTCTCTGGTCGGCAAAGTTCGGCAAACCGGAAGTAGACTGCCGAACACTTTTTAAAGTTTAATTCTTGCAAATGTAACTGCTTTTTACATATAATGAACGCTATTGTCAGTGGTTTAGAGAAATGCTGTAACTAATGAGCATTACATGTAGTTAGGTGAGAGATCCCCTTTAACATTCATCTACTGTTAAACTCAGATTTCCTCCTGTGTTACTGGATCTTATTTGAATAATTCAATTAAATACAATATTATTGATGATGTCATCAACAAAACACAGGGGAATGCAGAGTTAATGTTCGTGGAACGTTAACTGTGTCTCACTAAGTAGAGCGCAAAGGAAAACTACATTCTCCATCTGGCTGAAAAATATATTATGTGAAATCAATATGAGAATATTTTATATTTATATCTATGAATGATCTAACAAGCTCTTTCAGATAAAGGCAACTTGCAATTTTGTCTTCACGTAATTAGGGCTGAGGTATGTAGACATCACAAAATACTGACACCAGCATAGACTCACAGAGAGAATTAACAAAACGGATAATTGATGCTACAGGTGATGGATGGGAACCTGAGTAACACATTTTTATACCAATTAAGCAAAGGTCTGGATCAGTGTAAGACAAAAATTCAGATTAATAGAGAAATGAGAAAAGTATTACATTTGGATGAACTCTCTAGTCCTAGACAGTGGAGAGTGGCAGGGATGGTTCTGTGATTACCAGTGAAATAAGGCACCACTTGCAGTAGCACATTATAAACTTACATCCCTCAGTGGTCAAGTCTTCCCTGAGCTTCTGGTCCCACCTCCTGTAATAACTGAAGCTGCTAGTGGTTCCCTTAGTCTTATTGGCTATGCAGGTGGGTGTCACTTTGGAACATCCAATAGTATTATTATTGTTATTATAATTAATTTATAAAGCACCAGCATGTCACAGCCCTGCATAATTAGGACACTCATTACAAATAATTTACACACATAAAAGGAAACAAAATGGTGGAGAAGACCCTGCTCCCAAAATCTAGAGGAAAAGGGGAACATGTGACGCACAAGATATGATTCCATTTTGTTAGAGATGAGGTAAAGGATTGGACCATCTGCAGAGTTGGTGGCCTTGCTTGGTTGGCAGGACCATACTCTGGGACAGTTAGATGTATTGCGTGTAAGCTTCTTGGAATAGATGGGTTTTGAGGAAGCACTTGTGAAACTCCATTTCAGTGTTTAGTTTTCGCTTACCTGTTTAGTTCTTGCCCTGCCTCCTTTTCCTTCTTTAAACCCCTTCCTACACACTTTTGTGCATGTTCCAAAAGTTTGCCTTTGATAGCGCTTCTGTTGCATCAGTGTATGATTTCCCTTGTACTGACCCTTGCCTGCTCCTAGATCCCATTTGTCTGCTGCCAGGCTTTGGCATCTTCTTGTTTGACTGTACTGACACATCTCCTGGTCTTTGACCACGGGTTGCCTGATCATTCTGCTCTGTTATTCATTCTGCAGCTTCAGTCCTGATTGCCAGTTCCAAGGTCCTACCTCCCCTCCCGTCTACTACTTTTGAAGCTTTGTGTCTTTTGTAGCTGCTTTTCTTCTGTCCATTGTGGGGACATCTCCTCCTCCACTTGGCAGCTGTTTTCGCCACTTGTTTGGCACTTCTTCTATTGGTGGCCGGCATAGCCACTTGTGTGACAATTCTCATCCAGAGGCAGCGGTCTATGCCTTCCCTTCTCACAGTACATATTTCTGTATTTGTGCTTCCCCTTATGGCCTCTTCTGGTATACCTCTCTGTAGTTATTCTGCCTTAAAGGCATATTCCCTTATTAATTTAGTAACTTTCCAACTCAGGTATTCCTACTTTGGGAAACAGACTATTAAGCCTGACCATCCAGACATCAGAATTTGGTCTTGTAGGTAGCAACTGTACCCCAGCCCTCGGGCTACAGCAAGGTCTGGCTTAAAGTCTTCTAGTTGCCCAGCCTCACACACTAGCATCCTAGGCTACTCTCTTGCCTTCCTATGTATGCATCATGGACACCTAGCACAAACTCTTACAGTGCTTGAATGAGTGAAAGCTAGTGGAGAGTCTGGGGTGTGGCAATGAGTTCCAGAGATGGGAAGTTCATACTGCATAATTTTGTAAATGAGAGTGAGTGGTACTGGTAAGGGGAAAACAAAGCTGAAGATTGTCTACTGATCAAAATGTGCAGTTTAGGAGGTATTTAAATAGGACTATGGATATTTATGGGGGAGCTCTATTGTGGAGGGCTCTGTAGGTGAATGACAAGAGTTTAAAGTTAATCTTTGCGCGACAAGGAGTAAGAGTAACATGTGACAGACTGGGTCTGCATCGGAAATGTGACAAGTGAAAGGAATTAAACTAGCGGCAGTGTTCATGATGGACTGCAGGGGTGCCAGCTAGGAGAGTGCGGTACTTTCCTGTTATCCGGAACCATTTTCAAAGCAACCATTTTAAAAACATTTTTCAAACATTTTTAAACAAAATCTTTAGGTACTTTCCTGTTATCCGGAACCATTTTCAAAACATTTTTCAACAAAATCTTTATTATTACGATATATACTATTTATTATTACTAAACTAGGTTAGTGTGTAAATAACAACAACAGGAATTAGTTTTGAAAATGGTTCAAGATAACAGGAAAGTACCTAAATAGTATATATCGTAATAATAAATAAATAGTAATAATAAAGATTTTGTTTAAAAACGTTTGAAAAATGTTTTGAAAATGGTTTCAAATAACAGGAAAGTACTGAGAGTGCTGCTATAGTTAAGCCGAGACACGATGCAGGAGAAGACTACTGTTTTTTTTGTTAGTGTCCTGTCTAAGAAAAGTAGAATTCTAAAAGTGTTCTGGGTGTGAAAGTGACAAGACTTTGTGAGAGAAAGTATTTGAGGAATGGAGGAGAGTCCCTAAGGAGTGGCCTTGAGTGGTAGAAGTTAAGGTGGAGATGTTAATTACTGGTTAGTTAATGGTGATATCAGATATGGGTATAGTAGCAGGAGGGGGGATACTCCAAGCTCTTTTTTGGATAAGTTTAGAATTAAGTGGAATTGAGACATCCACGAGGAGATGGCAGATAAACAACTTGTGACAAGAAAAAGTAGGCTGGACACAAGGTTTGGAGAGGAGATGTATAGTGTAATGTTATTACTATAAAGGAGATATTGGAGGTTATAAGTTTCCCAAAGGAGGGCCTAGGACTGATCCTTTAATACTCCAACTTAAAGGGATAGTAAACCCCCCGAAAAACTTTAAGCCAAATGATAGGAATAATAAAAACTTGCCTAACGCCTTCATTCCCATCTCTCAAACCATTATGGTTTGAGAGATGTAAGAAAATAAAGACCTCCGCTCCCTCCCCTTTCTGCCTGACGAGCTGTAAAGCTGTCAGAGGCAGAATCCAGTCACCCGACTGTAGGCGGCTCTTCAGGAGTGCTGTCATCTAGATATCTAACTATAATTACTTCATCGGTATAGTCTACAACGTGTGCCTGGCTTGCAAGCACATGTTGTAGACCATTCCGATTAAGTAATTATATCTAGATATCTCAATGACAACCCTCCTGAAGAGCCTCCCTCTGGTCCCGGAAGCAGGATCTCATGACGTCCACTATACAGCGGATGCATTTGAAGGGGGAGGGAACGGAGGTCTTTATTTTCTTACATCTCTCAAACCATAACGGTTTGAGACATGGGAATGAGGGCGTTAAGTATGTTTTTATTATTCCTATCATTTGGCTTAAAGGTTTTTTGGGGGTTTACTAAGCCTTTAAAGAGGAAGAGGTGTGGAAGACAAACTAGAAAAGGAGACTATGAAGAAGAGATTAGTAAGGTAGGAGGAAAACCATGAGAGGTCTGAGCCACTGAAGCCAAAAGAGAGGAGAGTTTATAGGAGAAGTGAGTGTTCTACTGTGTCAAAGGCTGCTGAATGGTCAAGAAGAATTCCTGGGTGTCATGAGGGGGAAGCAAGGGGTGGCACTTGCCCCCCTACAATTACCACCTCCATATAAACAAATGGGCTGGCCTGGGTATCATATTATGGCTTTGCCCCCTCCTGGAAACATTTCTACAGACACCAATGGAAGGATTTGAAAGAAAAGTGACCCTGTACTTGAAAGTGAGTAGGTCATTAGCTGCTTTTGTAAGAGTGGTGTTTGTGTGTAAAACCAGAATGTAGAGGAGGTTGTTATAGGAATTGGGTAAGATGGCTGTAAACAAGTCACTCAAGTAGCTTGGAGGCCAGGAGAAGTAGGGAGATAGGGGTTAGCTGCCTCTCTGGACCTCACAGGACCAGCGCTGGAGTGAAAAAGGCCAGGGGTGGATCTGTAAACTGAATGCTTTATGTCTATAATACCGCTGAAGGTAGACGTGGGAACAGCAATCCTTAAATGATAAAATATTGGGTTTTAACTTACATTTTTTACTTTTTTATTTCCCTCTAACCCTTTGAGTGCCAGAGTGGTATCCAATGCATAACTCTGGCAAGCAGAGGGATAAAACTTTTAACCGTTGCAGTGCTGTTGGCTATCTCTTTGGCATTCAAAGGGTTAAAATGTTATATGTTTTGTGCCAGTTTGATTAACCCCTTAAGGACCATCCAAGCGCACTTGCGGTGGGCACTTATGGACCACAGAGTATTTTTTTTATACTTATCCGATGCTGAGCTCCCCGAACTGCATACAGCTGCACGGGGAGCCCTGAAATCCATGATGGTCCTGGCGCGTCATGGGTCCTTATCACACGTCAAACCCATGACGTGCCAGTACCGCCATGGGGTCCTTAAGGGGATAACACAACTGATTTTCTGTGTATGGTTACATCAAGCCTTTTTTTTTGTGAGGGCCTCCTTTAACCCCTTACCTAGCATCCAAAGGATTGACAAAACTGAAATTGGTCAATATTGGTTTCCAGCCCAGGGGAAACAATCCCTTGATTAAGAGAGATAACCTCCTGAACACTCAAACAATAACTGGTTTGCAAAAGGAGTAGTTAAGTGATAGACGGATGGACTGTAGATTCCATTGCTTAGTAACCAGGGTGAAATTCATTCACTGCTGCACGGTGACTCACTGGCAATATCTGCGCATCAGCAGCAAAGATTTTAAAATGGAAGATTTAGGCCCAAGCTAGGAAAAATATATGACAGTGCAAGATATACACATCAAATAAACAGCTGCTATATACGACTGTCCACGATGTGTCCTAATGGCTCTTTCACACAGGAAAGAAATATAGACGCCTCCTGCATTCTTTCACTCACCTAAGCCAACATTTAAAGGGATAGTAATGTTTCATAATAAAAGCAGCTCTAATTAATCTGCGTAGTATTTGGGCCTTGGAGAGTATTATTCAATTCTGTCAGAGTTGTAGTTCAAGAGTAATTGAATGATAAAGTACCCCCCTCCCGCCCCTTTTACTGATGTAACATTGCTCAGCCAGATCAGAAGGGAGGTGCCCAGGTAGACTGCGAGAGGGACCATTTTCTATTAAGTGAAAAAGCTGAAAAACGTGTCAAGGGGGGCAGGGTTTTCATTGTTCTCACAGTAAGAATATTGACCCTTGATGTGAGCTGTCTGGTCTATGGACTGGATTCCACATCTGAGGAGCGGGGGCTTACACTAGATAAAAGGGACGGGAGGGGGAAACTTTATCATTCAATTACTCTTGAACTACAATGCTCACAGTAATGAAATAACACTCTCTGTGGCTCAAATAATATGAAGATTAATTGGAGTTGCTGTTTTTGTGAAACATTACTATCCCTTTTAAGGAACAGGAAACCCATATGATTGTTTCAGTTGAACCTTTGTTAATGGCTTTCAAATACACTTTTTTCAAAGCATGTTATGGTCACTTTTAAAAATTATATGAGACGACTAGGTCCAGCAACGCCTCAGTTGGATCATCTACTAGTTGGAACATGAAGTTATCATTAAAATGGAACTACCACCCCACGTAAAGTTAAACCCCAAAAATTATCCATCTGGTGACTAGATGAACAATATTAATAGTCACCATAATAATTACCTCCTTATAGCTAAATTCTACTGCCCCCGAGACTGACGGCCAGGCAACAGCTCTTTAAAAGAATCTGTGTGCCTGCGCCATCAGTCCCTTCTGTGACCTTCCGGTACCAAGCAATGCCTCCTAGAGCAGACTGGGACTGACAGCACAGGCGCGCAGACGTCACTGTGCAAAGACGTCTGCGCTGTTTCCTGGCTATCAGTCCTGGGAAAAGCAGAATTTCTCTGTAAGCAGGTAATTATTCTGGCGACTAGCACTACTGTTCAGCTAGTTGCCAGATGGGTAATTCTTGGGGTTTAACTTTACGTGGGGTGGTAGTTCCACTTTAAGCAAACTTACAAAATTACTTTCCTTTGTTGTTCTGGAAGACTCAGTTCTCCAATCAGTTTCTGGGCAGCTGAAATCTTGCACTATGATTACTTTTCTCAACTGAGAAACGTTTTCCATTTGCAGTAACAGTTGGGATTCTTCAAACTCCATAATATTAGGTGGCTGGTAGCAAATGCTCATCAATATTTTTTTAATTTGTTATGCCCCTACAGTGTATTTCAACCAACAAGGCCTTTACACTTTATACTTCATTTCTATAGTCCCTTATAGCAGGGCTTACAATTTGAAGTCCTTTGCTACTAGCCAGACCTGAAAAGTTACTCGCCGCTGCAAGCCAAAACATACCCACCAGGGCTGGATTTCTACTCGCCAGGGCTAAATTTTCACTCGCCATTGGCTAGTGGCGAGTGGAAATTTTGAACCCTGCCTTATAGTAACTAGCCTTTCTTCACATACAGGAATATCCTTCCACCTCATTTACTTAACCTATTCCTCGTAAAAAGTAAATATCCCACTAGACTGTCTACCCAGTCACGTGAATCATCCAAACATGTTTCAGCTATACCTAGAGCAGTGTTTCTCAACGTTAGTCCTCGGGGCACACCAACAGTGCAGGTTTTCAGGTTGTTCCTGCTTAATCACAGGTGAGCAATTAGTGGCTCAGTCATTGTGATTGATTCACCTGTGATTAATTAGGGATATCTTGAAAACATGACCTGTTGGTGTGCCCCGAGGACTGGAGCTGAGAATCACTGACCTAGAGGATCAGTGTCCTTTTCAATTCTCAATCACTGAGTAGCGACCATAAACATGTTGCATTTAAAGGGATAGTAATACTTTGTTTTATCTTATTTTGTAGGCATGAAAAAAACATGAAGAACGATATAAGTCTTATCTCTGAAACCTTTATAGTTTAAGAGATATTCACAAGCAAAGTTTCCCCCTCCCGCCCCTTTTACCTAGTGTAAGCCATCTCTTCTCAGATGTGAATCTGGTTGTAAGACCAGACAGATAACAGAAGGGGACAATCTTCTTTGTATGAAAACAATGAAAGCCCTTCCCCCCTTGACAAGTTTTTCAGCTTTTTCCCTTATGTTAATTGAAGATTGTCCCTCTCTGCAGTCTACCTGGGCACCTCCCTTCTGATCTGGCTGAACAGGGTGGGGATACTTTGTGAATATCTCTTAAACCATAAAGGTTTGAGAGATAAGACTTATATCATTCTTCATGTTTTTTTAATGCCTACAAAATAAAATAAAGATAAAACAAAGTATTACTATCCCTTTAAGTTGCTCTTCTCAAAATAATGCATTAACTTTGTCACTTGCCTAATAATGACGCATTCCTTATGTCGCCTTACTCACAATGCCGTGATGACTATGTCACCTGCATCAAAATGTTGTGCGTATATTATATATATGTCGCGGACATCTTTAGGTCACCTTATAAAGGTCGCGTCATTGCTATGTCGCCTGCATCACTTTGTCACCTTATATTCATGTCGCCTTCTAAATGTTGCATATGCTGTGTCAAAACTGCATTGATTTTGCCACAATCCAAACAGGAAGTGCATCACTACTGAAAACGAAATAAAGTAGACCAACAGTGCGCCACCGTGACAGAGACTGACGCCGGACTGGCTGACCAGAAGATAACATGCCCAGGGAGCCTTCTTTCACTCCTCAGGAGCTGGACATACTAGTGGATCATACTGATTATTCATTACAATCTGTTCCATTTCCCCCATGTTAGAGCCAGACAACTCTATAGCTATCATAATCCCTAGCACAGCATCCAGCCTTCAACTAAGGTCCAGTTCACCTGTAAAAATGGCCCCCAATCGAAAAGATAGCCTAAATCTATGAAAATACAAATCCCTCCTAATTATTCCACATCTTTTTTTTTTCTAAAAATACTTTTATTAACAAAGGCAACCTCGAAGTTCAGACAGAGAATGAATTGCCGGTACTCCACGTCTTTAACAAAACATTTAAATCCCTTCTTTCTTGACGCTTCCCTGGTGTAGCAAGTGGCACTGATAGTATGTAAAAGCCCCATTGATTAAGCTTGTGAATCAAATCCCTGAAATCTTTCTTAATGATCCTCCATTTCCCTCTAACTGGTAACCGCCAGAGGCATAACTTCTGGTGCAAGAAGTACCATGGCCCCCCCCCCTCTGACCACATTGGGCCCCCCTGACCACATTGGCCCCTGGGCCCTCCACAATGCCCCCCCCAGTCTCCACAATGCCCCCATCTCCTACCTCCCAAACCCTGGTGGTCCAGTGGAGTGGCAGGAGAGACGGGTTGGTGCGTTGAGCTCCCGCACGGTCATCTTCTGTTATGCAGAGTGCTGGGAGGGAGATTGCGGGTGCCAGGCAGAGGGGTCACCACTGGTAACCACATGTACTGTAACAGTCGGGTCATGCCCAGCTCTTCCCAGCAATATATCAACCCAACCCATTATATGAGGAACCCAAGCACTCGGGAGACAGCAAACTGTTTGATTGTAGAAATCCTGATGACAGGCTACCCTATCTTCCTAATTTTAGAATCCCCTACAACCACCACCTGCCTAGGTGTGCCTGATCCCCATTTCCCATCAATGCTAACGGGACTGTTCCCCCCAGCTATTAGAAAGATGGGCCCCATCCAGCAAGGGCATTCCTGTGTCAACACCCCCAATATCATCTCTCAATGTAGCGTGTCTTCCCATTCCTCCTTTTTACTTCTAGCAGTAGCCCATCTGGCTGCCTGCTGCCCCATTGTGCAGTCTCTATCCCCAGTACTTCCTAATCCATCTGTCTCCAAACCCCTGTCAAGATTGCCAGTCCCCCTCAATGCTGCAACCTGCTTGCTCACAGTAGTATGAATTCCGGAAAGCTTGTTTCATGCGCGCAAACATATGGAAGTACATACTCTGAATTTGATTGACAGTCATGCTAACCCTCATTATCCCAGTTACTGCAAGCAACCCCCAAATATGTTTTTCATGTGTATGTATTAAGTTAATTAACGAATGCTTGTTACCCTGTTTAATCCTGTGATTCAATTCCCTGCTGTATTATTCCCAGCACTTTTACACACTGCTGCAAGATTCATATGCTCCAAATATTCAATTTCCCTCTGCTCTATATAACAGAATGCCACCAATTACAACCCAGCAATCAAATGTAGCACAGCCACCTCAGACACATTTTGCAATCACCTGCACACAATACACCTGTAAGGGGAGGGAAAAAAAAAGCCTTTTCATGTTAACCCTTTCCTTGCAACACTAATAGAACACAGAACTGAAAAACTAAATTCTAGTCAGTGCACACAGAGTGGCTTATGTCTTTGCACATGTATAAGCTGACAGCACAGCTATACCATCAGAGGGGGAGATGTAACTTACAGATGTTAGCATCAACTGAATATTATTGGCTGATGATCATGTGGATTGGCAATTCATTGGCGGTTGTGATGACCATCAGAGCCTCCAGTGTATCTGGTGTGAAAGGTCTGCTGGTGACCTCACATCACTTATCATGGAGAGCAGTAGTCTATGACTCAAGCTTCCCCATAGAGTGCATTGTAAAAAAGAGAAAAAAAATGTTTTGGGTATCAGTCGGTGCTGGTATCAGTTTTAAAAATGTTTTTTGCTGTAATAACTTTTGAATTCAAAATCACACACACATATCTCTCTCTCTCATTATATATATATATATATATATATATATATATATATATATATATATATATATATATATATATAGATAGATATATATATACATACATATGGGATATAGCTAAAATAATAAAAAAAAAAGTATATATATATATATATATATATATATATACACACACACACACACACACACACACACATAATAAAAGATGAGAAATATTATACAAATTATAGGCAATTTGACTTTACAAATTATGCATTTGCAAAATACGTTAAACAGATAGTAATGTAAAAAAAAAAAACAACTGTATAGGATTGTTCAATTTAATTTGTTACAATACATAGCATATTTTTAAATCTCTTTAACTTCATATTCTTCATCAAAATCAATTTAAAAGATTCCCCCTCCCACCCTTTTCCCATCACATCTTTCACAGGTCCCTCAGGTCCGAAATCCGGTCTCTTGACCAATAAATCGTGATGATGGACTATGGGCAGGGTTTTCCTTATACTGCCAGATACAATATTATCCCTTGTCGCGATTCATCCAGATCAGCTTCTAATTCTTAAAGGGATAGTAACGTCCGGGAAAAAGTATGAGGTATATGGTAGATACATCTAAAAAAAAAGATCACTTTCGCTGATTTGTATCTCTCAAACCTTTATGGTTTGAGAGATATACGAAAATAAAGTTCTCCGCTCCCTCCTCTTTCTGTTTGACAAGCTGTAAAGCTGTCAGAAGCAGAATCTGGTCGCTTGACCAGACGTGGCTCTTCAGCAGCACCAACATAATGATATCTAAAGATAAATACTTCATCAGAATGCGCTGATTCGTATCTCTCAAACCATTATTGTTTGAGAGATATGCGAAAATAAAGTTCTCCTCTCACTCCCCTTTTCATGCGTCAGCTGTATAGCTGACGGCATGAGCTCCTGGTTCCTGGATCATATGGTAGCTCTTCAGCCGCGCCGACATAGTCTGGTTTTTAAGTACACGTTGTAGACTGTTCCGATGAATCAGTGCAAACTATCTTTTTTTAAATGTATCTACCATATATCTAATACTTTTCTCAGGACATTACTATCTCTTTAATGACGTGATGGAAAGGGGCAGAAAGGGAATCTTTTACATCGATTTTGACGAAGAATATGAAGGTAAAGAGACTGTAAAATATGCTATGCATTATAACATTAAATTGAATAATCCTATACAGAGGTTTTTTTTTTTACATTACCATCCCTTGAATTCAAAAAAAGGAAGTTGACTGTCACTTTAAATAATAATGCGTCACCCAGAGCTATGTTGAAGGGGACGCCTTGCGGCGAGCCTGGGGGTGAAGTGGGGGGGTGGAGAGAGAGACACTGCCTTAAGATGCTTGTCTGATCTTTCTTCCATAATACAAACAACATCAAAAAGATTTATAATGGACTGAAGTATAGGGTGAAAAAATACTTAGTTGCCATAGTAACGTGTTATTACCCTGAACTCCTAACATTGTCTTTTTTTACATTGGTTTCTCCAGTCTGTTCCCACCACTCGTACATACCTCCCACGGTAATTTGACACATTCCCACCGCTGGGCTTCACAAAACTGCAGGTACAAATTTATTATGTGCAACCCCCATCAGATAAACAATCCATTTAAAGAAATAATATTTCTCTCCCGTCAGTTAAAAGGGTATTCTCATTTAACCCTTTAGCTATCAATCAGGTCTGCAATGCAGATTGAAAGGGCAACTAGCATTCTTAGGGTGTATTCAAAAGAGGTGCGATACTACAGTAAACCCACGGGAGAAATTAAAATCCCCAGTGACCTAAAATTGGCTTTTAACCCTTTGAGTGCCAGAGGGGTACGCAATTCTAGAGACACATTTCTGTGCAATGCTTTGGAGAAAGGAGTTTAAAATCCCTTTTAAATCAATGGGAAATTAGTGTCTTCCCTATGGTGCCTTTTGTTTGCTCCAGAATCGCACCTCTATAGCTTAGGGTCATAGGCAAAAAAAAAAGCAATTCAGGGGCTAAATGTACAAATAAAGATTTCCCAAAAAGGTGACACTGATGGAAAAGGGACTTTTAACCCTCTGAATGCTAGAGATGTCTAAAATGCATTGGAGACCTGTCTATCGTTCATAGATTTAAAACATCTTTTAAATCAGTGGTAATTTTTAATTGTACCTTCTGGTGCAGTGGTGCTTCCATTTGTTTATGTCTATGGCCTTTAGTATCCAGCCTAAGGCTGAGCACTGCAGGCCTCAAATGGCTCCAATCTGCTGCTTTAGAGGTCAGAAAGCAGCTGTCCTGCGACTGGTAGGCATGTCTGGGAATATGTTCATCTTGAGCCCTTGGAGAGGGCTCATGTGCCGCTGACAAGAGGATGTCATTGACGTTATTCTTGTCATAAATGGGGTGGGGCTTAACAGGGTGGGTGAGGCTTAAGCATGTTTGTGTAATAAAGTGGGTGGGAAGGAGGAGAAGTGGGAGGGAAGTGGGAGGAACAGGGTTGGAAGAAGAAGTGGGCAGAACAGGGTGGGAAGGAGGAGAAGTGGGAGGAACAGGGTTGGAAGGAGGAGAAGTGGGCAGAACAGGGTGGGAAGGAGAAGTGGGTGGGAAGTGGGCAGAACAGGGTGGGGAGAAGGAAAACTGGATGGGAAGGGGGAGGAACAGGGTGGGAAGGAGGAAAAGAGGGAGGGAAGTGGGCAGAACAGGGTGGGAAAGAGGAAAAGAGGGAAGGGAGTGGAAGGAACAGGGTGGGAAGGAGGAGAAGTGGGCAGAAAACGGTGGGAAGGAGGAGAAGAGGGAGGGAAGTGGGCAGAACAGGGTAGGAAAGAGGCGAAAAGGGAGGGAAGTGGAAGGAACAGGGTGGGGAGGAGGAAAAGTGGGTGGGAACTGGGAGGAACAGGGTGGGAAGGAGTAGAAGTGGGTGGGAAGTAGGAGGAACAGGGTGGGAAGGAGGAGGAGTGGGAGGAACAGGGTGGGAAGGAGGAGGAGTGGAAGGAACAGGGCGGGATGGAGTTCATGTATTTATTGCATCCCTCGGTGTACCCATAATCAGTAATATAATCATATTTCTTATTTTATATCTTACTAGTTGAAGAGCCTGTTACACAAGCCACAATGCTGGCCGGTCTCGGTGCAGTCATGCGCATTAGAGACTGCCCGCGGCGCGGCTGGTACGGAACGGGACGCCTGCGCCCCGCATCAGCCTCGCCACGGGCAGTCTCTACTGCGCATGACTGAACCGCGCGCAGCTGTCTCTACTGCACCTGACGGCTTCTGACAAACTTTAGCGAATTATTATATAGGATATTCATTTATATTCAAATAGCAAATTATACAGTATACTTAACTAATAGCCTGCTGTCGCTCCACTGGCTCGTGCTGAAAGGGCGGAGTGGGGAGAGAGAGCCGGGGTAGTGCTGTGCAAGACTGGGAAGAGGTTCTAGCTCCAGTTGAAGGGATCTCACATCCATACACATCCTATATAATAATTCGCTAATGTATGTTTGTCAGAAGCTGTCATGCGCAGTACAGAAGGCTGCGTGCCCTGCAGTCATGCGCAGTACAGACTGCCCGCTCCGTTATCAGCCGCGACCAATCTCTACTGTGCAAGACTGCACTGCTGCCGTTGCTGTCTGGCACTGTGGCCCGTGCACTCGGCCTGTTCAGCTAGTTACTGGATAAATGGCATACATTACTGGATAAATTACTGGACAAAGTACTAGGCAAATTACTAGACAAATTATTTTACTAGACAAATTACTAGACTTACAGTATTTTTTACATGCAAGGTAAGGATGATGAGAGTTATATGTGTCCAGTAAAGTGACGGTAGCAGTGTTTGAAAAGAGAGCCTCGTGCTTTTATACAGGGCAAGATTCTCATGTTGCCATTTTGAACACTGTGACATGGTTAATGCAGCCGCTAGCCGTGCAATATTTTATATGCAACACTTTAAAAGCATCGCCCCTCCTTTTAACACCAACTCATGATCCAACATTTTTTTGTCATTACAGCAACTTTTTTTTTTTTTTTTTTTTAACATTGTGTCCTGTTCATGTTATAATTACGTGCGTAAATAAAGTTGATAAAAAGATAAATTAGAATTTTAGCATTACATGTCCTTGCAAAGTAATATGAGGGAGGCATGTCAAGCATCCAATAGGTTAATATCCAATATAATGAAGGTTAAATATATACAACCCAAATGACATCCAGGAGTCAGGTCATAATCTCCTATGGAGGATCACAGTCACTAGCATGGTTAAGCAGTTACAAATCCACTCAGGACACATTAGCCACAGCAAACCACACTATTCTCATAACTTGAAACTGTACTAGACATCACATTGACGTTTCATTTTCAGTAACCATAATACGACGTCTGAGACCATTATTTGCACTTAGCTATTAGTAGGAAATGAATTACATGGCAAATGGCTGGTAATTCTAATGACAAACATTACTTAACAGTCCAGCAATTGATTCTCAATAACTGATGGAAATGTCTACAGGGAGCAGAAACGCCTACTGGGAAAACCCTTCGAGTGCCAGTTCGTTATGCAATGCATTTCTCTGCAATGTGTTGCTATTAACAAGGGAACCCAATCCGATAGTTGCCCAGCTTCTTAGATGTCTTGTCCAAAATGGACTGGGGGAAGGGGCAGCACAGTTACGTGGAAACTCTTAGGGTTTGACCCTGAGACTCAGGGTTTTGAAACAAATCTCAGGGTGAAGGGCCAAATTCTCAGGGTGAGAGAGTCCAGTGTCTCCTACTATCGGATTTACACCAATTTACTGCTTACTTAATGTCCAAATTAGTGAAATTTCTATCAGAAAGACAGAGGAAGATGTCCTGCTTGTCTTGTGAGTGCATAAGAAGTAATATCTCAGAACTGTGGAATGTTATAGTGAATAAGAAGTGATATATCAGAACTGTAGAATGTTATAGTGTATAAGAAGTGATATCTCAGAACTGTAGAATGTTATAGTGTATAAGAAGTGATATCAGAACTGTAGAATGTTATAGTGTATAAGAAGTGATATATCAGAACTGTAGAATGTTATAGTGTATAAGAAGTGATATATCAGAACTGTAACATGTTATGGTGTATAGGATGTGATATCTCAGAACTGTACAATGTTAAAGGTTCCTTGAGGACTGATGGGATCATATCTGGCTTAGAGCAAACATTAACATAGCACCGATAATCTACTTTCTTAGGAGTGTTAAGGGTTAATATTTCAAAGATCTCAGAGTGAGCTCATTTCAAAAGTTCCAAGGTATGCAGTTCAGACACCCTTAACAATTTACATAATGGGGAATCCCACACTGGCTGGGGCTTTGGTAGGTTGGAGATTGCTGGTAAGAGTCATGGCTCATATTAAGGTGACCTTACTTCTTGACTTTACATATTCTGCAAGTACATAATATGTAAAGTCAAATTGCCTATACTTCTTTTTTTCCATTTCCAAATATATTTTTTTTTACACATGTTGCTGACAGTGAGCTCCCTGAATCTCTGTTTCCAGAGAAATTTCAAGAACTGTGAGTGTAGATATAGCGATACAATGTAACACTATTCCTGCAGCACTGAGTGCTCAGCATGTTGTATGTAATAGAATTGAGGCAGGTTTTCTCCTGCAGAGATAGTGTTAAATTACTGTATGGCAAACACTGCCTGTGCTTTGGAGACCTCTTTGGCATTCAAGGGGTTAAAACCTCCATTAAATCAATGGGAATTGTTTGCTCTCTGTGACACACTTAGCTTGCTGTACTTTTGCATTATGCCTATGCCCCAAGTCATCCTGCAGTTGGCATTCGGTGTCTGGGATCTGCCTGCAATCAGATGGACGTCCCCTCGTGAGGCATCCTTTGATAAGCAGACGTTTCCCAGCTAATTAATTGTACATATGGTCCATGCAGGGTTTATTACCCAACTTGGTCTCCAGATGGGAAAATCCTCGACAGCTATTAAGATTTTAACAAGAACAGTGACGGTTTTATTCAAGGGAGAAAACTCAAATAGTTATTTTATATCACTGCTTTTGTTAATGAAAAAATTGCCTGAAAGGCTGATTATTAACCCCTTCCCGACAATGGACGTACATGTACGTCCCGCAAAAAATGTCACTTAGTGCAGAGGCTGTACATGTACGTCCCGGAAGTCCGGGTCCCCGTGCGGCTGCACGCCGTTCGGGTACTCCAGAATAATTAAAAAAAAAAAAAAAAAAATCTTTTAAGTTGTTAAGTGATGGCCACGTGTGCGTGCGGCCAATCACTAAGGGGTTAAATGGAATTCTCTGGTGAGTAGACACTGTGATCCACTCACTCTGGACTCCAGCTGCAGAGAGTACAGTAAAATGATTATAAGGGCCTCCTAAAATCGCAGAGAGAACAAACTAATCACAGTTGTAGAGGTTCAGCTGGAGGAGAGGGAGGCGTCACTGAGCTAAAAATATAGAAAGAAACCCACCCACTGCTACAGCAATGACGGCGAATATACACACGCTCAGACAGTGCATGAATAGGCTTATAGATAGATGCACAGGAGCGTACACACACACACACATGGACACACAGGCAGATATGCACATAGATGGTTTCCTCCAGAATTGCTTCTCTTTTCTTTGGTGCTTAAAGAGATAGTAATGTTTCACAATAAAAGCAGCTCCTATTAAACCCTTAAGGACCGTCCGCGCACGCACGCTGCCATCACTTAAGGACCATGGAGCATTCGATTCTGGACTCCCTGAGCGGCGTGTAGCCACGTGGGGAGCCCGGAATTCCATGACGGCCCTGGCACGTCATGGGTCCTTAACTCAAATCCACCCATGATGTGCCAGGACCCTCAAGGGTCCTTAAGGGGTTAATCTTCATAGTATTTTGTCCATGGAGAGTGTTATTTCAATACTGTCAGAGTTGTAGGTGAAGAGTAATTGAATGATAAAGTATCCCCCTCCCGCCCCTTTTACTGATGTAACACTTCTCACCTCAGAGCAGCAAGACTGTCCGGATGGATTACAGAGAGGGACAATCTTATGTGATCACAAGGAAAAGCCTGTCAAGGAGGGCAGGGTTTTCCTTATGCTCACAGTAAGAAGATTGTCCCTTGCTGTGAGCTGTCTGGTCTCAAGACCAGATTCCACATCTGAGGGGAGGTGGCTTACACTGGGTAAAAGGGGTGGGAGGGGGATACTTTATTATTTAATTACTCTTGAATTACAACTCTGACAGTATTGAAATAACACTCTCCATGGCCCAAATACTATGAAGATTAATTGGAGCTGCTTTGTTTGTGAAACATTACTATCCCTTTATGTCTCACTCCCTCACTCACACCACTCGCACACATAGGAACAGATTTTCCAGTAGGCGGAGTAGGCAACTGCTTAGTAATCCAAATTTTGAGAGGCACCCCAGATGTGCTGGCCACACCCATATTCCAACTCATGGGTGTGACCAGACCAATCTCAATGTCCCTGCACTGGCTGTATAACCCTGTACAGGCTATTATTTAACCCGTTGGATGCTAGTGAGATCTCCAACACATTGTGCCCCTAGCATCTAAGGGGTTAAAGCTTTTTTGATCTTGTTTTTTATAGGCCAAGGATATTATCTGTGCCAGGAAACAATGGATGGGACTGGGGGCAGGGTCATGTGCAGGGCCGGTGCAAGGATTTTTGCCACCCTAGGCAAAACCTACTTTTGCCGCCCCTTGGCTCCGCCCCTTGTGTCCCACCCCTTTATACCCCGCCTACTTATACCCCACCTCTTTTCTTGCCTCACCAGCTCCACTTTGCCCCCTATCAGCTCCAACTTGCCCCCCACTAGCTCCACTTTGCCCCATCAACTCCAACTTGCCCCCATCAGCTCCACTTTGCCCCCCATCAGCTCCAACTTGCCCCCACCAGCTCAAACTTGCCCCCCACCAGCTCAAACTTGCCCCCCACCAGCTCCACTTTGTCCCACCAGCTCCATTTTGTCCCCCACCAACTCCAACTTGCCCCCCATCCGCTCCAACTTTCCCCACCAGCTCCACTTTACCCCCTCAGCTCCAACTTGCCCCCCATCCGCTCCACTATGCCCCCATCAGCTCCACTTTGCCCCCCATCAGCTCCAACTTTCCCCACCAGCTCCACTTTGCCCCCTCAGCTCCAACTTGCCCCCCATCTTCTCCAACTTGCCCCCCATCCGCTCCACTATGCCCCCTCAGCTCCAACATGCCCCTATCAGCTCCACTTTGCCCCCATCTGCTCCAACTTGCCCCCAGCTCCATTTTGCCCCCATCAGCTCCAACTTTCCCCACCAGCTCCACTTTGCCCCCTCAGCTCCAACTTACCCCCCATACTCTCCACTATGCCCCCTCAGCTCCAACATGCCCCTATCAGCTCCACTTTGCCCCCCATCTGCTCTAACTTGCCCCCAGCAGCTCCACTATGCCCCCTCAGCTCCAACTTGCCCCCCATCACATACCTATAGCTCCCACGCCGTCTTCTCTCCAGTAATGCAGAGATCGCCGGGAGATCATGACTCCCAGCACGCTCTGCATTACTAAAGAGCAACCGCGATGAGGGAGCGCAGTAGCAACACAGACCTGTCTGTGTTGCGTTCCGGTGTGGTGGGTGCAGGCACAGCTTTTCTCCACTGCATGCCCGCACCCCCAGTACTTGTGCGCCCTAGGCCGGCGCCTACCTCGCCTATAGGTGGCGCCGGCCCTGGTCATGTGAGGAGTGGGTATGTGGCCATGGGCAGAGCTAAGGGTACCTAGAGTGCTTTGCCTAGGGGCACCTGGGATTTAAATCTGGCTCTTCACTCACACACACACACAAACATACTCCATATGTCCCAACATTTCAAATGGCCAAAGAAGGACACTTGTTTTTGGGGAAGGCTGATGTTTAGGGCAGAATCTGGAAATTTTAAGTTTTTTCATGATCTATTTACACCTCTTTCTGTAATTGAATAAATGATCTAGATCAAGACTGAAGTATTTTATTTACACAGACTAATTTATAAACACATATACTGAAATTTAAACAACCATTAATGTGAGTTTTATTGCTGTGAAGGAATGTGATACACTTATATACACATCACACTATATGATCTCTTAAAAAAAGAGAGACACCAGGGTGGGAAAAAGGGACAGAGGGATTTGGGTCACAAAAAGAGGGGCACTTGGGAGGTATGCACACATGGACTTGCACATTCTTGTCCAAAAAGGTTCACCAAATCCCAAACATTCTGAACACTATGAAGTATTGATTGAGTTACAGATTTGCTCAAACACACAGTGTGGAAAGTCCCCAAAGTGTAACATACCAGGGACAGACTCCAGTGAGACAGATGAACACACATACAGAGAACCAAACCGAGGGCAGAACTTCACATCCAAACTCTGTTTCATTTATAAAACTTCACCTCATTATGTGTTATACACAGGGGAGGGCTGGCACGGGGGGCAGGGAGGCAATTGCCCCCTGGGCTGGTGATATGTCTGGGCTGGTAGGCCATTGCACCTCACTAAATCCTCCGATTGCTGCTGTAAATGGAGCTACACTAGTGTTACCACAGAGGTACAATCCAAATGGAGCTAAACCAGTAGCATAAACCATTTCCCCTGTAAGCTCTATAGTATCACTAGTGTAGCTTTACTTAAATTGTAAGCTTTGTAGCAGTGCACTAGTGTAGGCCCATTTCAGCTGTAAGCTCTGTGGTATCACTTGACTTACATTACAGCATTAATGCCAATTTTAAAATTAACAAAAGGAGGTGGGCTGGAACAGTGGGCTCGAAATATATATATATGTCTGTATGTACCTCTGTATATAGGTTTGTATGTATATATGTCTGTATGTATCTCTGTATATAGGTCTGTATGTATCTTTCTTTTTTCTTTAAAGAATCTGTAAACTTTTTTTAATGGAAAAAAATACATGAGATAGGGCCTCTCTTTCTGAGACTTTCCTCTGCTAAGAGATTTTTTGTTCATGTTATTATAATCATTACTTTTTTTTCTTTTACATTAAACTGCAATTTCCTATCGTGGTCACCAGGTGGTGTTATTCATATCCATACTACAGAAAGCCATGGTCTGTGACTATAGCTCTCGTATGGAATGCATTATAAAAAAACTAGTATGAAAGCCCGTATACATGGGCTAAAGTGCACCCAGCTGCCCCGGTGCCAGGAGCAGAGACAGGATGTGAGTCGTCCGGAGCAGGGCAGAGCGTTTGGCGAGTCTCTATTGCGCATGACTGCAGTCATGCACAGTAGAGACTCGCCGAACGCGCTGATCCTTAGTGGGGAGCTCCAGACGGCTCACAGCGAAGCTACCTGTGTGCGAAACCACACATGTACAGTACAGACTCTCTACTGCGCATGTGTGGTTACGGCTCACAGTGTGCGACATATTCTACCACTTTATGTAATAGGATAATCGCCTTTTGGACTCCAGTTGGGGGTAGTACAAAGAGTTTAATTTAAAAAAGAACACATCCCCAGAATTACAGAGATAAAACTACCCACGCACAGCTTTACCACCCCATTCCGGAATACTCTCAAGACCTGGAAAAAGATAAATTAACAGTTTAGTGTGGCCCCTTTCCCATTTCCACTTACACCCTTGGCGTACATGAGGATACTCTGTTTTACTACAAGGAGTAAACAGTGGTTAGACAGGGGACTTGATACATTCTCAGACATGATTTTTCCTGATATTTCCAAACCATTCCCAGAATTACAAACCTCATACTGTAATCTGCCAGACATGAAACACCAGGGGAAGGCTGGCAATTTGTGGCCCAGGGGGAAAATACATTCAAGTGGCCCATTTCTACTATCATTTGAGCCCACTGTTCCAGCCCACCCTCTTTTGTTAATTTTAAAATTGGCATTAATGTTGTGACATAAGTCAAGTGATATCTCATAGCTTACAGTTAAACTGGGGCTACACTATTGTTCTACTACAAAGCTTACAATTTAAGTAAAGCTTATCTAGTGATACTATAGAGCTTACAGGGGAAATGGTTTATGCTACTGGTTTAGCTCCATTTGGATTGCACCTCTGTGGTATCATTTATGTAGCTCCATTTCAATTATAAGCTCTGTGGTATCACTAGTGTAGCTCCATTTACAGGAGCAATCGGGAGATTTAGTGAGGTGCAGTTGCCTACCAACCCAAACATATCACCAGCCCAGGGGGCAATTGCCCCCCTGCCCCCCAGGCCAGCCCTCCCCTATGAAACACTATATGTACATACAATTGTCTCATCATAGAAAAGACATCATATGTAATAATTCGCTAAATGTGTTTGTCAGAAGCCGTCATGCACAGTAGAGACAGCTGCGCGCGCTGCAGTCATGTGCACTACAGACTGCCCGCGCTGCGGCTGTTAACGGAGCAGGGCTCAGAATTTAGACCGTAGTCCTCTCTGTGCACCCTACTGTGCATGAGTGCACCACGGCAGTTGCTGGGTGGCACTGTGGCCCATGTACAAGGGCTCTTCAACTAATAATGGATAAAACACCCAATTTGAGACATAAGACTCTTTTTGAGAGCTTATTCCCTGGAGTTGGTAACATTAAACTCACCTCAGCTCTTCACTCGACTCACTAATTCTGCTAATGTTGTCAAACACATTCTGAGGAAGAGTGGTCCAACGCACGGAGATTAACCCACAGCGCCACTACATATACTGAACACCTACAAACTCCCTGCAAGGTGATTTTTTGCTGGTACTTTGTTCCTTTGAAATGAGTCAGCGTGTATCCCTCCTGCTCCTCGCTTTGTTTGCTGTTGGTGCAAACTCTCTACTAGTTTATTCTATCACATATGGTAGAGTTGTCCTCGGCTTGTTCTCTACGACATAAATTATTCTTATTCTTTATTTATATAGTGCCAACTTATTCCGCAGCGCTGTACTATAGGGAATAGACATAGATATATCTAATAGTACAAATCGAATATGGAGAACAGAAGGATTAGAAGGCCTTGCTCAGAGTAATGAGCACTGAGTGTACAGCAGTGGTTCTCAACTCCTGTCCTCAGGACCCACTAACAGGCCAGGATGTGATGATTTCCTTGTTAGAAAACAGGTGAGTTAATCAATGTGAATGAGCCTCTGATCACATGATTTCCTTGTTAGAGCACAGGTGAGTTAATGTGAAGGAGCCTCTGATCACCACACCTGTACTCTAACAGAGAAATCCCTAAGTCCTGGCCTGTTAGTGGGTCCTGAGGACAGGAGTTGAGAAACACTGGTGTAGAGGAAGGTAGGTGGGACACAGAAGGAGTAAGTGCTATTGGGTGTAAGTGCCTCCTGCCACATGAGTTGCTGGTCAGTGGGTGGGAATGAGGAGTGCTGGTGAGTGGAGTGATCCAGGGAAGGGGTGGTTCTTGGTGATAATGTTTATAGAGGTAGTTGATAGGCTTCCCTGAAGTGTGTGTGTGTGTGTGTGTGTGTGTGGAGGGGGTTAAATGTTCTGTCTAATTGCCACCGTCACTGGTATTCATCTAAAATAACTGTATTGAATATGGTCTTTGACCACCTGCAAATCCATTTTGCATACCTAATAATTAAAAATTTTAATGGCCCATTGTTTAGCTATAGCACATAACTGGAAGCAGACAAAAAACCCACATTCAGAGAAACAATTAACGTGATTAGTGCAAACGAAGGTATGGGGGAAAATGTCTGGCAAATTGCTGGACAGGCAAAAATACATTTAGCCATTGGGTCACCCTGGCTAAACCATATCTCCCAACATTTCAAATGGCCAAAGAGGGACATTTTTAGTTTAGGTGCTGTTGCAGGGGCTGGGGGCATTACTGGGTCTTTTTATGTTATTTAATTACCTATTTACACATATGAGTTACTGAATACATTGTTTAGAGTAAGAGCATTTTATTTACACATAATAATTTAGAAACACCTAAAATGAATTTTAAATACATTTTTAACAAATATTAATGTGAGTTGTATTGCTGTGGAGCAATGTAATACACTTATATACACACCACACAGTCTGATCTCCTAAACACAGGGACACCAGGGTGATACATTTATATACACACCACACAGTGTGATCTCCTAAACACAGGGACACCAGAGTGATATACTTATATACACACCACACAGACTGATCTACTAAACACAGGGACACCAGGATGATACACTTATATACACACCACACAGTGTGATCTCCTAATCACAGGGACTCCAGGGTGATACACTTATATACACACCACACAGTCTGATCTCCTAAACAGAGGGACACCAGGGTGATACACTTATATACACACCACACAGTCTGATCTCCTAAACACAGGGACTCCAGGGTGATACACTTATATACACACCACACAGTGTGATCTCCTAAACACAGGGACACCAGGGTGATATACTTATATACACACACCACACAGTCTGATCTCCTAATCACAGGGACACCAGGGTGATACACTTATACACACCACACAGTCTGATCTCCTAAACACAGGGACACCAGGGTGATACACTTATATACACACCACACAGTCTGATCTCCTAAACACAGGGACACCAGGGTGATACACTTATATACACATCACACAGTCTGATCTCCTAAACACAGGGACACCAGGGTGATACACTTATATACACACCACACAGTCTGATCTCCTAATCACAGGGACACCAGGGTGATACACTTATACACACCACACAGTGTGATCTCCTAAACACAGGGACATCAGAGTGGGAAGGAGTGACAGAGGGATTTGAGTTTCAAAGAGGGACTCTCCCTCCTAAAGAATGACACTTGCGAGGTATGGCTAAACTATACACATTCTGCATAAACAGATGTACCTTACCGGTAGCCATACCTTCTGAACATGTTCCTGGAAACACACTTCAGTATGTCCCATGAGTAACCATGTGCCTTGAATCCATTTTACTTATGGCTGTATTTCTTAACCTATGCTCATTTTCATTCCCTATACCTGTTCATCTATATGATCATTGTAATCGTTACGCATCTCCTTTGCCATATCCTACAGATGTATATGAAATCCTCAGATTTTGGCTGTGATATATGTAACAAATTGACAAAACCAATTAAAATCTTTAAATAATAATACAAAATAAGACTCAAAGGGTTAACCCCTTGTGGATGAGATGAGTGTTGCACATTAAGGGGTTAATCTAAAATGTTAGTACAGAGAAAGGAGTGTGCTGGCAGATTTGCCCATTTTCCCTATATTTGGTAAGCAGCGGATGAGTCTTGATATTATATAACAAGAAACATGATTCCCAAAGCAAGAAACTAGCTCATTATTTTTGTGGAAATATACAATAATAGAACAAATAATAGTAAGCCACAAGCAGCTGTACAATAAGGAAACATATTTTAGGGATTGTATTTGATTAAAAGAAATATTAAGCAATTAAGAATGCTTTTCTAGCTGGAACAAAACAAAATGGATTTAAAAAAAAATGATTAAAAAATATGGTCAAGTGGGCTTGATTAATCCCATAAAAAAGATTAGAAGAATGAAGTGTGGCTTGACTTGATGAAATAAAAATGAGATGATATTAAATTATCAAGAGTACCAAACAAAACAATACAGTTCTTACTTATGTGACCAACTGGGTAACTCGAGGTCAATTCAAGGAACTAACTCCACATGCATCTTGTACTCCGCTTAACCCCTTGAGTGCCAGAGGGGTACGCAACACATTGCTTACGTTTTTGTATGGCTTTGACATTCAGTATAATTTTATATATCTATCTATCCATCTATCTATCTATATGCAAAGCAATGCATTCCGTACCCCTCTGGCACTCAAAGGGTTAACCTTTTAAGTGGCAAAGTAATGCTTTGGATATCCCTCTGGGGCTCATAGAGTTAAAAACTCAATTTAAACCAATGAGGATTTTTATTTGCCTCTTATGGTGCTGTTGGTTTGTTCCACAATTTCTTCACTTTGTCTTTAAACAAAAAGCTATTTTTAATTTGATCATTTTCTGGAATAACAATAATTAACTTTTTAAATGATCATTAATGCTAAAATACCATGTTCTCATGTATGAAAGAGCATGTGATAATACTGCCAGATATGTGTGTACACGTTGTCTACATGGATAAGGGATCTGCATTGTACGGACATTTACAGCAGGGGTGTCCAAGTTCAGTCCTCAAGGACCACCAACAGGCCAGCATTTAACCCTCTGAGTGTCAGAGAGGTATACATCCTATTGGAAAGCATTGTGTTGTGTACCCCTCTGGCACTCAAAGGGTTAAGGATTTCCCTGATTAAGCATAGGTGAG
Source organism: Rhinophrynus dorsalis (assembly GCA_037306005.1). Taxonomy (NCBI): domain Eukaryota; kingdom Metazoa; phylum Chordata; class Amphibia; order Anura; family Rhinophrynidae; genus Rhinophrynus; species Rhinophrynus dorsalis. The sequence goes on from CM074722.1 coordinate 473,650,192, forward strand.
TTAATCAGTGGGTCATTCATTTTGACTGACTCACCTGCACTCAGTCAGGGAAATCATTAAATTGTGCCCTGTTGGTGGCCCTTAAGGACTGAACTTGGACAGCCCTGATTTACAGCATACAGAGAACTCAGGACTCTGTATGCTGTATAACATTAATCTGTCTTTTCTACTGCAGGGGGTAGTGTAAATTTAATCACTATACCTGACCGAGAGCTATCTGGAAACCAGAGACACAGGGTGTTAATTGTCACGGATACAAAAGTTGTAAAAAATAGGTTAAAGGGGATGTTTCACCCCTTTACAACTTTGCCTACCTAAATAGTTTCGCTATATATTATAAATATTGAAAAGTGTAAACATTTAAAAAAAACAAAAAACGCTTGTTTGGAGAAATTAAAAGAATAAATGTATCTCTGTACCTACTTCCGGCCAGACTGTGTTTAACGGACCTGTACCGTAGTCTGGCGCTTCTGTCCAGCCTCCTCCAATGACAGAGGCTTTCTGTCTGTAAGCTGGAGCGCTCTCATTGGCAGAGATCGATTTCTGGCCAATGAGAGCACTCCAGCTTACAGACAGAAAGCCTCCATCATTGGAGGAGGCTGGATAGAAGCGTCAGACTGCGGTACAGATCAGTTAAACACAATCTGGCCGGAAGTAGGTACAGAGATACATTTATTCTTTTAATTTCTCCAAACAAGCGGGGTTTTTTTTTTTTTAAATGTTTACATTTTTCATTATTTATAATATATAACGAAACAATTTAGGCAAAGTTGTAAAGGGGTGAAACATCCCCTTTATTGTAGAATGACTACATATTAAGCAATTGAAGAATATGAAAATTCAAAAACTATGTTTACTCGCACTTACAGGAGCAGTAAACTTTCTTTATGAAAAAAATATATATTGTAGGGATTTTCCTATTTCGTAAAATAAGGGTACTCCCACTACCGAGAGATTTATATTTACAGAGTTATTACAGTTTAAACCCATGTTTTTTTTTTATATTAGCAATGACCTCTAGTGGTCAAATTCTAATTAGTTTTTCTGTTAGATTCTAATGGAGAGGAAAGTCAGAAAAGTCAGAGACATACAGTTCTCCATAGAATGTGATAGAAACTTCCTGTCAGTTAGAACTAACAGGAAGTAAACACAGTAAATTCACTTCCTGATTATTTGAACTATTATAAATCCTATATAATAATTCGCTAGGATGTTTGTTAGAAGCTGTCATGAGCAGTAGAGACTGCCTGACCGCACAGAATGCTGGGAGGTGTAGAAATGCTGGGAGTTCTGTGCTGGGAGCATTCTGTGCTTTTGGGCAATCTCTACAGTGCTTGACTGCGTCGGCGGCAGGACGCAGAGCAGGACCGGCCTCTTAACCCTTTGAGTGCCAGAGGGGTATGCAAAGCAATGCGTTGCGTACCCCTCTGGCACTCAAACGGTTAACATCACCCAGACCTTGGCCCGTATACACAGGCTTTTACACTAGTTTTGAATAAAACATCTGACAGCAGTGGGAGCGACCTTGTTTTATTCAGCAGGAAATGCTCTATAAAATATGTGTTTTCATAAAAATAAGTTTACTGCTCCTTTAAGGTGGCATATCAACTCTAAAGATAAGTTTAGTTGATGACATCAAGATTGGGCACCATTGCCTTAACCTTTTGCGTGCCAGAGGGCTCGGCGTGTCATGAGAAAGACTGGCTACTGCTGTCTTAACCCTTTGAGCGCCAGAGGGCCCCGAAATTTCATGGCATAAAGACCGGGCACCACCTCCTTAATTCTTTTGAGTGTCAGAGGGCCCGAGGTGTCATAACAAAGACTGGGAACCACCTCCTTAACTCTCCTTAACCTTACGGAGGGGTCGATGTGTTATGACTTAAAGATTGAGCACCACCCCCTTAACCCTTTGAGTTCCAGAGGGTTATACAACACATTGCATTGAATACCACACTAGTACTCAAAGGGTTATGCAACAACATTTATTTTTTTCCTTTACCAACATAAACCAACTGACCAATGACCCGCCGACCTTCACAGACCCCACAGTTGTAGCCTCGGCAATCATGACCCAATCTTCCAGCCTCTGAGCACATTCCACATTCCCCCCAGTCCCCATCAGCCAGCTTGGTTCTAATTTGCACACCCCATGCTCGGGATTAGAGGCTGCAGCAGCTGTCTTGTTCTGAATTACATCCCCGCTGCTGACAAAGTGCAAGGTTTGTTGCTAAGATACTGTTGCTCCGAGTTACAACTCAACTAGCAATGTACAAGAGGAACACAGCTAGAATATTCCCATCGTGCACCAACACGACAATGATCAGTGTCCACTGAGGGCCCACACTCAGCATCACAAAGTAACTGATCCTTGGAACAGTGATTGGGGATATCCAAGTCACTCATGTGCAGCTTGGCTCCGATTAATATTTCATATCTGCTATTCCCAACACAAATCAAAGCTTTGCTATTCTGCACAGATCAAGTCTGACCAACTGGGGGTCAGACGTGGACATAAACGTACTCCTTAAAGGGAAACTTTCACACAGACAGTGGCCTATCGACAGATCTTCTCCCCTAGAAATGGACCTGATTAACCCAGGGATGCATGATGAGCACAGTCTTTGCAATATTAATCTGTAAAGTTCCTTAGAATGTAGATTTCAGCCAATATATCCCTGCTTGCTCTAACCGGGAGGCGTTCTTATTGGCCCTTAAGGAACCCTTAACATATTGTAACCTGGAGTTATCACTGTCTGAACATACAAAAGAAAAGCTGGATGCATCCTGGTGTCTTTCTGTGAGAAACAGAACAGTTTAGGAACTAAATAAGCAGTGATTTGGTGCAGAGGAGCATACCTGGGATCTTCTTCCCCTTGAGCCCATGGAGAGGGCTTATGAGCTTGCCACTAGGGGCATGTAAATGATGTAATTTGTGTCATAAAAGGGTGGGGCTTACCATTCTTGTGTGCCACAAGTGCGAGGGAAGTGGGCAGAACAGGTGGGAAGTAGGAGGGACAGGATGAGAAGGCGGAGAAGTGAGAGGAACAGGGTAGGAAGGATGAAGAACAGGGTGGGAATGAGGATAAGTGGGAGGGAGGACCAAGGTGGGAAGGAGAAGAAGTGGGCAGGAAGTGGGAGGAACAGGGTGGGAAGGAGGAGAAGTGGGAGGGAAGTAGGAGGAACAGGATGGAAAGGAGGAGATGTGGTCAGGAAGTGGGAGGAACAGGGTGGGAAGGAGGAGGAGTGAGCAGAACAGGGTGAGAAGGAAGAGAACTGAGAGGCAAGTGGGCGAAACAGGATTGGAAGGAGGCAAATTGGGCAGGAAGTGGGCAGAACAGGGTTGGAAGGAGGAGAAGTGGGCAGAGTTTCAGACAAAACTCACCAACACCGGAAAATCAGCCTCTGTCCCAGAAGACCCTCATAGCCAGACTCTGAGAGTTCCCAAGTACACCAATGGTGAAGTAAGAGAGACCCCCATGTTCCCTCACTGATTCCACAAAATAGACCAAAATGTAAGACTTTGAAGTCTCACAGTTCAGCCACATTGGCCTGTGCGAGAAGCCCCAACAGACCTTACAGAAGGGCTTTCAAGCTTGACACTGAGTCTATGAAGGCTGCATGCAGAACCCGTGAAATTTGTAGCGGAGATACACAGACTTCAAGGTTGCTTTCAGCCTGCAGCCAGCTGAAGGGCTCAGTTTTCTACAGCTACCTGGATCTCAGTTTCCAGTGAGTTTTCTGTTCAGTATACCATTAAAGCAGGACAGTAATACAATGATATAGTCTCCCTGCAGCACTGAATGATCTGTGTGTAGTCTTGCTTTTACATTGTTTTGTTTTACATTGTATCACTACAAATGCTTTCATGTTCCTTGTTAGAAATCGGTCTGCAAACAGATCCAGGTAGCTCACATTCAAGGACATAAAAGCGTAAAAAATAAGTGAAAATGTAAAAAAAAAAAAAAAAAAAAAAAAAATATTACTGCACTTGTGCTTTTTGTTTTCCAATCAGTTTACCAGCTTTAGAGAATTTTGATTCAGTAGTTGATATAGTAGTTCAGTAGTTTTTCTAGAAAACCACCTCTCTCCAACCTCCTATGCCTCTAAAAGTGTGGCATAATTTAAAGTGATAGTACTGTATCAGAAAAACAGCAGCTCCAATTAATCTTCTTAGCATTTGGGCCATGGAGAGTGTTATTTCAATACTATCAGAGTTGTAGTTCAAGAGAAATTGAATGATAAAATATCCCCCTCCCGCCCATTTCACCTAGTGTAAGCCACGTCCCCTCAGATGTGGAATCTGGTCTTAAGACCGGACATGTCACAGCAAGGGACAATCTTCTCACTGTGAACATAAGGAAAACCCTGCCCCCCCCCGACAGGTTTTTCATTTTTTCATTACTATCCCTTTAATGTAGAGGAATAATCCTACTTATATTTTAAGATGGAGGCTCCCACTGAAGGGATGAATTGGAAAGGTGACAGATCATCTTTAAAGGGATAGTAATACTTCGTTTTAACTTTATTTTATTTTGTAGGCATTAAAAAAACATGAAGAATGATATAAGTCTTATCTCTCAAACCTTTATGGTTTAAGAGATATTCACAAACAAAGGATCCCCCCCTGTTCAACCAGATCAGAAGGGAGATGCCCAGGTAGACTGCAGAGAGGGACAATCTTCAATTAAGATAAGGGAAAAAGCTGAAAAACTTGTCAAGGGGGGAAGGGCTTTTATTGTTTTTATACAAAGAAGATTGTCCCCTTCTGTTATCTGTCTGGTCATACAACCTGGGGCGGGGAGGGGAACTTTGCTTGTGAATATCTCATAAACCATAAAGGATTGAGAGATAAGACTTATACCATTCTTCGTGTTTTTTTAATGCCTACAAAATAAAATAAAGTTAAAACAAAGTATTACTATCCCTTTAATGTTTTCCCATAAACATGATTGATAATTCTAAATAACGAGATTGCTGATACAGTCATAAAATTGTAATTTATTTACTATCATATAAGAAATTTAACAATTCCAGACAATATAACAAAAAAGGCAGGGAAGAAAAGACAGAAGTACAAACTAATTATCTGTACCTCAGTGATTCAATCGAGAAAAACAATTCGCCTCTTGCTGCTCTCTCATTAAATTATTAATCAGCCCAGTTCAATCCGCTGATCTCCTGCAGAACTTTTGTAATCTTTGGGTTTTGGGTAGGCAACCTTTGACTCTGCAGCTGCATCTCCTATCACCTCCAGCGAGTATTTGAGTGGTTGTGGATGACGGAGTTGTAATCCCCGACAGCTCGAGAGCCAAAAATTGACTACCGTTGGGCTAGGGGATTAGCTGCCTTCGTCCCTGGTTTATTTGATTGGTTGAGTCTGGTTTAGGCTACACTAGCTTGCTACAACCAACTGAGTTTAGTCAGCTACTGACTTAAAGGGATAGTAATGTTTCATAACAAAAGCAGCTCCAATTAATCATCATACTATTTGGACTTTGGAGAGTGTTATTTCAATTCTGTCAGAGATGTAGTTCAAGAGTAATTCAATGACAAAGTATCCCCCTTTTACTGATGTAACACTGCTCAGACAGATCAGAAGGGAGGTGCCCAGGTAGACTGCAGAGGGACAATCTTCAATTAAGATAAGGGAAAAACCTTTTATTTCGTAGGCATTAAAAAACACAAAGAACAATATAAATCCTATATCTTTCCCCTCCCGCCCCTTTTACCTAGTGTAAGCCATCTCTTCTCAGATGTGGAATGCAGTCCATAGACCAGACAGATAACAGCAGGGGACAATCTTCTTCCTGTGAGAATAATGAAAGCCCTGCCCCCCTTGACAACTTTTTCAGGTTTTTCCCTTATCTTAATTGAAGATTGTCCCTCTCTGCAGTCTACCTGGGCACCTCCCTTCTGCTCTGGCTGAGCAGTGTTACATCAGTAAAAGGGGCGGGAGGGGGATACTTTGTCATTGAATTACTGTTGAACTACAACTCTGATAGAATTAAAATAACACTCTCCAAAGTCCAAATACAATGATGATTAATTAGAGCTGCTTTTATTATGAAACATTACTATCCCTTTAAAACGATCAAGAATATTTTGACAAAAAATTGAGCACCATTTTTCTTCAGGCTGGGGAAGCGATTTGCTTTTGCAATCCTCACAACTTGGCCAAAAGTCTCTAATTTGGAGAAATTTACAAGGGAGGAACAAAAAAGGAAAATTGCTTTGCCTAACCTGCTGACAAACAGCACATGCAATACTAAAGGACAATTATTAAAGTGGAACTATCGCCCTAAATAAAGTCCCCTCCCAATAATTATTCATATAAGCTTAGAAATGGTCCTATTATCCAGCATACGTACAGCATTATTAAGAATTCCTACTTCTTCTGAGACTGACAGCCAGGCTTCTTGCTTTAGAGGTATTTGCGCGCCTGCAAAGTCAGTCCCTTCCTGTTACCTTAAAGTGTTAGTAATGTCCCAGAAAAAATCTTTATTGTTTTGTAGTGCTTAAAAAGTTCAACTATATGCAACAAACCCCATATTCGCAATGAAAGTTTGCCGTTTCCTGATGTCAGCTGTAAAGCTGACAGCAGGAGATCTGTGTCGGCCGACGCATTCAGCAGAGAAGCAATTGCATTATTTAAAGCGGAACTAACATCGCTAACAAACTTTGTCTGTAATAATTCCCTATATGGAATTATTACCTCTTCATGAAGAAATTTGAAGTGATCCTCGGCTGACAGGCAGGACGGAGCGCGGACATCTTGCCCTAGTGACGTTCGCGTGCCTGCGGTGTCAGTCCCAGATGGCTATAGGAGGGGTTGCTAGGAAGGAAGGGACTGACAGCGCAGGTGCGTGGACGTCACTAGGGCAAGATGTCCGCGCTCCGTCCTGCCTGTCAGCCGAGGATCACTTCAAATTTCTTCATGAAGAGGTAATAATTCTGGCGACTAGCTGCTTAGTAGGGAATTATTACAGATAACGTTTGTTAGCGGTGTTAGTTCCGCTTTAAAACGAATTACTTCGTTGGAATGGTCTAAAAGTGTGCTTGCAAACCAGGCACACTTTGTAGACCTTTCCAATGAAGTCATTCTTTTTAAATAATGAGATTGCGGCTCTTCTGCAGAGCCAACAGTTGGTCCCCGGACAGGATTCCCCTGCAGTCAGCACAGCGCTGACGTCAGGGAAAGGGGAGGGAGGGGGGAACTTTAGTGCCGAATATCTCTTAGACCATAGCGATTAGAGAGATAGGATTTGTTGCATATAGCTGAACTTTTTAAGCCCTACAAAACGATAAAGATTTTTTTTGGGACATTACTCACTTTAAGGCACAACGAAGGGGACAGAGGAGGACAGTGCAGGCGGGCAGATGCCTGGTCGCCAGTCTCAGAAGAAGTAGGATTTCTTAACAATGCGGTACTTATACATTTCTAATTTTTAGTTTTCTCCTATAGTACAAATGGTTTCCCCAGAACTCCTCCACGTTTCTTTTTGAACATACGACCGTAAGAGGTATTATTTCACAGATCTCAGGGTCAGCTCATGAAGGTCCCATGTCAGTGATACCGTTATGAAATGCCGCTTTTGGAATCTACAGAGTTAGATCCATCAACTGGCAATGAACAGATAGCGGAAGTCCTGTCTGCAACATATCAATAGCTGGTGTACAAATGGCAGTTCAGTGATCAGTGCAACAACTACTGACACCTTACTGTTGTCTGCAACACCCCAGTGAGGGGGATACAGGAGGGAACTCCAGCTCTCTCTATCCCCAATCAAGCAACGGCTTGTTGCCTACCCTTGTCCCAGCAGATACCTACTGGTAAATATTCACAGGGAAAAAAATGCTTATGTCCGAACAGACAGCATGCAAGAAACTGGAGAATTTGCTGCATACAATGTACTTTTAATGGAAAAATTATTAGTATAAAAAATGTACATGTCTTTGGAAAACATTTTGATCTTTTTTTTTTCTTCTAGCAAATGTGTTTTAAAGGGATAGTAATACATAAAATGTAAAAAAAATGTTGTAGGGTTTATCCCCCTGAGTAAAACAAGAGTACTCCTACTGCTGAAAGGTGTTTCATTCATAAATTATTAATTTTCAAAGTTGAATTTTTTAGGTGCAATATCACAGTGGCCTAAAATTGTACAGTGGTGCTGTTGCTACACCATCCTATGGAGATTTATGGTCCCGGGACCAGAGATGTCATTAGGATCGTGTAGCAACAGCGCCACTGTACAATTTCAGGTCACTGTGATATTGCACCTAAAAAATTCAACTTTGAAAATTGATAACGTTTGAATGAAACACCTTTCAGCAGTGGGAGTACTCTTGTTTTACTCAGGGGATAAACCCTACAAAATATATTTTTTTTTACATTTTAAGTATTACTATCCCTTTAAAAAAGTGGGAGCAGCTAGGGAATCCACCATTTTGTGTAGTGATTAGTGATTGTGCCTAATTCATAAAAGCAATTAGCACTCATCTGCATGCATCTTGCTAACCAGGTGTTAATTTAGGTGCATATGCTATTCAAATTCAAGGCATTACTGTGTTTATTGCATCAAAACATGAGCAATCTTGAATATTGTATGCATTTATAGAATTAAAAAAATAGCTGACGCTGCACTTTCTTGATGCAGACAAAGGTGCCTGGAAGCAGCAGTGAAATCCACTGAGTCGTGTCGCCTAGTTGGTGATGATGGGATTTGTAGTCTCCAACAGCTGGAGAGCCAAAGTTTGTATACATCTGTTATAAGCAAACAAAATGTGAGATGTTTCTGAGGACGAACAACAGCGCAATGGCCTGTTCTACGGCTAGTCCACCTCATAGAAGCATCACTTTTTAGCTCTCTAGTGCCATTACAGAGGAGGAATTTCCACATACAAATTAGACTAATCCCGCCTAAAAGGGTGGAAAGGTTCCAAAATGATGGGCAAGTGCCCTCTGCACCGGAATTCCAGCTAACCCCCGACATACGTTTCGACCATGTTGGGCTTCATCAGTGAGGTGCATCTGGATTCCCTAGGCACTGAGGGCAAGGGGTCCATGTCTGGATTAACATTCGCTCTTAGAGAGACCCCCTAAGAGTATTCAAAATAAGCATACAAATGCTCATGCTCAGAGACTCTCACATCTTTTGGCTTGATAAATTTGTTAACTTGATTTGAACCTTGGGGTCTGGTTAGCTGTACACATGAAGCAGTTCTGCTACACAGAGGAAAGATCACTTCAGACTTTCAATGTACAGAAAGAGTGACACATTTTATCCCAAAACACAATACTGATAAACTCTCTTACTACACACACACACACACATTTTGAACAAAGATATGCCCGCATGCATATCAAAATAACTTCCCACACCTGGCTTAAGGGTGTGGTCATGGGGGAGGGGCTTAAGAGCACATAGGATGCCTTCATAATTTACACCTTTAAAACAGGAAGACAAAAAGAGAGAAGGCGCACACAATCTAAGTGTAGACTGCTTAAAGGGGTAGTAATACTTCGTTTTATCTTTATTTTATTTTGTAGGCATTAAAAAAAATGAAGAACGATGTAAGTCTTATCTCTCAAACCTTTATGGTTTAAGAGATATTCACAAACAAAGTATTCCCCCCGTTCAGCCAGATCAGAAGGGAGGTGCCCAGGTAGACTGCAGAGAGGGACAATCTTCAATTAACATAAGGGAAAAAGCTGAAAAACTTGTCAAGGGGGGAAGGGCTTCCATTGTTTTCATACAAAGAAGATTGTCCCCTGTTGTTATCTGTCTGGTCTTACAACCAGATTCACATCTGAGAAGAGATGGCTTACACTAGGAAAAAGGGGCAAGAGGGGGAAACTTTGCTTGTGAACATCTCTTAAACCATAAAGGTTTGAGAGATAAGACTTACATCATTCTTCATGATTTTTTCATGCCTACAAAATAAAATAAAGATAAAACGAAGTGTTACTATCCCTTTAAATATCAAGACATATTACACCTCCACCATATCCGTGGCAAACTTTTCCTCTTTCACCGTGCCAAATAAACACCTCTTTGAGTAACAGCAATTTTCATGAGGCAGAACCAGCCTCACGGTATTTAGGCCATCACTGGATAACCACCAGTGTCTGTATCTTTACGATGATCCTCCTCCACTTCCCCAACTTCTCATCAGTCTCTTCCAATCTCACTGTCCTTCTTGTAGTCTATAACTGGCCCTCTATCTATCTAGAGTCATGAGACCTAATGTATAGGGATTAATGTCGGGTGGTTATGGGAATTGGGAATAGTGATACCAGAATATAGGCGTGGTATATAAATTTAGTAAAAACGACATCGGTAGGATAAAAAATATCTATTTACAGTACAGATAAAAACAAACTAAAATCAATAATATGAAAGTCACATCAATACAGGTTATAGAATGACTCACTACCGCCATTTTCACAAATACAATAGTCCGCTCCGATTGATGTCTCCCACCAAATAATCAGCAAAAATACATTAGAAGGAATCTACAATCTCAGTCAAGCTGAAGTATCTGTCCGACTGAACTAGGGAGATCGCAGTCACGTTCATTACGTTAATGTTGATTGGCAGCGCTCTCCCTTCACCTCTGTGTCAGTGGGCATTGAAAAGTCTGCCCTTCATTTTATTGATTTTCACTGGAGAGAGAGGATGCATGGAGTATAGCTAGGGGCGTCCATAGAAATTGTTCCAGGGGGGCAAAGCCATAATATGGCCCCCAGGTCCAGCCCATCCAGCATCTTTGTTTATATTGAGGGGGTAATTGGGGGGGGGGGGCACTCCGGATGCCCATGAGTACAGCTTTCACCACACAAAGCATGCACGGAGGGTCAGGAGATCCCCAATATCTCTCGATTTCTATTGATTAGAATAAAACAAAGTAAAGAAGTATACTGCATTTTACCTAATGAATGGATTAATCTTAGGTTTACTAGGGGTAAACGCTCCACTTTAATATAAATCTGGTCCTGCAAATGAAGGATTTTTCGGGTTGGTTCAAAACGGGCCTGTTCTTCCATGATATAGAATAGATTTACCTGCCTCCTCCCCCTGTATGTCCTGTGTGTGTATTTCTTACAAATCTACTACAGTTCATTTCTAATCTGTTTCTGTAATAAGAGAGATGCTATCTGAAGGATCTGGAGATCCTGCTCAGCTGTTTGATACTTACTCAGTCCTTATGTCCAACTTTCTCATCACTCAAATCCTAGTCATCTACCCAGCATCGTCTTATCTCTAAATCCCAATAGCTGATTGTTGGAAAAGTATCCAGATTGAGAGTAAAAAAGGTAATTAATGCGACATCTCTGTCAGTGGATTATCATAAAAAAGAGGCTTAAGGAAGCTTTACAAGACAGGAAACAGCACTGACATACATTGTATATGAACCTATCCACTGAAGCAAAGCTCTGTAAAGGACATTTATGGCCATATGCACGAAAATTAAAGGGATAGTAATGTCTGCAATAAAGTAGACCTCCAAGTCTTCTCTATTGTACACCTAACACATTGTGCTATCCTATAACATAAAGTGGTAGAATGAGTCGCTCATTGTGAGCTGTAACCGCTCATGCACAGTAGAGAGTCTCTACTGTACATGTGTGGTTTCGCACACAGTGAGCTTTGCTGTGAGCCGTCTGGAGCTCCCCACTAAGGATCAGCGCGTTCGGCGAGTCTCTACTGCGTATGACTGCAGTCGTGTGCAGTAGAGACTTGCCGAATGTGCTGCCCCACTCCGGACGGCTCACATACTGTCTCTGCTCCCGGCTCTGGGGCAGCTGGGTGCACTTTAGCCGGTGTATATGGGCTTTCATACTAGTGTTTAATAACTTACTTTTATGTAGTTCCAAAGATAATAAATGTAAAAGGATCCCAAAGGATCCCAATTGGAGCTGCTTTTTTCAGAAACACTTAATCCCTTTAAGCACCAAGTAACTATGAGATTTTCTTGCACCAACATGCTTGCACAGAAGTGTTACTGTCATACCTGGGAACACTCCATTATCCCAGTCCCTGGATTATAAAGAGGGACTGGGGTGGGAGTGTTCACATGATGAGTGTAGCTTCATCATATGGGTGGGGCTTAACCAGGGTGGGCCGGATTAGGGAGGAGTGTGTGTGTGTTTTCTCTAAGGTGGGCAGATCACCAGAAAACTCACTCAGCTGGAGAAAGTGCCTCTGTCCCTTTAGATCCGCTAATAAAAACAAATACAAAGGTGTTCCCAGAACTGGCGTAACTATTCATTGCAGGGTTCCGGTGCAAACGTTTTTTTGGACCCATATTCCTCAAATATTTCACAGAGACATAACTGAAACCTAATGGACCATGGGACAGACAGGACCCTCTTGGATGCTGGGCCCCAGTGCATACCCTATAGTTACAACCCTGACTCCCAGATTTAAGAACTATTTTCTCATGATAGTAAAGATCTACGAAAAAGCAGACAGGCAAAATGTGGCCCACCAGCTGTTGCTGCCAATACATCTTCTATTAGCAGTTTGAGGATGGTGTGAATAAGTCCATCAGCACCTGGAAGATCCAATCCCTGTATTAGACTGGACTTCAATGGAAAAAGTCTGGCTCCAAGCCAGGGGTATACAATTTTGAAGTCCCTGATAACCATAGCTGTGAACTCTCCGGATTTGCCCCGGAGACTCAGGTTTTGACTCTGCATTACTGGGGGGCAGAGGATGATTCTGCGGACGTGGGGAGTTCCTAATGAAACTCTGCCCACTTCTGCTCCTTCCCTGTCTGCTCCTCCCATTTACCTCCCACTTCTCCTCCTTCTCCACACTGTTCCTCCTAAATTTCTTAAGCTGCGCCCACTTTCTGTTTAGCCCCACCCCCTTTTAAAGCAAATGGTTTCATTTCTCTCACCCCCAGCGGCACCACAGGACTCCCCGCCGGGGAGTGAACAAGTAAAAGTTCACAGGGGTCCTGATAACAGCAGGTATAAGTTCCATCAACCCTAATTATTTGTTAGCTGGTTGGGGGATGATGGGAGTTGTAGTACCCAACAGCTGGAGGTTCCAGAATTGACTGCAGCTGCCATAAGGATATTTCTCCAAACCATCGAACGCTGGTGCCTCGCTACGTACCATTCAGCAGTTACTTAGCAACAATGTCACTAGGCAATGGATTTTTATAAGTAAATCAAATAATGCAATGTCTGTAAGGAGCAAAGATCCCAGTGTCCAGGAATTGCACAATAACCTCACTGCACATGCTGTTAAGTAGAGACGTCCAGGTAACACTTAAAGGGGAACTAACCCCTATCATAATAATACAATACTCTCCCCTTATTTTAGTATGGCTAGAAAATGCTAATGTCCCTATTAATATTTCTCTTGCTCCTTGGTTCAAGAGGTAACAACTTCAATTGGTCCTGGAAGTTCTGTCCATGGGGGCGGACATGACGGTTGCTAGCAAGACCAGAGAAACTCAGACTCTCCTTGCTGCATCTGGTAACCTTAACCCATTAAGTACTGGGAGGGGTGCAATAAATTCTCTCTCAATGCACTGCACACCCATCTGATCTTTAACCCTTTGAGTGCCATAGGGGTATCCAATGCAAAGGGTTAAAACTTAGTGGACTCATGAACTCTGCCTGTTTTAATTTGGAAAAAATTCCAGCAACTGACATGTCTGCCTCCATGGACATGACAATCCAGGACACAATCATAGGGGTTTCCTGGCCATAGTAAGTGTGGGGCTTATTATTGTGAGGTGTTTGTTCTCCTTTAAAAGAACAATAATGCTTCAATATAGCTTTCTATGATATAATACAATGTTATAATATTCACAAACAGATGTAATCATTCTCATGGCTTTCCAGAACTTTAGACAGATCATATTGCACTTGCAGTTTTTTCAATAGCTGGTGGACACCATCTTCTTTGCACTGTTCGCTTCCAGCTTAACCCCTTAAGGACCAAGGAAGTACATGTACATCATGGGGAGAACATGCGTAAAGGACCCATGACATACATGAACATTCTGGAATTCAGGGGTCCCCGGGCAGCTGCATTCTGATTCCAGTAACAAAAAAAATGCTCCATGGTCCTTAAGTACCGGCAGCTTGGCCGGTCTTTAAGGGGTTAAGCAGTACAGTGGAGACTTCGGACCAGGAATTTACTTTTCCCTGTTGAGGAACAACACATGCAAAATCTATTTGAAGTTCTCTGTAACATTGGCATTAGTAGAACAAACTGGACCCTGGGGGAGATCAGAAACTGCACCCCACACACATACTTCCCCTTTCCATGGCCTTGAGCAGGTCTAAATAATGCACGCCGGCACAGATCTTATTTGAAGCCCCAGAGCAAGTTTGAATCACACTGTGACACAGACCCAAGGTACAGTTTGCCACTGGACGATCTCAGAATGCCTTTGTGTGATGGGGACAGACAGAGAGCAATGACATTTGTTTGCATTGCCCGGTAGCTTGTGAATCAGGACTTATGACCCACATGCTTAGAGTTGGTCCTTTTAGTGACAGATGGGCACCAACTGCATAGTTTTACAACGTGTTCGTCACCTTCTTGCTTTACAAATGGTTACCCATTTAAATGTGTGCAATGCTTCTCTCTGTTGTAAGAAAGGTTCTGTCTCTAATGCATCCCAAAACAATGTGCTGAGGAACTCTCTGGCATTCAAGGTTTTAAAATCCCCATTTAAATAATTCGGAATTTGGTGAATCTGTATTTCACCCATACTGTGCACTTGGTTTTTTCCAAAAATGAGTTTTCTTTTGAAAGTACATCATTTAAGGAGAGAATAAATAAAATATGGACGCATAAAGGATACAAATCTACAATGAGTATATCCCTATATGAAAGGAGGATATGTGTCATCCCTCACTCTGTAGAATGACTGGAGCCCTCTCAGAGGTCACATCAAGATCACTGGCACATCATATCAATCTGCTGGACAACTAGTGAGAGGACATGCAGCTTGCATAAAGGAAGCTCTGGGCATCTAACGACCAACGCAAATAAAAATCACAAACTGTTGGGTTGTCTGCTTCGCTAGCATTAAAAAAATGATTGCCCTGAAAACATCAGGCTGAACGCGGGGGGTTCCATGAGCAAAAAATGACTGAGAACCACAGACGTACATTTAAATCAGTGGGGATATTTATTTACGAACTATGGTGTGGCTGGTTTGCTCCAGAATTGCACCTCTTTTGCTTTCGGGATAAGAGCCTTAAAGCAGAACTATCACCTAAAACCAAAGTTTTACCATGTGTTTTAATGTTTAACCCGACATTAGTGCTGTGTGTGTGTGTTCTTCAAGTTGCCGGGTAGTGGAGATATTTGCCCTGCAAAATCGTGCACTTCCGCTTTCGATGGTACCCTGTACCATCTCAGGACTTCCCAGCTGCCCCAGGGAGCGCGTTCACGCTCCCATTCGAAGATGGATTTCTGTGATGTAGCATTACAGCAAACTCCGTTTACAATGCTACTGAGGTTGCAACCTGTAATACAACTATATACAACCTCAGTAGCATTGTAAACAGAGTTTGCTGTAATGCTACATCACAGAAATCCAGCTTCGAAGGAGAGAGTGAACGCGCTTCCTGTGGTAAATGGGAAGTCCTGAGATGTCATGGAGTCCCGCAGAATGCGGAAGTGCCCGATTTTGCAGGGCAAATATCTCCACTACCAGGCGACTTGAAGAACACACACACACACACACACAGGACTAATGTCGGGTTAAACATTAAAATGCGTGGTAAAACTTTGGTTTTAGGTGATAGTTCTGCTTTAAAGCAGAACTTTCATTCAAATGAAAGTGCCTAAATCATTATTCACATAGTGATACGCATATCAATACTAGTATCATCCTGAATAAGTTGGCATTATTGAGAATTCAAACTTGTACGGAGAGTGACCGGCAGGCATCAGCACAGACACCTTGCCGAAGAGGCATCTGTGCGCCTGCGCTGTCTGTCTCAGCCTCCTCTAGGATTGGTGAGTGGGAGTTGCATTGTACCTTAAGGTACAGGAAGGGACTGATGGTGCAGGCACACAGATGCCTCTACAGAAAGATTGCTATGTGAATAATGATTTGGGGGGCACTTTAAATTGAATAAAAGTTCCGCTTTAAAATCAAAGTGATTGATACTTTGTTAAGGAGCCTGCCCAGAATCTTGTGCAGTGCTGAGCCATGTCAAACATGCAATCAAGTGTCAGGGGGGTTATAAGCCCCATTTAGATGTATGTATGTATATTTTTATTTATATAGCGACAACAATTAGCACTTTACAGTTTACATTTTTATAGCGAGGGTAGAATAAGTGCAGTAATTAATTGGTTATATAGACAATCAGAAAGAGAAAGAAAAAAAGCCAAGACTGATAATATAAGTTCGATATTAGTCTAGTCTGACGGTATCAGTCGGTTGAACTAAACCCCTCTAAGACCAGTTCAGTGCTGGCACCGAATTGGTCTTAGAGGGGTTTAGTTCAACCGATTGATAACGTCAGACTAGACTAATAACGAACTTATATCATCAATATTGGCTTTTTTTTCTTTCTCTTTATAGTATATACAATTAAGACCTGCGGTGCAACTGACTTATATCAGCTACAACAGTTCTTTGTATTGTGATATATAGACATTCATAAGGTGAACAGCAGCTGAGCATACATTGGGATTGGCGGTCCCTGCCCTGTAAAGCTTACAATCTAAGTATAGCAGGGACCTGCACAGACATTCTGAGGGGCAGGGGCTCAAATGAAAAAAGGGCAGTTCTCATAATTATTTATTCAAAATATATATTTAAAAAAAAGAAAAGAATTTACATCTCCGGATGTGGGGCGTTTCTAATGAAACTCTGCCCACTTCTGCTCCTTCCCTGTCTGTTCCTCCCATTCCCCGCCCTCTTCTCCTCCTTCCCCAGTGTATTTATTATACTATTTTTATGTTTTATAAGTTCCGCTCCACATTCGTGATTAAGCCCCGTCCCTTTATGAAGCAAATCGCACCATTCATCTCCCCCAGGGGCACCACAGGACTCCCCTCTCTGGGGTGTCAACAGCAAAAAGTTCCCAGGTATGCATATGGCCCCATGTTTTCTGGATATCTCTCCTTGAGCACAGGTGTATGAAACTCTCAGAGTGCTGGAGACCTGTTCAGTTCATTGCTTTGCAATCTGTTGGACATTTCTCTGGCAATCAAAGAGCTCATTGTGTGCCCCAGTAAGAAAGAGAAAGAGAGAGAGAGAGAGAGAGAGAACAGACAGCGTTTTGGTGGTTATACATTTAAAATCAGCTAATGTTGTGGCTCTTGGAGGGAGATGCTGGGAGAGATACACTTCATTTCACTGAGAGGGTAGTAGATAAATGGAACAGCCTACCAGCAGAAGTGGTAGAAGTTAATACAGTGACAGAATTCAAGCATGCATGTGACAGGCATAAGGCGGTCCTTATCTTAAGAAAAGACCAAGGACCAAAAAGGTTTGACGTTTTTACAGTAGGAAAATGGCCAGAATAGATGGGCCGAATGGTTCTTATCTGCCGTAAAATTCTATGTTTCTGTGTTTCACTAAGGAGTGATAAAGAGGCGATACTGCTTCTCCAGTTCCTATATTATTCTATCGAGTCAATGCACTAAGATTTGTCCAACTTCGGAGATCTTAGTGAATAGGCTCCATAGAATAACATAAGAACTGGAGAAGTGATATCACTAGAGAAGACATCTCCACTTTATCACCTCTTTATCACACCTTAGCGCTGCTGAGTATTGGCCCTTTACTGTATTTGAGTTGAACACGCATGTCCTAAACCAATGTTTTTCAACATTATTCCTCTGGGAACACCAACAGGTCAGTTTTTCTAGATATCCCTGCTTAATCACAGATGAGCAATCAGTGGCTCAGTCATTTGATTGAGCCACCTGTGCTTAATTAGGGATATTCTGAAAACATGACCTGTTAGTGTGCCCTGAGGACTGGAAGGGATAATCACTGCCCTAAATATTCCAAATGTTTCTCCTGTTAGTAGCCAGGCACTCTGCTTCCAACTTGCTGTTGATGACCAGAGAATTCTTCTCAGGAGCGTACTAATGTGGTACCAGAGACACAAATAATTTACAGTCCTGGACCGCGTGTCATTCATGTTTTGCAATGTGTTGGGCACCTCTCTGGTACTCAAAGGGTTAAAGAGGAAATGGGAAAGGGCTTCACAATGCTGTTCTTATTTTACAGGCTGGTGGTGGCTTTACGTGATGTCAGTGGCCGCTAGCCTAGTCTGGTAACTGATTCTAAGGAATCATAGGAGATAGTACTGAGACAAAGTGTCTCCTTCGATGCAGGTCCCAGTGTCAACTGCACCTTTTCCGATCCCTGTAGTTACACCCCTGTGTGTTTTTGAAAAGCTTCAAAGCTTCCTTTGGGTCACTTTGTAGCTTGTGCTGCTTCTTCTGCCTATTGGTGATTGTTGATGCTGGTCTGGTGGGAATCTCTGTACGGGCGAAGGGCCTGCTGCCTCCCGACAGATTCTGCAGATTGGAACTGGCAGATGGAACTCAGTGGCTGGTAGATAAATCCCACGGAATCTCTGCTGTGCACTCAATACCAGAAAGAAAACATTCAAATGTGTAACCTCTTGAGTGCCAAAGGGGTCAGAAATACATATGACAGCCCTAGAATTCAAGGGGTTAAAAGTCCCATCTAAATCAATGGGATATTCTTGTTCTATGTGGTACAGTTTGATTGCCTCAAAATTGCCTCTATAGATACGCCCCAATGTATATGTATATATTATCCCCCTATAAATAATTTGCTAGGATGTTTGTCATGATGCTGTCATGCACAGTAGAGACTGCCCGCGTTCTGCCGTCTCTACTGTGAATGATTGCATCGCGTGAGTGAGGCGACACGAGACTGAATCGCGTGGAGCGGTGAGGTAGCTGCCTCTTAACCCTTTGAGTGCCAGAGAGGTACGCAACGCATTGCGAAGCAATGCGTTGCGTACCCCTCTGGCACTCAAAGGGTTAACATTACCCAGACCTTGGACTGTGTACACGGGCTTTTACACTATTATAATATACGTGAGAATTGACAGCCCGTTGCATAAGAACTTTTGTATTCTGATTACAGACAATTTCAGTTCCCAACTCTTTTTTGAGCCTCTTGCCCTTCGTGTATGCTTAAGAACTGTCACTAACGTTCACAGCGTTGGATCATATTTATAAAGAAGTCAGGTTGATAAATATGATTATCTGAGAATATTCTGAGTAAATCTGCAGAAAATTCTCAACTGAATATATTTTTTCACACGCGTAGCTGTCACTATATACTTTCATTAAGAACAGGTTATACCTGGCTTTAAGATTTAATCACTACAACAGCCTTTATTTTTGGCGCAACTGGCAAATTTCTTTATAAATATATTGTGATACAATTCTTATTTGGCAAAAACCAATTTTACTCCACTTTTCAAAAGACAAAATGTCGCTACACGTTTATACATATACTTGTTACTTTGCTACAATTTTAGTTTATTTAATGACAGTATACAAAATAAAACACAGCGATACCTTGTATCTCCCCACCACCTACTCCTTAATTTACTTAAAAGTACATCACAACTAACAAAACAGTTTCTACAGTAACGAGAACAAAATCTCCAAGAGATATTAAAGCTCAATCACAGTTCTGTCTGCCCCAAATCCATCAAACCTAGTTGTTCTATATTACTAAGCCAGTACTCCCACATTCCATATTTAATTTCATATTGAGATATGCAGGGCCGGATTTACATCTCAGGAGCCTGTAGGCGCAGACATCTGAAGCGCCCCCCCAATCTCCACAATGCTCCTAATGTCCACATTGCCCCCATCATCTATTTATTGCCCTCACATTGCCCCATCAGCTCCAACTTGCCTCCCATGAGCTCCATGTTACCCTCACATTGCCCTCCATCAGCTCCACTTTGCCCCCACCATCTCCAAATTGCCCCCACCATCTCCATGTTGCCCTCACAATGCCCCCATTCAGCTCCAACTTGCCCCCACCATCTCCATGTTGCCCTCACATTGCCTGCCTGCCTCCCTCCCATTGTCCGTTCCCTACCTCCCTGGCAGGAGATCTGTCACCTGTGCCTCTTTTAGCACAGTCCTGTAAGCGCTGGAGCTCCTGCACAGTCTCCTATTCAGGAATGCAGAGCGCTGGGAGATGATGTCATCTCCCAGCGCTCTGCATTCCTACAGAGACGACGAGGGAGCTCGGCACAGACCTGTCCTGCCAGGGAGATAGGAAATAGACAACGGGGGGAGGGGGGGGGCAATGTGAGGGCAACATGGAGTGGCGAGGTGGCTATTTTTTTTTTTTTTTTAAAAGAATACAAAAAAAAAAAAAAAAATCACATTGGCAGGCGCCCCTCGGTGGCGTGCGCCTGTGGGCAGATGCCTACTTTGCCTTATGGCAAATCCGTCCCTGGAGATATGGCCAACTTATGGCCTTTTCCATTTTTATTTGGGAAAAAAGTTGCTTAATCACCGATTAATGAAAGGCTGAGTTGAACTAGTCAAGATTAGAATCTGGAACCCTGAGGTTTAAACAGATTCTACAGCTGTTCCATTAGCCAGCTGAGCTATTTCACAAACATTTTTTATAACATTAGTTTTATATATCTCCTACTGTTAATGTGTCAGTATTTAAAAATAAAATCAACAATTTTCCTAACTAAATGAGCATAAAAATCCAATCCCAGTTGCTTTAAACCCCCAAATGCACTTTGCATTTCCGAGGAACTCTCCGGATCTGATTAGGAGACTCCGGTTTGGTTAATGCTGTTGATTATGGGTCTCCGGGGCAGACACTGATTCTCCAGATGTGGGGTGTTTCTAAAGAAAATCTGCCCATTTCTGCTCCTTCCCAGCCTATTCCTCCAATTTCCCTTCCACTACTCCTCCTTCCCCAGCCTGTTCTTCCCACTTTTTGATATCTGTTAAGCCCCACCCCCACTTGCGATTAAGCCCCGTCCCTTTTTGACAGAATCACATCATTTATCTCCCCCCAGCAGCATCACAGGTGTCCCATCCAGGGACTCCACCACACAACATTCCCAGGTATGATCGTACAGTAAATTCTAACATTCTTACTGCTCAGGCTGTTTCTTAACCCTTTGAGGACCAATGGGGTGCACAACACAATTTGAAGCAACGCATTATACACCTAGCTCTGCTCCTTGAAGGTTTTATTCAAGTAAGTCTCTCTGTTCTTCCGCACCCTCTTACATTTCTGCTATTATCGTCAGCTACACCCCTTCCTTTCCCTACGGTCTTATCAAGGGTTCTTCCTGTCATCTCTCTACACAACTTGAGCCATCTCTCAGCTACAAGCTTTTTCACTGGCTACCCCTCGACTCTGGAATGCCCTCCCTATCACCATTCACAAGTCATCCACTCTCATCACTTTCAAGCATCTCCTCAAAACCCACCTGCTGAAGGAGGCATCTCAATAGCAATATCTTCCTCTTGCACATAGATAGTCACACCAGAATCCTCCTGCACTTCTCTCACCACACCTTGTACTTGAATTTATAATCCTCCTCCTACGGTCTCTGTTTGTCATCATGAATTCTAATTAGATTGTAAGCACCTTGGGGCTTGGTCCCTTTCCCAGTCTATGATTCCCTTGCTGCACTTTCCCCCACAAATAATGAAATGATCGCAGTTAAAGCGGAACTACCTCCCCACACAATCGTTACCTTCACTAAGTCCCCATATGGCCACCAGCTGCTTAGTAGCACTAGTCGCCAGAATAATTACCTTATTTAATAGATTTCTCCTCTCTTCCATGGGTGACAGACAGGAAGGAGCGAGGACATCTTGCCATTATCAAGTCTGCGCGCCTGCGCTGTCAGCCCCAGCTGGAGCCTAATGGCTCCTAGCAACGCCTACTAGACACGGCTGGGATTGACAGCGCAGGCATGCGGACTTCACAATGGCAAGATGTCTGCGCTCCGTCCTGCCTGTCGCCCATGGAAGAGAGCAGAAATCTTTTAAATAAGGTAATTATTCTGGCGACTAGCGCTACTAAGCAGCCAATCGCCAGATGGGGACTTAGTGAAGGTAAAGATTGTGTGGGGTGGTAGTTCCCCTTTATGCTTGATGCTCTTAACCCTGTTCTGTATTTTTGTGTTGTATTATTTCAACTTCTGTGAAGCGCTGTGTACATGAATGGCGCTATATAAATAAAGATACATACATGCATACAAGTAATTGGTGCAAAGGTCTGTATGGATTTTCCAAATTAATCTGTTCACATCTGACCAGAGACTTTTTACTAATGGACACTGTGTGCCTCTGCAGATGCCTGCTCCTTGATAATGTGCCTGGTATACCAAGCGTCCTGATAACAGCTTATGAGGTATTGGATTTTTAGAATCCAAGAAACTATTTCCAAGTTCTCAGAGGACTTTGTGTCTGAGCAGAGAGAGGGAGAGAGATAAACAGCTGCTTTCAAGGATTATAGCCTTCAAAGTCACATATTGGTTGGCACAAAGGCTGGGAAACCTTGCAATGACTGCAGTAGCCAGATACCCAGTGCCAACCATCCTAGTTTTACAGGGACAGTCCTCGTGTTTATCTCCCCTATGCCAGTATCTTTCAACTTGAATTGTATTCCCATAATTGATGTGGACAGTACTGACAGTAGTGTATAACAGGCAGTATGCAAAATCAAAATGTGGAGAAAATCTGGATAAACAGCACCATAGTAAATATTCCCCAAAATTCCAATGATTTTATATTAAAGGGATAGTAATGCTTCAAAATAAAAGCAGCTCCAAATAATCTTCATAGTATTTGGGTCATGGAAAGTATTATTTCAATACTGTCAGAGTTGCAGTTCAAGAATAATTGAATGATAAAGTATCCCCCTCCCGCCCCTTTTACCTAGTGTAACACTGCTCACCTCAGAACAGAAAGGGACAATCTTCAGTGAGCATAAGGGAAAAACCTGAAAAACCTGTCTAGGGGGGCAGGGATTTCCTTATACTCACAGTAAGAAGATTGTCCCTTGCTGTGATCTGTCCGGTCTGTGGACCAGATTCCACATATGAAGGTAGGCGGCTTACACTAGGTAAAAGGGGCAGGAGGGGGATACTTTATCATTCAATTACTCTTGAACTACATCTCTGACAGAATTGAAATAACTCTCCAAGGCCCAAATACTATGAAGATTATTTGGAACTGCTTTTATTGTGAAACATTACTATCCCTTTAACTGCTTGGAACATAGAGAGGTCTCCTATGCATTGCAAAGCAATGTATTTGAGCTCTCTCTAGAGTTTAAGGGGTTAAAAGTACAATTTAAATAAATGCAAATTGGCATTTTTTTTTTTAACTTATATTGATAGTAATACCTCTATTAAAGTTGATGTCCGTGTCTTCTTTACTTGTTATAACAACAAGCTCTATATTTCAGTACTTACAGTTTTGTAGTTCAAGCACAATTCAAGCTAAAAGGATCCCCGTCCCTCCACCCCTTCTGGCCACCTTCCATTAGATCTGGAATGAGGATGCAGTGAGGGACAATCATCACTCAGTAAGTAGAAGGAAAACCTTGACTCCCTTGATGAAGGAAGGAAGGATTTTCCTTTTGCTTACTGAAGATTGTCCCTCGCCACTCTCCATCCAGACCAGACAGAGAGGATTAGTGACACAGGGGAAAAAGGGTGAGAGGGGGATCCTTTTGTCTTGAATAGTGCTTCAACTGCAAATCTGTAAGTAATGAAATATAGCGCTTTGTGTTACAAAAAAAAGTAAAGAAGACTCAGACGTGAACTTTAATAGAGGTATTACTATCCCTTTAAAGTGATAGTAATACCTGAATTTATCTTTATTGTATATTGTAGCCATGAAAAAAACATTTAAAACGATGTAAGTCTTATCTCTCAAACATTTATGGTTTGAAAGATATTCTCAAGTAAAGTTTCCCCCTCACTGACCGAAACGGTCAAGTTTGCCATCTAGCTGACAGACTTGGAATCTGGTCCGCAGACCAGCCGTGGCTGTACAGCAGAACAGAGATTGCAACATATAAAAAAACTAGTTCACTGGAATGGTCTACAAAGTATGCTTGCAAACCAGGCACACTTTGTACACCATTCCAATGAAGTAGTTCTTTTTATATTTTGCAATCTCAGAGCCGCCGGCCGGTCTGCGGACCGGATTCCAAATCTGTCAGCTAGAGCGCTGACGTCAGTCGGGGGGAAACTTTACATGAGAATATCTCTCAAACCATAAAGGTTTGAGAGATAAGACTTATCTTTTTTAATGTTTTTTTAAGGGCTACTATATAAAATAAAGATAAATTCAAGTATTACTATCACTTTAAAGGGATAGTAATACCTCTATTAAAGTTCATGTCCGAGTCGTCTCTACTTTTTTTTTTGCAACACAGAGCACTATATTTCATTACTTACAGGGCCACAAGAAGTATTTGTTAAATTTGATATATGGGTCATTAAAGAGAAAGTAAGTAGTATTTAACCCTATGAGTGACAGAGGGCATACTCTTGCACTCAAAGGATTACAGGAGCTATACAATGTTCTCTAGCATTCAAGGGATTAAACCCTCATGTAAATTAACCCCTTAGTGACAGACAAGTTACCTGGTAAGTCCAGGAAGTCATTCCCTATAATGGGAAAAAAAAACCCTGTCATTAAGGGGTTAATAGGCATTTTGGGAGTTGCTAATTGTCCCCTAAGGTGCAACTGATTTACTCAAAATGACTCCAGTTCTTATTCATGCATCAGCCACAGTGACTGTTGATATTCATTTAACCCTTTGAGTGTCAAAGGGCTAGCCAACATTGAGATATCCCTCTGGCAGTCAAAGGGTTAACAGAGAAGATTGTGATCAGTTATGGCAAAAGGTTACTCTGTATAATACCGAATTACATCCAGCACCGCAAGCAAACACTACCCAGTTACATGCTATGTCACTGCTACGTACAGACTGCAGAGCTTATGTCAGACTGTGAATAGCACTTTTCCAATAGATATAGATCTGGCAAATGCAACTGTAGGAAAACTGATGTCAATAAATCTTTCTGGTGCTACTCAGAATTTCTTATTACCTGTGAAGTAATGAACATAAAAAAATCTTAAAAGGGAAGTTATAGACAAAATCATAAACAGTAAATACAAAGACTTGTAAAATACATGAATAGAATATTGAGAACATTATATGAGACAAGGCATAGTGATTTTATTTTACATTTTCCTTATAATCAGGAAATAGCTGCCACCTTCAAGCCATAATGAGGAGGTTCACCAATTGAGTAGAAATGACCAGTGGCGTAACTATAAGGGTCGCACATGCGAGCGGGCCCGTGCACTCCAGGGGCCCGGCCGCCCCCTACAACCCCTCCGCCTTGCTCCTGCAATCTCCCTCCGGCGCTCTAGTAATGCAGAGCGCTGGGAGATTACATCATCATGACATCATCTCCCAGTGCTCTGCATTACTCAGAGGACCGCACTGGAGCTCCAGGTAGGAGGCAGAAGATGGGGACATTGTGGAGATTGAGGGGGTCAATGTGGGTCCATGTGGGTGGGGGGGCCCGTGGCACTTCTTGGACCAGGGCCCGGAGGCTTCTAGTTTCACCTCTGGAAATGACTGATTACCCAAGACCTCCAAAAGACCAAGTTAGTCAAACTGAAGTGTGGAAAATAGTAATATTAAGATGAAAAACTAATGTAAACAGTAAGAATGGGGAAGAGGGAGGAAAAAAAAAAAAAAAGATACCTCTAATAATACCCCCATTACACACACACACTTATCTTAAATTTAACCTATCACCTTGAATTTTCTTTACATATTTGGAAACTTCCTTCAAAACTGCCTGTGTGTCATATTAACCAAAATTACAGCAGATGTCTGGTTTAGGAGACATTCACACTTTCTGAGGAAAGTGAAAGTGAAATTTTCCTGGTACAGCACTGAGCTTAATTAGCATATGAAACATCACTGAAACCCTTAATTAGCATATGACATGTCACTGAAATGCTCATTAGCATATGACCATACCTGGGAACTCTCCGGATCTGCCCCAGAGACTCTGTTTTTCTTAAAGAATTACCATATCTCTGGGGACAGATACTGATTCCCAGGCAGTGGTGAGTTTCTTCTCCTTCCCACCCTGTTCCTCCCACTTCTCCTCCTTCCCACCCTGTTATGCCCTCTTCACACCCACTTCCTCCCCCTTTATGACACATAGCTGCCTAATCCCTCCCATCCAATTAAGGGTCACCCTGTTATGACAGAAATCACATCACTGACATCCTGTTTCTGGCAGCACATGGGGACTCAAAGGGGAGAAGTTCCCAGGTATGCACATGACACATCACTGAAAAGGCTTCATTAGCATTTAAAACGTCACTGAAAAGTTTAATTAACATATGAAATAATCACAGGTACAGCACGGGATCCTCAATTTGCATACATAAATATACGGCAACAAGTAGAAATATCTCCTTAACTGTACATTTGCTGGTCTTTTGGCTAAAACCTATAGGCAGTTTTTAATGCAGTTTTCAAATATACAAACTTGAATTAAGTTGAAAGTCCAACTTTAATATGGCTAGAAAATATGAATGGCCCCTCAGAATTCTTTCCTTTTTCCTGGTTTTACAAGATAAACTTTGTAATCAGTCCTGGAAGTCATGTCTATGGAGTCAGACAGAGTTATGTGGGAAAGAAAGAAAATGTTGATTTTGGCGCACTCTAGAAAATGAATCCTCATAAATTAAAAAAAATTCAATTATAAATGTAATTTAAGATTATCATAAAGATTCATATTAGAATGCATAAAAATTATCATTTTCTTTTCTTTCCCACTTAATACTTTATCTTATGTTATGGTGACTCTAGGGATAATTTAACCCTTTGGGTGCCAGAGGCGTATTCAACGCATTGCATTGCGCGTTGAATACACCTCTGTCAATCATAGTGTTAAAGTGATAGTAATGTTTCAAAATAAAAGCAGCTCCGATTAATCTTCATAGTATTTGGGCCATGGAGAGTGTTATTTCAGTACTGTAAGAGTTGTAGTTCAAGAGTAATTGAATGATAACCTTTCCCCCTCCCGCCACTTTCACCTAGTGTAATCCACCTCCCCTCAGATGTGGAATCTGGTCTCTTGACTGGACAGCTCAAAGCAAGGGACAATATTCTTACTGTGAGAACAATGAAAACCTTGCCCCCTTGACAGTTTTTTCAGGTTTTTCCTTATGCTAATTGAAGATTGTCCCTCTCTGCAAGCCATCTGGACACCACCTATCTGTTCTGAGGTGAGCAGTGTTATATCAGTAAAAGGAGTGGGAGCGGGATACTTTATCATTCAATTACTCTTGAACTACACCTCTGACAGAATTGAAATAACACTCTCCAAGGCCCAAATACTATGATGATTAATTGGAGCTGCTTTTATTTTGAAACATTAAGATCCCTTCAAATGTGAACTGCTAGGATCTACAATGTGACATTTTTTCCTGTTTTTAACTAAATAATAATATTCATGTCAATAGTGACATTTCTATATCTCTATCTAGTGTATGAATAGGATCAAATGGGATCTGTGTGAGCCTCACACTGAGTACACTGACTGTTTATCTAAACAGGGAACATACCATGTGACAATTACCAAACTGCTAGTAGAGGAAGCTCATGTCACTGAAAGTATTTTGAAGAAAAAAAAATGAAATAGCTGATGCAGACTGCGTACAAAGAATTAAAATAGTTAACTACATTAATAGGCATTACAAAATAATTAAGGGTAAAATTAAGCTTTAACGGAGCACCAGAGGGATGCTCTCAGCACTGCATTGTAAATTACTTTGGCACTTAAAGGATTAAGAACATTCGTAGGCTATAAAAGGTTCCAATGTCTTTTTTTCATGTGGAACACAAGAAGAATCAGGAATTGCCTACAGCTGCCCGAGATTTCTTTAGCCTCAATAGATCAGGCTGCCAGTGGGAAGAGGGCAGTGAACTGGTCCTGAAATTTAATTGCTTGAAGCACCTCTAGACTTGTCTGAAAAGCTTTTAGGCTACGATTTGTGCATGCATCTGATAAAAATTATTTGAACAAAAAACTCTGACCCATTTTTTCAGATTTGTAACCCTTTGAGTGCCAGAGGGGTCATAATACATTGCGAAGTAATGCTATGCGCAGTGCTCTGTGCCAGGGTTAAGGCAATCCTCCTCTCTCCTGACAAGCTTAACAAAAAAGCAAAATTATTTTCTTTTACCACTGCAGAGAATAATAAAAATAAAAGTCATAAAGCCAATGTTTTCATGACTGCAGAGCGATTCTATTGTGACACACGCCAAGGGTCTTGCTGAATGGCTGCCAGAGCCTATAATTTTGGGGTGACATTATAATTGCTTCTGACAAAAAAATCAGAGATAAAGAGAGGCTGGGATGTAACGTTACAGTCAGTTTTATGGTGGGAATCATCTAACAAGAGCAACTTAATTCATGGGTGTAACCAGCATACACAGAGGGCCTCTTGTTCCAAGGGTCCTCGTCTTGGCTTTCCATTTGTCCAGTTTTTCTAAAACGAACCATTTGAATGTAGTGGTCAAATGGCCAGAGAGGAGTGGAGCTGACCTTAGTGATGAAGTCATCATTGAGACCGTTTTACTCGTGACTATACATCAGTGGTTCTCAACTCCTGTCCTCAGGACCCACTAACAGGCCAGGACTTAGGGATTTCTCTGTTAGAGCACAGGTGTGGTGATCAGAGGCTCATTCACATTGATTAACTCACCTGTTCTCTAACAAGGAAATCATGTGATCAGAGGCTCATTCACATTGATTAACTCACCTGTTCTCTAACAAGGAAATCATGTGATCAGAGGCTCATTCACATTGATTAACTCACCTGTGCTCTAACAAGGAAATCATGTGATCAGAGGCTTATTCACATTGATAACTCACCTGTGCTTTAACAAGGAAATCATCCAATCCTGGCCTGTTAGTGGGTCCTGAGGACAGGCGTTGAGAACTACTGCTATACAGCCTTTGAGTCCCAAAGGGGTATCTAATGCAATGCGTTGGGTACCCCTCTGGCACTCAAATGATTAAACAACCTAAAGCAGAGGTGGGCAAAATTTTAATTTGTCCTAAGGTCTGGCTGGCTGTCCAAATACAGTAGTATTGCTCATAGAAAACAGTTAGTTCTGGGTTTCCATGCAAAAGGAAAATTGATACGTTTCACGCTTTCACTGCAGATGGACTCAATTGATACTTTAACTGTGCAACAACAGAGCAGTTATGCGGAACTTTCAACTAATAACAAGTCGCCATGCATTCATTAAGCATAAGGTGACTACCTTGAAAATATATGTATTACCTATAAAAAGTGGCACATTCTAAAGAAATCTTTACCGTTGGAGACTGATGGGCAGGTTAGCGCAGTCTAAGCGCCTGTGCCGTCAGTCCCTTCCGGTTACCACCTGGTACGCTGCGATGCTTTACAGGAGACCGGGACTGATGGCGCAGGCAAACTGTAAAGATTTCTATAGAATGTGGCACTTTTTATAGGTAACACATGTATTCAGTGGCGTAACTATAGGGGTTACAGGGGTCGCGACCGGGCCCGTCACTCCAGGGGCCCAGCTGCCCCCTGCGACCCCCTCCTCCTGGCGTCGCAAGCTCCCTCCCGCGCTCTAGTAATGCAGAGCGCTGGGAGATGACATCATCTCCCAGCGCTCTGCATTACAGAAGAGGACAGCGCGGGAGCACGTCGCACCAGCCCGTCTCTCCTGCCACTCCACTGGACCTCCAGGGATTGGGAGGTAGGAAATGAAGGCATTGTGGAGGGCCCGGGGGCCAATGTGTTTGGGGGTTGGGGGGGCCCATGGCACTTCTTGCACCAGGGCCTGGACCGTTCTAGTTACGCCTCTGCGTGTATTTTCAAGTTAGTTGCCATATGATTAATGAATGAATGGTGACTTATTAATAGGTGAAAGTTCCGCTTTAACGCAATAAGTGATTACACAGCCCAGAATAGGGAAGAATGAACATTACAAATAGAGCGATACCAAAGTGATTCCAAAAACATAATCCTAGATTTGGAGTCTTCTTTCACAGTTTTACCAGAGGCCTCAGAAGTTCTTAGAAAAACCCTAAGACCTAGATTTAAAGTAAAAAAAAAAAAAAAAAATACTCTCCTTACCTTTGAGTGACAGGGGAAAGTACAGCGCATTTTGCCTTTTTATGCGTTAGACACCCTCTGGCACTCAAAGGGTTAAAGGGACATTAATGCAAAAAAAAAAAAAAAGATCTCTAGCCGATTAGGGGAACATAGTAACATAGTAGATGAGGCTGAAAAAAGACATGCGTCCACCAAGTCCAGCCTATGCCAAAAACACCCCTGCTGATCCAGAGGAAGGCAACAAAAAAGCCCTCTGGAGCAATTTCCAATCTAGCCCCAAGTGTATGTGTGTGTGTGGGGGGGAATGTATTCCTTCCTGACTCCAATTGGTAGTCAAATAGTTCCCGTGATCAATATCCTATCTGCTTTGAAGCCATCGGTCATAATTTTCAATATTGTTCTGTGCTAGATAGGCATCCATTGCTTTTTTCAATACAGTTGCATTATCTGCAAGCACAACAGCCCGAGGCAAAGAATTCCATAGCCTTACCGCCCTTACTGTAAAGAATCCCTGCCTTTGCTCTAGTCTTAATGGATGACCTCTTGTTCTTAGCTCAGCTCTTTGCATAAATAATTCACTGGATATTTCTTTGTATTGACCTTAAATGTATTTGTAAATAGTAATCATATCACCCGTTAGACGTCTCTTCTCTAATATAAACAAACCCAGTTTGGCTAATCTCTCTTTATAACTCAGTTCCTCCAATCCCTTTACCAGTTTTGTTGCACGTCTCTGCACCTTTTCCAGTTCAGTAATGTCTTTTTTAAGAACAGGCGTCCAAAATTGTACCCCATATTCTAGATGAGGCCTAATCAAGAGGTAGGATAATATTAGAATCCCTTGCTTCTACATCTGTTTTTATGCAGGCTAGTACCCTACTTGCTCTTGCAGCAGCTGAGTGTCTCTGCACACTGCTGTGAAGTATATCGTCTATCAGTACTCCTAAATCTTTCTCTAATGAGAATTCTCTAAGTTGTTTCCCATTTAGAGTATATGTTGCAAGTTTGTTTCTACAGCCCAAATGCATAACCTTACATTTATGTACATTAAATGACATCTGCCACTTTTCTGCCCATTCACTTAGTTTATCTAAATCTTTCTGTAGAGGAAAAAAAAAACATCCAGCTCTGTATGTATTTTCTTACATAGCTTAGGGTCATCAGCAAAGATTGAGATGCTACTTTCAATCCCCACATCTAGATCATTAACAAATAAAAAAGCATTGGTCCCAGGACTGAATCCTGCGACACCCCACTTATAACCTTAGACCAGTTTGAAAAAGTTCCATTTACAACAACTCTCTGCCAGTTCTCAATCCATGTACAGATAACACCGCCCAAACCGAAGCCTTTTAATATATGAAGTAACCTGTTGTGAGGCACTGTATCAAGGGCTTTTGCAAAATCCAAGTATACTACATCAACAGCAATTCCCCTGACCAAATTACTACTTACTCTTTCATAAAATGCAAGTAAATTAGTCTGACATGATCTATTCTTAATGAAACCATGCTGATTCTTACTAATGATATTGTTTGTCTTCACATAGTTCTGAATACTGTCAGTTAATAACCCTTCTAGTATCTTACCCACTATGGAAGTCAAGCTCACAGGTCTATAATTTCCTGGTTTGGATCTTGCTCCCTTTTTAAACAATGGAACTACATCAGCTTTCCTCCAATCACAGGGCACGATGCCTGATGAAAGCGAATCAATAAATATTAAGTATAATGCTATTACTGAACTAAGTTCCTTAAAGGGGAACTACCACCCCGCAAAAACCTAACCTGTATTGATTCTTCATCTGGCCAGAAATATTACCCGGTTCTGGAGATTTCGTCCTTTTTCTGACTGTCACTGGAACAGGAAGCACGGACATCTCGTCCCAGTGACGTCCGTGCGCCTGCGCTATCAGTCCCTTTTGAGCCAGCCGGGTAATATTTCTGGCGACTAGCGCTACTAAGCAGCTAGTCGCCAGATGAAGAATCAATACAGGTTAGGTTTTTGCGGGGTGGTAGTTCCCCATTAAGTACCCTTGGGTGTATACTGTCTGGTCCAGGTGCTTTATTCACTATAACCCTTTCCAGTCTCTTTTGGACCTTGTCCTCAGTAAGCCATGTGGATAATGGAGGGAATTCCGTGGTTCTGTCTGTTTCCCCATAGCCTGTCACTGCTACATCCTTTGTATATACTGAAGCAAAGAATGCATTTAGGGTGTCAGCCATACCTTTATCCTCACTAATAAATTCACCTCAGTCCTAAGAGGATCAATATCAACCTTAACTTTTTTGTTATTAATATACTTGTAGAATTGTTTAGGTTTTTCTTGCTGTCATTTGCAATATTTCTCTCGTTTTCTATTTTTGCTAGCTTAATTGCTTGCTTGCAGATTTTATTACATTCTTTATATTTTTTAAATATATTGACTTAAACACTTTAAAAGCCTGCTTTTTATTTCTCATTTCCCTGCTAGCCACATTATTAAGCCACATTGGTTTTGTTTTACTCCTCTTGTGCTTATTCCCCAATGGTATATATTGACATGTATATTTGCCTAAGACCATTTTAAATACATTCCATGTTTCTGGTGCATTTTTATCTTTGAAAATTACAACCCACTGGATATCCTTTAATACTTTGAACTTTGTAAAATTAGCCTTTATAAAATTGAATGATTTGGTTTAACCCTTGCTATTGGGTTTCTCATAACAAAATTCAAAGGATACAATATTGTGGTCATTGCTGCACAAATGTTCCGTTACTTGTACATTGTTTATCATGTCAGAATTGTTTGAGAGCACTAGGTCAAGCAGGCCTCTTTTCTAGTTGGCTCCTCTACTAGTTGGGACATAAAATTATCATTTATCATACTTAGAAAAATATTTCCCTTTGTTGTGCCGGAAGTCATATTGCTCCAGTCAATTTCAGGATAGTTGAAATCTCCCATTATAATTACCTTTCCTGACCTAGAAGCCTTTTCCATTTGCAGTAAAAGTTGGGCTTCCTCCAACTCCCCAATATTAGGTGGCTTGTAGCAAATCCCCACTAAAATCTTTTTATTATGTGTGCCCCCAGTGTATATTTCAACCCACAAGGCCTCTACCTTTTCATTGGACCCTTCATTTATATCTTCCCTTAAAGGGATAGTAATACTTCGTTTTAACTTTATTTTATTTTGTAGGCGTTAAAAAAACATAAAGAATGATATAAGTCTTATCTCTCAAACCTTTATGGTTTAAGAGATATTCACAAGCAAAGTTCCCCTCCCCGCCCCTTTTACCTAGTGTAAGCCATCTCTTCTCAGATGTGAATCTGGTTGTATGACCAGACAGATAACAGAAGGGGACAATTTTCTTTGTATGAAAACAATGAAAGCCCTTCCCCCCCTTGACAAGTTTTTCAGCTTTTTCCCTTATCTTAATTGAAGATTGTCCTTCTCTGCAGTCTACCTGGGCATCTCCCTTCTGATCTGGTTGAACAGGGGGGGATACTTTGTTTGTGAATATCTCTTAAACCATAAAGGTTTCAGAGATAAGACTTATATCATTCTTCATGTTTTTTTAATGCCTACAAAATAAAATAAAGTTAAAACGAAGTATTACTATCCCTTTAAACTAGGTTTTAAGGCCCGCTTTACATATAGGCATACCCCTCCTCCCCTTTTTATTATCCCTATCCCTCCTAAAAAGTGAATAACCCTCTAGATTGACTGCTAAGTCAATTTGCTGGACAGAATCAGGAAGTGAGGAGTATAAAGGAACATTGCCTCCCACAGCCTACATGTGCAATATCTTCAGGAATGAATTTAAATCCCTGATGATCCCACCCTCAGTGCCTTCCACAATTGCCTAATACAGAAAACATTTTGTAGCCTATAAAATAGAAAAAATACAAATATTCTCGCTGGGGTCCTGGGTTCAAATCCCACCAAGGACAACATCTGCAATGAGTTTGTATGTTCTCACTGTGTTTGCGTGGGTTTCCTCCGGGTACTCCGGTTTCCTCCCACACTCCAAAAAACATACTGATAGGTGAATTTAGATTGTGAGCCCCAATGGGGACAGGAACCAATATGAGTGTAAAGCACTGCGGAATCTGTGTGCGCTATATAAATAAAGGATTATTATTATTATTATTCTCAAATAAACTGTTCGAATTAATAAATCAACTGGACTGGACTGCACTTCTAGGAATGAAACAACAGCAAGTTTCATATTCAAGGGGACTGACATTTTCAAGGTCAATGCAAAGGACTCTGATGATCTATTTACTTACAGAGCTTAACAAAAAACAAGAGGACATCCATTAAGAGCAGAGGAAACGCAATATTGCTTAAAACAAATGCAGGGCTTTTTACAGTAAGAGCAGTAAAGTGGAATTCTTTACCTTGGGAAGCTGTGTTTGCAGATACTGCAGTTGCTTTCAAAAAAACAATGATACCTTTCTAGTTCAGAGTAATATTGAAAAGTATTGTTTTCAAAAAAGATAGGATGTTTTTCCAGAGAAATATCCAATTGCCTTTTAGAATCTGAAGGATTTTTTTTAACCCACTTGGGGTTTAATTGGAAATGGCTTCAATATTTTCTTTTTGTCTTCCTCGAGGGTGATACGGCATGGGTTGAATTTGAAGGACACTTCTTTTTTTCATACCCTTGCAAGCTCATGAGCCTAGTTGAGCATCTCTGACTTCTTCTACCCATATGCAAATTACTTTTAGGGTTAGTCACCCTAAGGGTAATGGGGGAATCCAGACGTGTACCCCTTGCTCACAAGTGTCTAGAGGGATCAAGCTGCACCTCACTGATGAGGCCCAACAAGGCCGAAATGTATGTCTGGAGTTAGCTGCTTCCCTTGTTCAGAGAAGAACTGTCTGGCGTTTTGTGGCTGGACTGTCATTCTGGCAGGACCTGTATGGTATACTTCAGGATATTCAGGATATTTCTACTCTGTGTATGTTACTACTAGTTGAAGAGCCCATGCTCACAGTGCCACCCAGCAACGGCCGTGGTGCAGTCATGCACAGTAGAGACTCCCAGCGGCATGGCTGATATGGAGCAGGGCGCTCCGAATTCAGACCATAGTCCTCTCTGTGATTACGGTCCGAATTCAGAGCCCCGCTCTGATATCAACCACGGCGCGGGCAGTCTGTACTGTGCATGACTGCAGCACGTGCAGCCGTCTCTACTGAGCATGACGGCTTCTGACAACACACATTTAGCAAATTATTATATAGGATGACGTGTTAGCCACTCCCATAACAAGGCGCTGGGGGGCATGG
This sequence comes from Rhinophrynus dorsalis, assembly GCA_037306005.1. Taxonomy (NCBI): domain Eukaryota; kingdom Metazoa; phylum Chordata; class Amphibia; order Anura; family Rhinophrynidae; genus Rhinophrynus; species Rhinophrynus dorsalis. The sequence goes on from CM074722.1 coordinate 473,685,673, forward strand.
AAACACAGCTGAGGTACCATCCCTCAAGATGTGGCTCTTTAATCAGTTTCCTACACTGCCTAATTGGAAATCTAATCCCGAATACGTCGTATATTGGGTTCTCTCATCTTACACAAACTTTTTATATATCTGTAATTGGGACGTGTTCTTTCATAGAAGAGTAACTCTTATTTTAGCATTTATGTTCCTTTAACACAAATGTTACAATTCCCATGGGATCTAATGACCCAGCCATCCAGGAATTAAACCCATTAAGAAAGTCTTAAGATTAGGGGTCTCTTTCCAAAAACAATAGAGGTAGAATTCTGGAACAAACCAACTTCAAGATAAAGGGGAAATAAAAATTCACATAGATTTTTTTAATGCCTCGCAATGTATTTGAGACTGCTCTAACATTCAAGGATTATAAGACCCATTAACCCTTTGAATGCCAGAGGGGTACACAAAGCATTGCTTTGCAATGTGTTGCATACCCCTCTGGCACTCAAAGGGATAAAATTTATAAGCCTTTTTAACACCCCCCCCCAACTACTGTGAAGTTGGTTTGCCCCAGAATTGCACCTTTTTTGTTTTCTGTGCGATTCCTTAAACGTTTTTCTCATCTCGGCAGCTCGTAGAATATTTAAAGATGTGACTATTTATTGAGTCTGCACGCGTTTCACTGTCTAACCTTTGTCTTCAAAAATCAATATCAGACTTCACTCACAAAATTAACAAACATGCAAAGTAACTAATCATTAGCAACTAATCACCATTCTTATCAATTATTTATAAAGCTTCAACGTGCACAGCACAAAGGCATTTGGTGAGGAATAAATACAAACAGGATGAGTTAAAGCGGAACTTTCAGCACATTAATATTGAGCACCAAAATATAAGTACAATAGCGATACGTATAGACTTACTAGTAGTTTCAGGTATAATTGCGGCATTAGTGAATATATAACTTTTTTGTCAGGCAGCAGTGTGGAACAGCTCAGACATCTTGCATTTGCGCTGCCTGTCCCCTTCAACTCCACGATTGGCGAGTTGGAAGGCACTGGAAGAGATTGACAGCGCAGGCGCAGAGAGCCCCTACAGCAAGATCCCTGCCGGTGCCTGTCTGCTTAAAAAGGTCTATTTCTCAACACAGTTATACTTGAAACTACAAATAAGTCTATACATATCTCTATTGTACTTATATTTTGGGGCTCAATATTAATGTGATGAAAGTTCTGCTATAAAAATTATATAGAGTGCCCAGGCAGTGACTGCCTATGATTAATAAGGTGTTAGAGAATAGGTTATGCACACCCTTTCAGGCTCATGAGCCTAGTTGAGCATCTCTGACTTCTTCTACCCACTTTTTTTTCAGCCTCATCAACTATGTTACTACTAGTTGAAGAGCCCGTATTCACAGTGCCACCCAGCAACGGCCGCAGTGCAGTCATGCACAGTAGAGACTCCCAGCGGAGCGGCTGATATGGAGCAGTTACTGTCCAAATTGTAGTTCAAGAGTAACTGAATGATAAAGTATCCCCCTCCTGTCCCTTTTACTGATGTAACACTGCTCACCTTAGAGCAGCCAGACTGTCTGGATGGATTGCAGATAGAGAGACTCTTCAGGGAGCATAAGGACAAAACCTGAAAAACCTGTCAAGGGGGGAGGTTTTTCCTTATGCTCACTGTAAGAAGATTGTCCCTTGCTGAAACCTGTCTGGTCCCATGACCAGATTCCACATCTGAGGGGAGGTGGCTTACACTAGGTAAAAGGGGTGAGAGAGGATACTTTATCATTCAATTACTCGTGAACTACAACTCTTACACTACTGAAATAACACTATTGAAATACTATGAAGATTAAATCAAAGCAGTTTATATTTGTGAAACATTACTATCCCTTTAAGTCATGGCAACCGGCGATAAAGTCAGGTCTGATATGTAAATAGTAAGGGCATCATTATAAATAGGACGTTAATGCCTGTAATGCTTAAGAGTCTTGACAAAAATTCTGTAGCAAAATTGTGGCAAATAGCGACATTTCTTTGTAAATATGCTGTGTCACTTTTTACAAATCTCCTTACCACATTTAAAAAAAACCCATATTACTTGGAGTAAAGTCATCCTAAACTGTTACAGCCATTTTAATACTTCTTTTCTCTTGACTCCACTTTTATAAACCTCCCACTGTGTTCTTTATTGCATCTGGATAGGACTTTTGTTTTGATAACTTTATTAAGCTAAACATAAAGCTTTTCTTGACAGAGAGATCCTTTTGAGCCAACAGAAAACATGATATCAGTTGAGATTGGTGGATCTTTTGAAGAAGGCAATGGAGAGCTAACTGAAGTTGATGCTAGTTGGCGGATCTTGAGAAGGTGCTCAGCAGAGCTAACAAAGTCAATTACATTTTAGTTTGGCAGATCTTGGATTAAGACCAGGTTGGGCCAACTGTAAGCCTGATTTCAATTTGTCAAATCTTTACGAGGGTCATTTTGGGTTAACAACAAACCTGGCCTAAATTGAGGTTGGTGGATCTTGGGAAGGAGTCAAGTGAGTCAACTGAAATGCTGATCTCAATTGAAGGTGAAGGGCATGAGTACTTAAGAATCAAGTTAGATACAATAAAGATAGTCTAAATTAAGATTGCTAGAACTTTGAAAAAGGTTAGGTTGGACCAATTGGAAGGTTGCACCCAGATAAAATCCTTTTAGAACAGGGGATTGGTTTCTTTGTGGAGATTAATTTTTAGGCAGAATTTAAATAATACACCAGTGGTTCTCAATAAGGATGCCATGGTACTTTGGGGTGACCCAGACATCCACTTAGATTGCCCCTTTTTTTTCTGCAAAGGCTTTGACAAAAATGTGAAATTTGAGTTTCAAATGTAAATTTATAGAAAGTATTATGCAAAAGATTTCAATATAACTATATATTTATGTCATTCACTATTCACTTGACACATGATCTATAAGATTGTAGGAGTGCCCTGAAAACTTCATAATGTAAATATAGCTTTGCAATGCGTTGCATACCCCTCTGGCACTCAAAGGGTTAAAAATGTAAAGATTTTTTTTAAATACATAATCACCATTATTTGAAGTTCTCTGTGGTCATTTCTTTCCTCCCTTTTCTTCCTTTAACCCTCTGTGTGCCAGAGAGGTATCCAACGCAATGTGATGGGTACCTCTTTGGCACTCAAAGGGTTAAACTTCCCAGTGATGACCAAAATACAACCCCACTGGGGACGGGTGAGATTTGAGCAGCTGACATCCCTAAAGCAAAAGAGATTTAGGACAAATAATCTCGCCATTGCCATAGCAACACAACAGTGTGTTAAACTTTTTTTTTTTTTTTAAAGCCGCAAAAGCAATTGGATACATATGTGAACTGTTTATACAAATATATGATAAATCGTTGAAAAGTTATGCCAATTGCCACACAATATAGATTGGCACTAACTTGGAACTTCAATGACTATTTAATAACTCTGGATGAAGAGAAATGGGAGACTTTACTCTTTAAGGCCACTATTATGCAAATATGTGATAGTTCAATATTATATTTTTTTTATTACGATTGATCGATCCTTAATTTTTTTTAACCACCCGGGCTCCCTTTTAGATAGAAATATCTTTTTTAGTTACTATTTAGGTTTTTTTAGAATTATTTTTACATTTGTAGTGTGATTGCTAGGTTTCTTTGATATCCCATAGGTGACTGGACGGGAGGAATAGGAGATTAAGATTTCCCTTTTGTTCCCTGTCTGCATACCCTAGAGGGATAGTTTTACATACCTAACATTAATGTGTTCTTATCATACGGTTCTAGAGTACATATTTTATTATGCCAACAGACCATTGACATATTATTGTTTGGGAACTGATTGGGACGTTTTTTCCTAAGTGGTGGATTTAAAGTCACAGTGAGCAGTTTTTCCCATCATTCCACATCAGATACTGTATTATTTATTCTTTACATTGAGAGGTTTTAGATAGTGATTTCTTATATAGATTATCAGTGTACATGGACGCCCGTTGCATAGATAGTGCTAATAAAATCTTTTAATATAGTCATTACTGTATATGCCATCTTATTGTTGGGATTACTTCACTGGAGATTATATATTGTTCATATTGTTAGTGATTACACCAGTGTATTTCAGTTTTCCGAGCGCCGATTATATATATTTGGTGTTTCTCAATATTAGTCCGCAGGGCATACCAGCAAATGAGATTTTCAGGATATCCCTGCTTAACGACCAGCGGTCCAGGCAAGTGACCTTCCTTTAAGGACAGCTTTGATCGTTGTCGGCCCAATGGCGCACGTGACCGGTGACATTTACTGGTGCAGCGAACAGGGGTCTGAGAGAGACCACTCCAGTCTTGAGGTCAATTTCAGACGCAGTTTGTGCTTAAAGTGCTCCCACAGAGCGATGTGCGAGGACCTTAAGGGAAATATATGGTGATGGTCCTGGTATGTTACTGGTTGTTAAAGGGTTAATCAGTGTCTCGGTCATTGTGATTGAACTGCCTGTGATTAATTAGGGATATCTGGAAAACCTAACTGGTTGGTAAGCCCCAAGAACTGCAGCTGAGATTCACTGTTCTTTGTGAATAAGAGATGTAGGAACAACCTCCCCACCAATACTGATTTATTTTCTCCACTTAAAGGGATAGTAATGTTTCACAAAAACAGCAGCTTCAATTAATCTTCATAGTATTTGAACCATAGACAGTGTTATTTCAGTGCTGTCAGAGTTGTAGTTCAAGAGTAATTGAATGATAAAGTATCCCCCTCCCGCCCCTTTTACCTAGTGTAAGCCACCTCCTCTCAGATGTAGAATCTGGTCTCTTGACCAGACAGCTCACAGCAAAGGACAATCTTCTTACTGTGAACATAAGGAAAACCCTGACCCCTTTGACGGGTTTTTCAGGTTTTTCCTTATGAGCACTGAAGATTGTTTCTCTCTACAATCCATCCGGACGGTCTTGCTGCTCTGAGGTGAGCAGTGTTACATCAGTAAAAGGGGTGGGAGGGGGATACTTTATCATTCAATTACTCTTGAACTACAACTCTGACAGTATTGACATAACACTCTCCATGGCCCAAATACTATGACGATTAATTGGAGCTGCTTTTATTGTGAGACATTACTATCCCTTTAACATGCTACTATACTTATGGCTGTATTGTAAGCGGCACTGCCCCTTTACATCAAAGAAATGCCAAAAGAAACACTCGTTGAATTTCTTCTCATGAAAGAAAGTGTGGTTTTATTGTAATAAATCCATGCAAAAAGGAGATGTAATTAGGACCTTCATATCAGAGTGCCTAATAAACTCTAATGTTCCATTGTATGTGGTTACATTGAACTGCCATTACCTCCACTTTCACTGCACAATCAAAAAACAACTAATCTTTATGGCTACAGAAACCTCTCTGGTCTCCGGGGACACAGCGTGACTTAAATCAATGCCATCTGTGATTGAAATGGTATTAAAAAGTCAGGCTGGAGTAGGCAAGTAAATAATATTTGTACATGAAATCATTGTTCATGTCAGTACCATTAGTGGACAAGTCAGATATAATTTATCACCCCAAAAAACAGAAATGTCCAGCACAGATGTGAGTGGTCTGACACCCTCCCACTGTTGAACTACATCTCCCATTATTCTCAGTTAAATCAACAGCTAGAAACTTTTATTTTAGCATAAATGCTTGTTTAAAAATATTTGCATATTTATAATAAGTTCAAGCGATACCATCTTCAATCAGTCCTGAATCTTATATCCATGGAGGTGAAAGTAATAGCCAGAGATGCTCAACCAGGAATGAGCCTGTATATCAGAGGTTCTCAACCTGCGGGTTGGGACCCCTTCGGGGGTAGAATGACGATTTGCCAGGGGTCACCTAAAACCATCAGATATTTATATTTTGATTCATAACAGTAGCAAAATTACAGCGATGAAGAAGCAACAAAAATAATTTTACTGTTAGGAGTCGCCACAACTTGGGAAATTTTATCAAAGGGTCGTGGCACTAGAAAGGTTGAGAACCGCTGCTGTATATGAATGCTTTTATGTCAAATAAAATATAGTTTATACGATTATTCATCCCGCTGGAGTTTTTATTGGAATACTGGTTGAAGTGGAGGTCAAGACACAGCCAGGAGAATTGCTAGCCTGGGGCAAAGCCAGTGCATGCTGCCATTTACAGAGGCAAGATAATACATCTTCCTCTAGTAAGTACCACATTAGTAACAGTGGAGTTTCCAGTTACTTCCAATATTACACTTAGTGGAGTCTTTGAGCTCTCATGTTTTGCATTTGTTTTCTAGGAACGAGTCTGCCCTAGAATTGGGCAAGCTCTATAGCAGTGGTGTCCTACCCAGGTTGCAGTCACCTTTAGCTCACTAGTGCCTTTCACAGAGAGGAAATATCCTAAAGCCTATCAAACAGGTCCTGCCAAAATAGCAGGCCAGGCAATTCCTCTCTGAACAAGAGAAGCAGCCAACCCAGTCGTACGTATAGGCCTTGTTGGTCTTCGTCAGTGAGGTGTTGCTGATCTCTCTAGGCACTGTGAACAAGGGGTCCAATGCTGGATTCCCCTATTACACTTGGGGTGACTAATCCCCAAGGATAATTTGCATATGCAAAGTGGGAGTCAGAAACGATCAGCTAGGAATGAGTCTGCAATAGAAATAGAAATGCAGGCTCTCTAGGTGTGGTGTCGTGCCCAGGGTGTAGCCAGTTTTAGCCCATTAGTGCCTTTCACAGAGAGAAAATATCCTAAAGCATATCATACTGGTCCTGCCATAACAGCACTCCAGCCATGAAATACCAGGCAATTCCTTTCTGAACAAGAGAAGCAGCTGACTCCAGACGTACGTTTTGGTCTTGCTGGGCCTCGTCAGTGAGGTGTAGCTGATCTCTCTAAACACTGTAAGCAAGTGGTTCACTGCTGGACTCCCTTATTACCCTTGGGGTGACTAATCCCAAGGATAATTTGAGTATGTAATGTGGAAGTCAGAGACATTCAACTAAGAACGAGTCTGTAATACAAATTTGCAGGGTCTATAGGAATGGTGTTCTACCCAGGGTGCAGCCGCTTTTAGCCCACTAGTGCCTTTAACAGAGAGAATATATCCTAAATCATATCACACTGGTTCTGCCATAACAGCAGTCCAGCCATGAAATGTCAGGCAATTCCTCTCTGATCAAGAGAAACAGCCGACTCCAGACGTACATTTCGGCCTTGCTGGGTCTCATCAGTGAGGTATAGCTGATCTGTCTAGGCACGGAGCATATCCAGGGAGGGGGAAATAACAATAACGCTGCCTGATTCAGTTTGAAAAAGAAAAAAAGCCAGCAACTGCCATGTCCTTCTACAACTGACGATATTATCTTAAAGGGATAGTAAAGTCTGTTTACATTAAAATCTAATTTTGTAGCTATTACAACAATAAGCTAACCGATGTAAGTCCCATGGTTTGAGAGATATACGAAGATAAAGTTCTCCCCTCCCGCCCCTTTCCCTGACATGAGCTATAAAAAGCTGATAGAAGGAGATTCTGGTTGCATGACCAGTCAAAGGCTCTTCAGCAGAGCCAAAATAGCTTGATTTTAAAATAAATACTTCACTGGAACGGTCTACAGAGTGTGAAGTATTTGTTTCTAGATCATACTATTTCGGCTCTGCTGCAGAGCGGCAGGACGGTCCTGGGACCAGGATATCCTGCTGTAAGCTACAGCGCTGACATCTGTGAAAGGGGAGGGGGGTGGGACTTTTTCTTCATATATCTCTCAAACCGTAAAGGTCTGAGAGATAGGACTTATATTGCTTTGTTTATTGTTGTAATAGCTACAATATTAGATTTTAATGTAAAAAGAATTTACTATCCCTTTAAATAAAAGCACAAGTACAAAATCCATAGGTGCCATAGTAAGGTACGTGGGGGTTATTATTAGAAGGCATTAGTATCCTTTCAAAGCTGCCTGTCCCCTAAACTAGCCTAAACTCTAGTAAATTATTCATCCTGAATGAGGATTTGGTCCTTATGCACAAAGTAAAATATGAGAAATTATGGAAAAACACAACTGCGCCATTGGGGATAAATACAAATCCCCATTTCCACTGATTTAAATGGGACTTAAAACACGTTTCAGTGAAGCTCATTGCTTTGCCTTTAATATAGATTAAGAATATGCTCTTTTTTTACTTAAGATGAAGGGGTCACTTTAACCGCTTGGAACCCATAACAAAGATTTCATCCCAGTTTCTCCATCAGGCAGACCCTAATGGGAAACGGAGATATCTGAGAGGGTTGTGCTAAATTGTGAGAAAGCTTTCCTATCATTCTAGTGTTTGCAGTCTCTCCGGCTTTAAAAACAAGTCTCCACATAAGACTAGATTTGTTAGGTCAGCCCTTTAACACCGGACCACTAATGGAAGATGTGCAATATTGCTCTATGATCTATTGCTGTATAGGAACTGTTGCAGCTATAGAGCAGGAGTAAGTAAACTTCTACTCTCTGGCTGTTGTTGGATTACAATCCCATACATCCTCCACTGGCCAGCTGAGGATAATGGGAACTGAAGCTGACTGCCAAACAGATGGCCAAAGTTGCCTATCCTAGGCAAAGGAATATATATATACACTAGGTTAAAGCCTGTCTACGGGGTGTAGGTCATGTGCATGTCGGCGGGGGAGGGGGGATATCGGCGGTATTGCAGTGATCCCCAGAGCGTGCCGCTCTACCACTGCTTTTCCCTCCACTGCCGCTGGAGGCATCTCTCTCTGTGTCCATGTGTGTTACGCACACAGGGAGTGACACATCCTAGCAAATTATTATATATATATATATATATATATATATATATATATATATACACATACACACACACACACACACACACACACATACACACACACACACTAGAATGGTCAGAAGCAGTTTTATTCCAATACAGTGACAATAACATTTTTAAAGACACAAGCTCTGATCAACACCTTGTGTGTGAAAACTGGGAACAGAGGTGAGAAATGATTTACCTCCTGAAGTTCCTCATGACCTGTTCCAGGCATGACAGCAATACTGGACGGAAGAGCCTTGAGGAAGCAGGAATCGAGTGCTTGTTTTCGCCTGCGGTGTTATTTTATTTCACTTATCTAACACCTGCGGGTGTCCTGTGACATTGTAGCAGTCTTTTGCAAATAGCAAAACATGGAGTATTGATTGACTTGGCGTCCATACTGCTGAGTTAACTTGATTGCCCTTGGGTATTAGACATGTCAGGGCAACAAGATCCGCTAGAATTACTTTTACATAATGTTTGGGAGATAGGAATTTTTACAGCCTTTTAATACATTTGAAATTATGGTTTTGCTCTGTATTTGGTAAACAACTGAGTTTATAAATATTCACTAGAGCCTTGTCACAGTTCTGAAAATCCTCCCCCTGCAGGAAGTTGATGAGCGAAGGTGACTGCTGTATAAAATACTCCTAAGCAGGTAAGGACGTCGTCTGGGAAAGAGGGACAGAGAGATTTGGGTCCCAAAGAGGGACTGTACCTCCTAAAGAGGGACACTTGTGAGGTATGCATTTAGGTGACCTAAACATTCTTTAGATAGGGCACCTCCCCTTGTCTAATAAAAATCAGATAAATAAATTAAGATCCAATTATTCTTAGGGTCTAATTACACACACAGGTATTCAGTTCATTGTGCTGGCATGCGTTGGATACCTCTATTTCAATGAAAGGGTTAATACAGCTCCATACATTATACTTAAGAGGATAACACTGAATAATCCCCACAGTAACCAGCATCATCCATCCATACCACCACCACCATCTTCCCCTTTACACCTGTACATTGTGCATGGGCATCTGGAGGAGGGTGCAAGGGGGGCACTTGATCCCCCTCATAATTGCCTGCTCCACATATGCATAGGGGCTGGGAGAGCTGGCCTGGGGGTCATATTATAGCTTTGCCCCACACCACACCACCCCCTGAAAAATTTCTGCGGACACAACAGTGATGCTGTGGTCTATGCGCACGAGGATAAGCAGGAACAATTCTGATAAACTAGATACACTACACCATAGGGGACAAATATAAATCCCACCAAACACCAATGACTTAACCCTTTGAGTGCCAGAGGTGTACTTGCACATCTCTGGCAATTAAAGGGTTAAATAGAGGACTTTCCATTTCTTGAATGCTACAGGGGTCTACAGGGCCTGTCTACAATGTGCTCTAGTGCTCAAAGGTTTAAAAGTCCCATTTAACCCTGTGAGTGACACATAAGTATCCAACTCACTGCAACAAATATGTTGGATACCTCTCTGGCACTCAAAGGGTTAAATCAATGAACATGTCTATTTGTTTCCTACGATGCAGTTAGTTTGATGCAGAATTGACTCCTATTTTTTGTGTGTATATGTGGCCCTATGTTCTGTTGACTTGGTAAAGATAGAAAATGGGGATAAATACTGACACAATATAACCTTTACCTTTTGCTAGACCTGTAAGGTACATTATTTTACTGCAAAATTTTGATTTGAAATGGGCAAGTGTTTGTGCGTGCACAGGAGTGTAGAACAGAAGGGCGGTAATTGATGGGATGGGGTGCAGAGTGAAATAAGTAGGGGCAACTTCTCCCTGTAATTCAAAAGTACACAGATCTTGGTACTGACCCCTCTCAAAAGATACCCTGCAACAACAGCAGAAAGTACAGTATCAAAGAACTATATACAACACCTAGGTAACAATGAACAACCTGAGGATCTCACAAATAAAAAATGCTAAAACTAAGCGTATAGAAACATACTTTTTATTGGGAGACAATAGTATAAATACTAAAATAACAGCACAAGGCTAGTAAACAGTATACATAAAAAAATATATATTGTGTCATGCTCATCTGATGCATATATAGACGTATCCCGTATCGTAGGTTACAGATATATACAAAAGAACGAAGTACTGGGACCTAGTACTCACATAGTCCGAGTTCTGATACAAAAAAATTCAAAACAGTATTGTAATAAATATAGAAATATACATGTAATCAACTTAAATCAAGTAGCTGAATTGTAGTAGCCAACACTTAGTCACACTTAATTCCCGGCCGGGACAATATACATCCAGCAACGCATTTCGCACTACATAGAGAGCTTTCTCAAGCTTTAGAAGTAGTACTTCCATATATTGTTTATTTGTATATTCTCTCCCTGTAACTAATACTTCCCTTCTCTCTACCCACAGCTCTCCCTAAGCCCAGGAAACATGTCCTAACATCCCAATGGATATAAGGTGTCTTGTGGCAACATGACCCAATAACATCACCTCAGGATTGCGACACACACACACACCAGAGCAGGACTTTAAGCACAACTATAGGGAGGTCATCTGTAGCACAAGCCTCCATACAGCTAAAATGGGACCACTGCTATACATATAAAAAGTGATAACCAGGCTAGATGTAGCCCTCTAAGTGTGTATATATATATATATATATATATATATATATATATATATATATATATATATATATATATATATATACACAGAGCTCAAAATTTCCACTCGCCACTAGCCAATGGCGAGTGAAAATTTAGACCTGGCTAGTAGAAATTCAGCCCTGGTGGGTATACTATGGCTTGCAGTGGCGAGTAACTTTTCAGGTCTGGCTAGTAGCAAAGGACTTCAAATTTTAAGCCCTGAATATATATATATATATATATATATATATATATATATATATATATATATATATATATATATATATACATACACACCTTCATCACTGGCTGCACACCCTCCAGTCCTCATAACTTTATTAAGGTATAGTCCCATTAAATGTATAGTAATGTTTAATTGTGATTATTGTATGGGGTTTACTGCTGAGTAAAATGGGATATTGTCATTACCTGGAGATAATGGATTCAAAAGTTGTAACAGGTCAAATTTTTTTTTTTGTGTGCAGTTTTTTTAGTCCCTATGAAAAGTGATAGTTGACTGTAAAGCTCTCCAAACACTGAACTAGAGCTTACATAGTTTTTGACCCAAATCTCCCAGCAGAGGGATTACCCTCGTCCTATAACATAAAGTGGTAGAATGCGTCGCTCCCTGCGAGCGTAACCGCACATATGCAGTAAAGACTGCTGTTCCTGCAGTCTCTACTGTGCATGTGTGGTTTTGCAAACAAGGAGCTTTGCTGTGAGCCGTCTGGAGCGCCCCGTTAAGGATCAGGGCGTTCGTCGAGTCTCTACTGCGCATGAACACGTTGATCCGGAGAGGGGAGCTCCGGACGGCTCACCGCCTGTCTCTGCTCCGGGGCCGCTGGGTGCACTTTAGCCCATGTATACGGGCTTTCATACTAGTTTTTAAATTAAAAAAAAAAAAAAAAAGCAGTACTATTCCTTTATTTAAAAATAAATAAACTAATAAAAGATGACCACCAGGTGGGTCAGTCTCATTAGCCCCTATAGACAGTTTCTGTCATTGAATATACAGCTCTCTAAACAATGAAATAGGAATTATCTTGAACTGTTAACTTCGTAATAAACTATCTCTCAGCTGTGGGATTACCCTTGTTTTTCTCAGGTCGATACACAATCAATATTTTTCATAAGAAAAGAGGTCATATTCCTTTAACGTCCTTTAAGGTCACCTTCATCAGGGTGTATGCACTTCAGGTTTCATATAATTTATTAGTAGCCTTTACAATACCTTTACATTTAATTTCCAGGGGATGGATGGCTTGCTTGAGAAATGTCGCTGTGTGTCCTAAGTGGGGGATGTGTAAGATCATGTGAATATGGGGCGCCTGTACGAAGTAGGAGTGTGTTGTGGAATAAACTGAATCAGGCATTTATCGGTAGGGGAGAGAAACAAAGCCAGCCAATTGCGAGGTTCTAGTTAACATGCTGAGTTTGCAAGGACAACAAAGAACAAGACAATTTAGGTTATAAGGATGCGATAGTTATTTTGTAAACTGACACCTTGTAACTTCCAAACTCCAAAAAGTAACTTAGAAGAACAGATTCATATTATGGGCTTCATGAAACATAAGAGTTCAGAATTTTGCCATAGTAGATAATAATGATATCAAAGTATTTTACCAGAAAGGATACAATGAGATTGTCTTATTTTCAAGTATGTCCTGGGGGTAAAGATATTATTACCCAATTTAATGATACTCATTTTATCTACCTCAGAAGGTTGAAAGGTTGAGTTGACCTTGCTGGGACTAGAACCTGTGACCTTGAGGTTTGAACAGATTCTACAGCTGAGCCATCTCACCATTCTAGTGAAAGGAGTCTTAACCCTTTGAGTGCCAGAGGGGTAACCCTCTGGCATTCAAAGGGTTAATTGGGCCCAAGACACACAAAAAAATGGATACTGCAAGAAAAGATCCTTAGGTTTTTTAAGTGATAGTAATGTTTCACAAAAACAGCAGCTCCAATTAATCTTCATAGTATTTGGGCCGTGGAGAGTGTTATTTCAATACTGTCAGAGATGTAGTTCAAGAGTAATTGAATGATAAAGTATCCCCCGCCCCTTTTACCTAGTGTAAGCCACCTCCCCCTCAGATGTGGAATCTGGTCCTTTGACTGGACAGGTCTCAGCAAGGGACAATCTTCTTACTGGGAGTTTAAGGAAAACCCTGCCTCCCTTGACAGGGTTTTCAGGTTTTTCCTTATGCTCACTGACGATTGCCCCTCTCTGTGATCCATCCAGACAGTCTTGATGCTCTGAGGTGAGCAGTGTTATATCCGTAAAAGCGGTGGGAGGGGATACGTTATGTAGGTCAGGAACTGGACTGAACATCAGTGACAGTCACTGGGATTTACTAAACAGTGAACTGTCCCTTTAGGGAAAAAAAAAACATGTATATAATTTTTTACTCACTCCTATTTTTCATTATTATTATTATTATGTATAGTAATGATCATGTGCTTTGCAAGAAGAAACTTTGTGTATTTTTGCTCAAGTCTAGGCTAGGGAAGTAACCATTGTTCTCTCTAAGGTATGCAAAGGTGGGCAAGTCAGCACTGGAAGAGTTAAAGAGGACTGTTTATGCAGGACTGTATTGGAATTACTGATGCATCATGTAGCCCTGCCCAGTTCTAATTACTCTTACCTCTTTCAGTACTGGGTTGGTCAAATTAAAGCGGAACTATCACAGAGATATAAGTGCCCCTCTGTTAGTACTTAGTATAGCGGTAGTATAGCGGTAATCATTTAAATACTGTTATAATGTTTATTAAGTGCAGGCATTATAGGGAAACATAATATCTTATGAGACTTAAGACGACAGCGCTGAAGAGGGATCTATCCACCTGCACTGTCCATTCCTGCCTGTATCGTGCAGTACAGTGCAACTCCCCGTTTGGCAAATAACCTATCGATGAGGAGACAGGGATGGACAGCGCAGGCACACAAGTCCCGCTTTGGCAAGATGTCTGCTCTATCGTCTTCAGGTAAATCCCATAAGAACTTATGTTTCCAAATAATGCCGGCACTTAATAAACATTATAACAGTATTTAAGCGATTACCGCTATACTATTAATAGAAGGACACATATCTCTGTGATTGTTGCGCTTTAAAACAGTGGTGGGTAACCTTTGACTCTTCAACCATTCTCTAGGTGGGGATGGCTGCAGAGCCAAAGGTTGCCTACTGCCTATAAGATTTTCATTTATTTGTTTTTATGGCAAGTCCAGCATGAACAGAGAGAATAAATGTGAAAATAATTTGTCTGTACATGTATACTTTCTTATTCACATCTTCTTAAAAGTACATAAGCCTCCCACTCTGGGCAGAAAATTCAAATGGCCGCTATGAACCTATTGTGAGTGGGCTGGTTCTCCAAACATAATTTTTTAAATTACTCCATGGAGGCAGACATAATTGTTTGCTGCTGCACTCCATGACACCAAGCTCCACCTACTGAAGTGTTCCTGAGAAGAAAGGAAGACTTTGGTGATAGCCGATTAAGGTAGGGTGACCAGACCTCACCTTTAACTGGGGACACATATGGAAAATGCCTACAGCAGTACTGCTTAGATGTCCTGCTTGCAGTCCTAAATTATGTCTATTTCCTATGTGTCCCCTGTTATGGTGGATGTCTAGTCAGCTTAGATTAAAGCCCTGTAGTCCAAAAAAGAATCATGTCTACCTCCATGGAGATGTTTGGTACTACTTACAGTTGATATGTCACCTTAAGACAGGCTGAGTTTGTTTTACAGAGCATTAACATTTGCCTATATCTTGTAAAAGCCGGTTTTCTGCAAAATAAATAATTTTTGAGAAATAAACCTGTTTTATTGGAACAGCATGGCACTTTATTTTAAGCCTTTGAGTTCCCAAAGGGTTAATGCCCTGCACAGAATGCTAATTAGTTCTACCTGAGGTTAAAGGGACAGTATTGTCCCATAAAAAAAATTATTCTGGTTTAATAGATGACAAAAAAATAAATTATTTGCAGCAAATCCCATCTCTCAAACAGCTATGGTTTGAGAGATATTCGCATTAAAAGTACCCCCTCCCTCCCCTTTTCCTGATGTCAGCTGTAAAGCTGACAGCAGGAGATTCGAGTCGGACGACTCGAGGAGGCTCTTCAGCAGAGCCGAAATCACATTATTTAAAAATAATTACTTCACTGGAACGGTCTACAAAGTGTGCTTGCAAACCAGGCACACTTTATAGACCTTTGTAGACCCCAACTGGGATCTACTGCTGTCAGCACAGGGCTGACGTCAGGAGAAAGGGAGGGAGTGTGGAGCTTTCAATGTGAATATCTCTCAGACCATAGCGGTTTGGGAGATGGGAGTTGCTTCAATTTTTTTTTCCATCTACAAAACTAGAACAATTCTTCATGGGACGTTAGTATCCCTTTAAACCGATGTCTCATTGTTCTATTAGAAATGACCCCAGTGTGTGGGCTCTTCCTAGATTCCTTCGTAGCACAATGTGCTGTAATATTGTCCTACCGCATAAACTAATTAACATAAAGGGCCAGACTGTGCCACCAATAAATTAAAGGGGAACTTTCACCCCGCAATAACTTAATGTTAACTTATTGCACACCTGGCGACTAGCTGTTTAGTAGCGCTAGTCGCCAGCAATATTACCCGGTTCTTCAGATATCGGCTTTTTGCCAATGGTGACAGGAGCAGGAAGCACGGACGTCTCTTCACAGTGACGTCCGTGCGCCTGCGCTGTCAGTCCCTTTTGCACCGTGTGGTTTGAGAGAAATAAGAAAATAAAGACCTCCGCTCCCTCCCCTTTCTGCGTGACGAGCTGTAAAGTTGTCAGAGGCAGAATCCGGTCGCCCGACTATAGGCGGCTCTTCAGGAGTGGTGACATCAGGATATGTAACTATAATTACTTCATCGGTATGGTCTATAATGTGTGCCTTGCTTGCAAGCACACGTTGTAGACCATTCCAATTAAGTAATCATAGTTAGATATCTAGATGACAGCGCTTCTGAAGAGCCGCCGTCTGGTCCCGGAAGCAGGATTTCATGACGTCTGCTATACAGCGGACGCATGAGAAGGGGGAGGGAGCGGAGGTCTTTATTTTATTACATCTCTCAAACCATAACGGTCTGAGAGATGGGAATGAGGGCATTACATGTTTTTTTATTATTATTTTTATTTTTTTTATTATTCAATTTGCGAACAGTTTTTTGGGGGATTTACAATCCCTTTCACAAACGCTATTTCCATGATTACCAGTATACGAACAACTGGGGGCCAATAATATGTACGTGATAGATCTGCTTTAATTACTCATGAACTACACATCGTACAGAAATGTAATAACAATCTACATGGTCCAAAAACAATGACGTATAATCCGAGATGCTTTTATGTTCAAACATTACTATCCTTTAACAGACAACAGAGTCACTTGTACATTACAAGATATTTATTTATACAGCGGTAAGACTCGGTTTATGAGGTTTAGTAAGGAGCTGGAAAGCTATTAAATACTGATATCAGATCTCATTGTACAGAGACAATAACTGAGATTTACTGCCATTGTCAACAACAAAGTAGATATAAATTCATAATCTGCCCCTCATCTCTATATGGAATGGCCTGTTCTGGCTTTGTACTGTAGTGATTACATCTGTGCCAGCTAGAATAGTGAACTATGTCATGCAGTGTTTTTAACCCCATGGATACTGGAGAAGTCTCCAAGGGGTCAGAGCTGAGATTCCCAATAGGCAAAGTAGACAACTGCCTAAAGATCCAAACTTTGAGGGGCTCTGAAACTGTGATGGCCACACACACACATTCTGAATTGTGGGTGTGGACAGAGGAATTTCAATGTCTCTGAACCAGTTTTATACCCAATTACAGGCTATTATTTAACCCTTTGAGTGCCAGAGGGGTACACAACGCATTGCAATGGCCAGGAGAAAGGCCATTTTCCACGTCAGGAGACCTTGGGCTTCCATTGCTGTTTGGGCTTGGAGGAGGAACGCGGAGTTGAGGGAACCACCTGGTTCACCGGACGTGTCTCAGTCTGGAAGGAACGATAAAGCTGATTATGCTTGAGAGGAGTCTTCCTCCTGGGGACCATAGGCAGAAGGGTACTCTTGTCCCCTGTGGCCTCACTAATCAGATCCTTAAAGGGGAACTACCACCCCGCAAAACCTTTATCTTAATTAAGTCTCCATCTGGTGACTAGGGTGAGCTGTTCAATCCAGACCGCAATGGCCCGGTTCACCCATGCCGCAGCAAATACTGGATGCATGGCAGTGCCAGCAGTGGCAAAAATGGACTTGAGGGAGACCTCAAGTTTCTTGTCAGTCCAGTCTTTCAGAGTGGAAGCATCAGCAACTGCCAAAGCAGTAGACTTAGATAGCCTGGAGACAGGAGCATCCACTTCGGGGGGGATGAACCCACTGAGCAAGCGCTGCCTCAGAGAAGGGGTAAAGCTTGGCAAATTTCTTGGAAACAGAAGGTTTCCTGTCCGGAGACTTCCACTCATCAGACTCAAGGCGGTCAAGAGTGGGGTTAGGTAGAAGACACATATAGGGCCTTTTAGGCTCCTGAAATACATCAAAGGGATCCGAAAAAACCTCCTGAACTAAGGGAATGTTCAGGGTAGTTCAGACGGCTTTGATCAAGCCCTCAGCCGAGAGGTCAGGATCAGCCTCAAAGGGGTCCCCAAAAAACTGAAAGGAGCCCACAGCAGCAGAATATTCCTCAACATCCGAATCCACCAACAGTTCCTCCTCAGAGGAATCTGATACGTCAGGTTCTACCTGCGGTTTCGACAGGGAAGATCTGACAGAAGAAGGGGTCTGCCAGGAGTGGAAGACCCCCTGTAACTGGGATGGAAAGAGTTGCAACGTAGACCTGAGGTCTCTAGTAGAAGCCTTGAACTCTTTCACCCAAACTGGCTCTAATACATGGCTGGAGGTCCCTGGGATAGACTCAGGGACATCAGAACATGCTGGGAATAAATGACCTTATAATTCTCTATGTAACCCTGAATGACATGAGGAGTAATGCGCAATAGGGGATACAGAGACCCCAACATCCTTAGTCTTAAGTCTGGCCCCAAGCTCTAACGGATTAGACATTTTCACAGTGTCAAAACATTTAACGTATAAGGAATCACCCAAATACAGTGTGTAAGATTAAAATTTCACCCCAGAAATTGCTAAAATGCACTTATCTGGCAAGCGAAGGGTTAATCTGCAGAGGAGAGAAGTACAGTCCAAGCCCTGCGTAGGATACTTGTTCAGGAAAAGGCACAAAATGGCTGCCGTGTCGGAAGCCAATCAGAAATGAGCGCACGAAGCAAGCGCTCATAGGAAATGTAATTTTCCCAGAAAATGCACCCCAACAATGCCCGAAGCCAGCTGGGCCCCCCAACACACATAAAACGTTAACCGGATGATAGCGCAAAGGCAGACAATTAAAATGTGCCATGTCTGAAGTCGCTACATTGAGTGGCTGCAGAGATATGTTCCAAACTGTACAGTTACATAGAAGTGAATGGAGCAATGGCTTCTATGCGGTAAAGCGTGACTTAAAGACGCAGAAGGCACATTTTTCAAAGTGGAAACTGTGAATAAAATTACATGAAACATCACTAGAACATGTAAGCAGACCCAAAAAACATTGAACCCAGTAGGGAAAGTGCCAATAAACCCCCAAAATATGCAAAACCAGCAGCTGAAGGGTTAAGTTACCACAGAAACTTGTTCCAAAACACGCAACAGACATACAGATAAACCCAATGAGTGCAGGAGTGTGCATTAGGAACACCAAAGGAAAACCCCTGTGTGGAGGGACACTGTGGGACATGCTGACCTGCAGCACTCAAAAGGGTTGCTCACCTTTCCTACAGATCTTCTGTCTACAGATTACCATGTATTAAGAAGAAGCATTGGTGGGCAACTCCTGAGGAAAGAACTTGAACCCAAGATTTTCACCCCAGGGCTTAAGGTTCACAAAAAGCACCTGGATACTGAGCTAGCCACATGTAAGGGCATTGTCAGTGATGGTAATCCGCTTAATGGTGGTATTCCATTTCTAACAGAACATTAAAAAATAAGCTAAAACTATAGCTGAACTGTTCTGTGTCTTCACCAAGGAACACATCTTACTGGAGCTGATTGGCTAGCTGCAGTCAAAGAGGGAAGGCAGGCTCCACCCCTTGCATTCACTTCTAGAATTGTTCCTGCCTACTTAAAGGGGTGGATCGCCTACCCAAAGTTACCAGTAACCTGTATTGGACGACAGAGTAATATATATAACAAGACATAGGCTTCATAATCAGAATGTGCATTACATGATTCCCATTTTGTCAAAGTCTTCAAAGCAAAAGTGACATCTCAGGCTAGTTCTTGGGGCACACCAAAGTGCCCTGGCAGCCTGGTTGAGAACCACTGTTCTAAAGTATCCCCTTACAACTCGTGGCTCAATTCTTGCAACATAGCAAATGTGTTCCTTGAGGTAAATGGTAAGCAGAAACACACAAAGCTCTCACTGATCTTACTTTATACATCATGACCAGATCCATGAGGTTAATATCCGCCAAGACTGGCATGATACTGGGTACAAAAATTAGAAACATTTTATCTGTATGTAGAATTTTGAGGTTCAGTATGAAAATGTCGGCCACTATTGGGTGACAAAGAAATCGGCACATTAAACATGTAGCAGCGATGAAAAGGGAGATATCAGAATCTCACCCATATAATAAGGGTGAGATTCTGATATTGCGGTCTTAAAGCATTGCACATTGTAATAGTTAATGTTGAAAATTATAACCTACATGCTGCACACCCCTGATGGACCTCAGAGTGATTCACTAGAACAATGATTGTAATTGATGGAGGAATCACACATCCAACTGCTGCTAGTGCTTTCCTCCGTGGTTGCTAGCCCTTTAAGCACAAGAAGAGTATGCTTGTTAAAATCATTTTTGTAGTGAATCTTTCTGAGGTCCCTCAGCGTGTGCAGGGTGTAGGTTATTATTTTCACCATTAACTATTACAATGTGCAACTCTTTAAGCCCGCAATATCAGAATCTCGCTCTATTGATGCGGCCGAGATTCTGATAATGCCCTTTTCATCTCGCCAAGAGGTTTAAAGAGACAGTAATGTTCCATACATCTTTTATAGATTTGTGGAGGGTAAAAAAAGAATCTCATTGCCACAAACCCCATCTCTCAAACTGCTATGGTTTGAGAGATATTGGCAATCAAAGTTCCCCCTTCCCTCCCCTTCTCTTGATGTTAACTGTAAATCTGACAGAAGGAGATCCGTGTCGGCCGACACGATGAGGCTCTTCAGCAGAGCCGAAATCCTGTTATTAGAAAATAACTACTTCATAGGAATGGTCTACAAAGTGTGCTTGCAAACCAGGCACACTTTGTAGACCTTTCCAATGAAGTCATTATTTTCTAATAATGGGGAACTTTGAATGCGAATATCTCTTATACCATATTAGTTTGAGAGATGGGGTTTGTGGCAATGAGGTTTTTTTTTTACCCTCTACAAATCTATAAACACTTTTATGGGATATTACTGTCCCTTTAATGTGTTGCTTGGGTTGGGGGCAATTTACAGTACTATGGAAGTGATAGTATTTCTACAAGAAAACAATAGGTGTCAGACTCCACTTGTACAATGTGACAAAATGTGTCACAATGCAAACAGCAGAAATGAATAGTGCAATACAAAGTATCAAAGACCACTTGTCACCATATCGCTGCCAATACCTTTTAATTAAGCACAGGCAAGGGAGACAGGGAGAGGGAAAGGAACATAGAAAGAGACTGAAAGCAAGATACAGAGACAGACCAGCATGAACACAGTGACAGATTTAAAGATTCAGAGAGAGAATGACTGAAAGACACTGTGGGTGCTTGTGTATAACTGTGCATACTACACACCCTGAGCAATGCTAGGCTATTTATGCAATTTTCTGTATAATAGCCCACTAAAAGACTAGATTTCTCATTAGGCAGACAAGACAACAAGAATTAAGGGGTGCCACAGCTGAGCAGGCCACACCCACATCCTGGGTTGTGGGTAGGGTTCTCACCCAGCCGGTATTTTACCGGCAGGCCGGTAAAAAATTGGCTTCTGTCCAGTGTTAAGTCTATGGAGAGAATGCCATGGCCGGTATTTTTTTAACGAAAAGGTGGCAACCCTAGTTGTGGGAGCGGCCAGAGGAATCCCACTGCTCCTGTATTATGGTGGTCAGTTTATTTTGACATAACACTTTACTGGCTTATTATCTAAACCCAGTGTTTTTTGCTCGGGGCACCCCTAACACATAATCTTGAACATTTGGGGCACCCCTATCATATTTAATGTAATTTATCAAGGTCATAATGAAGGATACAATACACAAATATGCAGTTATTATTATGTCTTATAATCTTAATAGCAAAGCTAAACATATTGTACATATTAATTTCTATAAATCTTTATTTAGAGGCCCATTTTTGTTAGTCTTCATAGAAAACATGAGGCACCCTAAATTGATGTCCGCAGCACACCAAAGTGCCACGGCACCCTGGTTGAGAATCACTGTTTTAACCCATTGAATGCTAGAGAGATTTACAGCACTTTGGAGATCTATCTGGCAGCCATGGAGTTAAGACCTTTCTTAGTGATTGTCAGTTATAGATGACTAGTTTTAAAGCCCGTGTACACGGGCCAACACAGGTGGCACTGCAGCCATGCGCTGTACTGACTGCCCGAACGCTCCGCGGCTGATATGGAACAGGGCGATCCAAATTCAAACTGTAGTCCTCTTGGTCTGAATTTGGAGCGCTCCGCCCCGTATCATCCGTGGCGTGTTCGGGCAGTCAGTACTGTGCATGACTGCAGCGCGCGCACGTGCGCAGCCATCTCTACTGCTCATGACGGCTTCTGACAAACATACTTAGCGAATTATAATATAGGATGAGTATTTTCTGTACCAGGCAGCAGTGGGAGGAGATAGGGGGTGTGGTCATATGAGAAGTGGGGGTGTGGTTATAGGCGGGGCTAAGGGCATATTGGTGCCTTTTGCCCAGGGCAGTAATTGACAACGTTAGGCATTAGGTCACAACACTTAATTATGTCTTCAAGATATTCCTGCTAGGTCCCAGGTTAATCAGTAACTGTGATTAATGTACCTGTTTTTAACCCTTTGAGTGCCACAGGGGTATGCAACGCACAATGCGTTGTGTGCCCCTCTGGCACTCAAAGGGTTAAGTAGGCAGATCATGAAAACCTGAGTTGTTGGTGTGCCCTGAAGTCTAGAACGGAGAATCGCTGGCCTAGGGCAGTGGTTCCCAACGCTCTCCACGTACCAGGCCATGTGTTTAGGATTTCCCTGCTTGCGCACAGGTGAGCTAACTGACAGGCCCTCTGATTACCTCACCTGTGCACAAGCAGGCAAATCCTAAACAAATGGACTCTTAGATGCCCCTATAGGGTTGAGATCCACTGACTTAGGCATGCCTGAGGTGCAAATCCAGCACTGTCTCTTTCCACAAGCAAAACATTTGTAGGGTGACTGATTCATGGAAGAAAAATTAAACATAACATCTTGCAGTGTCAACATGAGACAGAAAACATGGAAGACCACTGTGTATCAGTGTAGCAGATTTGAGTCTTCATCCTTGAGTATCTTAAGATGCAGTTCATTGGGGTCCATTTAATAGATTTGCACTATGACAAGGCTGTTTTGTTTTATTCATACCTCCCAACATTTTAAATGGGCAAAGAGGGACACTTTTGATTTAGGGGGTGTGTCTGGTGGGTGGTTTATTACCAGGAATTTTTAGGTCATTCCATGACTGACTGACACCTCTTTGCACATTTTATTTACGCAGACTAATTTCTAAGCATGTTTATGGAACTTGCTGTGAAAAGAGGGACAGAGAGATTTGGGTTTCAAAGAAGGACAGTCCTTCTTAAATAGGGACACTTGGGAGGTATGTTTAATTTAAGCCTTTGCATGCCAGAGAAGTGGCCAATGCTCTGAATATCTCTCTTTAGTAAATTCCATTAGTGGCAGAGCCTATTACCTTCCCCAACCATATGCTTTGCAGAGATTTCATATGACAATGCAGGGAGATATTCTCTGTGCATCTTTTCACCATCAGACCTGTATATTGGCTGCTCCACAACTACACCACTGTTCTTAACACGCCAGCGTCAGTAACACACTTCAGAATATAAAACAGCTAAAGTCTGGACCTCATTCAGAGCCCACTGAGCCGCGGAGGGTCATTAGAAGGGGGTTGGATCAGAAGTGACTCAGCTGTAGCCATAAAAAAATGAAATCAAGCAAGTATTCTGTCTTCCTACAACCAGCAAAATGCCAACACAAACCATCTTTTAACCTTCATGTCTGTATTGTGCGCTAAACTATTTCATTATCTAGGCATCTAAAATCTGAAGCAAAGGCCCAGATTCACTGCCACTGTCTCCATGGTAACCTTAGCCTGGCAACTCCATCAGGGGGGCAGCCATGTTGGTTGTAATAGTTAATTTTTTATAGACAAGAATTGCTTAGGAACATGAGGAAACAAGGGGCTGTATTCCACTGCAGGTGATGACTTTATTACTGTTCATATTCCAAATTTAAATTCAAGAAGAATACAGTAGGAACATGTTTAATAAAATAGTAGAATGTGTTACCTGCATTGGAATCCAGTCTGGCTATTTGCAGTGGCGTCACTGAGGGGGGTCCCTACATTCTACTGTGCCCCTCTGTGTGCCCCTTCAATTTTCTTCACCTTTAGTTCTCGTAAGTGCTCCTGCCTCCTTCTCCCAGGGCTGGCGCTATTATACTAGGGGTCTTGAATGCATTTCTGTATACGTTTGAAACCACAGTAGCATTTAAGGCGTTTGCTGTACATTACAGGGAACTTCATCAAGCTTGTACATTTAGCTCCAGTCCTTCATACAGTTGATGTTGGCCCAACGCTGGGAAATAATACTGAGAAACATATTCTCTTCTGTATTTATTAATCTATTTTTCATCTTTGAGGCACTGCCACTTTAAACTGAAACGTTTTAGACCATTCCAATGAAGGGATTCCTTGTAAGTAACGAGATCTCGGCACTTCTCAAGCGCCTCCGTGTTGACCGACACGGATCTCCTTTACAGCTGTCAGTAGGAAACAGCAAACTTTAAACGCCTGTATCTCTTAAACCATAGCGGTTTGAGATATACGTTTTTTTGCATTTAGCTCAGCTTTTTAAAGGGACAGTAATACTTCATTTTAACTTTATTTTATTTTGTAGGCATTAAAAAAACATGAAGAATGATATAAGTCTTATCTCTGAAACCTTTATGGTTTAAGAGATATTCACAAACAAAGTATCCCCCCCCCCGTTCAACCAGATAAGAAGGGAGATGCCCAGGTAGACTGCAGAGAGGGACAATCTTCAATTAAGATAATGGAAAAAGCTGAAAAACTTTTCAAGGGGGGAAGGGCTTTCATTGTTTTCATACAAAGAAAATTGTCCCCTTCTGTTATCTGTACTGTCATACAACCTAATCCACATCTGAGAAGAGATGGCTTACACTAGGAAAAAGGGGCGGGGAGGGGAACTTTGCTTGTGAATATCTCATAAACCATAAAGGTTTGAGAGATAAGACTTATATCATTCATCATGTTTTTTTAATGCCTACAAAATAAAATAAAGTTAAAACGAAGTGTTACTATCCCTTTAAGCTCTTCTAAATGCAAAAAACTTTTTTTGGACATTACTAACAGTTTAACATGTAAAAAAATATTTATTTTATAGGGTTTACCCCCCTGAGTAAAACAAGGGTACTTCCACTTCTGAAGGGTGTTTTATTCAAAAGTAATTACAGCTCAAACTTGAAACTTTTAATCTTTTTAATTACACAGTGGTGCTGTTGCTTCAGATTAAAAAATCTGCCAGTAACTGTCATGTCCACCTCCATCTCTTAAAGAAAAGCACAAGGGCAAAATTCATAGGGGGCATTAGGAATTTCTGGCTATAGAAAGGTATGCATGTGCACTCTAGCAAACAATGTGTTCAAAACCCCATTTAAATGTAATTGAATTTTTATTTTAACACTGTGGTACAGATGGTGTGTTCCAGAATTATGTTGATAAGGCGGCTCTTACATTGTTAACCCTTTAAGTGCCAGCGAGGTATTGCGCTGGCTACCTCTCTGGAACTCAAGGGGTTAAAAATCTTTTGTTCAAACCATTACATATTTTGATGTTGTGTATGAAAACCAAACAAAAAAGACAAATTTAATCTTTAAAGCACAGAGACAACCAACTATTGTTAACCTTTGGAGTGCCAGAGTTAATGTGCAACCCATTGCAGAGCAACGCACTGCATCCCCTCTAGCACCCAAAGGGTTACATTCAGAAGCCAAAGAACAACTCATCCACCAGATAAGAGATTCTGCGGATTATGTAAATCCAACTTGCATCCCTCATAAACGACCAATTCTGCTTCAGTGAACAAGACATTATCGTGCCAGTAACGAGCTTGTTCATCAGGGAAAGGATTTATCTGCCCAAAACCGTAACAGAGAAGATGTACGTCATAGTGACTGTTCCTGGAAGATTCTATGCAGCATTTTCTGCTTTTACCACGACAGAAAAATCCACAACAACTCTAGGGGGAGATTCACTAAGCGATGATAAGGAGGTGATAAAGATGTGATAAAGCGGAGGTGACTTCTCCAGTTTGTCACTTCTCCAGTTCCCATGTTAGTCTATGGATCTTATGTTAGTCTATGGATCCTATGTTATTCTATGGATCCTATGTTATTCTATGGATCCTATGCACTGAGATTTCTTTAACTTTGGAGATCTTAGTGAATAGGTTCCATAGAATAACACAGGAACTGGTGAAGTGATAGATTGGAGAAGTCATCTCCACCTTATCACCGCTTAGTAAATCACCCCCCATACATATACTACCGTTCAAAAGTTTGGGGTCGTTTAGAAACTTCCTTGTTCCTGTTATGGGAGCAGCTTGACCGTATTGTACGTAAGAAGTGCCCATCAAGCCAAATCTAAATTGTGGCGGTGCGTCAGGAAGCACTGGGTGAACTCTGTTCACATTACTCAACAAACTGACAACTACAATGCCAAAGGTCTGCAAGGCTGTAATTCTTGCAAATAGAGGATTCCTCGACAAAAGCAAATTTTGAAAAACACAATTATTATTTAAAGCGGAACTTTCACATTGTATAACCCTTTGAGTGCCAGAGGGGTACGTATCTCATTGCAAAGCAATGCATTGTGTACCCCTCTGGCACTCAAAGGGTTAAAGTCGCCCTCCAATAATTAAGCATACGGAGACTAGCTTCATGATACTTCTATTAGATCTCAAAAGTACCTAATTCTAAAGCTATCCTTAATCTTCAGAGAGTGACGGTCAGGTTAGTGCCTTCTGCGCGCCTGCACCATCAGTCCCTTCCGGTTACCTTAAAGGGATAGTAATGGTTTAAAATAATAACAAGTACTATTGTAGCTAAGGAAAAAAGAAATCCATACGTGCAAGTCCTATCTCTTAAACCTTTATGGTTTGAGATATGGAACGTTTTAAAGTTCCCCTCTCCCTGCTGTCAGCTGTAAAGCTTACAGCAGGAGATTTGAGTCGGATTAATCGAAGCAGCTCTTCAGCAGAGACGTGATACCGAAATCTAAAAAGAACTACTTCATTGGAACGGTCTGGTTTGCAAGCACACTTTGTAGACCGTTCCAACGAAGTAGTTCTTTTTAGATCTCCTGATGTCAGCTAGATGCTGAGGTCAGGAAAAGGGGAGGGAGTGGAGAATTTTAAAACACTCTATCTCTCAAACCATAAAGGTTTGAGAGATAGGACTTGCACCGATGGATTTCTATTTTCCTTATCTACAATACTACTTATTATTTTAAGCCATCACTAACCCTTTAAGGTAACATGCAATGCCTCCTAGAGGAGACCGGGACTGACAGCGCAGGCGCACAGACGTCTCAAAGACAAGATGTCTGCACTGATGCCTGGATTCTATTCTCTGAAGATTAAGGATTTCTTTAGAATCTGTCACTTCTGAGAGCTAATAGAAGTATTATGAAGCTAGTTGCCATATGCTTAATTATTGGAGGGCGACGTTATACAGGGTGAAAGCTCCGCTTTAAATTAAAAATCATTATTTACAACCTTGTCAACGTCTTGACTGTATTTCCTATTCATTTTGCAACTCATCTGATGGAAAACAAAGACATTTCTAAGTGACCCAAACATTTGAACGGTAATGTACCTGTTAACCTTCTTGTCCCAAGTCCCTGGAGAAACACAGAAGGATAGGGGGTATGGGAATTGCCAGATTATGTAAAATGCACCATAATGAGGGTGGGACTTAAGCTTGGTATAAAACAGACTGTTTCCCAAATCAGTTCAATTACATTAAATACACAAAAACCAACAGCTGTTTTTTTTTTTAAACCCTTTGAGTGCCAGAGGGGTACGCAACACATTGCAAAGCAATGTGTTGCGTACCTCTCTGGCACTCAAAGGGTTAATCAATAATTCACTTCTCAGATAAACCAGGACTGAAAAAATGAAGAAAATGAAGAACTATGCACTGTGAAGAACTAGAATAATTCTGGAATAAACGTATCTCACCCACTGGTGACAAGTAAAAAATTACATTGAATATATTGGGCTTTTAACCCCTTGAATACTAAAAGCAAAGTGTTAGAGACATCTGTGGTATTTAAAGTGATAGTAATACTTAATATGTAAAAAAATGTGTTGTAGATTTTATCTCCCTGAGTAAAACAAGGGAACTTCCACTGCAGAAAGGTGTTTTATTCAAAAGTTATTACAACTCAAACTTGAATTTTTAGGTGCTGTTGCTACACCATCCTGTGGACAGCTCTGGTCAGTTGACCATAAATATTCATAGGACGGTGTAGCAACAGTTCCACTGTACTATTTCAGGTCACTGTGATACTGCACCTAAAATTAAAGTTTGAGCTGTAATCATTTTGAATAAAACACCTTTCAGCAGTGGGAGTACTATTGATTTACTCAGGGAAATAAACCTTGAACATTTTTTTCTTATTACTATCACTTTAAGGGGATTAAAGCCTCATTTAATCAGAACAATTTGGCCCGTCTAGTCTTCCCATTTTTTAATACTGTAAAAACCAAAAACTTTATTTAGCCCTTGGTCTTATCATATGTTCAAGATAAGCTTATGCCTAATCCACGCATGCTTAACCCCTTCGTGACACAGGACGTACATGTACGTCCTGTGTGGCTGTCACTTAGTGACAGAGGACATACATGTACGTCCCGGAAATCCGGCTCCCCGCGCGGCTGCGCGCCGTTCGGGGACTCCGGATTGTTTTAAAAAAAAAAAAAAAAATGTTAGACGGGCGTTAAGTGACGGCCGCGTCTGCACGCGGCCGTCACTAAGGGGTTAAAGAGATAGTAATGTTTCATAATAAAAGCAGCTCTAATTAATCATCATAGTATTTGGGCCTTGGAGAGTGTTATTTCAATTCTGTCAGAGCTGTAGTTCAAGAGTAATTCAATGACAAAGTGTCCCCCTCCCGCCCCTTTTACTGATATAACACTATTCAGCCAGAGCAGAAGGGAGGTGCCCAGGTAGATTGCAGAGAGAGACAATCTTCAGTTAAGATAAGGGAAAAACCTGAAAAGCTTGTCAAGGGGGGCAGGGCTTTCATTGTTCACATAGGAAGAAAATTGTCCCCTGCTGTTATCTGTCTGGTCTATGGACTGCATTCCACATCTGAGAAGAGATGGCTTACACTAGGTAAAAGGGGTGGGAGGGGAAACTTTGCTTGTGAATATCTCTCAAGCCATAAAGGTTTGAGAGATAAGACTTATATCGTTCTTCATTTTTTTTAATGCCTACAATGTAAAATAAAGATAAAACAAAGTATTACTATCCCTTTAAATCCCCTCATTGTATTAACCTTTACCACATCTGCTGGTAGGGTATTACACTTTACTTTACATCCAAGCCTCTGTCCCTCTAGTTTTAGCCTCTTGCCCTAACTCTGTTGAATCCTTTTATGTAATTGAATGTTTCTATCATATCTGCCCTCTCTCTTCTCTCCTCCAAGCCATACATGTTCAGATCCTTTAGTCTATTCGGATTTTTTATCCTGGGAAGTTTTATTTGTCCCTTATAGTAGTACAGTTTGTTTACCCCAGAACTGCTCTAATTAGCTTAGTACATCAACCTCTATGGACCTTATGTATAAAGGCAATGTGATGCAATTCTGGATCAAACCAACTGCACTAGAGGAAAAATAAAAATCCTCGAAATTCCCATTTATTTAAATGGTATTTTTAATCCTTTGCTTTGCAAAGCAAAGAGCTGGAAACCTCTCTAACATTCAAGAAGTTAATAGCTCAATTTAAATGAACAGGACTTTTTATTTGTCCCCTACGATGCAAATATTTTGATCCAGAATTGCTCCACTCTGTGTTAAAGGAGCAGTAAACTTTTTTTTTATGAAAACCTATATTTTATAGAGCTTTTCCTGCTGAATAAAACAAGGTCACTCCCACTGCTGTCAGTTGTTTTATTCACATTTATGCAGTTCAAGTAATCAGGAAGTGAATTTACTGTGTTTACTTCCTGATAGTTCTAACTGACAGGAAGTGACTCAGCAGTTTCTATCACATTCTATGGAGAACTGTATGTCACTGACTTTTCTCTTCATTAGAATGTAACAGAACTACTAATTGGAATTTGACCACTAGAGGGCAATGCAAATGAAAAAAAAAACAAAAAACAAAAAAAACAAAACAGGTTTAAACGGTAATAACTTTGGAAATATGCTTCTCTCAGCAGTGGGAGTACCCTTATTTTACTCAGAAGTAAACGTCCTACAATATATATATATATTTTCATAAAATAATTTACTGCTCCTTTAATACATTCTGATGATATCATGTTGCTCAGAAGCAATGAACAGAACTTAAGGTCCTTATGTACAAAACAAAATCTGAGCAATTCTGGGGTAAATCCACTGTACCATAGGGTAAAAATAAAAATTGCCCATACTCCTACTGATTTAAATGGGAGATTTTAACCTCTTGAATGCTCGAGAGAGGTCTCTAACGCATTGTTTCGCATATGTTAGAGACCTCTCCAGCATTCAAGGGGTTACAAAGCCCAGTTTAAATCAATGTGAAGTTTTGTTTGTCCCCTATGGTGCAATTGTTTACTCCAGATTTGCGCCCCTTCTTGTTGTGCTTTGTTACCTCTATCAGGAAGTCTCCAGTCCGGAGGCCGGCTTGCCATGCCACCCCGTCCTCATCCACTGATTCCAGGTACTGAAGCGCCGGGAAGGCTGGTGTTGGGTTAAATTCCTCAATAGGTGTATCAGCTTAGGGAGAAAAACAGGAAGGTCCATAAATCAGTTTCCAAGTAATTGTGCAGATTTTTTATGTGATTATAGGGCAGAAACTGGTGGCTGGGTGCATCCCTGCAGAGACTGCTGGACTTCAGTTCCCATCATCCTCCGCTATACAATAGGGTGACCACATTTCCATTCTGCCATTCAGAGACACTGTGGAGATGAGAGCAGCAAAGTACTTGTCCACAGCTCTAGGACAGCTGAACATCACTGAACATCAGAGCACAACAGGGTGACCACATTTCCGTTCTGCCATTCCAGGAAATGTGGTCACCCTAGTCCCGCGGCTGAGGCTCCCGCCAGCGCTGACCATCTTTCCCAGTGGGAACTCTTACTCTGTGTCAGCCTCAGAAAGATGGTCAGCACTGGCGGGAGCCTCAGCCGCTGGTATCACTTGCAGCGCCAGCATACCTGCTGCATCACAGCTGTCTCGCACGCACCAGTCCAGCCAGCCAATGAAATGTATTTGCTAAATGGTCCTCATTGGCTGGCTCAGCCAGCCAATGAGGACCATATAGCAAATACATTTCATTGGCTGGCTGGACTGGTGCATGTTGCTCCATTCTGGGACTCTTTGTTGTCCCGGTGGGGGGTGACCAGGACAGAGACCTCAATAAGGGAGAGTCCCGGGCATTCTGGGATGTGTGGTCACCCTAGTGCACAACCTGCTATTTTTTTTCGTCACACCACAGTGTTCTAAACACTAGAGGAATAACTGTCCATTGACTGCTGTGACAGAAAGTTATACCCGTGGAGGACTACAATTGCAACGAAATTTCACTGCAGCTCTGTTTGATGTCAGGATCAAGTCTCAGTTCTCTCTCTAATATTTAGAGCTCTGTCTGGAGGCCATTTTCTTGTAGCCCAGCAGAGGCATCACTTTCTGTCACAGCAGACAATGAGAAGTTCTCCTTCTGGTGTATAAAACGCTCAGTCTTCATTCAGGAGCTTTGTATTGTTCCAGAAGGGGGCTGCTGGAGAAGTGGGACACACTTTTAAAATCAGGGACTGTCCTGGGCAGTCTGTGACACACTGGTCACCCTACTATACAATGGTGATGGAAGTTGTAGTCCAACTTCTGGGTCACATTTTGCTTCTGTTTGGGCTCCAGAGTGTGACACACAATATTCACTTCTAGTGCATCCCAACTACAGAATTCCTAATTCACTTTTTATTTTTATTATGGGAAACTGTATAAATAACAAGGGAATAGTTACACTTAATATATACAAAACAATATTTTGTAGGCCTTATCCTCCTGAATAAAACTAGGGTACTCCCACTGCTGAGAGGTATTTTATTAAAAAGTTATTACAGTGCAGTATCTCAACTGCCTGAAATTTTACAGTGGCGCTGTTGCTATACCAGCCTGTGGAGGTTTATGGTCAACTGGCCAGAGTTTTCCATAGGATGATGTAGCAACAGCGCCACTGTAAAATGTCAGGCTATTGAGATACTGCACCTAAAAAAAAAATTCAAGTTTGAACCACAATGACTTTTGAATAAAACATCTCGGAGGTGGAAATACCCTTATTTTACTCAGGGGGATAAATCCTACAATATTTACATTTTTACATATTAAGTGTTACTATCCCTTTAAAGCACATCTGTTACCTACATAGTTTATACTCATTAAAATATCTATTTAAACTGCCTATAACTTTTGTTTTACACACAGGTTAATAGTTTTTTACATATCTGTAGTAGCTGGGGATCTAATCTCGGCAGAGCTTTGTTCTTTGCATAATTAGTCACTCATCTGTCCAGAAAATCCCCTCGCTCCTCCTTCTCCTGCTGCTAGAACCTATCAGTTTCCACCAGAGGGGTGGAATATATATTCATGGGGAAGAGGAAGCAAGCAGATCCTTTCAAGATTGAATCTTCCACTGATGGAAGGATTTAGAAAGGTGACAGGTCATCTACGTTTTTACACTTAAACAGGATGAGCGCATTTAGGAAGTTCTGGAAATCTAGATGCCTTCCTCCTGGAGCACATGCAGACACACATACTCCTTCCCCTGGCACAGGCATCCCCCTAAATACACATGGGCCTCCCGCCTGGCATGCTCACAGTCCTTCCTGGCATACTCACAGCCAACCACAACCCCAGCACACACAGCTCAAACTGTACAGTTTAAGCACAGGCCTCGCCTTTGAATGCACCACCGTCAGAGCACACACATACACAGACTTCACCCTACTGCACACACACAGGCCTCCCCTCATCCAGCATACTTACGGTATCTTCCTCCCTTCTGTGTATGTGCACACACATACAGGCCTCCCCTATCGAGCACACATGCACATAGACCTCCCCTTTGCACATAACCACAAGCCTCCTCCCATGGCTATCACACAGGCCTCCCATCATGACTAGCACATAGGCCTCACTCCATGCTGTACACATAGGCTTCTCAGCCAACCTCATGCAATCATATTACCTTCCCACTGGAAAACACAGAGGTCTCCTTTTAGCACTCTCACACTGGCCTCCACTGATGGCACTCACACAGACACAGGACTTTCCATGGTGCACATACACACACAGACTTTCCCCTGGTGCACATACACACACACACACAGGCCTTCCCCCCGGTGCACACACACAGGCTTTCCCACCGGTGCACACACACAGGCCTTCCCCCCGGTGCACACACCCAGGCCTTCCCCCCTGGTGCGCACACACAGGCCTTCCCCCCTGGTGCGCACACACAGGCCTTCCCCCCTGGTGCGCACACACAGGCCTTCCCCCCTGGTGCGCGCACACACAGGCCTTCCCCCCTGGTGCGCGCACACACAGGCCTTCCCCCCTGGTCCGCGCACACACAGGCCTTCCCCCCTGGTGCGCGCACACACAGGCCTTCCCCCCTGGTGCGCGCACACAGGCCTTCCCCCCTGGTGCGCGCACACAGGCCTTCCCCCCTGGTGCGCACACACACAGGCCTCCCGCCCCTGTGCACACACACAGACGCCATCCCTTGATGCACAGACTTGCACACAGTCCTTTCCCTGGTGCACACACAGGCCTTCCCCCTCGTACACACACATAGGCCTTCCCCCTGGTACACACACACACACGCCATCCCTTGGTGCACAGACACACACACAGTCCTTCCCCTGGTGCACACACCCATGCTATCCCCTGGTGCACAGACACGCACACAGTCCTTCCCCTGGTGCACACACACACACACAGGCCTTCACCTGGTGCAAACACCCCTATAGGCCTTCTCCCTGTGCACATGCATATAGTTCTTCCCTGGTACATGTACACAGGCCTTCCTCTGGTGAACATACACACACACCTTAAACTGGTGCATCACATGGCACATCCAAGTCTCATTTTGGTACACACCATCCTCTTGGCAACTCACCAGCCTGGCTTCAACCATAAAAGTTTCCCTCCAACCACGCAAGCCTTCACCCAACACAAGTCTCCCCAACATGCAAACCTCCCGCTGGCCAGGAACACACATGAGGAGCTAATAAACCTTCATTAGAAGCAAGTTTGCGAAATGCTGAGCACTCATAGCATGTACGCTTGCACCACACATAGACCTATGAAA
This sequence comes from Rhinophrynus dorsalis, assembly GCA_037306005.1. Lineage (NCBI taxonomy): Eukaryota > Metazoa > Chordata > Amphibia > Anura > Rhinophrynidae > Rhinophrynus > Rhinophrynus dorsalis. Next base: position 473,720,158 of record CM074722.1, read on the forward strand.
CTCACAAGACTACAGAATACACTTTATACAAACCTACAGGAAACCTGCACTACAAACTCTGACTCGCAACTGGGCCTGCTGAAATCTGGGTCCCTTGCCAATGCAAGTAAATAATGTTAGAATTTCATCCCACTTAGGACTTAATGAAGCCCAACCAATGAGCCTGTTCTAAGCTTTACGAGTTACATGGTGTCCTATTTACTGAATGACACAAGTTGGCAAACTCTGTCTTTTATAACCAGCAAACCATTACTGTTGGGACTGATGACTTGTAAAAACCCAGGAGACCGTGTTCTAGAAAAGTCATAGATAAATCAGTTTCATTTCTCACCATGCACTACAATGAAATCCTAGAATGCACGAGGAATGTAACATGCAGAACGCATAGGGCATCAACTCTTGCATCGGTTATATCTTTGTGAAGATTTAAAGTGGAACTACCACTGCTAAAAACTTGATGTCCAATAATTCCCCATCTGGTGACCCGCTGCTCAGTAGCGCTAGTCGCCAGAATTATTACCTTGTTGAATACAATTATCCATTCTTCCCGGGCCGGCAGACAGGAAAGGAGCGCAGACATCTTTCCATAGTGACGTCTGCACGCCTGCACGGTCAGTCCCAAGTTTTTTAGCGGTGGTAGTTCCGCTTTAACCCCATGGATGCTAGAAAAGTGTTCAAAGCATTGCAAAGCAATGCACTGGAGATGGGTCTAGCATCCAAGTGGTAAAAACATAATGAACACATAACTGAAGGGTTGATGCCCCACGCATTTTGCATCCATCTGTTTCTGACGCATTCTACAATCTGACTGTAGTGCACCAGGAGAAGCATCGTGCTGGAAACATTTCTAACATCAAAGGGTTACGTTACGTTATTCAATTCAAACTTAGTCAAACAGTGCAACAGGGAATTTTAAATGAATGTCATCAATACCTTTCAATAATAACATTATTAGAAAACACCTTTTTACTATTCATTCCATAACACTATGGGTTGTATCAGGTCACTGAAAAAGTATAAAGATATTTGCTCATTTAATATCATCATCAACTCCTTGATGAATTTCTAATCAAATTCCCAGATCCTTTCTGCTCAACTGTCTGTTAATTTTTCTGGCGTTAACCCATTGAGCTCCAGAGTGGTATACAATGCATTGGCTACATCTGTGGCACTCAGAAGGTTATATTACTAAATTGCAAAGTAACTGATTTCACTCTAGCAACGATAGATCCCCCCCCCCACCCATTTTTACAATTATACACATGGCTGACACCTCAAAATGACTAATACCAAAACTTATATCTGTTTGGGGGCAGTTCATCTAATAATTAACCCTTTGAATGCCAGAGGGGTATCAAACACATTGGAAATCAATGCGTATGACACCCTTCTAGCACTCCAACTATTAAAGCAACACTGTCGCCTCCTAATTATGTTAACCCTTTGAGTGCCAGAGGGGTATGCACCACATTGCTTTGCAATGCGTTGTGTACACCTCTGGCACGCAAAAGGATTAACCCCCTACTTGCCTTGATTTGGGCAGAACATTCTAATGGCTACTGTAAACCAATTCTGCATAAATTGGGCCCCATAAGCAAGTATTATTTAGTGCCGGATATCATATCCACAGAGGCAAACATCCAGGACTCCAAACTCCTCCCACTTAAACCTCCATACCTATGAAGGTGTCAGAGGAGGGCATTAGGGGTGCTGGAGTCCAGCTGTAAAGGATCAGTATCCAGGGCCATTTTTAAAATTATTTGGGGGGGGGAGGGAGAATTAGTCCACACAAGATCGACTCAAAGCAGCCATTAACCCATTGCTTGCCATGGAGTGCACTGGATACCCAACTGGCACCTGAAGGGTTAAGATTTTCTTCCCAAAGTAAGCAGGGGCCTATTAATTGGAAGAGTTAACATTCCTTAACCCTTTGAGTGCCAGAGAGGTATCCAACGCATTGCAACTGCTGCTCTGGCACTCAAAGGGTTAACCCCATAAATGGTAGAGAGAGGTCTCAGTGCTTTGGACACCCTTCTAGAATTCATGAGGATAAGATGAAACCCACTTGTTGAAAAGATGCAGTATCTCTATTTATTCTAAAGAAAAAAGCTATGACAGAGTTTCAACAACATATTAACCCTTTGAGTGCCAGAGGGGTACACCACACACATACCCCCCCCCCCCCCCGACACTCAAAGGGTTAAATCTAAATGCAGACTCTTGGCTTTGAACTCCCTTTTAAATGCCAGCGGTTTCGTACAAAGCAAAGGACCTCTGGCACTGAGTGGGTTAAAGTATGAGCCGTTTTAAAGCTTGACAAGTATATTAACTGACAGATCAGCCGGCAGTGCTTGCTGCTCGCAGGCATTTGATAAAACAGACACACGGACGGACCGCTGCATTTCTAACCAAATTATTGTAATCAAATAGAGATGGTTTCACAGACTGTCCTGTGTTGTCGTAGAGGGAAAGACAATGAAAATAACCAGGGCGTGTGCATAATTTATATCTCACACAAGCATATCATATTGAATGCATTAACCCTTTCACTTGCTGTATGGGGCCTTGAGGAGCAATTGAGTTGCAGCCCCCCCCCAGCCAGTGAAGGGATTAAGGAATATTTTGCAGTACAGGGCAGTCTGCAGCACTTCTACTGCTAGACTACAACTCCCATCAGCCACCTGAGGATGACAGGCATGTAGTCTAACAGCAGGTGAAGGAAAGTAGTTTTCCCAACACTTGGCTATAAACTTTTTAACATTTCATATCTTGAATTAAGATGTAAAACAAAGGATGGCAAACTTTAACAGTCGAGTCATTGGAGACTACGGCTCCCATCATCCCCACCCAGCTGTTGGCTGGTTGGGGATGATGGGAATTTCAGTCTCTAACAAATGGATTGTTAAAGGTTACCTGGCGCAAACGAAAAACTGGGGAGGATACGGTTGGAGAGATCTTAGTGCACAGGCTCCAGAAAATAACGTAGGGATTGGAGAGATTATCACACTGGAGAATATCTATAATCTATATCACACCTTAGAGTATCTCCCCCCCGGACTGCAGCAAAAGAAAATTAACTAAAATTGCTAGGAGTGGCTGGAGAAGCAGGAGAGAGCAATGTTGTCTAGCAACCAAGAGCATCAGTGATCATCACTGTTCATTTTCACGGACAAACAGATAATAAAATAAAAAAAACAATCGCATGCAAAAGAAAAGACAAAAAGAGACACATTATTGAACAATGATATGTATCAGTCTTACCTTTCGCCCCTCGCAGTACAAATCCGAAGCCCTCATTGTCTTTCTTCTGCAAGACCACCGACTTCTCTTCAATGATGCAGTCACTGTAGAGAGAATTCCGAGGATAACGACTGTTATTACAGCCCCTCATCATCACAGATGCAGTTGGTCTTCGAGAACGCATGTTCATCATCGTTATTGTCACAGACAATTAATCAGACAGCAATGCAGGTGTCAAGAGTGACGTTAAAAATAATATCCATGAATAAATTACCCAAAACAATCATAAAAATTAAAAAAATAAGAAAAACCCCATGGATCAATCCGACATGACATAGTGCAACGGATGAGAGAGGAGAAAAAGCTGCAGGGGAGAGAGATAGAGGCTGCTGATCCTGGCTATGTACAAATGGCTGGGAGAATGTGTGATCATGTCAGCTGTGTGCTAGACAGGACTAAGGAAAGAAAAGAAGTGAACTGAATAACGATCTCATTAATAAATTCTTCAGCTGAAAATCCGCCAAAGGCATCTTCCAGCTGAGCCAAGGGAGAGCCAGGCTGGGGAGATATCAAGTGGCATGGCAAAATTGGGGTTCATCGTGAGCTGATCCCTTGTCCTAGCTGGCAAAAAAAAAAAAGGCACACATGAAGTCAGAAAAAAAAATCCGTGCATCAAAAGCCCATTTCCAGTGCTATTAAAGGTTGCATGCAGCAAGGATCCCACATGGTCACATGACTCCCTACAATGCTAGCAACGTGCAGCATCGCGTCATCAAGGCACAAATTTCCACAGCATTAGGAAAACTGCATAATTTAAATAGTAACAGTGCAGCTTAGATCCTCTGGGAAATGGAGGCACATGTCATGCTGCAGAGCAATGCGAGTGTGTCAGGCTGATGTACTAAGCAGAGCTGGAGTTACTCTGGAGTAAACCAACTGGCATTAAAGGGGTTAAAATCCCTCTTTAATCAATGGGATTTTTTAAATGTATTCCCTATGGTGTGGAAGGTTCACTCCAGAGCTACTGCAGTTTCCTGTGTTTGTGTGTGTGCATGTCTATGTGAGAGAGTATGTATATAAAGTATACATATATGATCCGTGAGATAACTCAGTTGTGTGTATACACAGACATATATATCGTACAGAGAGAGATACAGTTATGCACTAAAGGTGTGATAAAGCGGCGATAATTTCTTCAATGATATCACTTTTCCAGTTCCTATGTTATTCTATGGAGCTAACGCACAAAGATTTCTACCACTTTGGAGATCTTAGTGTATTGGCTCTATAGAATAACACAGCAACTGGAGAAGTGATATCACTGGAGAAATTATCGCAGCTTTATCACCTCTTTATCACACTTTAGTGCATAACCCACAGAGAGTCAGGAGGAGTTATGAGGAAGTGCTCGCTCCTCTCTCTTAAACATATTAAATACTAGTATGAAAGCCCATATACACGGGCTAAAGTGCACCCAGCTGCCCCGGAGCCGGTAGCAGAGACAGGACGTGAGCGGGGCAGCTCGTTCGGCGAGTCTCTACTGCGTATGACTGCAGTCATGCACAGTAGAGACTCGCCGAATTCGCTGATCCTTAGCGAGAAGTACTAGATGGCTCACAGCAAAGCTCTCTGTGTGCGAAACCACACATGCACAGTAGAGACTCTTTACTGCGCATATGCGATTACGGCTCACAGTGAGAGACGCATTCTACCACTTTATGTTATAGGATGCCCACGTCCACAATCCCAAAATTAGGGGACACAGTGACAAAGAAAGGGGCTGCAGATAATGTATTGTAGGTAAGTTTTTTGAGAAAGGTCCATGAGGGACCAAAATATTAACCTGCAATAAATTGCCAGCTTTCTCCATTAAAGTCCCATGGATGCTGCTCTCACATATATCACCTTTACGGTGCAATTAGACTTGTGATCTTTCCTGCAAACACTAAATGAAAATTATTAAGAGAAGAATATCTGTTTCTTAATTTGTTGGACAGAAAATAGGAAGGAGGTGTTTTTTTCAACAGTCCTTATAGTGACCCTTTCACTTAAACTTTAAAGTGGACCTGTCACCTTGATTCAAGTTTGCTATTTGGAGACGTCATTAAAAACTGCCAATGTGTCATGTTAGATAAAAGAACAGCAGATTTACAGTTAAGAAGATATCCATACTTGTTACCATACGCTAATTGCAGTATCACATGGTTTCTTATTCTAATGATGCTTTTGCAGTGATGTTTCATATACTATGAAGTGTTGTGTTGTACCAGGAGACTTTTACTTTCACTTTTCCCAGAAACAAGTGTACATTTTCCTAAACTATACAGCTATTGGATTTTGGTTAAAGCGGAACTACCACCCGACACAATCTTTAGCTTCACTAAGTCCCCATATGGTGAATAGATGCTTAGTAGCGCTAGTCACCAGAATAATTACCTTATTTACCACATTTCTGCTCTCTTCCCCGGCTGACAGGCAGGATAGAGCACGCCACTGTGACATCCGCGCGTCTGCGCTGTCAGTCCCAGCCGGGTCTAGGAGGCATTGCTAGGAGCCATTTGGCTTCAGCTGGGACTGACAGTGCAGGCGCACGGACATCACAATGGCAAGATGTCCGCGCTCCGTCCTGCCTGTCACCCACGGAAGAGAGCAGAAATCTATTAAATAAGGTAAATATTCTGGCGATTGGTGCTACTAAGCAGCTATTTGCCAGATAGGGACTTAGTGAAGCTAAAGACTGTGTTGGGTGGTAGTTCCGCTTTAACACCACACATAGGCAGTTTTTAATGACGTTTTCAAATATACAAAAAAATTGAAGGTGATAGGTTTACTTTAAGTGATTTCAAAGGACCTTTCAAAATCACCTACAAGTTGTAGTAGCCATTTTCAGTTAGTTATGTAGATTTATATATTGGTAATAAAGGCTTGCTGTGCAGGCACCTCCCTGCCTTACCTCTACATTGCCTTCCCTGCCCTTGTGCCCCTGTTACACAAAGGGTTAAGAGATAACATCTTCAATCAATCCAGGCTATAATGACCATGTAGGTGGATAGGACAGGTGCTAGCAGGACCACATGGCACAAACTCTGCCATCTGCATGTGATAATCTTAACCCTTTAATAACCAGACGTGTGTAATACATTGCTTCGCAATGCACTGCTCACCACCTCTGGTCCTTAAAGGGCCAGGTAGAATCAGGGCCGGATTTATAATTAGGTAGAGTAGGCATCTGCCTACAGGCGCACCTCACAGAGGGGCGCCTGTCATTGGGATTTTTTTTTTTTTGTTTTAAATTAGTCTTGTCCATCCGGCGGGATTGTCCTTTGTTTTTGTTTTAAAATTAGCCTCCCCCGCCTGGCGCTGCAACATGGTGAGGTCTGTGCCTTCTTCAGCACAGACTTTTAGCTGCTGAGCTCCCTCGTCGGATGTTTAATAATACAGAACACTGGGAGATTACATCATCTCCCAGCGCTCTGTATTACGGAAGAGAAGACCACGCGGGAGCAGCAGAAGCTATAGGTCTGTATAGAAGGAGGCACAGACCTCTCCTGCAGCTGGACCACCAGGGAGGTAGGAAACGTACACTGGGGGGGGGGGGCAATGTGAGGGTAATATGGAGATGATGGGGGCAATGTAAGGGCAATATGGAGATGATGGGGCAATGTGGAGATGATGGAGGGCAAGTTGTGCCCTCTCCTGCAGCTGGACCACCAGGGAGATAGGAAACGGACACTGGGGGGGGCATTGTGAGGGCAATATGGAGATGATGGGGGGCAATGTGGAGGTTAGGAGCATTGTGGAGGTGCCCAGTGGAGATGACCAATGGCGGGGGGGGGGGGGGGGGGGCGGGGGCGCTTCAGATTTCTGTGCCTACAGGCTACTGAGATGTAAATCCGGCCCTGGGTAGAATCATGCACTTTGATTCACTGTGCAAAAGCTACCAGCATCTGCAATGTCCACCCCCATGTACATGACATCAGGGACTAACTGAAAATTGTATTTATTGAATCATGACACAAGATAAAAATCCATAGGGGGTCATTAGGATTTTCTGAACATAGTAAGATAAGGGAAGGGGAGGTTATTAGGAGGTTTTATTTTAACTTTGATTAATTTAATAAATAACAGTTACAGACACTTAAATATATATATATATATATATATATATATATATATATATATATATATATATATATATATATATATATACACTAAGTAAGGGATCTATACACATTTCCTATACTTTTTATTCTCCTTTATCATCTATACCCATTTTATTTTATTTTTTACACTTTTATGTCCCTGACAGTGAGCTACTTGGGGTTCAGTCTCCAGATAGTCTATAAACCATCGGAGAGGGGATGTAATACAGTTTTACACTCTCCCTGCAGCACTGACTAATCTGTGATGTAATACAATATTACACTCTCCCTGCAGCACTGACTAATCTGTGATGTAATACAATATTACACTCTCCCTGCAGCACTGACTTATCTGTGATGTAATACAATATTATACTTTCCCTGCAGCACTGACTAATCTGTGATGTAATACAATATTATACTTTCCCTGCAGCACTGACTAATCTGTGATGTAATACAATATTACACTCTCCCTGCAGCACTGACTTATCTGTGATGTAATACAATATTATACTTTCCCTGCAGCACTGAATGATCTGTGTGATGTAATACAATATTATACTTTCCCTGCAGCACTGAATGATCTGTGTGATGTAATATAGTATTATACTTTCCCTGCAGCACTGAATGATCTGTGTGATGTAATACAGTATTATACTTTCCCTGCAGCACTAAACACTCTGATGTGTGTGATGTAATACAGTGTTACACTCTCCCTGCAGTATTGAATGCTCTGTGTGATGTAATACAAGGTTACAGTCTCCCTGCAGCACTGAATGTTCTGTGTGATGTAATACATTGCTACACTCTCCCTACAGAACTGAATGATCTGTGTGATGTAATACAATGTTACACTCCCTGTAGCACTGAATGCTCTGTGTGATGTAATAGTGTTACTATCTTCCAGAAGCACTGAATGTTGCGTGTGATGTAATACAGTGCTACACACTCCCTGCAGCACCGAATGTTCTGTGTGATGTAATACAATGTTACACTCTCCCTGCAAAACTGAATGCGCTGTGTGATGTAATACAGTGTTACACTCTGCCAGAAGCACTGAATGATCTGTGTGATGTAATACAATGTTACAGTCTCCCTGCAGAACTGAATGCTCTGTGTGATGTAATACATTGTTATAGTATCCCTGCAGAACTGAACACTGTGTGTGATGTAATACAGTCTTACACTCTCCCTGCAGCACTGAATGCTCTGTGTGATGTAATACATTGTTATAGTCTCACTGCAGAACTGAACGCTCTGTGTGATGTAATACATTGTGTTACAGTCTCCCTGCAACATTGAATGATCTGCGTGATATAATATAGTGTTACAGTTTCCATGCATCACTGAATGCTCTGTGTAATGTAATACAATCTTACAGTTTTCCTGCAGCACTGAATGCTGTGTGTGATGTAATACAGTGTCACAGTCTCCTTGCAACACAGAATGATCTGTGTGATGTAATATGGTGCTACAGTTTCCATGTATCACTGAATGCTGTGTGTGATATAATAGTGTTAGTGTTTCCATTCATCACTGAATGCTCTGTGTAATGTAAAACAATCTTACACTCTCCCTGCAGCACCGAATGCTGTGTGTGATGTAATACAGTGTCACAGTCTCCTTGCAGCACTGAATATTCTATGTGATGTGATACAAATTTGCAGTCTCCGTTCTGAAATCAATGCTCTGTGTGAAGTAACAACATGTTACAATGTCCCTGCAGCACTAAATGTTCTGTGTGCATTCTTGTTTATATATTTCACTATATCTGCTTTCATGTTCCCTGACAGAAAGATCCCTGCAAGCAGATCCAGGAAGCTCACTGACAAGGATGTAAAAGTGTAAAAAATAGATGAGGATATAAAAAAAAAATAATAATAGAAAGTACAGGAAATCTGATTTTATGCACTTGCAGAATATGTAAAGTCAAAAGGCATACTATTCCTTCAGGGATAATTCTCTTTTGTAGTAAAGCTATAAAAAATAAAAAAAAGCACAATACCTATGGGGTTATGCACTAAGGCATGACAAAGAGGTGATAATGAGGAGGTCACTTCTCCAGTTCCTATGCTATTCTATGTGCACTAGAATTCTCAAGTGGGAGAGATCTTAGTGCATAGGCTCCATAGAATAACATAGGAACTGGAGAAGTGATATCACTGGAGAAGTTATCTCCACTTTATCACCTCTTTATTACACCTTAGTGCATAACCTCCCTAATGTTAGGCAGATGGTTCTTATTGTCCTGGAACCAGAATGCAACCATCTAATAACCACAGTACTGTGTTTAGAAAGACTATGCTATAAAAGGTGCAGCTGGACTTGCAACACAGGCACCCCTAAGCGAGACATCCTAGTCAACCTTAGCCTCTTCAGTGGCCCCGCCCTCTGATCATCCCATGACCACACCTCCCAGCCTCATACATTGTTGCTGGTCTTACACAATAACCTTTGCCCATAAGAGACAAGCAGAAAAAAAAGTATTTAACTCCTTGGATGGGTCACAATGCACTGGCTAAGTTAGTATATCATTCTACTACAATAAACCAGAAGTGGGTGTCTTCTGCAGAAAGATTAACCCATTGGATGCCTGATAAGACTTTTCTACAATCCCATGCTACTGGGAGATGCTTCAGTCAAATGTTATTACAGAGTATACATTTTTTTTTTTTTTGAGAATTTGAGTGCCAATATTTTTTGCAGCTAGGGGGCGATGCCGTGATTACGGTCTAGGAAGAGCAGAGTTGATGCAGTCACAGGTTTTTCATAGATAACTGTAGTAACAGCACCACCTGGCGGCAAACCGTTGTGAACTCTGTGTTCCTAGGATTTTCATAGACGGGCGTAGCAACAGCGCCACCTGGCTGAATATCAATATGAACTCAAGTTATCAGAGATATTTAAAAGAGTACAACAGAGGGCATTAACACAAACAAAGAAAGAGGAGCAATTGTGAAGCAAACCAACTGCACCAAAGAGGACACTTAACCCTTCCAGTGCCAGAGGGGTATGCAACGCATCGGGTTGCGTACCCCTCTGGCACTCAAAGGATTAAACATTCCCAGATATCTCAATTATTTACATGAGGTTTTTAACACATTGAATGCAAGGAAAGGGAGCTTCCAGTGCACTGCAAAGCAATGTGTTGGAGACCTCTGTAGCACTCAATGGTTAATTTAATAGGAAGTTTTATGTTTCCTGTATGAGGCAGTTGGTTTGCTCCAGTTCTCTCTCCTACATCAGACTCAGTGAGTCGAGCAGAATGCTCAGTTACCATAAGACAGGTATGCACTCTACCAACGTGGGTGGGATTAGTGAGGTGAGTGGGTGGGGTTTGCACCACAGTAAGGCAGATTGGCTGGAATGGGAGGGAAGTGGGAGGAGTTACTTGGGAAGCCACCAAGCTGGAGAAAAAGCCTTTGTCTCCAGACAACCGTTAATGGTGCAAAATGGTGGAGAAGTCTTTAGCACTCAAGAGGTTAAGTGCCAGATATAAATCAAAGGGAATTTTGGGACTTTGTATTTGCCACTGATAGTGCGGTCGGTTTCACCAGCCTTGCTCCACCTCACATCAGTCCGCCCCCTCCACTGTTCCTTGGCACAGAAAGTACTTTTTTAAACACTGCATAATAATAATGCTCCACTTGCCTTAGTATAGACAGAGAATCTGTCTTTTGACCTTGTGCCTTTGTTCAAGAGATAACATATTTAGCCAGTCCTGAATGTCAGGTCCATGGAGGTGGACATGACAGTTGCTGGTAGGACCACAGGACATCACAGTCTGCTCACTACACATGGTAATCTTATCACTTTAGGGAACAGGTGGGCCAGCTATGCTCTGACAATCCTCCGGAACATAAAGGGTTATGTAGCCTTATTCACCCCACCTGCTTCAGTTTAGAAAATAACTGTCGATGTCCGCCTCCATAGACATGATATGCAGATTGAATTGAAGATTTTGTCTCATGAACATTGGCACAAGGGTAATATTGATAATGATATTAGAAGTTTCTGGCCATAGAAAAGTATGTTGGGGGCTAGTATCAGGAGGTTAATTCTCTTTTAAGGCATAAACAAAAAAGTGGATTAATTCCATACCTCTCAAGTGTCCTTTTATAGGAGATATTAGGTGTCCATAACTCCCAAGTGTCCCTCTTTTGGCAGATATTTGGGATCTGTACCTCCCATGTGTACCTCTTTAGGAGATATTAGGAGTCCATACCACTCAAGTGTCCCTCTTTAGGAGATATTAGGGGTCCATACCTCCCAAGTGTCCCTCTTTAGGAGATATTAGGGATCCATACCTCCCAAGTGTCCCCTTTAGGAGATATTAGGGATCCATACCTCCCAAGTGTCCCCTTTAGGAGATATTAGGGGTCCATACCTCCCAAGTGTCCCTCTTTAGGAGATATTAGGGGTCCATACCTCCCAAGTTTCCCCCTTTAGGAGATAATAGGGGTCCATACCACCCAAGTGTCCCTCTTTAGGAGATATTAGGGGTCCATACCTCTCAAGTGTCCCTCTTTAGGAGATATTAGGGATCCATACCTCCCAAGTGTCCCTCTTTAGGAGATATTAGGGATCCATATCTCCCAAGTGTCCACTTTAGGAGATATTAGGGTCCATACCTCCCAAGTGTCCTTCTTTAGGAGATATTAGGATCCATACCTCCAAAGTGCCCTTCTTTAGGAGATATTAGGATCCATACCTCCAAAGTGTCCCTCTTTAGGAGATATTAGGGGCCCATACCTCTCAAGTGTTCATATTTAGGAGATATTAGGATCCATACCTCCCAAGTGTCTCTCCTTGAGACCCAAATCCCTCTTTTTTAGGAGATCAGACTGTGTGGTGTGTATATGATTGTACCACATTGCTCCACAGCAATAAAACTCACATTAATGCTTGGTTACATTTCAGTATGTGTGTGTAATTAAAATACTTCGATCATGTTATGAATCATTTATTCAGTTGCATGCAGAGCTGTCAATAGGTCATGAAATAACCTGAAAATTCTTGGTAATGCCCCGCCCACCAGCCACACCCCCAGCAACGCCACCTAAACCAAAAGTGTTCCACTTTGGGCATTTGAATTGTTGGGATATATGCAATCCAGCTGCACTATGAGAACAAAAAACATTCCCCAAATTCCTATTAATTTAAATAGTTCTTTAACCCCTTAACAACCAGCTGAATGGCCGGCAGTTCTGGCACGTCATGGGTCCTTAAAGGTATAGTAATGTTTCACAATAAAAGCAGCTGCAATTAATTGTCATAATATTTGGACTTTGGAGAGTGTTATTTCAATTCTGTCAGAGTTGTAGTTCAAGAGTAATTGAATGATAAAGTATCCCCCTCCTGCCCCTTTTACTGATGTAACACTGCTTACCTCAGAGCAGCAGTGTTTGTCCCTCTCTGCAATCCACTTGGACACATCTTCAATTAACGTAAGTGAAAAACCTGACAAACCTGTCAGTGGGGGCAGGGCTTTCACAGTAAGAAGATTGTCCCCTGCTGTTATCTGATTACACATCTGAGGGGAGGCGGTTTACACTAGGTAAAAGGGGCGGGAGGGGGATGCTTTATCATTCAATTACTCTTGAACTACAACTCTGACAGTATTGAAATAACACTCTCCATGGCCCAAATACTATGAAGATTAATTGGAGCTGCTTTTTTGTGAAACATTACTATCCCTTTAAGCGGTTAAGGACCAGATGTGTCTCCAACGCATTGTCTTGCAATGAAGGGTGTGCAAGGCACTGCTCCACAATATGTTGCTCCCCCACTTTAGCACTGAAAGAGTTAAACAGTCAAACCTTTTGAATGTTAATTGATATTTCCAACACATTCAAGGGGTTAAATACCCCAATTTAAATCAATGAGACCTTTTATTTGTTGCCAGAGGTGCGCTCGATTTGCCCCAGAATCGCTCCAATTCTTCTTAGCATTGCTGAGTCTGATATAGTAAGAAAAAGTGGTGAAATTCTGGGGCAAACCAAGCAGATTAACCCTTTGACTGCCAGAGGGGTATGCAACGCATTGCTTTGCAATGTCCCTAGAATGATAGAGAGGGCTCTAATACATTGCAAAGCATTCTCCCTCTCTAGCATTCAAGAAATACAATGTTTAATTTGTTCCTTTTGGTGAAGTTGGTTTGCTCCAGAATTGCTTCTACTCTCCTTAGTACATGAGCCTTATTTGTTGTTTAGTACATCAGCATTACCACGTTGTTACATAGATCCCAATATTGATCTAGAAAGAGTCAGCAGGGGAAGTAATAAAGGGAATGGACGTTTTAGTTATGATGAAAGGCTTGCCAGATTAAGTCTTTTACAATATACAAACTTATTCAAGGTCAATTAAAGAAGAACTTCCTGGTACTATACAAAGCATACAAGGTCATTCCATAAGATTAAAGTAAAAGATGATTAATGTTCAGCAAATTAATGGGTTAGTAATGCTTAATATTAAAAAAATGTAATTTACTTTACTGCCTTTACTGTAAAGATGCATTTAAAGGGATAGTAATTCTTATATATTTCAGGGTATGTACTGCAGACTAAAACAAGGGTACTAACAAAATGTGGAAGCTAAACGGCGCTCTGTGAGTTCAGATACAAACCTATCTACACGGGCAACTACCAAAATAGGGACTCAGGCCTCTATTGTAGCTGCTACTAGCCCAAGACTGGTGTGTAAGTATATAGCAAATGTGTAAAGAAAACAACAATTTAGGGAGAGCGCTTATTCTGATATAATAAATGCAGAGCTATATCTATATATACTAGAAAACAGGCTCGGACTGGGATAAAAAATAGGCCCGGGCATTTAAGGCTGAGCGGCCCATTTTTATTTTTTGAGCAGCCCATGGGGGGGAACGGTGGCGGCGGGCGTTCATTCGTTATTTTTTTTTAAACTCCCAGACCGGCCCACCGGGGAATTTCCAGTATGCCAGATGGCCAGTCCGGGCCTGCTAGAAAATCTAAATCCTATGAGTACTATAGGTACTCATATGATTTAGATTTTCTAGTATATATAGATATATCTCTACATTTGCTATATCAGAATCAGCACTCTCCCTAAATTGTTGTTTTGTAAAACAAGGGTAAACCCACTGCAAAGGCATATTTTATTCAATAGTTAAAGTAGCTCAAACGCACATTTTTTGGGTGTAGTACCTTAAAGCAAAACTGCCACCCTATATAAAGTGCCCCCCCAATAATTAGGCATATGGCGATTAGATGTTTAATAGTGCTATTTTCCGACACAAGTACCAGGTTCTGAAGTAAATCCTCCTCTTTCTGAGACCAGCAGCCAGGCTTCCACGCAGACATCTTGGCTTAGAGATGTCTGCGTGCCTGCGTTGTCCATCACGGTCTCCACTAGGAGGCATTGCATGGTACCTTAAGGTACCGGAAAGGACTGATGCCACAGGAGTGCAGACAGCTCTAAAGCAAGAAGCCTGGCTGTTAGTCTCAAAAAAAAAAGGATTACTTCAGAACCTGGTATTTCTGTCGGATAATAGCACTATTAAACAGTTAATCGCCATATGCCTAATTATTGGGAGGTCACTTTATATAGGGTGCTGCTTTAATGGCCTGAAACTTTAGTGGTGCTATTGTTACAGCATTCTATAGAGGTTTATAGTCAACTGACTGAGCTGTCCATAGACTGGTGTAGCAATAGCACCACCATAACATTTCAGGCAATGGAAGTACTGCACCAAAAAAAAGATGCAAGTCTGAGCTGAAATAACCTTTGAATAAAACATCTCCTCTCAGCAGTGGGAGCACCTTTACGTTACTGAACAGGATAAACCCTGGAATATATATTTTTTCTCCATGTTAAGCATTACTTTACTGATACATGCTTCTTTGCAGGATGGGCAGAAAGTTGGAATACTCCTTATCAAGGGATTTTCAGTTCGTTCAAAAGTTAGATGTCTTCAATGAACATCTGGAAAGCGGAAATATTTTAACCCTTTGAGTGCCAGAGGGGTACGCAATGCATTGCTTTGCAATGCATTCCGTACCCCTCTGGCATTCAGAGGGTTAAACATGTTAAAAGGGACTCTTTTACCACAAAAGCAACTAGGTGACTTTCAAAGACTTATTGATAGGCTGACCATATTTCCTTGAGACAAAAACGGGAGTGGTATGGGACAGACAGACAGTGGGACTCCATCACTCCGAGTCCAATCGCAGTAAGCTGCAAGAACACGTTTGCTCCATCTCTTACTAGCGGTGTTCTCTCTCTCTCTCTCTCTGGCCAAAAAAGCCTGCCACTGAATTAAATCGGAAATTCCTCTCTTCCTCACTCGCACTAGTGGTTTTACTGTGTTTACTGTATGCATTGATTACCATAGAGTCTTATGACTCGTCATCATATCACTGTCTAAGAGACTCTATGGTAATTTACCATAGACGCAAAAGTCTTAGAGAGTTATGAGTCACTCGAGTCATAAGACTCTATGGTAATCAATGTGTACAGTATAACCACTAGTGTGACGAAAGGAAGTTCCGATTTACTTTATCTTATGAGAAAGAAACAAGCCACGTTCAGCTTTTTTACAAAAAAATTAAAAACTATATATATAATTGATATTTATATTAAAATGAAGGGACAGTCTGGAAATATGAAAAAATCGGAACTGTCCCTTTTAAAACGGTACATATGGTCAGCCTAGTTATTGACTGAGCTAATTACAGGCATGCCACGCAGGGACTGTATGACTTGGCTCTCCTAGGGCTAGATTCTATTATAGGTGCTAATTTTATCTCTGCTTTCATCTCCAGTTTTCTCCATAGACTTCAATAGGAAAATGTTTGACAAAAAAAGGGTGTTAACATTTAGCACCTGCAATAGAATCTGGTCCCTACTCTTTCAGAATCACCAAAGTTGTTTTTAAAGGAGCAGTAAACCTTTTAATGAAAACCTATATGTTATAGAGATTTTCATGCCGTCAGTTGTTTTATTCAAGTTATAACAGTTCAAATAATCAGAAAGTGAATTTACTGTGTTTACTTCCTGATAGTTCTGACAGGAAGTGGCTCAGCAGTTTCTATCATATTCTATGGGGAACTGTAAGTCACGGACTCTCCTTTCTATTTAGAATGTAACAGGATAATTAATTGGAATTTGATCACTAGAGGGCACTGATAATGTGAAAAAGCATGCATTTTAAACTGTAATAACTCTGGAAATATGAATCTCTCAGCAGTTGGAGTACCCTTATTTTACTCAACAGGAGACACCCTACAATACATATGTTTTCAGAAAAAAAATGTACCGCTGCTTTAAGTGAAAAGGTCAATTTAAGAACTAGAGACCATATTCAATAAGTTAAAGAGATGTAGTTCTGGAGCAAACCAAGAGAGAAGAAATAAAATGTCCTCATTTCACGCTGATTTTCATTTGGCTTTTAACCCAGTCAGTGCCAGATGGGTGTCCAACGTATTGCTTCACAATGCATTGGACATTTACTCTGACACAAAGTGTTAAACCCTCGAGTGTTAGGTTGATTTTCCCCACCCCCACTTTAGGGGCCAAATTCAGAAAGAAATATTGGAGCAATCTTGGGTAAACCAACTGCTATATAGGGGAAATATAAAAATGCCCCAGATTCCCAATGATTTTACCATTTCAGTTTTCACATTTTAAAAATATAAACAAGTGGTTCTCAGACTCCTGTGTAATAGAGACCACAAGATTAGGGTTAAGCAACAATATTTACTCCAAGAGATGCATATGCGGCCCTTAAAGGGATAGTATTACTTCAAAATTACTATCCCTCATATTGTAGCCCTTAATAAACTGAGTTAAATGACACCAGTGGCATCTCTCAAACCTTTATGGTTTAAGAGATAGCTGCTTTCAAAGTTTCCTCTCCCCTGCTGTCAGTGTTCTGCTGCCAGCAGGAGAATCCGGTCTCTGAATCAAGAGGAGGCTCTTCAGCAGAGCCAATATCTCATTATGGAAGGAAAAATGATTAATTGAAACAGTCTTCTACGTGTGCTTGGTAACCAAGCACACGTAGAAGACTGTTTCAATGAATCATTTTTCCTTCCATAACAAGATATCGGCTCTGTTTAAGAGCCTCTGCCTGTCCCGGGACCGGATTCCCCTGCTGGCAGCAGAACGCTGACAGCAGGGGAGAGGAAACTTTGAAAGCGGTTATCTCTTAAACCATAAAGGTTTGAGAGATGCCACTGGTGTCATTTAACTCAGTTTATTAAGGGCTACAATATGAGGGATAGTAATTTTGAAGTAATACTATCCCTTTAAGTCTGCCAGACACACATTACGACTTAAAAAAGGAGATTAACTATCCGCATGCTAGAAAGGTCTACAATACATTAGAGGGGAACTATCACCCCAACTAAAGTCCACCACAACTATTTATACATCTAGCGATAAGCTTAACAAACTGTTATGCAGAATAAGACCTCGTTAGTGAGAAATCCTTCCTCAGCTGACACTGACGGGCAGGCAACAGTTCTCTAGAGGCATCTGAGCTCTTTCAACGTCAGTCCCTTCTGGTACCTTAAAGCACCATGCAGCTCCTCCTAGAGGAGACCAGGACTGACAGCGCAGGCGCGCAGACGTCTGTAAGCAAAGATGTCTGCACTGTTTCCTGCCCGTTAGTGTCGGCTTAGAGTTTGCTAACGCGGTCTTTATTCTACATAACAGTTTGATTGTTAAGCTTGATGCCTAATCAGGTGGGGTAGACTTTAGTTGGGGTGACAGTTCCCCTTTAAACACCTTAGGGGCAGTGGCATTAACTATAGGGGTCACAACCGCGACCGGGCCCGTCACTCCAGGGGCCCGGCTGCCCCCTGCAACCCCCTCCTCCTGGCGCCGCAAGCTCCCTCCGGCGCTCTAGTAATGCAGAGCGCTGGGAGATGACATCATCTCCCAGCACTCTGCATTACATAAGCAGACAGCGTGGGAGCACGTCACACCAGCCCACCTCTCCTGCCACTCCACTGGACCACCAGGGATTGGGAGGTAGGAAATGGAGGCATTGTGGAGGGTCCGGGGGCCAATGTGTTTGGGGGGCCCATGGCACTTCTTGCACCAGGGCCCGGACCGCTCTAGTTATGCCTCTGCTTAGGGGTAAAAAGAGATCATTAGGAGGGCAAAGAGAAATACATTCGGATGCAAAAGAAAAAGTATGCCTGCCTTTTTGGGGTGAAAAAAAGGGTGTGAGTGATAAGGTAGAGCAGGTTAGGTTTGTCAAGGTTTGGTCCTCAGGGGCCACAACAGTAAAGATGAAAAAAGAAGCATTTAGGATAGGCTGACCAGACCTCACCTTTAACCGGGGACGCATAGGAGAAATGCATGCTGCAGGACTGCATTGATTTCAGTGAAGTACTGCAAAATGGCTATTTCCTATGTGTCCCTGGTTAAAGGTGAGATCTGGGAAGCCTAATTTAGGAAATATAAGCAGAAGGAGGAAGATAGGTATCGGTACAAGACTAGGCTGAAGGAGACTAAATTAATTATTACATGAGCCAAAGCACACACAGAAGAAAAATTTAAAGTTATGTAAATGAGGATAAAGGTCTAAATGACTGTCTCAATGACTATTTCTGTTCAGTTTTTACAGAGGAAGGTGAAGGGAAGAGACCTCTGTTAGAAAAAAAGAAATAACAAGACATGGGAAGAAGTTCTACTTCAACTGTCTAAGATAAAAAAAAACAGATAAATCGATTGACCAGATGGGATACACCCAAAGTTAGTAAAACAGTGTTTCTCAACTCCTGTCCTCAGGTCCCACTAACAGGCTAGGATTTGATGATTTCCTTGTTAGAGCACAGGTGAGTTAATCAATGTGAATGAGCCTCTGATCACCACACCTTTGCTCTAGCAGAGAAATCCCTAAGTCCTGGCCTGTTAGTGGGTCCTGAGGACAGGAGTTGAGAAACACTGTAATAAAAGAACTTAAGAGTGTTCTGGCAAAACCTTTTACAGAATTATTAAATTGGTCACTATCGACAGGAGGAGTTCCAGAAAATTGGATTTAGCAAAAAAGGGTAGCAGGGAAGAGTGTGGCAACTACAGACCAGCAAGTCTTCCATCACCATGTTAAAGAAAAGAATTGTCAAATATCTGAATTTAAATGGATCTCAAGATCCGAAACAGCACAGGTTTACAGCAGGGACATCTTGTCAAATTAACCTCATAGATTCTTTTCACTGGGTAACTAAAATAATAGACCAGGGAGGAGCAGTAGATATAGCTTTTCTACATTTCAGTAAAGAATTTGACACTCTCTCCCTCATAGAAGACTCATTAATAAATTGCAGTGTTTCAGTGTAAAAAAAAATTGTTGAATGGATAAGACAATGGCTGAGTGACAGGAGAAAGAAGATTGCCTTCAATGGAGAATATTCAGATGAAGGTCCTGTTACTAGTGGGGTACCTCAGGGATCTGTACTGGGGCCATTCTTTTTAATATTTTTTTAGTGATATTGCAAAAGGTCTTCAAGGAAAGGTATGCCTTTTTGCAGATGATACAAAGATCTGCAACAGGGTAGACATTCTTGGCGGAATAAGCCAAATGACAAATGATTTAGGCAAATTAGAAGAATGGACAAGTGTGTGGCAGCTGCAGTTTAATGTTGATAAATGTAAAATAATGCACTTGGGATGTAAAAATCCAAAGGCAGAATATAGTATTAAGGGTACTGTGATGCTAGAGACAACAGAGGAAAAGTAATTATTTCTGATGACTTAAAGGTAAGCATACAATGTAACAAAGTGGCAGGGTGCATTAGTAGTAGAAAAAGGGAAGTGGTCATGCCACTCTACAGATCTCTAGTTAGACCTCACCTAGAGTATTGTGTACAGTACTGGAGACCCCATCTTCAGAAGGATATAGATATTCTAGAGAGAGATCAGAGAAGGGCTACTAAAATGGTTAATGGTTTACAGGAAAGACCAAAGGATCTGAACATGTATAGCTTGGAGGAGAAAAGAGAGAGAGGGGATATGATAGAAACATTCAAATACATGAAGGGATTCAACAAAGTGCAGGAGGGAAGTACATTTCAAAGGAGTAAAAATGTTAAGACAAGAGGCCATAATATAAAAGTAGAGGGACAGAGGTTTAGATGTAATGAAAGAAAGTTTGACTTCACTGAAAGGGTAGTAGATAAGTGCAAAAGCCTATCAGCAGAAGTGGTAGATGTTAATACAATGACAAAATGTAAGCAGGCATGGGATAGGCATATGGCTGTCCTGAACATGACAAAGCCAAGGACCAAATAAGCTACAGGAGGAAAATGGGCAGAATAGATGGGCCGTATGGTTCTTATCTGCCATCAAATTCTCTGTTTTTATTTAAACACTTATATGCCAGAGGGGCATACCTGGAAACTTTCTTCTTCAGTCCCCGGAGAGGACTCATGAGGTTTGCATGGGGGGGGGGGGGTAGATATAAATGACGAGATTCTCTGTACAAAGGGGCAGGGGCTTAAACACAGATTGGGTGGGATTTAGTGGACGGGAAGTAGGTGGGAAATGGGCAGAACAGGGTGGGAATGAGGAGACGTGAGATGAATAGGGTGGGGAGGAGGAGAAGTGAGATGAATAGGGTGGGAAGGAGGAGAAGTTGGGGGAACATGGTGGGATGGAGGAGAAGCGGCAGACCTGTTATTTAGCTGCAAAACCCAGAATATCTGGGGCAAATCTGGAGAGTTTCCAACTATGCAGAGGGGTTTCAACACATTTCACATCAATGTGTTGGTCACCTCCTGCCAGTGTTAGGGTTAAGACAGGAGTAATCAATTGTTGGATCCATTAGCTAGTTGAGGATGAGGAGTGGTCCCCAAAAGCTAAAGATCCAGCAACTGACTACTCATGGGTTAAGGTGGATCTGTCAAAATGAATGAGTCACTGATAGAAACAGCAGTGCTTAATCAGAGATACTCTTAACCCCTCTGTGTGCCAGAGAGGTATCCAACACATTGCACTGCAATGCCTTTGATATCTCTATGGCACTCAAAGAGGAACTGTCACCTTTCCAAGTGCCTACCTCAGTCGAAGCATACTTCTTGACAGTATGCACATGATTATTCCTAACCACTAATGTATTCCACCTCTCTGGTGAAAGCGGATCTATTCTGCCAGCCTCACAAGGAAAAGGGAGGAGAAGCAAGGAAATTTCAGGACAGATGATTAATCAATCATACAAACTGTGCCACATACGCCAAAGAGCTCAGCTCTGCTAAGGTTAAAGGTTCTCTAACTACTAAACCAAAAATCTATAAAAACCATTACAGTGATTGAAAAACATAAAGCACATGGTATATGTTTAAATAAACACATGTACATGTAATGTGACTAAGAAATGGTAGCTTACAAATTCAGTTTAAATGAGAAGTTTTTGCAGAGTTTTTATAGTTCAAACTGTTGGGTTTTTTTTACATTAACAGTGCCATCTTCTAACCCAATTTCATTCTATTGCATTCTACAGGAGAGGTGAGTCTCTGACAAACATTTCTCCATAGACTGTGACAGTTAACTGTTGAGTTACTTCCTGTCGGATTGAAAATTCAGGAAGTAAGCTCTCAGGATCTCTTGTTCCAGAGAATTTGTTTTACTCAGCAAGAAAAGCCCAAAGAACAGACTGGGGGCTACATAAGGAGCCTCTAAAGGATGTTTTTTGCCCCAGGGCTGCATGTTGCCCACACTGCTTACATTTTAAATGATCTATGTGCAGAATTCTAATACTATAACCATACCTGGAAACTTGTGTTTCTGGAGTCCCCAGGACATAAATTAGACAATTGGCTGCCTAATAAAGTGAGCAGAACAATGTGGGGAAGGAAGGAGGAAGAATAGGGTGGGAATTGGGAGGAACAGGATGGGAAGGAGGAAATGTAGGTGGGAAGTTGGAGGAACAGGCTGGGAAGGAGAAGAAGTGGGTGGGAAGTTGTAGGAACAGACTGGAAAGTAGGAGAAGTGGATGGGAAGTGAGAGGAACAGCCTGGGAAGGAGGAGAAGTGTGAGGAACTCAGTCGGAAGGAGGAGAAGTGGATGGGAAGTGGGAGGAACAGCCTCTGAAGGAGGAGAAGTCGGTGGGAAGTTGGAGGAACAGGTTGGGAAGGAGGAGAAGTGGGAGGAACATGGTCGGAAGGAGGAGAAGTGGGTGGGAAGAACAGGCTCTGAAGGAGGAGAAGTGGGTGGGAAGTTGGAGGAACAGGGTGGGAAGGAGAAGAAGTGGGAGGAACACGGTCAGAAGAAGGAGAAGTGGGTGGGAAGAACAGGCTCTGAAGGAAGAGAAGTGGGTGGAAAGTTGGAGGAACAGGGTGGAAAGGAGAAGAAGTGGGAGGAACACGGTCAGAAGAAGGAGAAGTGGGTGGGAAGAACAGGCTCTGAAGGAGGAGAAGTGGGAGGGAAGTTGGAGAAACAGGGTGGGAAGGAGGAGAAGTGGGCAGGATGTGGGAAGAACAGGCTCTGAAGTAGGAGAAGTGGGTGGGAAGAACAGGCTCTGAAGGAGGAGAAGTGGGTGGGAAGAACAGGCTCTGAAGTAGGAGAAGTGGGTGGGAAGAACAGGCTCTGAAGTAGGAGAAGTGGGTGGGAAGAACAGGCTCTGAAGGAGGAGAAGTGGGTGGGAAGAACAGGCTCTGAAGTAGGAGAAGTGGGTGGGAAGAACAGGCTCTGAAGGAGGAGAAGTGGGTAGGAAGAACAGGCTCTGAAGGAGGAGAAGTGGGTGGGAAGAACAGGCTCTGAATGAGGAGAAGTGGGTAGGAAGAACAGGCTCTGAAGGAGGAGAAGTGGGTAGGAAGAACAGGCTCTGAAGGAGGAGAAGTGGGTGGGAAGAACAGACTCTGAAGGAGGAGAAGTGGGTAGGAAGAACAGGCTCTGAAGGAGGAGAAGTGGGTGGGAAGAACAGGCTCTGAAGGAGGAGAAGTGGGTAGGAAGAACAGGCTCTGAAGGAGGAGAAGTGGGTGGGAAGTTGGAGGAACAGGCTGGGAAGGAGGAGAAGTGGGTGGGAAGTTGGAGGAACAGGGTGGGAAGGATGAGTGGGCAGAGTTTCAGAGGAAACGTATCACTACCGGAGAATCAGTGTCTGTCCCCAGAGAACTGGAAACGCACTACAAAAACCAGAGTCTCTGGGGCAGATTTGGAGAGTTCCCAGCTATGACTATAAACCCTTTTGGATAAGAAAGAAATAATTACAATTATTTGGGACAAACAAAAATTCCCTTTGATTTAAATGGGATTTTTTTAACCCCTTAAATGCTAGAGAGGTCTCTAATGCATATTGTTTCATGGGGTTAACCCTTTGAGTGCCGGAGTGGTACGCAACGCATTGGAGTACCTCTCTGGCACTCAAAGGGTTAAAGGTACAATTTATATCAATTGGAATTTGCAGACATTTCTTTTCTCCTCCATGGCACAGTTGGCTTTTTCCAGCATTGCATCTATTTGGCTCGATACATATGGCCCATAGTCTCCAGCACCTGGGGGGAGATGCAATAAGGGGTGATAAAGAGGTGATAAAGTGGAGATGACTTCTCCAGTGATATCACTTCTCCAGTTCCTATGTTATTCTGTGGAGCCTATGCACTAAGATTTCTTTGATTTTGGAGAGCTTAGTGCATAGGCTCCATAGAATAACATAGGAATTGGAGAAGTGATAAACTGGAGAAGTTATCTCCTCTTTATCACCATTTAATGAATCTCCCCTTATGTCTCCAGTGATATCACTTCTCCAGTTCCTATGTTGTTTTGTGGATCCTATGCACTGCAAGTTGGAGAAATCTTAGTGAATAGGCTCCACAGAATAACATAGGAACTGGAGAAGTGACACCACTGGACACATTGGGGGAGATGCACTAAGGTGTGATAAAGTGGAGATAAAGTGGAGATGACTTCTTTGTTGAGATCACTTCTCCAATTCCTATGTTATTCTATGGAGCCTATGCACTAAGATTTCTACCACCTGGGAGATCTTAGTGCATAGGTGCTACAGAATAACATAGGAACTGGAGAAGTGATATCACTGGAGAAGTCATCTCTGCTTTATCACCTCTTTATCACACCTTAGTGCTTAACACCCTAGGAGGTCCTGCAATTGATGGTGCAATTGGTTTGTCCCCAGAATTGCTCTATGTTCCTGTGCATGATCAGCAGGGCTGGATTTCGCATTCCACAGACAGGCGTGCCTAAATGTCAGGGGTGTGTCAGCTGTGTTGGCCACACCCACTGTGATGAGTTGTGGGAATGACAACAACAGTGTCAGTGGAGTTTTAACCCCTTAATGACCCATGACATGACAGGACTGTCATGGGTAAACTTCCCTTAAGGACCCATGACGGTCCTGGCATGTCGTGGGTTAAATGATAGCAGCGAGCCTACGTGCACGCTGCTATCATTCTTTTTAGGCTGAAACTGAGCACTTCAGTCCTTCTCTAGACTGCCGGTTCACGTGATCGCTCCAGAAGCAGTCTCCATAAAACTTTAACCCATTGCACCCAAATAATGCCAGGAGAAAAAATAAAAATGGAGTTTGTTTTAACTTTTTTTTACGGTTTTATTTGATTTTTTATAAAGTAAATTGTGGCTTATCCATGTAAATGTTGTATCAAAAGAAAGCCCTACTTGTGCGTAAAAAAATAGTATATAATTTATGTGGATGGAATAAAAGACTTAGAGGGAAAACACTGTTGGACAAAGACATAGTCAAAAAGGTCAGAATTGCTCCGGTCCTTAAATTGTTAGTAATGTCTAAAAAAAGTGTTTTGCATTTAGAAGAGCTTAAAAAGCTGATCTAAATGCAAAGAACCGTATCTCTCAAACCGCTATGGTTTAAGAGATACGGGCGTTTAAAGTTTGATTTCTCCTACTGACAGCTGTAAAGCTGTCAGTAGGAGATCCGTGTCGGTCGACACAGTGGCGCTTGAGAAGTGCCGAGTTCTCTTTACTTACATGGAATCCCTTCATTGGAATGGTCTAAAACGTGTGCCTGAACAGTAGGGCACATGTTTTAGACCATTCCAATGAAGGGATTCCGTGTAAGTAACGAGATCTCGGCACTTCTCAAGCGTCTCAGTGTCGACCGACACGGATCTCCTGCTGACAGCTTTACAGCTGTCAGTAGGAAACAGCGAACTTTAAACTACCGTATCTCTTAAACCATAGAGGTTTGAGAGATACGTTTTTTTGCATTTAGAGCAGCTTTTTAAGCTCTTCTAAATGCAAAAACAATTTTTTTTAGACATTACTAACACTTTAAATGAAATCCACCTCAGATTTTCCCGGTCCTTAAGAGGGTGAAGAACCAATGATTTTTAGGTTAATTTCAGCAGAGTGGGATATTAGTGTCTCTCTCTCTCAGGCAGGGAGATGCAGATAAGACAGAGAACAGTGTGGAATGTCGGTATCTGGTGGGCAGTGAGCAATGAGCTGGAGACGTCTAGGATTCAAAAGGTTACAATTCCCATTTAAATCAAATGGAATATTTGTTCCTATGATGCTGTTGGTTTGCCACTAAATTGGTCCTCATCATTTGTCCACAAAGTCCACTAAGATCTCCTTTCCTGCCTGGACAGCTAACACAAGAACAGATTATGGCTTAACTCTTTGAGTGCCAGAGAGGTACGCAACTCTGGCTCTCAAGCGGTTAAACAGATGTTACACAATGCTGCTCTGTATGGATGTTTCTGACATCATGTGATCCCTTTTCCTGCAGTTCTATTGGTTAAAACTTTCGACTAGACTCTTGTAAAACACTAGGTTTACAAAAAGAGACACTGCTTACAAAACTGTGAATATTCAGAGGAATACTGAGTTTGCATATAAGTCTCAAATATACTTGAATGCTAACTGGTCCTTTAACTCAGTGGTTCTCAGTGCTGCCCAAGTTCAGTTCTCAAGGGCCGCCAACAGGCCAGGAAGTTAGGATTTCCCTGATTAACCTCTTAAGGACCTGCACGCACACGTGCAGCTGGCACGTGAGGACCACGGGGCAGCGAGGGACAACTTCAGCGAGTAAGTATAAGGAAAACCCTAACCCCCTTGAAGAAAGAGGGCAGGATTTTCCTTTCCTTACTGAAGATTGTCCCTCACTGTATCCGTCCTAATCAGACAGAGATGCAGAGTGATGTACCAGAAGGGGTGCTAGGGGGATCTTTCTACATTTAATATCTTTTTAACTACAGAAAAGTAAGTTGCTAAAATCAGCATAATATGTTGCATTTACTACAAAGAAGGCTTGGCTATCCACTTTTTGCCAACATTACTATCCCTTTAAGCTATTGTTGTATTTCTGTTGGTGTGTGGAAGTTAAAGGGATAGTATTGCTTGAAAATAATTTTATTTTATATTGTAGCCCTTAAAAAAACATTAAAAATGATATGTCTCATCTCCCAAACCTTTTTGGTTTGGGAGATATTAGCAAGTAAAGTTCCCCTGGAGTGAATTCACTGCTCAAGCCTTCAGATTTGGAATCCGGTCCGCAGACCAGCCACGGCATTCTGCAGTTCCTAGTTCACAATCTTTAAAAAGAATTTCTTCATTGGAATGGTCTACAAAGTGTGCTTGCAAGCCAGGCACACTTTGTAGACAGTTCCAATGAAGTAGTTCTTTTTTAAAGATCGTGATCTCGGCACTGCTAAAAAGCTGCCGGCTGATCTATGGACCGGATTCCAAATCTGTCCACTAGATGGCAGACTTGGCTAAAACAGCCAGGAAAAGGGAACTTTACTTTTATTATTATTAATTTTACTTGCTAATATCTCCCAAACCATAAAGGTTTGAGAGATAAGACTCATATAATTTTTAATGTTTTTTTTAAGGGCTACAATATAAAATAACATTATTTTCAAGCAATACTATCCCTTTAACGTGGCTGTATTCTGCATGCACAAAGCTCCAATAGTTGGCTTTGCTGTTAGAGTTCGCCGTCCCAAATTTTCGAGTTTGAGACGGTGAGGTTGGGATCTTCCCATAACTTTCTATGGACCCACAAAAGACAGTTTCCAGTCTCTACTGGAAATCAGAGACAACAACTGTTCTCCCTTAACCCTGTGAGTGCCAAAGGGATGTGCAATGAATTGTACAATCCCGTGGCGCTCAAAAGTGTAACAACCAATCCCCTGCCCCTCTTCATTTCTTACTGAACAGTTACATATGGAGCAATTATGAGGAAAACCAACGGCTTCACAGGGAATTAATAAATATTTCCATTGATTAAATGGGGATTTTAACTTCAGTGATTTGTAATGTAGAACAGTGACTGCATCATTTTTATACAAAGGTTTGTCTCAATGCAACTAATGTATAAAAATGATGCAGTCACAGTTATACATTACAAAGCACTGAAGTTAAAAGCCCCATTTAATCAATGGAAATATTTATTATTTCCCTGTGATGTACAATTTATGTCTCAATCTGTTCCTTCTTAAAGGGATAGTAATAATTAAAATGTAAAAATAAATATGTTGTAGGGTTTATCCCCCTGAGTGAAACAAGGGTACTCCCACTGTTGAAACGTGTTTCATTCAAAAGTTATTAATTTTCAAAGTTTAATTTTTTAGGTGCAATATCACAGTGGCCTGAAATTGTACAGTGGCGCTGTTGCTACACCATCCTATGGACAGCTGTGGTCTCCATAGGATGGTGTAGCAACAGCGCCACTGGACAATTTCAGGCCACTGTGATATTGCACCTAAAAAATTCATCTTTGAAAATTAATAACTTTTGAATAAAACACCTTTCAGCAGTGGGAGTACCCTTGTTTCACTCAGGGGGATAAACCCTACAACATATTTTTTTACTATTTTTATTACTATCCCTTTAAGGTGTCCAAATTATTACCAACTTTGTTGCAGGTGACGCACATTGATAAAAATGCAGTTACACATAGCACAATTTAGATTTGCTCCATTTTCTACTAACTTTGTCCTACTGCCACTTTTTATATCTCCATTGTATCTATTCTGTCTATCTCTCTCTGTATTGGAAGAATGATAGGATGAAACTGGATGAAGTTCATGCTTTGATATAAAATGTATTATTATTTTTCTACAGAGAAAGCTAGAAGTTATATTTTCTCTGTATAGCACATGGGCATCCAACATGCGCCCTACGAGCCAAATACGGCCTGCCTAACCCCCTGGGTGTGGCCCTCCTGAGATTTTTTAATTAAAACACCTTTTACCTAATTAGCTAGCACACATGAACTAGTAGAGAATAACCACCAGCACGTAGCTACCATTGTGTGACTGACATCCAGCAGTTCTTGAGAATGCTTCAATCTGCTAACCCTTTGCATACCAGAGGGGTATGCAACACATTGCAAAGCAATACGTTGCATACCCCTCTGGCACTCAAAGACTTAAATACCAGCATTGTCATTTACATTATCAAAATTGGTAAATGGCTAGCACTGAGTCTATAACTGCACACCTTTGTACAAATTAACTAGCTCAGGGCTGTACAAATTCACCACCAACAGACCAGGATTTAAAGATTTCCCCATAGATTACGCTGACCAGACCTCACCTTTAACCGATGACGCATAGGAGAAATGCATACTGCAGGATTGCTTTGATTTCAGTGAAGTACTGAAATATGCCTATTTTCTATGTGTCCCCGGTTAAAGGTGAGATCTGGTCAGTCTACCATAGATCCCAACATTTCAAATGGCCAAAGAGGGATACTTGTGATTTAGGTGGTAGAGCTGGGGATATAGCTGGTGGGTGGGACATTGCTGAGAATTTTTAGGTTATTTTGTGACCTCCTGACACCTCTTTGCGTAACTGAATAAATTATTTAGAACAAGACCGAAGTGTTTTAGTTACACAGACTATTTATAAACATATATACTGAAGGTTACACAAACATTAATGTGAGTTTTATTACTGTGGAGCAACGTGGTACACTTACATACACTACACAGCCTAATCTACTAGAGGGACACCAGGGTTGGAAAGAGGGACAGAAGGATTTGGGTCTTAAAGAGGGACACTTGGGAGTTATGATTTCTCTGATTAAGCACAGATGGACCAATCAAAATGAATGAGCCACTGATTAACTCACCTGTGCTTAATCAGGGAAATCCTTACATCCTGGCCTGTTGGTGCCCCTTGGGGACTGAACTTGGACTGCCCTGAACTCGCTATAACAGGCCATCATTATCAATAAAAACAAAAATGAATGCAGCCCTCACACATATGTATTTCTTATCATGTGAAAACACTTGGACGTCCCTGGTTTAGCACATTGTTGGGCAATCTGAGGCCCTTCACTGTTTAGGACAAAAATATCCATCATCCCCAGCAAATCAACAGCCTCAGGTTGCCAATCACTGATTTTACAGCTATGCTGTGTGTACAGCCTGCCAGACCCAAGTGCCACATTAAATTGATCTGTGGGCCTTATGTTGCCCATCCCTGCATAGGTTCTCCAAGCTGTCCTCACCCTCCTCTTCACTGAAAAGTGCAGGTTTTCAAGATATTTTTACATCAGAGCTTGTTACTTGTTGGACCTTCAGCTGTTGGGGACTACACCTCCTATCATTCCCAACCAGTGATTGGGGATGATCGGAGTTGTAGTATCCAACAGCTACAGGTCCAGCAATTGATTATTCATGCCTTGCATGAACAGAGGTGAATCAGCCTGTTGCTCATTCATTCTGAAGGATCTCCTGTATTAATGACATGCTCTTGTGTTCACTTGAGGAGATCCTGGAGGAAGCACTGTGAACAGGTTTGTTCACCTCTGTACTAGTTGATAGAAGAGCCTGAGCCTACAAGACTGGTATTGATCTACTGTCAGACCTTTTACCAACGACAGATAATCTGGGGGAGAAGGGGGCCAGGTATTTGTCTACTAGGTACGAAGTCAGGACATATTAACAAACTACGCTGTATGTACAGGGCTGGATTTACAGCATAGGTGCCCCTAGGCAAGGCACTCTAGGAGCACTTAGCTCCACCCATGACCACATCCTTACCATTCATAAAACCCTGCCCCTTGGACTATAACAAGCACGGACAAGAAAGCTTTAACACCTTGACTGCTAGAGAGATTTCCAGCACATTGCTCTGTTTTACATTTGGTGCTATTGTATGGCCTTGATTTAGTCCATGTTTGTCTGGTCACCCAGGTGACTTGAGCACATAACCATGTAGAGGGTGGGATTAAAGTGGACCTGTCCCCTTGATTCAAGTTGGAATATTTGAAAACGCAATTTAAGCAAAAGTCCAGCTGACGTATAGTTTAGGAGATATTCATACTTTTATGTCTGGGAAAAAGGGAAAGTCTCCTGGTGCGGCAAATCATTAGCATATGGAAAGTTACTGAAAAGTTTAAATTTGCATATGAAACATCACAAGTGCTGTAATTAGCATACAATACCAAGTATGACAAATAGGCAGCTGTTAATGAAGTTTTCAAATATGCAAACATGAATCAAGGTGACAGATCCACTGTAACTTCCCAGGCATCTCTAGGCAAACACCCCTAGCTTCACCAAAGTCACACCCCCATTGACATGGCCTCACAACCAGCTCCATCCATTGGCACACAAAATACTTTTAAATCATAACATACAACAAAAAATGGACATTAACACCTTAAGGACTAATGATGTGCCAGGACCATCATGACAATCTGGCACTCAAGGACCAGTGATGGTCCTGGCACATTATAGAAATCCGGGAACCCCGCTTGGCTGCCCGCCGCTCTGACCAAACCCAGAAATTAGAACAGTGCTGTAGGCAGTACCTGACCAAACCCAGAAATTAGAACAATGGTGTAGGCAGCACCTGCAAATTTAAGCATGACCGCACCAAAAGAAAACACTCACTCTTGAATTGAATAAAATCATCTATTCGTACCTTTATTGTTGTTTTGATAAAACCACGGTGAAGTAAATGATGGGCTGTATGGCAGAGCTATACACTGGTGTATCCAGCAGAGAAGTGCCCCAATGTTCTGATCAACGCGTTTCGCGTGTAAAACGCTTAATCCTGATCTTTGAGATTTCTGAGATCAGGATTAAGCGTTTTACACGCAAAACGCTTTGATAAGAACGTTGGGGCACCTCTCTGCTGGATACACCAGTGTATAGCTCTGCCACACAGCCCATCATTTACTTCACTGTGGTTTTATTAAAACAACAAATAAAGGTTCGAATAGATGATTTTATTCAATTCAAGAGTGAGTGTTTTCTTTTGGTGCGGTCATGCTTAAATTTGGATATGCGTGTAAGGGTAAAGAGAGCCCTTGACCGGCACATTGTGAGTACACTCTCATGGTCACGATTGTGAAGTACTGCAGTATTTTATTTGGATATTTGGTTTATTTTTTGAAGTTCCGTTGAAACATTGGAGCCGCTAATTATATGAAATGTAGGCAGCACCTGACCAAACCCAGAAATTAGAACAGTGCTGTAGGCAGTACCTGAACAATCCCAGAAATTAGAACAGTGCTGTAGGCAGTACCTGACCAATCCCAGAAATTAGAACAGTGCTGTAGGCAGTACCTGACCAATCCCAGAAATTAGAACAATGGTGTAGGCAGTACCTGACCAAACCCAGAAATTAGAACAATGGTGTAGACAGTCTCTGACCAAATCCAGAAATTAGAACAATGGTGTGGCCTCTCAGTTTGGATGCCCCTATGCAGCTGACTTACTATTCTCCCTAATGAGAAATAAGACTCTGCCTCCACACAACACGATGTAACAGCACTGAAACACAACCACTTGGTGTCTGTCACTAGTTGGTTGTTATGTAGAGCTGTAAACCATTCATCATAGTTAACATTAACATCACACTATAATTACATGGGCCAGACACCATGCCCCATGAAATCTGTGATTAATTGGTGTAGTGCAGTGAGATTTCTAGCAGTGTGTGCAGGGGAAAAGACAGACAAGCAGGGCCGGATTTCCCATTATACAGAGCAAACAAATGCTTACAGCATCACAATTTCAGAGAATCTCAGAGGTGCTGACCACACCCACATTCTGAGATGTGGGAGTGGCAAGGGAAATTCCAATTATTCAGCTGTAGATATCACCTTCTGATTTATGGTGGGTGGATTATGTATTAGTTTATACACTTATTTGACCAGTTTATCAGTTATCTTAACTACACCTGGGAACTTTTTCTTCTGGGCTCCCCAGAGGGGGAGTCCTGTGGTGCCCCGGGGAAGATAAATGACGCTATTTGCGTCAAAAGGGGTGGGGCAATAATCACAAGTGGGGGTTGGGCTTAATAAATCAGTAAAATATAGACAGAATATTCTGGGGAAGAAGGAGAAGTAGGAGGAACAGACAGGGAGATATCCAGAAAATCAGTCTCTACCCCGGAGACCCGGTAATGCAGAGTCAGAACTGGAGTCTCCGGGGCAAATCCGGAGAGTTCCCAACTATGAGCCTAACCCTTTACTGGCCAAGATGTTCCACTAACAAATGTAAATAATGGAGGACAGTGGAACAAGACTGGACTAATTAAAAAGTAAACAAATACAATTAACTGATAACTGTTACCCGATATAATAATTTAGGCTAATAAATTCCCCGCACCTACATGGAAGGGTGCAGAGGTTGCGTTGTGCCAGGGCCCGGCATCCAAGTGGTCCAATCCCTTCTAGTTACACTCATGGGAGAATATTTTTGTGTTAAGGGGCATTGGGATTTAAAGGGATAGTAGTGTTTCATAATAAAAGCAGCTCTAATTACTCATCATAGTATTTGGACTTTAGAGAGTATTATTTCAATTCTGTCAGAGTTGTAGTTCAAGAGTAATTCAATGACAAAGTGCCCCCCTCCCGCCCCTTTTACTGATGTAACACTGTTCAGCCAGATCAGAAGGGAGTGTCCCGGTAGATTGCAGAGAGGGACAATCTTCAATTAAGATAAGGGAAAAACCTGAAAAACTTGTCAAGGGGGGCAGGGCTTTCATTGTTCTCATAGGAAGAAGATAGTCCCCTTCTGTTATCTGTCTGGTCTATGGACTGCATTCCACATCTGAGGGGAGATGGCTTACACTAGGTAAAAGGGGCGGGAGGGGAAACTTTGCTTGTGAATATCTCTCAAACCATAAAGGTTTGAGAGATAAGACTTATATCATTCTTCATGTTTTTTTAATGCCTACAAAATAAAATAAAGTTAAAACAAAGTATTACTATCCCTTTAAGGGCTCCCTGCGAGGCTGCACACCATTCTGGGAGCCCTGATTCGGATAGGAAAAATATAAAAAATGCACCATGGTCCTTAAGTGCAGGCCGCGAACGTGCACAGACAGTCCTTTAGGGGTTGGATTCTCGCCATTATGTCCCTGCTCGTTCTATTCCAGAGATGCTCCAGTAAGGCTCAAGGAATCCTTATTACAACTTAGAGACATCACTGCTTGAATGCAGACAAGGCAAGCAGGACTTCTCCCTCTCTCCATACATCCCAAGAGCCCCACTGTGAGACCAAAATCCCTCTGTCCCTCTTTCCCATCCAGGTTTCCCTCTATTTAGGAGATCAGACTGTGTGGTGTGTATATACTTTTCTCACGTTGGTCCACAGCAATAAACATACTAATGTTTACGCAAGCATTAATGTAAATGTGTTTATAAGTTAGTCAGAGTAAATAAAATAATTTGTCCTTGTTCTAAATCATTTATTCAGTTACATAAAGACCGGCCAATAGTTAAGGAAATAACATAAAAGGAAAGTGTAACGGTTTGTTCAACACTCAGACACAGTGGTTTAGGATAAAACACAGTTTTATTGAAATCATAAATAATAGGATAACCTTCACAGGCCCTGTAGTACTTCAGCAGAATAATACAGACACAAGACAGGTTATTTGTGCAATTTCCTACACAGCTCCAGTATAACTAGAAAGTTCAGAGTGGTTTTATACTGACACAGGTCAGGCAGGAAAAGGGTGAATACCCAGAGCGTCAGTTCAGCATGGGTTAAAGTTCTCCAATAGGTGTAATCAGTCTCTGTGCAGAGAAGTCTGTGGAGAGTTCTCTCTGTAACACCCAGTATGTTAGAATAGTGCACGTAGGAGGCTGCAGTGCAATAATGGAGACCAGAGCAGTAACTGAGACTAAGACACACTGCTGAGCAGTCACAGAGGCAACACAAATGCTCAGCAAGAACTTAACGGAGGACTCAGCAAGTGGCAAACTGCCTTAGCAGTAACGGAGGCAACACTGAGACTCTGCAATAGCTTAACGGAAAGTACAGCCAATGGCACACTGCCGTAGCAGTAACGGAGGCAACACTGAGACTCTGCAAGAGCTTAACGGAGGGCTCAGCCAATGGCACACTGCCGTAGCAGTAACGGAGGCAACACGGAGGCTCTGCAAGAGTAAACAGAGGACTCAGCCAATGGCACACTGCCGTAGAAGTAACAGATGCAACACGGAGGCTCTGCAAGAGTTAACGGAGGACTCAGCCAATGGCACACTGCCGTAGCGTAACGGAGGCAACACGGAGGTTCTGCAAGAGTTAACGGAGGACACAGCAACTGTCTCACTGCTGAAGCAGTAATGGATGCAGGCCCCAGGCACAGCGGAAGACAGAATGTTGCCCAAACGACACAGCGAACACTGGAACAGGAAAGCCGGGTTGGATCACGGAGCAGGAACGTCAGACAAGCCAGGTCGAATCACGGAGCAGGAACGTCAGACAAGCCGGGTCGAATCACGGAGCAGGAACGTCAGCCAACCGAGTCAGATCACGGAGCAGGAACGTCAGCCAACCGAGTCAGATCACGGAGCAGGAACGTCAGCCAAGCCGGGTCAGATCACGGAGCAGGAACGTCAGCCAAGCCTGGTCAGATCATGGAGCAGGAACGTCAGCCAGGCCGGGTCGAATCACGGGAGCAGGAGACAAGAAGCAGAGTAGTCAAACAGGCCAAGTCGGTACACTGGAATCCACGAAGCTCAAGAAGGCACTGGTACAGGAACACCACGAAAGGGCACCAGATAGGTGCCAGAGCCCAGTATATAAAGGCCATACTGGGCGGGTATCACGGTCCCCGTGATTGCTGCCTTTTCCTGTCAGTTACATGAATGGGCTCTCCATTGGCTGCCCAGTATTGCTTCAGCCCGCCCAGTATTGCCTATATAGACTGGGCTTGGGCACCCTTTGGTTGCCCTTTCCTGGTGTCTCTATGTCGCTAGCACCTGCACTGTATTCCTGAGCTTCCTGGGCCGTGACTGATTCTACTACTCTCCAGAGATCGCCTGTGTACCTGCCTGACAGCTTCCTCGGTGTCTTGGTTCCTGCCTCCGTTCCTGATCCGGTTTGGGCTGTTGTTCCTGCTGCCGTTACTGTTCCCGTTTCCTGTCCTGGCTGTGTTCTTGCTCCTGGATCGCGTGCAGAGTGTCTCCTCCTTCATGTCGCCTTGGTCGACGTTCTTATCATTCAGTGTCTTGTGTAGTCCAGTATGTGGGTACTGGTTCGCTCCCTATATAACCAGTTGCTTGCTGCGTTCCATACAGCACCGGTAGAGTCTTGTGTAGTCCAGTACGCGGGTACTGGTTCGCTCCATATGTAACCAGTTGCTTGCTGTGTTCCATTCAGCACCGGTAGAGTTCTGTGTAGACAAGTACTCAGGTACTGGTTCGCTCCATGCATAACCGGTTGCTTGCTGCATTCCATTCAGCACCGGTAGAGTCCTGTGTAGTCCAGTACGCGGGTACTGGTTTGCTCCATATGTAACCGGTTGCTTGCTGCATTCCATTCAGCACCGGTAGAGTCTGTATAGTCCAGTACGTGGGTACTGGTTCGCTCCACATATCACCGGTTGCTTGCTGAGCTCCTACAGCACTGGTAGTGTCTTGTGTAGTCCAGTACGCGGGTACTGGTTTGCTCCTTATCACCGGTAGCTCGCTACTATCCATATAGCACCGGTATTGTCATAGTTGGTCCAGTACGCGGGTACTGATTTGCTCCATCATTACCGGGTGCTCACTGCCCATATACAGCCCCGGTAAGGCCTCTGTGTGTCCAGTATAGGCGACTAGTTTACTCCACCTATAGTCTAGTCGCTGAGACCATCTCCGCTTATGCACCAGTACTTGCAGTTCTCTGGGCCTAGTGAGGCTGCCTTGCCCGGTATATTGGCAAGGCCGGTAGAGCCTCCTCTCTCGTTGTGCCAGTCTCAAGGCTGCCTTGCCTGGTATATTGGCAGGGCCGGTGGAGCCTCCTCTCTCGCTGTGCCAGTCTCAAGGCTGCCTTGCCCGGTATATTGGCAAAGCCGGTAGAGCCTCCTCTCTCGTTGTGCCAGTCTCAAGGCTGCCATGCCCGGTATATTGACAAGGCCGGTAAAGCCTCCTCTCTTGTTGTGCCAGTCTCAAGGCTGCCTTGCCCGGTATATTGGCAGGGCCGGTAGAGCCTCCTCTTTTGTTATGCAAGCCTCCAGGCTGCCTTGCGCGGTATATTGGTAAGGCCGGTAGAACCTATTTCCATATTGTGCCAGTCTTGAGGTTGCCTTACCCGGTATTGGCAAGGCCGGAAGAGCCTTTCTATTATTCACTGTACCACTATTCTACATTGCATTGTACTAATCACGTGTTGTTATATGTGTATGACAAACCCGCGAGGGTTCTCATTAAACTTTCAATAAAGTTGTGTTTTTATCTTAACTCTGTGTCTGAGAGTCAAAACAAACCGTGACAGCGGGCCAAACGTAGATCAACCAATGGGAGCATAGTATAGCAAAAACTGACAGAAAGCAACACAGGGAGCACGGGCACCGTGATAGAAAGAGGCTGATTCACTGGCTATGGTGAGTTTCCTGAGGAACTCTGCCCGCTTATCCTCCTTCCCATGGCCGTTCCGCCCACCTCCTGGCCCAATCCTTGTTAAGCCCCTCTCATTTTATGACAAGAATCGAATCATTAACGTAAGCCTGGTCATAGCCTGTGAGCCCTTTCCAGGGACTCCACAGGAGGAAGTTCCCAGTTTTGATAAATAACCTGACAATTAACAGTATATGAATGATCGCCCTATGTTAGGTGTGTAGGGCAGTGGATCAGATATGTTGCTTTACACAGAGCTTAATAAATAGTCCCCTAATCCAGAGAGTGTCTGAGAAGCGAGAGGAGATAATTGCAGTACTCTTGTTGATAGTGCCTCTTACAATATAACTAACAACTTAAGACAACTTTGTGATTTTTATTTAAAACAACAGTTGGAGATAATTCGATTTATTGATCAGTTCAAGCATATTAGACAGTAGTGGCCTGCACAACAGCCAGATACTAACATTCCACACTGCACTTCCTCCCACCTGCCACTCTCTGCCAGACAGATAACAACATTCCACGCTGCACTTCCTCCCACCTTCCTCTCCCTGCCAGAGAGACACTAACATCCCACTGTGCTCTCCCTCCCACCTTCCTGTCCCTGTTGGCAAGTACTAGCTCATTTGCAGAAAGCGGCGCATAAATAAGACTAAATATCTCAAAGGTTCTTAAAACTCCACTGGCACTGTTGTTGTCACTCCCAGGGCCGGATTTACATCTCAGGAGCCTGTAGGCACAGAAAGCTGAAGCGCCCCCCCCCCCCCGCCAAAAAAAAAAAAAAAAGTTCAAAAAGTTTTGACTGAAATATTTTTCGATTAATCGGATAAAAAAAATGCTAATTTTTCATTATTTAAACTGATTTAATGAACAGTGTTAAAAACAAACAGCAGAATAAAAAACTTAACACATTAACATGTGTCATTGTTATTATTTTACTATGGGGTCTATGCACCTCTTTCGCCCCCCTTGTACTTCTCTCTCTCCCCCTTGTGCCTCTACTTCTCTCCCCTTGTACTTCTCTCCCCCCCTTGTGCCTCTATTTCTCCCCCCTTGTACTTCTCTACCCCCCTTGTGCCTCTCTCCCCCATGTACCTCTTTCTCCCCCATGTACTTCTCTCTCCCCCTTGTGCCTCTTTCACCCCATGTACTTCTCTCTCCCCCTTGTGCCTCTTTCACCCCATGTACTTCTCTCTCCCCCTTGTGCCTCTTTCACCCCATGTACCTCTTTCTCCCCCATGTACTTCTCTCTCCCCCTTGTGCCTCTTTCACCCCATGTACTTCTCTCTCCCCCTTGTGCCTCTTTCACCCCATGTACTTCTCTCTCCCCCTTGTGCCTCTTTCACCCCATGTACTTCTCTCTCCCCCTTGTGCCTCTTTCACCCCCATGTACTTCTCTCTCTCCCCCTTGTGCCTCTTTCACCCCCATATACTTCTCTCTCTCCCCCTTGTGCCTCTTTCACCCCCATATACTTCTCTCTCTCCCCCTTGTGCCTCTTTCACCCCATATACTTCTCTCTCTCCCCCTTGTGCCTCTTTCACCCCATATACTTCTCTCTCTCCCCCTTGTGCCTCTTTCACCCCCATATACTTCTCTCTCTCCCCCTTGTGCCTCTTTCACCCCCATGTACTTCTCTCTCTCCCCCTTGTGCCTCTTTCACCCCCATATACTTCTCTCTCTCCCCCTTGTGCCTCTTTCACCCCCATATACTTCTCTCTCTCCCCCTTGTGCCTCTTTCACCCCATATACTTCTCTCTCTCCCCCTTGTGCCTCTTTCACCCCCATATACTTCTCTCTCTCCCCCTTGTGCCTCTTTCACCCCATATACTTCTCTCTCTCCCCCTTGTGCCTCTTTCACCCCATATACTTCTCTCTCTCCCCCTTGTGCCTCTTTCACCCCCATATACTTCTCTCTTTCTCTCCCCCTTGTGCCTCTCTCCCCCATGTACTTCTCTCTTTCGCTCCCCCTTGTGCCTCTCTCCCCCATGTACTTCTCTCTTTCGCTCCCCCTTGTGCCTCTCTCCCCCATGTACTTCTCTTTCGCTCCCCCTTGTGCCTCTCTCCCCCATGTACTTCTCTCTTTCGCTCCCCCTTGTGCCTCTCTCCCCCATGTACTTCTCTTTCGCTCCCCCTTGTGCCTCTCTCCCCCATGTACTTCTCTCTTTCGCTCCCCCTTGTGCCTCTCTCCCCCATGTACTTCTCTTTCTCTCCCCCTTGTGCCTCTATCTCTCCCCCGTACCTCTTTTTCACTTTCCTGCACTGATGACAGCCGGAGCGCAACCACTCCAAACGCGGAGACGCCGCGTGAAGGGGTTTTCTTCCTCTGTCTGGGCGCCAGTTTTAAACTGGCCTCAGAACAGAGGAAGAAAATACCTGCACGCTCCACGCGGCGTCTCCACGTTTGGAGTGGATGCGCTCCGGATGTCATCAGTGCAGGAAGACAGCAGTATCCGGCGGCTGTGGGGCTGCTGGGCGGCACAAAAAAAAAAAGTGTAAAAAAACCAAAACGATCCCAATGACAGGCGCCCCTCTGTGGGGTGCGCCTGTAGGCAGATGCCTACTCTGCCTTATTATAAATCCGGCCCTGGTCACTCCCACAACTCAGAGCAGTGGGTATGGCCAACACAACTGACACACCCCTGACATCCAGGCACGCCTGTCTGTGGAAAGCAAAATCCAACCCTGCTGATCCTACACAATGAAACAGAGCAATTCTTGGGACAAATCAATTGCACCATAAGTACTCGATTGTTGGTCCACCAGCTGTTGGTGACTATGGGCCTTATTTATCAAGCAGATGCAATTCTGGAGTAAACCAACTAAACTATACGGGAGAAATGAAATGTATGTAAATTCCCATTGATTGAAATTGTACTTGTAACCCCTTGAATACCAAAGGTCTCCACTGCATTGTGAAACAATATGTGTTGGAGACCTCTCTAGCTTTCAAGCGGTTAAATCAATGGGGATGTTCATTTTTCCCTCTATGGTGCAGTTGGTTTGCTCCGGAATTGCACATGCTTAGTACAAGTAAAGTTAAAACTCCCATCATCCCCAAAAAAGCCAACAGCTGGATAGGGATGATGGGAGTTATAGTTTTTGAACAGTTGGAGGTACAAAAATTGACTACCTGTGACATAGGAGAGAAATAGACATTCACTCAAATCCCACTGATTTAAAGGAGGCTTCTTAAAAAGCACCCACTTAACCAATGGAGAACTGTTATTTGCATACCTGGAGGGGCTCAAGTGTGCCGGTGGGAGGATAAAAACGAAACGATTTGTGCCACAAAGGGATGGGGCTTAACAGGTTGGGCAATGAAGTTGGTGGGAAGTGGGCAGAACAGGGTGGGGAAGAAGGAGAAGTGAGCGGGAAGTGGGTTGGAATGAGGAGAAGAAATGAGAGGAACAGGGTGAGAAGGAGGAGAAGTGGGTGGGAAGTAGGAGGGACAGGGTGGGAAGGAAGAGAAGTGGGAAGAAAGGGGTGGGAAGGAGGAGAAGTGGGTGGGAAATGGGAGAAACAGGGTGAGAAGGAGGAGAAGTGGGCGGGAAGTGGGCAGAACAGGGTGGGAAGGAGGAGAAGTGGATGGGAAGGAGGAGGGACAGGGTAGCAAGGAGGAGAAGTGGGCGGGAAGTGGGCAGAACAGGGTGGGAAGGAGGGGAAGTGGAAGGAACAGGGTGGGAAGGAGGAGAAGTGGGTGGGATGTGGGAGGAACAGGGTGGGAAGGAGGGGAAGTGGTGGGAAATGGGAGGAACAGGGTGAGAAGGAGGAGAAGTGGGCAGAACAGGGTGGGAAGGAGGGGAAGTGGGAGGAACAGGGTGGGAAGGAGGGGAAGTGGGTGGGAAATGGGAGGAACAGGGTGAGAAGGAGGAGAAGTGGGCGGGAAGTGGGCAGAACAGGGTGGGAAGGAGGAGAAATGGGAGGGAAGTGGCAGAACAGGGTGGGAAGGAGGAGGGACAGGGTAGGAAGGAGGAGAAGTGGGCAGAACAGGGTGGGAAGGAGGAGAAGTGGGCGGGAAGTGGAAGGAACAGGGTGGGAAGGAGGAGAAGTGGGTGGGATGTGGGAGGAACAGGGTGGGAAGGAGGGGAAGTGGTGGGAAATGGGAGGAACAGGGTGAGAAGGAGGAGAAGTGGGCAGAACAGGGTGGGAAGGAGGGGAAGTGGGAGGAACAGGGTGGGAAGGAGGGGAAGTGGGTGGGAAATGGGAGGAACAGGGTGAGAAGGAGGAGAAGTGGGGGGGACGTGGGCAGAACAGGGTGGGAAGGAGGAGAAGTGGGCGGGAAGTGGGCAGAACAGGGTGGGAAGGAGGAGAAGTGGATGGGAAGGAGGAGGGACAGGGTAGGAAGGAGGAGAAGTGGGCGGGAAGTGGGCAGAACAGGGTGGGAAGTGGAAGGAACAGGGTGGGAAGGAGGGGAAGTGGGTGGGAAATGGGAGGAACAGGGTGAGAAGGAGGAGAAGTGGGCGGGAAGTGGGCAGAACAGGGTGGGAAGGAGGAGAAGTGGGTAGGAAGTGGGCAGAACAGGGTAGGAAGGAGGAGAAGTGGGCGGGAAGTGGGCAGAACAGGGTGGGAAGGAGGAGAAGTGGGTGGGATGTGGGAGGAACAGGGTGGGAAGGAGGAGAAGTGGGTAGGAAGTGGGCAGAACAGGGTGGGAAGGAGGAGAAGTGGGTGGGATGTGGGAGGAACAGGGTGGGAAGGAGGGGGAAGTGGGTGGGATGTGGGAGGAACAGGGTGGGAAGGAGGGGGAGTGGGCAGAACAGGGTGGGAAGGAGGGGAAGTGGGCAGAACAGGGTGGGAAGGAGGGATGGACAGAGTTTCATAAGAAACTCACCACCACCGAAGAATCAGCCTTTGTCCCAGGAGACCTGGTAATTCATTGCTCAAACCGGATTCTCCGGGGCAGAGAGAGTTCCTAGACATGGTTATTTGATTCATATGGAGCAGATGGTTTGCCCCAGAATTGATGCAAGTATTTTTAATGTATCAAACTCTGAGCGTGATAATATTAAACATTAGCCAGATTTCAAATACATTTCTCTAAGCACCATATTTAAAGGGGCATAAGGACAAATACAATTAAAAAGCCCCACTTAAATCAAAGGTAATGTTTATTTCCCACTCTTGATGCTGTGCACATAGCTCTTAGTGCTTCTCACAGTGTTTCCATCCTCTGTCCAAGCAGTGTGTCTGGAACACACGAAACTAAACCCCCGCTGACCCGCTCAATGGGCCGGATCCTTGTAACCTGGCAACTCTTACACATTCCGATTGTTCCCCATCAACTGGTTAACCCATTTTCTGCCAAATTTGTTTTTTTCAAAAACACTACAGAAACGGGCTTAATTCAGAACTGGACAACCTGGGTATCTTCATCTGTTGTGGACTACAAATACCATCATCCCTAGTCAGCCAAATCCTGGCTGGGGCTGATGGGAGTTGTAGTCCACAAAAGTTGGAGAGCCTCAGTTTTCCCAACCCTTGCTCAAACATGGTCCTAAGCCCCCACCCCCACCCAACAGTGCTGGCTTTCATGATCTCTTCACACGAACAAAATAAGATCAAACGGTAGCTATTATTTTAGGTTTACTTTTAAAAGATCGCACGCGAAAGAGCGTTCAACCTTATAACACATTCACGTGACGTCTGGGTAAAAATGATGACATGAGAATCTCGCACTCCTGTCTCATTCTGGTATTGTTGCGCGCTGCCCCGGCTCTATCTCCCCTTCTCCTGTAATAGGCACTTTCATTTTACATACTAGGAAGTGCCGGGTCGCTTTAACCCCTTGGATCCTAAAGTCCTCGCTAGAAGGAGTTTAATGTCAATGATCCTCCGAGCCGAACGAGTTGACATTCAAGTCGCGCTACCCACATCTGGTAATACACAGCAACCTGGAACTGGAAATTGCCAAATACTGCTCCAGCAGTCAGTAAGCGACCCGGCCCTTTCTAGTATGTAAAATGAAAGTATTATAGGGGAAGGGGAGATAGAGCCGGGGCAGCGCTCAACAATACCGGGATGCCACCTTTAAGTAGGCAACATGAGAATCTCACACTGTCATGTCCCCATTTTTACCCAGTCGACATGGTGAATATGTTATAAGGTCGCACGCTGTTTCACGTGCGACCTTTCAAAAGGATACCGTTATTTTAAACCCTTGGATGCCAGAAACATCTCCAGCAACTAAAGGGTTAAAGACGATCAATCTCATTTTATTTTTTATCGTTCACTTTACCTTTAACGTTTTGGTTCATATTCCTGGAGGAAGGTGGAGCCATTGTGTGGCAATCGAACCGCTCCGTAGTGGAGAAATAAAAGCTTGCCATCTGTTTAAATAGGGATTTAACTCTTTGGTGCTTGAGAGTTCCGTATCACAATGCAAAGCAATTTGGTGAGAACTCTCTAGCAAACCAAGTGTTCAAGAAGATCAGTTAATTAAAACTAAGTCTGCCTGCTCCAAGGTGAGAAAACGAAGCTAGAAAGCAGTGAGAAGCAATTTACTGGCTAGTATTCAAGGGTTAAAAAAAACCCATTTAAATCAATGGGAAACTTAATTTGTTCCCTATGGTGCAGTTGGTTTGCCCAAAAAACTGCATCATGTTTATGTTATTCATACGTCCCAACGGGTCTCTATAGGGAATGCTCTGTCATATGACATATCCCTTTAAATCGGGGACTCATGGAATGCTCATTCTGCAGGACAGCACAGGAATGAGTGGAACCCTGCAGTGTGAGGTTTTCAGTATTCCAAGATTTAACCCAATGACATGCCAGGACATCACAGCTGTCCTGCACTTAAAGACAAG
Source organism: Rhinophrynus dorsalis (assembly GCA_037306005.1). NCBI lineage: Eukaryota > Metazoa > Chordata > Amphibia > Anura > Rhinophrynidae > Rhinophrynus > Rhinophrynus dorsalis. The sequence continues at coordinate 473,764,125 of CM074722.1, forward strand.
TGACGGTGATGGCACGTTATGGAATTCAGGGCTCCCCTCGTGCCTCCGCGCCGTTCGGGGAGCCCTGAATCTATTAGTGAAAAGAAAAAAAAATGTGCGTGGTCCTTAACAGCTAGCTATGTCCTTAAAGGGATAGCACGGTTTCACAATAAAAGCAGCTCCAATTAATCTTCATAGTATTTGGGCCATGGAGAGTGTTATTTCAGTACTGTCAGAGTTGTAGTTCAAGAGTAATTGAATGATAAAGTATCCCCCTCCCGCCCTTTTTACGGATATAACACTGCTCACCTCAGAGCAGCAAGACTGTCCGGATGGATCGTAGAGAGGGACAATCTTCAGTCAGCATACGGAAAAACCTGTCAAGGGAGCAGGGTTTCATTGTTCTCACAGTAAGAAGATTGTCCCTTGCTGTGACCTGTCTGGTCAAGAGACCACATTCCATATCTGAGGGGAGATAGCTTACACTAGGTAAAAGGGGTGGGAGGGGGATATTTTATCATTCAATTACTCTTGCACTACAACTCTGACAGTATTGGCTCAAGTACTATGAAGATTAGCTGGATCGTTCTAATTGGCCAGATATCGATCTCTTCCAATGAGAGCGCACCAGCTTACAGACAGACAGCCTCCATCATCGGAGGAGGCTGGATAGAAGTGTCAGACTGCTGTGGTACAGGCCCGCTAAACACAGTCTGACCGGAAGTAGGTACAGAGCTGCTTTTATGCTTTTAATTTCTCCAAACAAGAGTAGATAACAAAACGATTTGAGCGAGGTTGTAAAGGGTCAAACATCCCCTTTAACTGATCAAGAAAATCTTTAAATCCTGGCCTGTTGGTGGCCCTTGAGGACTGAACTTGGACAGCCCTGCTCTACAAGTAAAAGTCATAGCTGGATCTGCCTAATAGAGTTTCCTGTGCACCTGCCAGGACACTGTTAACCCTTTGGATGCCTGAAAATGTTCTGGTATTGTGCAGTGCACTGAAAAAGAATCTACCATGAAAACCAGAGATAAGAAACAAGAGGCCCTCCAGCTGCTGCTGAACTACAATTCCCATCTTCCGCTGGCGGGGGATAATGGGAGATGTAGACCAGCAACATCTGGGGTGCCTCATTTTGCCCACTGCTGATCCAAAGGGTTAAACAGGCAGGTTAATTTATGTCACTCTATCAGCAGACTTGATATCTACACTGGTTATATACACTTGACCTCTTCAGTTGCTAGAGAACTCTCCAGTGCATCACTTCACCTTCAAGGGGTCAAAACTCCATCAAAATGAGTGGGACATATGGGCAATAGAGTATTTTTGTGTACATTAACAGTGGCTGTGTGTGAGTGAGGGTGTGGCCATGGTTAGAGCTAGGAACATCATACTTCCTGATCTCAGGATTCCATGTGCTAGCAAGTTGCACATGGCTGACAGCAACAATATATACACTGCCTCAGGCTAGTCATTAGAAAAATATTAGAAGCCAAAGGGCACTGGTCTCACATGGGCTCTGTTAAACAGAAGACAGACAAAACATGTTACAAATCAAAATCCCCAAGTGTGTAAAAACACATATAAAAATGTATTAAAATGTTAATAAAATTAGATTACAATCCAAAGGCTGAGATTTAAAATATCACTTGTGCATTGTAATTTACTGAAGGAAAATTCAAATAAATTCAGGCTCCTGTAGACTTTTCATATTAATAATAGTCATACAAGTGATGACAATTGTCAGGTTGTCTTATATTTACAGAGCAGGTGTCAGGCAATCTTTTAGTCTCCATCAGCTGGAAAGCCAAAGGTATCCAACTCTAGAGTAGTTTATTACTACCTACATACTATTTATTTATTTGTATAAATATATACAATCCAGCACAAAGAAACAGGGTGGGGATGTAAGCTTTGGGTGTACATAGCCTTCTCCAAAGCCACACCCATTGGTGTAACAATAGGGGTCACAGGGGTTGCCCCTGCGACGAGGACCTTGCCTCCAGGGGTCCGGCCGCCCCCTGCGACCCCTCTCCACACCGCCCAGCTCACGCATCAAGAAATAAGCTGAGGTCTGTGCCTTCTTCAGCACAGACCTCTAGAAGCTGAGCTCCCTCTTCGGCGCTCTAGTAATGCAGAGCGCTGGGAGATGACATCATCTCCCTGACCTCTGCATTACTGAAGAGAGGATCATGCGGGAACTCCAGCTGTACAGAAGTCTGTGCAGAAGGGGGCACAGACCTCTCCTGCCATGCCGCCGGACCACAAGGGAGGTAGGAGATGGACACGGCGGGGTCAATAGGGGCAATGTGGAGGTGGAGATTTGGAGCAATGTGGAGATTGGGGCCAAAAAACTGGCCAGATAAGCCAAGAGTGGGTGTCTAGTGCAGTGGGACTGGGATTGCGCTGGGAACTCCCATAACCCACAATGGGTGTGGTCAGGACAGATGACATGCCTCCCCCAATTAAGGGTCCTGAAGAAGTTATCTATTCTGCCTAATAGGAATGCCAAAATCTTTATATTTTTTTGAGTAGGAAAAATACGCCGGTATCAGAGATATCAATGCCCCACCTATTTACACAGCGGTGAACAATTTACTTTAAAATTACAATAGATTATTTATATCTCTTTATTTATAAGATAATTTTACTCAACTTTATCACTATTATTTTACTGGGTTCATAAACTTAACTTGACTGTACTGTGGACCTGCAGCTGTATTTCAATTGATATACTTTATTATTTGTTGTGTCTCTCTTAGGTAGCATTAGGTACTAGATTATGTTATATATATATATATTTTTTTTTTTTTTTTTTTTTTATCTCATTTAATTATATAGAATTTTAGTCTGACCTGTTAAATCAGCCCCTTTAATAGGCAGGAACAATTCTGAGAAGTGACTGCTGGGTGGAGCCTACCTCCTCTCCTTAGCTTGCAGCTAGCCAATCCCCAACCAGTAAGATTTGCAGACTAACTATTGACTAGGAAGTAAGAAGGTAAAGGAAGACTCCTGTGAGCATGAATCCGAAAGGACTCTCACGTTCTGCCACAGGAGCACCAAGCATGGTCCCTTGTCAGGGTGGGAGACCAGTAACCTTATGGAATAAGAGAAAAGGATTTAACAGGTAAGACTAAAATCCTATTTTCTCTGTCGTCCAATACAGATTACTGGTAACTTTGGGATGTCCAACCATTAAGTTCCCCAGGGCGGTAAGAAAGGCAAAGACCAGGCATAGGCCCCCAAAGTCACCAGAGAACCAATGAACCTACAGATCATGAATAGCTCAACACTAACCGTAAAGTGTCAACGGACACTGAACTAGGGTAAAAACAAACCCCATAAACTGTTGCACAGCACATGAACTAGAGCCAACAGGGCTCAAAAGTGAAGGAGTACTGAGAAACTGAGGAGATCCTAAACAGACAAGGCTGCCTCCAGGGCCTTCCTCCCAAAGCTGGCATCAGCCGATGCCAGCACATCCACACGATAGTGTTTAGAAAAGGTGTGCACAAGTGACCAAGTGGCCGCCTTGCACAAATGATCAGCTGAGGCCTGGTTCTTGTAAGCTCAAGAAGTCCCAATAGACCTCGTAGAATGAGCCGTGACCATGAAGGGAACAGGCTTGTTCCGAAGTTCGTAGGCATTACGAATCGTGGACTTGATCCAAGAAGCAATGGTTACCTTGGAAGCAGGCTTCCCTGTCCTATGACTCTCAGGAATGACAAGGTGTCAGACTGCCTCAAGGACTCCGTGCGATGCACATAGAACTTGAGACAACGCACCACATCCAACAGATGAAGATCCCTCTCTTTGTCAGAAGTAGGGTTAGGACAGTAGGAAGGAACCACAATCTCCTGATTGATGTGGAACTTTGACACAACCTTCTGGAGAAACTCTTGGGAGGTGCGAAGCACCGCCTTGTCCTTGTGGAAAACTAGAAAGGGTGGTTTCAAGACAGGGCATGCAGCTCCGCAACTCGCGAACAGAAACAATCGCCAGGAGAAAGGTCATCTTCCACGTCAGCATACGTAGAGGAATGGTAGCCAAGGACTCAAAGAGACGCTGCTGGAGTACTCCCAAGACCAGGTTAAGATCCCACTGAGGAGCAGGGGACTTAAACACCGGACGGGTGTAAGCAACCCCCTGGAAGAAAACCTTGACATCAGAAATGATAGCAAGAGGCCTCTGAAAAAGTACAGAGAGCGCAGAGGTCTGAACCTTGAGAGAACTCAGACTGAGACCCTTATCCACACCATCCTGTAGGAAGGAAAGAACTATAGGAAGGCCTTAGATGAAACAGGCTTGCGGGCCCTAAGCATAGTAGCCACCACCCCAGAAGAAAATCCTTTCTTCTTCAAAATTGAGGATTCAGTCTCCAAGCCATCAAAGCCAGATGGTGAACGTCTTCTTTCCAGAGGTAACCCTGTAGAAGAAGATCTGGACGGGGAGGAAATGGAAGAGGTTCCGCCACAGAGAGATCCAGAAGCTCCAGAAACCAAGCTTGTCGTGGCCAGTACGTAGCAATCAGAATGGCTGGGCAGTGCTCCAGTTGCAGCTTCTGAAGAATTCTGTTCAACAGAGGAACAGGAGGGAAGATGTAAGCCAGAGGATACGTCCACGGGATCAATAAGGCATCCACTGTCAGAGCCATGGGATCCCCCCAGCGAAAGCAGAAGGTTGGAACCTTCCTGTTGTGTCTGGTTGCCATCAGGTCCATGCATGGTAGACCCCACTGCTGGATGATGAGGTTGAACACCTCTGGATGCAACTCCTACTCTCCGCTGTCCGCTGTGTGCCGACTTAGGAAGTCTACTCTAGGAATATGAACTGCGGAAATAGCATGGACATGCTCCTATGCCCAAGATAAAATAGCCTTGACCTCTAGCCAAGCTGCGTGACTTCTTGTGCCGCCTTGCTTGTTGATGTAGGTTACTGCTGTGGCATTGTCCGACTGTACCCTGGCCGGGCAATCCTCCAGTTGCCATGTCCAGTGATGTAGGGCATGAAATATCACCCGAAGCTCCAAGACATTAATGGGAAGGAGAGATTCCTCCTGAGACCACCGGCCCTGAACACTCAAGTACCCCAGCACTGCTCCTCATCCAGAGAGGCTGGCATCCGTCGTGACTGTGGTCCAGAAAGGCACCAGGAAAGATCTGTCTTTCAGGAGATTGTTCAGGTTAAGCTACCACGAGAGACTCTGCTCCACTTGAAGAAGGAGAGACAGGGATCCTTCCAGTAGATCTGGACGGCCCTTGCAGCCCAGGATCAAAAACCTCTTAAGTTCCCTGGTGTGAACCATGGCAAATGGAATTGCTTCTGTGGTGGAAAAGAACTTCCCCACCAAGAAGGACCACTTCTTGGCTGGGACCGGATCTTGAGACAGGATAGCTTGGACCTTAAGTGCTATCTGATGAGCCACATCATCCATCAGAAAGACCATCCCCCTCTGAGTGTCGAAGAGGAGGCCCAGAAAGACCATCTTCTGAGAAGGAATAAGGTCTGACTTGTCCAAGTTGATGATCCACCTGTGATGGGAGAGAGAATGAATGCAGTCCTTCACCTGCAGGTGAAGGAGATCCGGAGACGAGGCCTTGAGGAGGAGGTCATTCATATATGGAGTCACTCTGATGCAGTTCTGATGTAGGACGGAGATCAAAGCTCCAAGGACTCTGTTGAAGACTTGTGGAGCCATGGTCAGGCCAAAGGGGAGGGCAGAGAACTGGAAATGCCCTCGGTCGCAGGCAAAGCGACAATATGGCTGACTCTCTGGATGAATGGTGATGTGCAGATATGCATCTTGAAGGTCCAGAGAGGCCAGAAATTCCCCAGGAGACATGGCAGCTATCACTGTGCGCAGAGACTCCTGGTGGTACTGGGACCTGACCACAAAGGAGTTGAGGTCCTTCAGATCTAAGATGGGACGAAAGCCCCCATCCTTTTTGGAAACCACAAAGAGGTTGGAGTAGAATCCCAAGCCCCTCTCCTGAGGGGGAACTGGCTCCAGGACAGCATTGTCCTGTATAGCTTCTTCGAAAAGGCATCTCTTTTCTGCTCCCAAGGGAGAACGAGGAACAAAGGTCCTTGGAGGAGGAAGAGAGATGAAGGGAATCCTGTATCCCAAGGCCACCACCTGTAAAACCCATGGGTCCACCACAGAGGCCTGCCAAGCTGAGAGGTAGTGGCATAGGTGGCCACCTACCTGCGGGTGGGGACCCGGGTTCGGTGAGTCATGCAGAAGGAGGTTTGGAAGCCTTGGGCTTCATGGAGGACTTGGCTCTCCATTATTGCTTAGACTTGGAGGAGGAGCGCGGAACCTGAGGGATCATCTGGGTCGCTTGGCGCAAGTCTGCTTGAAAGGAACGAAAAAGCAGATTCCTTTTAACAGGTGCCTTCTTCCTTAGGACCACTGGGAGGTGAGAACTTTTTCCCTTCAGTGGCCTCACTGATGAGATCCTTCAGTTCAGGCTCAAACAGGGAAGAACCCTGAAAAGGCAAGGACAGGAGATTTAGAAAGCCTGTACACTGGGGCATCCACTTTAGGGGGCTGAACACACTGAGTAAGGGCCGTTTTAGAAAACGGATAAAGTTTAGCAAACTTCTTAGACACAGAAGGTTTCTTGTCTGGAAATTTCCACTCCTCTGACACCAAGAGGTCAAGGGTGGGATTAGGTGGAAAGCAGGCATGGGGCCTAACAAGCTCCTGGAAAACATCAGAGGGGTCAGAAGACACCTCCTTCACAAAGGGAATGTTCAGGGTGAACACAGCCCTGATCAGGCCCTCAGCTGAGGGAATGAGGTCCGCCTCCAAGGGGTCCACAAAAAACTGAGATGAAGGATTAGTTGAACAGTCATCATCATTAGAGTCCATCAATAATTCCTCCTCAGAGGAATCAGACACATCAGGTACATCCGGCAGTTTAGGCAGGGAAGATCTGATGGGGGCGGGGGTCTGCAACGAAGTGAAGACCCCCTGTAAAGTGGATAGAAGCAGTTGTAAGGTGGACCGGAGGTCCCTGGTAGTTGCCTTAAACTCTTGCATCCATATTGGCTCTAGTGCATGGCTGGAGGCTCCAGCAAGGGATTCAGGGGCAGCAGCGCATGCTGGGCAAATATGACCTGAGTATTCTCTAGGTAACCCTGATTGACATGAGGAGTAATGAGCAATGGGGGACACAGACACCCCAGTATCCTTAGTCTTAGGTTTAGCCCCAAGGTCTAACGGAGTAGATATTCTCACAGAGTCAAAACGGTCAAAGTATCAAAACACCCACAATAAAGTGTGTATGATAATTTATGCACCCCAGAAACACTAAATTAAGACTTATCTGGTAGGCAAAGGGTTAAACTGCAGAGGAGAGAAGGAGAGTCCAAGCCCTGTGTAGGATACTCGATCTGCGAATACACAAAATGTCTGCCACAACGCGAGCCAATCAGAAATGAGCGTGCAAAGCGGGTGCTCATGGGAAACGTAGTTTCGCTGATAGAGTACTCCCAACAGTGCCCGAAGCCCCTAAAGCATCCAACATCCCCAGAACGTTGACCGGATGACAGAGCAAGGGAAAACCAACAACATGAGCCTTCTCTGACCACTCTAAGTGTAGCGGTTGCAGAGATATGTCCCAAACTGTAAAGTCCCATAGAAGTGAAAGGAGCAATGGCGTCTATGCAGTAAACGCGCGCCTTAAAGGCACAAACATAAAGTTTACGAGTTGCATACCAACATGTAAAACACAAGGGCCACTCTAAATAAAACAGTAGACCCAATAAACACTGGTCCCAGTAGGGAAAGTGTCCAAAAAACCCCAAAACGTGCAAACCAGCAACAAAAGGGTTAAGTCACCTCAAAAACTTGCTCCAAACACCTCACAGACATACATACTCATACACTCATTGGGTTTATTCTGTAATAAGAACTCCAATAGAGACCCCTGTGCGGAGGGGAAGTGTGGGACATGTGGATCTCAGCACTCAAAGGGTGCTCACCTTTTTCAGCAGGTCTTCTGTCTTCAGATTACCATATATCAAGAAGAAGCCTCAGTGGGCAACTCCTGGGGAAAGAACTTGCAGCCAAGATTTTCCCCTGACCAAGGAACAGATCTTACTGGTTGGGGACTGGCCAGCTGCAAGCTAAGGAGAGGAGGTTGGCTCCCCCCAGCAGTCACTTCTCAGAATTGTTCCTGCCTATTAAAGGGCTGATCGTCTACCCAAAGTTACCAGTAACCTGTATTGGACGACAGAGAAATTTATGTTTACTAAAATTTGTTTAATTGTTTTTATCATCACACCATATTATGGTTGTTCTAAGGAGTTTCTGCTAGATAGTAGACATATTTACTGTTTTAGTGCGTACACTTTCCATATCCTATGGTGTCTGGCCACACCCACAACTCTGAATGTGGGTGTGGCCTGCCCAGCTGAGGTGCCACTCAAAAGGTGGTGCTTTAGGCAGTTGCTTAGTCTGCCTAATTGGAAATGTACCCTTGTTTGGATCGATTCAGATGTCCACAGCCATGACATTCAGTAAGGAGACCTCGTTGAAATCTCACAGACCAGTGCCACTCTCTTCTTGGACTAGTCAGCTAGCACACATCAGACAGACAAGATTATTATCAAGTGCTGCATTAAGAATGTTCATTTTTTTAGCTTTTTGGACCTCTTCTGTTAGTAAGCACTAGTGGCAGCTCAGGGCCATCAGCAGGGTGACCACATTTCTCTCTGCATGGACACTGCAGAGAGAATAGCACACCACAGCATTCTAAACACTGTAGTGAGAACTGCCCATTGACTGCTGTGACAAAATGCGATGCCTGTGGTGGGCTACAAGATAATGTACATCACACCCAAAGCCTTAGATTAGCATTACACTCCCAACAAACTTGCACTGCAGTGCCTGACTGAGGTTTAAGTATCAAGGCTCATTTCTCTCTCTAGTGTATAGAACTCTATCCGGAAGCCATTTTTCTGTAGCCCAGCAGAGACATCACTTTGTGACAGTAGTCTTTGGGCCATTCTTCTTCTAATGTTTAGACCTCTGAGCTCAGGAATCTTCATTCTGGGACATTGTACAGAAGTGGGATGCCCGGGACACACATTTAAAATCTGGGACTGTCCCGGGCAATCCAGGACATGTGGTCACCCTTGTCATCAGAGGTCACATATAAAACATGGACTGCTGTAGCCGACTTATTTACGTACCTGAGAATTTTCTTCTTTGGAGCCCTTGGAGAGGGCTTATGGGCTGGGAATTGGAGTATCTAAATGACGTGTAACATGGCATAATGTGGGTGGGGCTTAATTGGGTGGATGGGATTGAGAGGATAATGGGTGGGGTTTGAATCTAAGAGGGGTGGGAAGTAGGCAGAATGATAATAAATGGGAGTAGTTACACTATAAACTCCCCAAAGCCTGAGAATAAGCCTCTGTCCCAGGAGACCAGATACATAACTAACTGCGGGGCAGATCTGGACAGTTCCCAGGAATGCTTATTTACCAGTTTATCGTTTGCTTTAATGTCCACTTATAATACTAATTTGGACAATTTATATAACCCTGTACAGCTTAAAGGGATAGTAATGTTTCATAATAAAAGCGGCTCTAATTAATCATCATAGTATTTGGACTTTGGAGAGTGTTATTTCAATTCTGTCAGAGTTGTAGTTCAAGAGTAATTCAATGACAAAGTATCCCCCTCCCGCCCATTTTACTGATGTAACACTGTTCAGCCAGAGCACAAGGGAGGTGCCCAGGTAGACTGCAGAGAGGGACAATCTTCAATTAAGATAAGGGAAAAACCTGGAAAACTTGTCAAGGGGGGCAGGGCCTTCATTGTTCTCATAGGAAGAAGATTGTCCCCTGCTGTTATCTGTCTGGTCTATGGACTGGATTCCACATCTGAGAAGAGATGGCTTACACTAGGTAAAAGGGGCGGGAGGGGAAACTTTGCTTGTGGATATCTCTCAAACCATAAAGGTTAGAGAGATAAGACTTATATCGTTCTTCAGGTTTTTTTTAATGCCTACAAAATAAAATAAAGATAAAACGGAGTATTACTATCCCTTTAACACCTTTAGATCAGGGACGGGATGCATGAGGGTCTTCTAGCTGCTGCTGGACTACAAAACGTATCATCCTTCATCAGAGGCTGATGAAGAATGATGGGGATCAGTAGTCCAGCAGCAGGTGGAGGGCCTAATATTTTCCACCTCCCCAATGTAGATGCTAGAGAGGTACTAGAGAACTCTTGAGTGTCCAAGGGGTTAAGAACTTTTTCATATTACCTGGGAACTCTCAGGGTTTGACCCCGAGACTCAGGGTTTTGAACCAAATCTCAGAGTCTCAGTGTGAAAGGCCACATTCTCAAAATGAGAGTCTAGTGATAGCGATTATATATTCTGCTCCAGTTAATTGCTTCTTTAGTCTATAAATCGGTGTCACTTGTACCAGGAAGGCAGAGGGAGAGTCTTGTGTGTTCACGCAGTGAGACCTTTACGTTGCTGTATATTAATGGCTCCTTGAGGACTGACTGGAGCACCTCTGGATTATAGTGATCACGGACAAATTGCAGAGAATCTATATTATGACAGTCTTAAGGGTTTATATTTACAAGATCTCAGGGTCAGCTTGTTCTGAAAGTTCCCAGGTATGCTAGTATTCAAGGGTTAAATGTGCCATTAAAGAGATAGTAATGTTATAATTTAAACATATGTTGTATTGTTCAATTAACGTTTATATAATGCACAGTATACTTCTTAGCGCCTGTACCTCTGTATTATTCTTGAAAATAGATTTCACGGTTTCCCCTCCCTCCTCTCTCCAATACGTCAGTTACAGTTCCCCCACATCCGAAAGCTGGTCGCTTGACAGGACGAACCGCAACAAGGGACAATACTGTGTGTCTCTGTATGAGGAAAACCCTGCCCACCCCTTGACAAAAAAATATTGTCCCGTTCCATCCGGACCAAGTTTCAGATCTGTCATGGTTGGGGCTAGTAGTATTTGAGACTGGAATCCAGAACGCATCATAAACATCTCCCATAATATCATTCTTTCTGTGCACAGACCCAAAAACTCAGTAATACTGGAAATTGCAGAGTTAAAGGGATAGTAATGGTTGCTTTTAATAACATTTAATACTGTAGATATTAAAAAAAATAAACAAATTGATGCAAGTCCGGACTCTTAAACATGTATACTTTGGGAGATATTATCTTCTAAAGTTCCCCCCTCCAGCCCCTTTCACAGACATCAGTGATCTAGCTGACAGCATGAGATTCTGGTCATGCGACCGGACGGCGGCTCTTCAGCAGAGTCAAAATAGCGCTATGTAGAAAGAAATACTTAACTGGAACGGTCTACAAAGTGTGCTTGAAAACCAGGCACATGTTGCAGACTGTTCCAATTAAATGTTAGTAATGTCCACAAAAGTTTTTTTTGCATTTAGAAGAGCTTAAAAAGCTGAGCTAAATGCAAAAAAATGTATCTCTCAAACCGCTATGGTTTGAGAGATACAGGCATTTAAAGGGGAACTACCACCCCGCAATAACTTTACATGAGTTCAGTCTTCATCTGGCGACTAGCTGCTTAGTAGCGCTAGTCGCCAGAAATATTACCTGGTTCCAAAGATTTAGCAGTTTTTCCGAGGCTCACAGGAGCAGGAAGCACGGACATCTCGGCCGGCTCCAAAAGGGACTGACAGCGCAGGTGCACGGACGTCACTGTGACGAGATGTCCGTGCTTCCTGTTCATGTGAGCCTTGGAAAAACTGCAAAATCTTTGGAACCAGGTAATATTTCTGGCGACTAGCGCTACTAAGCAGCTAGTCGCCAGATGAAGACTGAACTCATGTAAACTTATTGCGGGGTGGCAGTTCCCCTTCAAAGTTCGATGTCTCTTACTGACAGATGTAAAGCTGTCAGCAGGAGATCCGTGTCAGCCGACACGGAGGCGCTTGAGCAGATTGGAATGGTCTAAAATGAGTGCTTGAAAACCAGACACACGTTTTAGGCCATTCCAATGAAGGGATTTGTGGTAAATAACGAGATATCGGCACTTCTCAAACGCCTCCGTGTCACCCGACACAGATCTCCTGCTGACAGCTTTACAGCTGTCATTAGGAGATATCGAACTTTAAACGCCTGTATCTCTTAACCCCTTAACGACCCTTGACGGTCATAGTACGTCATGGGTCGATCTGACTGAACGACCCATGACATACCATGACTGTCATGGAGTTCCGGGCTCCCTCCGCGGGCTCGTGGTTCTTAAGTCGCGTCGCGTCGCCGATCGTTAAGGGGTTAAATCATAGCGGTTTGAGAGATACTTTTTTTGCATTTAGCTCAGCTTTTTAAAGTGTTAGTAATGTCTAAAAAAAAAAACTTTTTTGCATTTAGAAGAGCTTAAAAAGTTGATCTAAATGCAAAAAAAAGGATCTCTCAAACCGATATGGTTTAAGAGATACGGGCGTTTGAAGTTTGATTTCTCCTACTGACAGCTGTAAAGCTGTCAGCAGGAGATCCGTGTCGGTCGACACTGAGACGGTTGAGAAGTGCCGGGATCTCGTTACTTACACGGAATCCCTTCATTGGAATGGTCTAAAACGTGTGCCTAATTTTCAAGCTCTCGTTTTAAGTAACGAGATCTCGGCACTTCTCAAGCGTCTCAGTGTCGACCGACACGGATCTTCTGCTGACAGCTTTACAGCTGTCAGTAGGAGAAATCAAACTTCAAACGCCCGTATCTCTTAAACCATAGCGGTTTGAGAGATATGGTTTTTTGAATTTAGATCAGCTTTTTAAGCTCTTCTAAATGCAAAGAAAGGGTTTTTTTTAGACATTACTAACACTTTAAGCTCTTCTAAATGCAAAAAACTTTTTTGTGGACATTACTAACACTTGAAGTATTTTTTTTACATATTGCTATTTCGGCTCTGCTTAAGAGACACCGGCCAGTCCTGGGACCAGGATCTCATGTTGTCAGCAGAGCACTGGTGCCAGGAGAAGGGGAGGGAGGGGGGAACTTTAGAAGTGGATCTCTCTCAAATGGTACATGTTTGAAAGACCAGACTTACATCAATTCATTTATTTATTTATTTATTTTAAACTTTGTTAAAAGCAACCATTACTATCCCTTTAATGGTATAGTATTGCATAATATTGAAGGAATATATTTTACAGGGTGTATCCTATTAATTAAAACAAGGATAGTCTCACTGTTGAAAAATGTTTTATTCAAAAACTATTGCAGCTCAAACTTCCATTTTTAGGAATGCAGTACCACCATGGCCTGAAATTTTATGGCGGTGCTGTTGATACAGCAGTCTGTGGAAGGATATCGTCAGTGACAGAAACTCTCCATAGACTGCTGTAGGAACAGCACCACTGTGAAAGTTTCAGGCTGTGAAGGTACCGCATCTTTAAAAAATGAAAGATTGAGTTGCAATAACTTTTAAATACAATGTGTCTCAGCAGTGGAAGTACCCTTGTTTTACTCGGCAGGACACACTTTGCAATATAGATCGGTATAAATATTTCCCATATTATGCAATACTATTCCTTTAAAATATTAGCAAGATGTGTAAGTCAAACCCATGGCAATGACCATGCTAAATTATGCAAACTTGTTTAACCTTTTGAGTGCCACAGGGGTACCCATTACATTGTGTTGGATACCTCTGTCATGAAAATGGTTAATTAAAACTGAGTAATATTGTTCTAGAGTCACACGCGGTTTCTAATAACACATTAACTGAGAGTGTTTTAAGGTAAATACATGTGAATCACCAATGTGCCTTCAGGTTAAGATATTAATCAGTTTGAAGCATTGCAGCCTATTACAGCACAATCTCCACATATCATTTATCACCAGGCTCAGGCGGCCTTTCATGAATGGAAGCGGAGTACGTCATGCACTGGCTAATAGGGAAACCGGGCTCTCTCGGCTCCCTGTGGCCCAAGGCAAGTTATCTTGCCTCAGATAGAACACAATGGAGCTGGGTGTGCACATGACACAGGGAGATGCAGTGTGTGATTATGGTGCTGAGTGTGGGTGTTAATGTGATAAAAATTTGTTCTGTGTAGTTAACCTTTTAAGGAGTAGAAGAGTGTGCAATGTATTGCAAAGGGTTAAGAACCAGTGTGTGTGTGTGTGTGTGTGCATGTGTGACAGAATATGTAATGGATTATTAAATTCATTGTGTGAAATAAGGCTGCAGTGTTTGTGTGTGTGTGTGTGTGTGTTTGTGTGTGTGTGTGAGATTCAGGACGATAATGTGTGATGCAGAGCTGCATAATGTAAGTGGGATGTACAGTGACAGGGTATGAATGGGAGGCAGGGCTGTGGGGTGTGAGTGGGATTCAGAGCAACGGGGTGTGAGTGGGAGGCAGGGCTGTGAGTGGGAGGCAGGGCTGTGGGGTGTGAGTAAGAGGTAGGGCTGTGGGGTGTGAGTAAGAGGTAGGGCTGTGGGGTGTAAGTGGGAGGCAGGGCTGTGGGGTGTAATTGAGAGGCAGGGCTGTGGGGTGTAATTGAGAGGCAGGGCTGTGGGGTGTGAGTGAGAGGCAGGGCTGTGGGGTGTGAGTGGGAGGCAGGGCTGTGGGATGTAATTGAGAGGCAGGGCTGTGGGGTGCGAGTGAGAGGCAGGGCTGTGGGGTGCGAGTGAGAGGCAGGGCTGTGAGTGGGATTCAGAGCAAAGAGGTGTGAGTGAAAGGCAGGGCTGTGGGGTGTGAGTGGGATTCAGAGCAACGGGGTGTGAGTGGGAGGCAGGGCTGTGCGGTGTGAGTGGGATTCAGAGCAACGGGGTGTGAGTGAGAGGCAGGGCTGTGGGGTGTGAGTGGGATTCAGAGCAACGGGGTGTGGGTGGGAGGCAGGGCTGTGAGTGGGAGGCAGGGCTGTGGGGTGTGAGTGGGAGGCAGGGCTGTGGGGTGTGAGTGGGAGGCAGGGCTGTGGGATGTAATTGAGAGGCAGGGCTGTGGGGTGCGAGTGGGATTCAGAGCAACCGGGTGTGAGTGGGAGGCAGGGCTGTGGGGTGTGAGTGGAAGGCAGGGCTGTGGGTGGGATTCAGAGCAACGGGGTGTGAGTGGAAGGCAGGGCTGTGGGGTGTGAGTGAGAGGCAGGGCTGTGGGGTGTGAGTGGGAGGCAGGGCTATGGGGTGTGAGTGGGAGGCAGGGCTATGGGGTGTGAGTGGGAGGCAGGGCTATGGGGTGTGAGTGGGAGGCAGGGATGTGGGGTGTGAGTGGGAGGCAGGGATGTGGGGTGTGACTGGGATTCATAGCAATGGGGTGTGAGTGGGAGGCAGAGCTGTGGGGTAGGAGTGAGAAGCAGGGCTGTGGGGTAGGAGTGGGAGGCAGGGCTGCGGGGTGTGAGTGGGAGGCAGGGCTGCGGGGTGTGAGTGGGAGGCAGGGCTGCGGGGAGTGAGTGGGACGCAGGGCTGCGGGGTGTGAGTGGGACGCAGGGCTGCGGGGTGTGAGTGGGACGCAGGGCTGCGGGGTGTGAGTGGGACGCAGGGCTGCGGGGTGTGAGTGGGACGCAGGGCTGCGAGGTAGGAGTAGGAGGCAGGGCTGCGGGGTGCAAGTGGGAGGCAGGGCTGTGGGGTGTGAGTGGGAGGCAGGGCTGTGGGGTGTGAGTGGGATTCAGAGCCATGGGGTGTGAGTGGGAGGCAGGGCTGTGGGGTGTGAGTGAGATTCTGAACAACAGGGTGTGAGTGGGAGGCAGGGCTGTGGGATGTGAGAGAGGCAGGGCTGTGGGGTGTGAGAGAGGCAGGGCTGTGGGGTGTGAGTAGGATTCAGAACAATGGGGTGTGAGTGGGAGGCAGGGCTGTGGGGTGTGAGTGGGATTCAGAGCAATGGGGTGTGAGTGGGATTCAGAGCAACAGGGTGCGAGTGGGAGGCAGGGCTGTGGGGTGTGAGTGGGAGGCAGGGCTGTGGGGTAGGAGTAGGAGGCAAGGCTGCGGGGTAGGAGTAGGAGGCAAGGCTGCGGGGTAGGAGTGGGAGGCAGGGCTGTGGGGTGCGAGTGGGAGGCAGGGCTGCGGGGTGCGAGTCTGAGGCAGGGCTGTGGGGTGTGAGTGGGATTCAGAGCAATGGGGTGTGAGTGGGAGGCAGGGCTGTGGGGTGTGAGTGGGAGTCTGAACAACAGGGTGTGAGTGGGAGGCAGGGCTGTGGAGTGGGAGTGGGAGGTAGGGCTGGGGGTGTGAGTAAGAAACAGGGCTGTGGGGTGTGAGAGAGGCAGGGCTATGGGGTGTGAGAGAGGCAGGGCTATGGGGTGTGAGAGAGGCAGGGCTGTGGGGTGTGAGAGAGGCAGGGCTGTGTGAGAGAGGCAGGGCTATGGGGTGTGAGAGAGGCAGGGCTGTGGGGTGTGAGAGAGGCAGGGCTGTGGGGTGTGAGAGAGGCAGGGCTGTGGGGTGTGAGAGAGGCAGGGCTGTGGGGTGTGAGTGGGATTCAGAACAATGGGGTGTGAGTGGGAGGCAGGGCTGTGGGGTGTGAGAGGGATTCAGCGCAACGGGGTGTGAGTGGGATTCAGAGCAACTGGGTGCGAGTGGGAGGCAGGGCTGTGGGGTGTGAGTGGGATTATGCAGGGCTGTGGGGTGTGAGTGGGATTATGCAGGGTAATTAATGCAGAACAGGATAATTGCTCTGTACAGAGGGATTTATATAAAATGGCAGATTGGGCAAACAAATTGAATATGAAGTTTAATGTGGGGAAGTGTAAAGTCATGCATTTGGGATGAAATAATCCCAAGGCTAGTTCTGAAAAAAGGATATACTAGAATTAGAGAGGGTACAGCGAAGAGCAACAAAATTAATTAAGGGAATGGAGGACTTGACGTATGAGGAACGACTAAACAAACTTGGTTTATTTACTCTAGAGAAAAGACGACTAAGCGGAGACCTTATCACATTGTACAAATATATGAGAGGTCAATACAAGGATCTCTGTGGTGAGCTATTTATTCCAAGGCCTGATCAGGTGAGCAGGGGACACCCCTTGAGATTAGAGGAAAGGAGGTTTAGACTTCAGCAGAGGAAGGGGTTTTTTACAGTGAGGTCTGTTAAATTGTGGAATTCTTTGCCCAAGGAGGTGGTTATGGCAGATACAATGGATACATTCAAGAGAAGATTAGATACATTTCTTTCCAAAGGGAACATACAGAGTTATACTGTTTATTAGTAGGCAGATCAGGAAGGTCTGATAAAGACTAACTTATTTGGTAGCAGGAAAGCTATAAAATTACTGGGATATGAGGAGAAGGTTGAACTTGATGGACTTGTGTCTTTATTCAACCTAATTTACTATGTTACTATGCAAGTCCAAAATTTGACGACAACCGCCGTCCTTCTTGTACACTACGAAGAGGTTTGAGTAAAAACCCATACCTCTGTCCTGAACTGGAACAGGTTCCAGAACATCCTTGTCCAGAAGAGACTGGATAGCGTCGTTGGAGACTGCATTTTTCCACGCTCTGGGGCGTATGAGAGGGGAAAAAGTGAAAGGAAGGAAGAAAGGCAAAAGGGATTCTGTACCCTTCTGCCACTACTTGTAAAACCCACGGGTCCACCACAGAATCCTCCCAAATGCTGTGATAGTGACGAAGATGACCACCCACAGCTGAATAGGGACCTGGGTTCAACGAGTCTTGCTGGAGAAGTCTTGGAAGCCTTGGGCTTGGAGGAGACCTTGGGCTTCCATTGCTGTTTGGGCTTGGGTGAGGCACGTAGTGCTGAGGGAACCGCCTGGTTCGCCGGACGTGTCTCAGTCTGAAAGGGACGAAAAAAACCTGTTACGCTTGAGAGGAGGTTTCTTCCTGGGGACCAAGGGCAGATGAGTACTCGTACCCCCAGTGGCCTCACTAATCAGATCCTTAAGATCTGGCCCAAATAAGGAAGTACCCTGAAAGGGCAAGGACAGCAAGGCTTTCTTAGAAGCGTTGTCAGCAGCCCAGATCTTGAGCCAAAGAGCTTGTCTGGCAACCACAGACATGGTGGAAACCCTTGCCACCAGATGGATAGCATCAAATAAGGCAGCAGAAACATAGTGCTGGGCCTCAGATATGTTGGCAAGAAGCCGCAACATATCCTAAGATGAATCACCCCGACATAGAGCTAGGGTGAGTTGTTCAGTCCAGACAGCAATGGCCCGTTTAACCCATGCCGCAGCGAATTCTGGACGCATGGCAGTACCAGCAGTGGCAAAAATGGACATGAGGGAAACCTCCAGCCCTGCGTAGGATATTTGTTCTGTAAAGCTCACAAGATGGCTGCAGCGGCAGGAGCCAATCAGAAACAAGCACTCAAAGCAATCGCTCATGGGAAATATAGTTTTCCCAGAAAAAGTACCCCAACAGTGTCCGAAGCCCCCTGAGCACCCCAACACACTTGCAATGTGAACTGGATGATAGAGCAAGGTCAGACAATTAAAATGAGCCACCTCTGAAGTTGTTACGTTGAGAGGTTGCAGAGATATGTCACAAACTGTACAGTCCCATAGAAGTGAATGGAACAATGGCGTCTATGTGGTAAAGCGCGCCTTTACTTAATTTTGTCAAAGTTATAACTGAGAATTAAAAATACACGAAACATCACTATAACATGTAATCAGACACAGAAAACACTGAACCCAGTAGGGAAAGTGCCAATAACCACCCCAAAGATGCCAACCAGCAGTTAAAGGGTTAATTTACCACATAAAGTTGCTCCAAACACTGACAGACATAACAGAAAAACCCAGTGAGTGCAGGAGTGTGCAATAAGAACTCCAATGAAGACACCCCTGTGCGGAGGGGCACTGTGGGACAAGTGGACCTGCAGCACTCAAAGGGTTGCTCATCTTTACTGCAGATATTCTGTCTTCAGATTACCATGTAGTAAGAAGTAACCTCAGTGGGTAACTCCTGGGGAAGCACTTGGAATCAAGATTTTCCCCCTCAGGGCTTAAGGTCCACAAAAAGCACCTGGATACTGAGCTAGGCACATCTAAGGGCATTTGTCAGTCATGGTAATCCCCCTAATGGTGGTATTCCATATCTAACAGAAAAATAAAAAAATTTCTAAAACTATAGCAGAACTGTTATCTTGCCTGTGTTATCTTCACCAAGGAACAAATCTTACTGGAGCTGGTTGGCTAGCTGCAGCCAAGGAGGGAAAGTAGGCTGCACCGCCTGCATACAATTCTAGAATTGTTCCTGCCTACTTAAAGGGGTGGATCGCCTACCCAGAGTTACCAGTAACCTGTACTGGACGACAGAGAAAAGCTCTTAATTCCTTGGATGTGAGGGATGTTTCCAACATATTGTGAAGGCTAAACAGTGGCCACTAAAGGTACAGGTACACTGGTAAATCAATAAACTGGCCAAACTGGTATATAAACTGGCAAAAAAAATTAAAAACGGCCAAGGTAAACAAGCAGCAGATGTCTGTAGGAGGTGGGATCTGAACTGAGTTGGCAACACCCACAACTCAAAGAATGGGTGTGGCCAGCAAAATGTGGCACTCTACGCATAATACTACTTTGCCTAATAGGTAATCCAGCCCTGTCTGTGTAACTTGCCCTATAAGGAACAAGTCAAACAATTACTGGCTACATGGACATTTTACTCTTAAAGGTATAGTAATACTTCGTTTTATCTTTATTTTATTTTGTAGGCATTAAAAAAAACATGAAGAACGATATAAGTCTTATCTCTCAAATCTTTATGGTTTGAGATATATTCACAAGCAAAGTTTCCCCTCCCGCCCCTTTTACCTAGTGTAAGCCATCTCTTCTCAGATGTGGAATGAAGTCCATAGACCAGACAGATAACAGAAGAGAACAATCTTCTTCCTATGAGAACAATGAAAGCCCTGCCCCCCTTGACAGGTTTTTCCCTTATCTTAATTGAATATTGTCCCTCTCTGCAGTCTACCTTCTGATCTGGCTGAACAGTGTTACATCAGTAAGAGGGGCGGGAGGGGGATACTTTGTCATTGAATTACTCTGGAACTACAACTCTGACAGAATTGAAATAATACTCTCCAAAGTCCAAATACTATGATGATTAATTAGAGCTGCTTTTATTATTAACCATTACTATCCCTTTAAACCCTTGGATGCTAGAGGTATCTCCCACACATTGCTTCACAATGTCCTGTAGACATCTTTAGCACCCAAAGGGTTAAAGACCCAATCTGGGTAGCATTGTAGTAATGTCGGTAGTGGAGGAATGGATACAGATATTACACAGTGTTCTATTGAAGTGCAGAGTCTGCAGAGCAGATGCTAAACTCTGCTAAGATCAATAGTAAGTCAGCCCACACTGCTAATTATGAGTAATTATGCATAGCAGTACAGAGAGAAATCAGCGCAGTATTCAGACTTGTGACGACGGAGGAGGTGCGGGGGGATGGTAACAAACCTAAATCAATGAAGGGGGAAAACCAAGCCAAAAATAATGACAATATTTAATAAAGAATAGAAAAAAGGAAAAGGGGAACTCGGGCAGCAAGGCTGGGATCCCTCCAATGTAATAAGATAATGAACTAGTGCAGTATCTAGAGTGAGAGCGGTATGGAAAGGCAGGGATCAGGACGATCTAATCAGATAATGAACTAGAGATAAAGCAGATTCTACAGTTAAAACAACAAGGCAGGGATTCCACAGATTTCATCAGCTAATGAACTAGAGAGAAGGCAGGTTTCTAGAATGAGAACAGCAAGGCTAGAGAGTCCCACTTATCTAATTAGATAATTGACTACAGAGGAAGTAGGTTTTAGAGTGAGAACAGAAGGTATCCCAAAGATTTCATTAGACAATGAACAAGAGAGAAAACAGGATATCCAACTACAGCAACAAGGCAGGTGATCAGACATATTCTATTCAGCTAATATAGTAGCGAAAAGGCAGATTCTAGATCTGTGGGTCTCCAATGTTTTGTTTTTTTCCTCTAGACACTCCTAACACAGGTTCACTTTTAAAAGGTCACACTCAGAAGCGCGTGCAAACACATAACACAGTAACCATGTCAAAAATGGCGACATGAGAATCTCGCACTGCATGAAAGCGCAAGATTCACATGTCGCCTACTGAAAGGTTGCATACCCATAACTACAACTCCCATCATGCTTTCCCATCTGATCAGTTTATGCACAGCAGAGAAATATAAAGTTAAAAGGAAACAGAATAGCTTGGATATTATTGGGGTACATTGACCCTTAAAGGGATAGTAATACTTCGTTTTAACTTTATTTTATTTTGTAGGCATTAAAAAAACATGAAGAGTGATATAAGTCTTATCTCTCAAACCTTTATGGTTTAAGAGATATTCACAAACAAAGTTTCCCCTCCCGCCCCTTTTTCCTAGTGTAAGCCATCTCTTCTCAGATGTGAATCTGGTTGTAAGACCAGACAGATAACAGAAGGGGACACTCTTATTCCTATGAGAACAATGAAATCCCTTCCCCCCTTGACAAGTTTTTCAGCTTTTTCCCTTATCTTAATTGAAGATTGTCCCTCTCTGCAGTATACCTGGGCACCTCCCTTCTGATCTGACTGAACTGGGGGGCGGATACTTTGCTTGTGAATATCTCTTAAACCATAAAGGTTTGAGAGATAAGACTTATATCGTTCTTCATGTTTTTTTTAATGCCTACAAAATAAAATAAAGATAAAAGAAGTATTACTATCCCTTTAACAGACAAAGTTTCTCAGGGTGAGATGCCTTGTGCCCCCCTTTTCACTTGCATCTCTTGAGTCCACAGCCACAGATAGATGAATAGATGATTGACCATAAAGCCGTGGCTGTGGACTCAAGTGATGCAAGAGATTCTGATTCCTTTTAACTTTACATTTCTCTCCTGTGCATAAACTGATCAGATGGGGTAAGCATGATGGGAGTTGCAGTTACAGGTATGCGACCTTTCAGTAGGCGACATGAAAATCTCACGCTTTCATGCAGTTCGAGATTCTCATGTCCAGTTTTTAACATGGCGACATAGTTACTGTGTTATGTGAGTGTGACCTTTCTAAAAGGATACCCCTAACATACAGCCTGCATTTTACAAGGCACACCAAACATTTAGGTTCTACAGCATGGCAGGGACCCGCTGGTTTGATCTAGCAATGAACTAGAGAGAACACAGTTTCTAAAGTGATAGCAGCAAGGCAGGTATCGGTCATATTTCACCGACAGTGAATTAAAGAGAAGGAAGGATCTAGCTTGAAAGCAGCAAGATATGGATTCCATAGATTTTATTGGTTAATGACCTAGAGAGAAGGCAGGTTAATGACCTAGAGAGAAGGTAGGTTCTACAGGAGTGGTTCTCAACCCGTGCCCTCAAAGGCCACTAACAGGCCAGGATTTGAAGATTACCCAGCTTGAGCACAGGCGAGCTAATCAAAATAACTGAGCCCCCTGGTTAACTCATCTCCACTCACCCATGGAAATTCTTCAGGTTCAGAACCATTGTTCTAGAGTGAGAAGACAATTACAAGAAAGGAAGCAGAAACATTTTCACAAAAGAGCGAGCAGTCAGACACAGTATTCAGAAAGACAGTAATCATGAACAGGGGTATATCTACAGGGGGTGAAGAGGGTGCAGCTGTGAAGGCGGCCCATGAGCTCCAGGGGTCGTTAGGTTTTAGTGATGCCCCTGGGAAAAATTTTTGTGTTGGGGGCTCAAAAGTGTGTGCACCGGAGCCACATATGACTAGTTATGCTAATGATCATGATCCAAAGAGTGAAAAACCAGGCAATATCAAGAATATCAGGAAAGAGAGCGGGGGGAGGACAGAAAGACAAGGTCTAGGAGAGACAGAAATGTCAGTGCAACAGTCTCCTGAAATACAGGCAAACAAAAAGCGTTTCCAGGGGTGAGCAATTTACACCACATCTGCCGTTGTCCAAAAGCAGCTGAACAGTTGAGAATCGCCCACTGCTATTTATGCCATAATTAGTAAATACAGAGTCCCCCTATCCTGACCTCAACTAACCAAATATATTTAGTAGACGACACAGGAAGAATAACGACAGACCTGCTAGTTCCCAATATCCAACTCAATCTCAAATCTTTCCATAAAAGTGATGCTTTATTAGTACAAAAATAAAAACGACTTCATGTTGCATGAAAGTTGACACTTGTGGATATAAATGGTAAACATCACATGAACCCCCTAATGCAGCGGTTCTCAACCCTTCTAGTGCCGTGACCCTTTGATAAAATTTCCCAAGGTGTGGCGACCTCTAACAGTAAAATTATTTTCGTTTCTCCTTCATAGCTGTAATTTTACTACTGTTACAAATTGAAATATAAATATCTCATGGTTTTAGGCGACCCCTGGCAAATCCTCACTCAACCCCCAAAGGGGTCCCGACCCACAGGTTGAGAACCACTGCCCTTAATCATAGCACTGTGAGACATAGGACTATGAGATTGAGTTGGCTAGTGGATCTGTCGTAGCATTCCCTTCCTGTGTCGTCAAGTTTGTCGGAGCCTGTGGCCGAGGCTGTAGGGGGTAGCTCTGGACCAACGCAGGCCTTAGAGCCTCGGTGAGTTGGGAATATTTTCATGAAGTAAATGGATATTTGCCAATTGCAGCAAGCTTGTTCTTTGCAACTGCTCAAATACATCTAGTGGCTTATCTTTGTTTGAGGGGTTTCTCTAGGCAGCCTTTGGCTCTCCATTGAAGACTACACCTCCAGTCAACACCAGACAGCAGCTGTTTGGGGATGATGGACTATGTAGTCTATAACAGCTGAGATACAATGGCTGCCTCTGTATGTGCCTTAGACACCATGTATTTGTCAGTAGTACTTTTACTTAAAGGAGAAGTAACACTTCCCAATAATAACCCCCTCCCTTACCTTACCATGTGCAAAAATTATCATGGCCCTGTATAAATTTTGCCATGTGCCTTTGTTCAAAAGATAATGTTGTTACTCAGATCTGGATGTTATGTCTGTGGAGGAGGACATCACAGTGTCTGGCAGTTTCTTCAGACTGAAGCAGGCAAAGTGCATGAGCCTATTAACCTTTTAAGGGGGTGTGCAACACATTGCAAAACTATCCACTGCACACCGCCGTGGTCCTTAAAGGGTGAAAATTATTATGAGCAGTGAGCATGTCTGACTGTACGGGCATGGGATAGATAGACAGAATGAATGATAGACAGATAGACAGATCAACAGATAGATAAGGGATAGATAGAGTCATTTTCTGTCACAGCAGTCAATGAGCAGTTGTTCATCTAGGATTTGGACGTCTCTACTCTAGTTTTCATTCCGGGACTGTATATTGTCCATGAGAGGGACCTGTCCAGGACGCCGAACAAACATATCAAATACAGGACTGTCCTGGGCAATCCAGGACACATGAAACATCAATCATGTAATGCTAACATAATGTATAAATGTGTTTGTGGCATAACCCCAAAATGTCTTACCTGGAAGCATCAAAGCTGTCATAAGACCCAACAGTATAGTGTCGAAACAGTTTCTTTGTTCTGTCAGTACGGGTTTCTGAAGAGAGAAAAAAGGTAAATATCAGACTAGTTAAATGAGAACTGTACTTACAGGAATAAATGGCTCTCATTGGAGGTTATTCACTAAGGTGTGATAAAGAGGTGATAAAGTATTGATAACTTCTACAATATCACTTCTCCAGTTCCTATGTTATTCGATGGAGCCAATGCACTAAGATTTCTCTAACTTTTGGAGATCTTAGTGCAGAAGCTTCATAGAATAACATAGGAACTGGAGATGTGATATCAATGGAGAAGTCATCTCCACTTTATCATGGATTCACAGAACAGTCCCTTTATCTAGTTATTTATTTTTGCACAGTGAGGCTGATGTACTAGATGGAATTGGAACAATTCTGTTGAAAACCAATTGCACCATAGTTAAAGGGATAGTAATGCTTCAAAACAAAAGCAGCTCCGATTAATCTTCATAGTATTCGAGCCATGGAGAGTGTAATTTCAATACTGTCAGAGTTCAAGAGTAATTGAATGATAAAGTATCCCCCTCCCGCCCCTTTTACGGATGTAACACTGCTCACCTCAGATGTGGAATCTGGTCTCTTGACCAGACAGATAACAGCAAGGGACACAATCTTCTTACTGTGATCATAAGGAAATCCCTGCCCCCCTTGACAGGTTTTTCAGGCTTTTCCTTATGATTACTGAAGACTGTCCCTCTCTGAGATCCATCCGGACAGTCTTGCTGCTCTGAAGTAAGCAATAAAAGGGGCCGGAGGGGGATACTTTATTATTCAATTACTCTTGAACTACAGCTCTGACAGTATTGAAATTACACTCTCCATGGCCCAAATACTATGAAGATTAATTGGAGCTTCTTACTATCACTTTAAGAAATAAAACACCCTAAATTCCCATTCATTGAAATGCTTGAATGTTAAATAGGCATACCTGGGAACTTTCAAAATGAGCTGACCCTGAGACATTGAAATATTAACCCTTAACATTACTCATCGTGTAAATTATATGCAATATGTTCCTCTTCCGTCTATGGACTCACCCAGAGGTTCTCCTATTAGTTCTCAAAGAACCATTTACAGACTACAACTTAGTGATGGGAGAACAAACTCAAGGAGATGCAACAATCAGCTTTCACTGTAATTTATTACTGAAACATCCAACGCTTCGGGGGGTTCAATAACACCCTTCATCAACCATTGGCATTGAGTCCCCCAAAATGTTGTATGTCTCAGAAATAAAGTCCAGTGAAAGCAGACTGTAGCATTTCCTTAAGTGTGTTCTCCCGTAGACCAAGAAAATCACAAAGAATGAAAGGTGGGAGACCAAGTGCAGTTACTGCACTAGGAGGAACATATGTGCACTATTCCGGAGTGCACATCCATCCTACCTATACTTGACTACACAAAGACCAGTAGGTCATGCTCTCTGGTATTCCGCTACAAATAGAACCAACTTTATAGACAAACTAAAAAGTCAGTTGATGCAGAACATATCATAGATAACAGTGGACTGTCTCGCTATAAGAATTTGTCCTTTCACCCTGTGATTTGGGTCAAAATCCTGAGAGTTCCCAGGTATGTAGAGAGGTCTCCAGTACATTGCATCTGCATCAGTATCGGCAGTTGCTTGTACTTGCTGTGCATCATTTTCTGATTTTTCATTCCTATACAAGAGCAAAGTCTGAACAAGGCTTAGCCATAGACAAAGAGCGCACCAGTGCCCCACCCACAATTCTAAAGAGCCATGAAAACCTTCTCAAGGAAGTAAACTGTTCCTGATCAGTTACAGACTACAGCAGAATTCAATTGCAGTAAAAAGAACAGAAATGCATTAAAGTGGATCTGTCAAGATAAGACGAGTTTAGTAAATATTACAAATAATTCAAAACTTAGAAAGGACCTTCTGTTCAAGGCAACTGGGAGTATTCTGGGCAAACCAACTGTACCATAAGATGAAAATAAATATTCCCAAAATTCCCATTGATTTAAAGAGGACTTCTATCCTCTTCAAAGTTGGAGACATCTAAAAATCATTTCCACACCTGAGAACCTTCTTGCCCCAAGTATCCAGTGGTGCACTAAGGTCTGGCGTGCGTGTGACCGAATGATGCAATCTGCATCACAAAGTGGGTGGGGCTTGACTGGGGTGGGCTGGAATGGGAGGAGGAGGAGAAACATTACAAATAATTACTACAAATTACAAATTATTACAATATTACAAATAATTAGTACAAATTATTCAAAACTTAGAAAGGCAACTGGGACCACAGGTCTTCAATTAAAATGGGCGGAGTATAGTAAGAATAGGGCGGAGAGTGACTGAAACTGGCAGTGAAGTGGGCGGAGTTACAAGGGAATTCCATGAGCCCTGAGAATCAGCCACTGACCCCAGAGACCTGGTAATCCTATAATATAAAAGGCCAGATGGATGTTTGTCTGATGCAGTTGTGCGCAGTAGACACTGCCCGAATGCACAGAATGCTGGGAGGTGTAGTTCTGCGGTATTACACACATTGGTCAGGGTCTCAGGGTCAGATCCAAAGAGTTCACCCCTTTTAAATCTTGCAAAATGTTTTATTTTTGCTTTGTGGTTCACTTGGTTTGCCTTAGAATAAATCAACTTTTCAAAACACGGAAATATATGTAGTACTGCCCAATTATTTGTAAGAAAATTAGTTTTGAGACATTAACATTTATGTGCTGATGGCACAGTGTGCTAATTTGATTCCGTGTAAGGCCAGGATTACCAGATTACCATATTCACATGCTATGAATGAATCGAGGCAGAGCACACACAGTGTAGATATTTCTAACAGCACAGCGACTGGCAAGGTAGTCCTCAGGAAGAACTGATTTTCATCATACGCAAATGAGCTGACCTTGAGATCTTGTAAATATTAACCCTTAAAGTTCATGGAATATATATTTTTGGCAAATGTCCCTACTCTTTCTAATCTAGAGGTGCTGCAATCAGGCCTTAAAGGGATAGTAACATTTCACAATAAAAGCAGTTCCAGTTAATCTTCATAGTATTTGGGTCATTGAGAGTGTTATTTCAGTACTGTCAGAGTTGTAGTTCAAGAGTAATTGAATGATAAAATATCCCTCTCCCTCCCCTTTTACAGATGTAACACTGTTCACCTCAGAGCAACAAGACTGTTCGGATGGATCACAGAGAGGTACAATCTTCAGTGGACATAAAGGAAAACTGAAAAACCTGTGAAGGGGGGCAGGGATTTCCTTATGATCACAGTAAGATTGTCCCTTGCTGTGATCTGTCCGGTCAAGAGACCAGATCCCACATCTGAGGGGAGGTGCCTTACACTAGGTAAAAGGGGCGGGAGGGGGATACTTTATCATTCAATTAATCTTGAACTACAACTCTGACAGTATTGAAATAACACTCTTCATGGACCAAATACTATGAAGATTAATTGGAGTTGCTGTTTTTGTGAATTATCATCATCACTTTAAGGAAGCATTGGCATGCAACAACTTAAAAAACACACACACACAGGACAAGTAGGACTTCACCCTCTGCCTTCCTGGCACAAGTGGCGCCAAATTAGAGACTAAAGAAGCAATTCATTGTAGTAGATTAGATAACAGAAAGCACTGGAATCTCTCACACAGAGAATCTGGCCTTCCTCCCTGGGATTTGGGTAAAAATCCTGAGTTTCAAGGTCAAATCCAGAGAGTCTCCAGGTATATACATACCTGGGAACTTTTATTTGTGGGACTCCTCTGATGCTGCTGGGGAGTATAATTGCAGCAAATCGATGCAAAAAGGGGGTGGGCTTTACCGGTGAGTGGGGGAGGGGCATCACACAAGTGGGCAGAAAGTGGGAGGAACTGAGTGGGGAAGGAGGAAAAGTGGGAGGAACTGGTAGGGAAAGCGCAGAAGTGGGCAAAGTTTTAAAGAAAACTCCCCACATCCGGACAATCAAGAGCTAGGTACATACAGTTCCCTTTTCAAACAGTGGTACAATCATATATATATATAATTTTGATGGTAAACACAGATAGCAAGCAACAAGTTGCTTTGACATGTTTCAGAAGGAGCCCCCGCGCATTGCTGAAGCGGCAACATCTGTTAACCAATATAAATATCACTTGTAGACATCGAGCCTTTTGCAATCAGACAGGCAGACTGAAGTGAGTGAGGGGAATTTTCTAAAGTGCTAGCGATTAACATTTCATATCTGTTTTGCTTTATCACATTAACTGGGCGATCAATGGGAGGAATTAACTGCTATGTGTGTAGTGACAGAGTGCAACACATCCTATACCTGGAACATATGTCCACATTCAGGAAGCGAAAAACAGGAGCAATTCTGCAGCAAACCAACTAGACCTTAAAGGGATAGTAATGTTTCACCAAAACAGCAGCTCCAATTAATCTTCATAGTATTTGGGCCATGGAGAGTGTTATTTCAATTCTGTCAGAGTTGTAGTTCAAGAGTAATTGAATGATAAAGTATCCCCCTCCCACCCCTTTTACCTACTGTGAGCCACCTCCCCTCAGACGTGGCATCTGGTCTCTTGACCAGACAGATCACAGTAAGAGACAATCTTCTTACTATGAACATAAGGAAAACCCTGCCCCCCTTGACAAGTTTTTCAGGTTTTTTCCTTATAATCACTGAAGATTGTCCCTCTCTGCGATCCATCCGGACAGTCTTGCTGCTCTGAGGTGAGCAGTGTTACATCAGTAAAAGGGGCGGGAGGGTGATAATTTATCATTCAATTACTCTTGAACTACAACTCTGACAGTATTGAAATAACACTCTCCATGGCCCAAATACTATGAAGATTAATTGGAGCTGCTTTTATTGTGAAATGTTACTATCCCTTTGAACATTCCCTTTGAATTAAATGGGGCTTTTAACCCTCTGAGTGCCAGAGGGGTACGCAACTGCGCGCCTGCACAGTCAGTGCTTAAGGTACCACGCAAAGCCTCCTAGAGGAGACCGGGACTGACTGCGGTGTCTGTAAGCAAAGATGTCTGCGCTGTTGCCTGGACGTCAGTGTCGGCTGAGGAAGGATTTTTGACTAACGCGGTCTTTATTCTGCATAACAGTTTGATTATTAACCCTTTGAGTGCCAGAGGAGTACGCAACGCATTGCAAATCAATGCGTTACGTACCCCTCTGGCACTTAAGGGGTTAAGCTCATCGCTACATGCTTAAATTAGGTGGGGCGAACTTTAGTTTGAGTGATCATTCCCTTTGATTTGTATTTATCCCCGCGACGCATTTGGTTGACTCCAGAAGTGTTCATGTTTAGCTTTGTGAGGACAGCTCACATTCAAATATTGATTTCTCACGTTGTATCGATCCTACAAAATCAGCGGTAATATAAACCATTCAGCTAATTAACAAGTAAATATTAATTACAGATTTATTTTTATTGGATTTGAAAGCAAAATATCTGGTTCGTTTTCTGTACTAATAAAATAAACATTCCAGTGATTTTACCACCTGCAAAAAAAGCTAATTTTTTTTTTTTTTTATTACTTTGACGATTGCATTGTAGAGCAGGAGGAGGAAGGTCACCTGTAGCCCTGCAACAGTTGTTGAACTACAACTCGCATGTAGAGCAGGAGGGGGAAAGTCACCTGTAGCCCTGCAACAGTTGTTGAACTACAACTTGCATCACCTTGATGGTGATGGGAATTATAGGCCAATGGCAGCTGAGATGGCAACAAGCTTTTGAACTCTGCTGCACAAATGATGGGAGCTGTAGTCCAACAACACCAGGATAACTACAAATTGCCTTTCCTTGTATTAGAAAAATGAGTGTGCAATCTTCAGATCCCTAACAGTTGGGGAGAGCCAAATGTTGCCTGTCCTTGTATTAGAGGTATCTAAGACCAGTCATATAGACTTACCAACTCCTAAAAATGAAAAAGAATCATATCAGGCTCTCTAATAATCATTCTGCTTTGGTACAGGGATCCTTAAATCTGTTCTAAATGTTTCTGCTGATTAATCTGTAGACAGGCAAGTTTCCTCATTACAAAGCCATTGTAATGCATGTAATCAGGAACAAACGTTAGCACCTTAAGGACCATTGCCGTACCAGTACCGTTACGGCGGTCTGGCACTTAAGGACCAGTGACGGTCCTGGTACGTCACGGAGTTCAGGGCTCCTGGCGTGGCTGCACGCCTCTCCAGAAGAGAAGGGAAAAAAAAAAAAAAGACCCGTGGTCCTCAAGTGCCAGCCTCCCGTGCGCGCGCCGGTCCTTAAAGGGTTAAAGAGATAGTAACACTTCATTTTTGGAGGCAATAATATTGTATGCATTAAAGTGGAACTTTCACTACAATAAGATAGTGCTGCAAATGATTACTACATTAGAGATATGCACAAACTTATTTTTATTTTCAAGTATAATTGCTCCTTTAACAAAAAATACATCCTTTTATGCAGGCAGGCACGGCTGGGATCTTGCAGTAGGCGCTCGCTGAGCCCGCTCTGTCAGTCCCTTCCGGTGCCTTTCAGCACAGTGGCAGTCAACTCACCAATAGTGGAGTTGAAGGGGGCGGACACCGCAGACGCAGAGATGCCGGCTCTGCAAGATGTCTGCGCTGTTCCCCGGTGCCTGTCTGCATAAAAGGTTATATTTTTCGTTAAAGCAGCAGTTATACTTAAAAATAAAAATAAGTGTGTGCATATTGCTAATGTAATAATCATTTGTGGCGCTATGTTATTGTAGTGAAAGTTCCGCTTTAAATAAATAAACCAAAGCATCTATGTATTTTCCCACAACTGTCATAGTTTAAGAGTAATTGCGATCTGAGGGATAAGTTTGACCTTGAATGTAACTAATTAGCATACTGCGTGGAAAATTCGCATAAAATGCCACCCTGTGCCACCAAAAAATACATGTTCATTTTCACAAAACTTATTTTACAGAAAATATATTATAGATATATATATATATATATATATATATATATATATATACAAAACATATAGATATTAATCCTTTGAGTGCCAGAGTGGTACACAATGCATTGATTTGCAATGTGTTGCATAACCTTCTGGCACTCAAAGGGTTAATTCTGATAACCAAACGTGTCTTTAAAACAGAAGTGACCTCACACTGATCTGATTTAAGATGATAGAGAAGGCCCAAATTGTACTGATCATTAAAGAAGCTTTTTGTCCTCTAACATCATCAACACAGTCTTTATTTTGTGCATTATAATTATCTCTCCAACCCTTTAATTATCCCCATGAAGGAAGAAGCATCAGGCTGCAGCGTCTTTAGTGTATAAAAGGTAACCAAAATGCAAACAATTCCGGTTTAAACGTATTGTATGCAAGAAAAAAAAATAGTTTTCCAGCAAAATCAGTTGAAAATGTGTTTATAACCCTTTGAGAACCAGAGGGGCGTGCATCGCATTGGAAAGATACGCAGTGCAAACTCCTTTGACTTTCAAAGGGTTAAAAAGAATTTTGAGAAAAAAAAATTATATATATATAATATATACTAGTGTAAAAGCCTGTGTACATGGGCCAAGGTCCGGGTAATGTTAACCCTTTGAGTTCCAGAGGGGTACACAACGCATTGCTTTGCAATGCATTGCGTACCCCTCTGGCACTCAAAGGTTTAAGAGGCCACTACCTCACTGCTCCATGCGATGCAGTCTTGTGTTGCCTCACTCATCCGATACAATCATGTGCATTAGAGACTGCTGAACGCACGCAGTCTCTACTGCGCATGACGGCTTCTGACAAACATCCTAGCGAATTATTATATAGGATTTATATAATCAATTTAATGGTTATGGAAATATAAAAAAAATATTAATCCTTTCAGTGCTGGAGATGTAGCCAATGCATTGGATACATTTCTGGCACTCAAAGGGTTGAGAATACATATAGATAGTTCTGATACATTGTATATATTAGAAAAATAACGCAATATGCCTTAATGCAGGCAGCTAAATGGGTGCAGTTCTGAAAAAAACAACTGCACCTGGTGGTTGAGTTTAAAAATTCCTATTGGCTTAAATGAGGCTTTTAACCCTTTGAGTGCCAGAGTGGTACTGAATGCATTGCGCTGGCACTCCAAGGGTTAACCACTTGAATGCTAGAGATGTCTCCAATGCATTGCTCTTATGTTTAAAGGCAAAGTGCAACAATTAGGAGCAAACCAACTGCACAAAAGGGGAGAAATAAATATTCCCAAAATAACCATTGATTTAAATGGGACTTTTAACCCCTTGAATGCTAGAGAAGACTCCAGTGGATTTATGATTGCTTCACAATTTGTTGGAAACCTCGCTGGCATTCAGTGGGTTAACCATACCTTCCCTCCCCTATTAAAATCATTGGGAATATTTATATGTCCCCTGTGGTGCAGTTGGTTTGTCCCAGATTTGGTGCACTGCCTTTATACATAAGGACCAGCGTGCTGATTTCACTGTGAATTCAAGAGGATTTAAAGGGAAACAACTGTACCTGCAGATTTCACTGAACATGTTCTATATTACCAGTCAATACAATAATGCTGATAAGAACCCTCTCTGTTGAAACTAACAAAATGACATATTCTCTAAAGGATATTCCAAAATGTGGACATTTCTAGTACCCCCAACATGGAGATGAGCAACAAATGGCCCTTGGGCCACTTGCAGCCCTCAGAGGCATTTTCTGCAGCCCTGTTTTCTGGTACAGCATCCATGGGGTTAATTACTTTTTTCACCACTGATATATGTTTTAATATCATGTACTATTCTTTGGTGGACTTGAGGGCCGCACATGTGGCCCTGAGGTGTGAATATGGTTGCCTGACACTGCCTAAGCACACCTCAGAAATGTAAAGGGTTAAGTATTCCCTGTGAACTGTGCTCCCTTTCTAACCCTTTGCTTGCCAAAGACATTTCCAATGGCTTTTTTTGGAATTCAATGGGGTTAACCCTTTCATTGCCAGAAAGGTATGCAAGTGTTAAAAAGAAAAATCTGCACAACACCATCAGCTATCATAAAGTCTTATCCCTTTGAATCCACTGGATAACTCTTTGGCACTTTAAGGTTAAAGATGCACACTGATCTGTTGGATAAAATCTTGAGCACGACTTTGGCTGATATTTGATCACATACCTCCCAACATTTCAAATTTCCAAAGAGGGACACTTGTGTTTTAGGGGGTGTGGCTGGTGTGCATGGCTGGTGGGCGGGGCATTACCGAGAATTATTAGGCTATTTCATGACCTATTGACACCTCCTTGTTTAACGTAATAAATTACTTATATATAACAAGAACAAAATATTTTATTTACACAGACCAATTTATAAACACATATACTGATATTACACAAATAACAATGTGAGTTTTATTGCTGTAGAGAAGTATAGACACACCACACAATCTGATTTCCTAAAAAGAGGGACATCAGGGTGTGAAAGAGGGACAAGGGGATTTGGGTCTAAAAGAGGGACTGTCCCTCCTAAAGAGGGACACTTGGGAGGTATGTGATCATAGTAACAGTGCAGGGCTTTATGAGACTGGTATACTTTGTATTAAAGCCCAAGGGCTTCTGAGACTGCTTAAATACAGCCAACAACTTTATCCCTGCAAATACATTGACTCTGAGTTACCCTTTTGGACAATTTCCTTCCTGTACATATCACGTTTCTAAGGACACCTGTACAGGTTTGTGTGTAAAGTCAACATTTAATCTACTCGTCTGAAGAAGTGACAATTATCTGTCTGAAACAAGGAGCCGCGCACACCCACAGACAGATATCTTATTTACTTGCTAATAACGGCAAACAAGTAAGAGACTTAACCCTATGAATGCCAGAGGGGTACGGAATGCATTGCATTCCGGCACTCTAAGGGTTTAAAAAAATATGCTCCATGATTAACAACTGCATGCTTTAAAGAATATGCTCCATGATTAACACCTGTATGATGTTACGACTATTAGAATAAAACAACAATCTCAGAATAGCTATTTACTTCAACAAGAATCCAAACAATGCTGATTATTACAGCAGCCGTTTCAAATCAGACACAAAAGACTGATACAAATCTGTCATTGCCTTATTGTGTGTTTGCTGTAAAGTAAAAAGAAAAGACACAAGAGACACACACGTTCACAGCACACGGTACCTCCAAAATGCACTTTCTTCTTAAATTTGGAACTCTCTGCCATAGTTTGGAGCTGGGTGTGACCATGTCACTGGGAGACACTCAGCCTGCACATTCCAGCGGAGACACCTCGTCGGATGACCACGCTACTCCATACTATGTTTTTTGTTTGTTGTCTCGCTGTAAAGTTTTTACGTCCCTCAACATCCGAACAAAAGGTGCCCCGGTTTGATTTTTGTTTCTTTTTTTTATAAATCCAGCAGCTTGCATGAGGCTGAAGAGAATTTTTTTTTTTGCACAAGGGAAACAAGAAAAAAGAAGAAGAATGCAGGAATGGGGAATGTGCTATTTTACACAAGTTGTAAGCTCAGAATAGGGACCGCATCCTTCTGAGCCCACACTCTAGCAACAGGCTCGTTTCCCTGCAGCAAGTTACCATGGAAATGCATCAGTCACTAGTCTAAATAAGTGCGGGTGAAGGACGACTGAAAACCTGGAGCAATTACGCATGCCATTAGAGAGGAAAGAAAATGATTCAATCCGTCTATTAGCAACATGGCAGAAAAGGCAGATTTTCCTTTTTTCCCCACTAATAAATCAAACATTTATTTTTATCTGTGCAACCTAGTATGCCATTTTGTTTATTTTAAACCCCTCCCCCAAAACCCCTAAAATAAACCAGCTGGATACTAGAGACATCACCAATACAAAGCGAAGCATCCGAGACATCGCTAGCATCCAAGGGCCATAGGCACAAATGAAAAAGGTGCAAATCTGGAGCAAACCAACCTCGCCATAGGAGAAAAAAAAATTCTAGTAGGATTTCAATGTATGGTATACCTCGCTGGTACTTAAAGAGTTACAATCATTACTCTGTAGTAACACCATTTAGAACTTGTGCAAAATTCAGTGCTGATTCGGGAGAATGAACAGGAATGGGGAATCTGCAGTTCAAGAGCTGCTGTTGGACTACAATTCCCATCATCCTTAGACAGGAAATGGCAATCTGAGCATAGATAGCAACTGTCCAGATTTGCCCTGGAGACTCGTTTTTTTGCAGTGAATTACAGGGTTTCTGGGTAAAAAGGCTGATTCTCCTGTGTTGCGGAGTTTCTTATGAAACTGTCCACTGCTCCTCCTTCCCAGCCTGTACCTCCCCCACTTTCCCTCCTTCCCACCATGTCCCGCCCACTTCTCCTCCTTCCCACCCTGTTCCTCCCACTTCTCCTCCCCCCAGGCTGTTCCTCCCACTTCCCGCCCACTTCTCCCCCCTCCAGCCTGTACCTCCCACTTTCCCTCCTTCCCACCCTGTTCCTCCCACATCCCGCCCACTTCTCCTTCCCACCCTGTTCCGCCCACTTCCCACACTCTTCTCCTCCTTGCCAGCCTGTTCCTCCCACTTCCCGCCCACTTCTCCTTCCCAGCCTGTTCTTCCCACCCACTGCTCCTCCTTCCCACCCTGTTCCTCCCACTTCCCGCCCACTTCTCCTTCCCAGCCTGTTCTTCCCACCCACTGCTCCTCCTTCCCACCCTGTTCCTCCCACTTCCCGCCCACTTCTCCTTCCCAGCCTGTTCTTCCCACTTCCCGCCCACTGCTCCTCCTACCCTGCCTTTCCCTCCCACTTTTCCTCCTTCCCACCCTGTCCCTCCCACTTCTCCTTCCCAGCCTGTTCTTCCCGCCCACTGCTCCTCCTTCCCAGCCTGTCCCTCCCACTTTCCCTCCACCCCACCCTGTTCCCTCAACCTCCCACACACTTCTCTTCCTTGCCAACCTGTTCCTCCGACTTCCCGCCCACTTCTGCTCCTTCCCAGCGTGTTCCTCCCACTTCCTGCCCACTTCTCCTCCTTCCCACCCTGTTCTTTCCCCCTCCCACAGTTTATTACACAGCTGTTAGGTCTCAACCTTACTCCTGATTAAATCCCTCCCCTTTGTGCAGTGATTGGTATAATTTATATCCTCCCACTAGCACTGCATGAGTGCCCTCCTGGGTCTCTAGAAGAAAAGGTTCACAGGAATGCATCTGGGGATGTTTGGAGTTGTAGTCCAACAAAAGCTGGAGAAGGGCCCTTATGTACACCAGCAGCAAACATTTATTATTATTGGGGTGCTAATGTTTTCTTTCCCTAATCTGATCTTAAAATAACTCACCAGCTATAATTCACCATTGCTATCAATGAAAGAAGTTCATACGGCCCTCACACTTATGGATTTATTTACATGGCCCGCTGTGATCAGTACGGGAGTCTAAAAACGACTGCTATAAGACTAGAGCAGTCCGTTTCGGCCTCTGTTTTGGTGAGCCTGTACATGTAATCGTACACGTGATAACTCACATGTGCTGGCTCCCCGAATGTAGTCTATGCAGTCCTTTGGGGTAAAAGTACCCCAGGTCCGCTGGTCCTTAAGGGCTTAAACAAACATTAATGCCAGTTTTATTTTTTCTGGAGCAATGTGATACACTTATATACACTCACCAAACAGTCTGATCTCCTAAAAAGAGGAACACCAGGGTGGGAAAGAGGGACAGAGGGATTTGGGTCTGAAAGAAGGACACTTGGATGATATGAAAACTGGTAGAGCTTTTTTGTTGGGTATACAATTACAAATAATACATGTACTGTTACCAAAAATGAAAAAAAAAATAGAGACCAAATTATATTATATACCTTACATCACTGTAATACATATAAATTGATAAACTGCCCAAATCCTATATAATAATTCACTAAGGATGTTTGTCAGAATCTGTCATGCGCAGTAGAGACAGCTGTGTGCGCCGCAGTCATACGCAGTAGAGAGTCAAGTGGTCCCAGGAAGGTGCGCAGTGAGGACTACGGTCTAAATTCGGAGCGCCCCGCTCCCTATCAGCCGCGGAGCATGACTGCACCGCGGGCGTTGCTGGATGGCACTGTGGCCCGTGTACACAGGCTCTTTAACTAGTAAGTATATAAACAGGACAGAACAGCAAACACTGGCCAAATTAGTATATGAACTGGACATCACAGCAAACAATGCACACATCAGTATATAACCTTGACTTCATAGCAAAATCTAGGCAAATCAGTACAAAAAGTGGACATCACAACAACTGGCCAAATAAATGTCTAAACTAAACATCACAACAATATATAAACTGCTACATAAACCAGTCACATAAGTATATAAACTGGACAGCAACATCCCCAATATATAAACTGGTATATAAAACGGATACACTTGTATATAAAGTGAACACCACAGCAATATATACAATGGTTAAAAAAAAAAAATCTGACCGAATAAGTGTATAAACAACATCACTGCAAACATTAAGCACAATAGTATATACACTAGACATGGCCATCACATCATAATACAAACTAGTAAATCAGTAAGTGAATTTACAGCACATATACTTCCAGAAAGTTCTGGCAGGAAGTGACTCAGCAGTTTCTATCACATTCTATGGAGAACTGTTTGTCAGTGACTTTTTTCTCAAATAGAATCTAACCAAATAACTAATTGTAATATGAGCATTAGAGGTAACAACAACAATTGTTTAAATTGTAATAACTCAGAAACTATGCATTTCTCAGCAGTAGGAGTATCCTTAACCCCTTCGCATCCTGTGACACACCCGGACCGTCACTCTGGTCCGGCACTTAAGGAACAGTGACGGTCCTGGTACGTCACGTACGTTTACTCACCGCGTTCCTGCAGGAGTGCGGTGAGTAATACCGTGGACTGAAATTGCTCGCTCAAGACCGGAGCAATCTCTTTCAGTCCTCCTTTCGATGTGCCGCCCCACGTGATCAGTCACGTGGGACGGCACGTCGAACTCGTCTATCTGGTCCTTAAAGGACCAGACACCGCGGGATCGTCGGACCTGAAGGGGTTAAATCACTCAACAGAAAAAAAGCCCTACAAAATATATTTTTTCATAACAGAAGTTTAATGCTCCTTTAATATAAACTGGACTGGTATTGTTCTGGCTGTGCCTACAACTCCTCATGGTAGATGTGCCCTGAAAAGTGTACTGGGAAATCCAGCCCAGTAAGCTACATATAATTCTATCGCAGTTTACAATACTCTGGGGACAGTTGGTGTTCATATTTGCCTGCTAAATGTGTGTCCCAAATCTCTAGGGCGGAATAAGGTTATTTTGTGTTTCCAATAAATAATGAAAGAGGAGTGCTTTTAGTATAGTGCGGCCAGCGTTTTGAATTTAAATCACGTAAGAGATCTGCTGTGTATTCAAAAGACAGACAATATTCATTCTTGCCAAGTAATTGTCTAGAATACCTGACCCTGCGCTATACCGAAGAATTTGTGTTTGCTCTGAAACCATCCAAGACACACTTGAAAACAAGAGAAATCACAATGTATTCTTCCTGGTAAAACACTTTCCAAATAAATAAATTACAAAGTCAGTTTAGAGCAGATCTAACACTTAAAGTGATAGTAAGATCTTGAAACCAACGCAGCTCCTATAAGGAGGATCATGTAATGTTTTATTTTAATACTAGTGTAAAAGGCCGTGTAAACGGGCCAAAGTCTATGCGTTTGAGCAGTGTCTACTGCGCATGACTGCATCGGACAAAGCCTGCGTTTGGGCGGTCTCTACTGCACATGATTGTGTTCGGGCAGTCTCTACTGCACATGATTGTGTTCGGGCAGTCTCTACTGCACATGATTGTGTTCGGGCAGTCTCTACTGCACATGACTGCATCAGATAAACCTACATCTGGCCTTTTATTATTAGTGATGATGACTAGTGTTCTAGTTCAGTATAAATTCACTGATAAAAGATCCCCTCCCACCCCTTTTACAGCCTGCACACCTCCCCTTAGATGTGGAATCCGGTCCTGGGACTGGACGGATGCAGTGAGGGACAATCTTCATGCACAGATATAAGGCAAACCCTGCCCCACTTGACAAAGGAGGGCAGGATTTTCCTTATGCTCAGTGAAGATTGTCCCTCTCTGCGCTCTATCCGGCTGCTGAAAGAGGCAGCATGACGTGAGGGAAAGGGGAGGGAGGGGAATCCTTTACCAGATCATTTCTTTTGAAATATAACACACAGCACATTAAAATAAAGCATTCCCTGATCCTCTTAATAGGAGGATCAATCGGAGCTACTCTGGTTTCAAGGTATTACTGTCCCTTTAATGCTAACTCCCCACTTACCTATAGCCAAAACAATACGAATGCCAATGATGAATTTTGCTTGGGGGGGAAGACATGATCGTTTCTGGCTGCTTTTTTCTTCCAGATTGTAGTGCAGGTGCCTATTTAACCAGCTGAGTGCCAGAGAGGTGATCAACGCATTGCTTTGCAATGCATTGAGCACTTCTCTGGCACTTGAAGGGTTAAACTTTTGAGTGGCTGAGAAGTATCCAATGCATGGCAGCGCAATGCGATGAAAATCTCTCTGCTGCTCAATGGGGTTAAAGACAAGAAATGAACGCAAAGCATTCTGAAGACATGCACTGCACAACCTTCTGCATAATAAAATATTAACCCTTTGAATGCTAGAGGGGTAGGCAACGCATTGCTTTGCAATGCGTTGCCTACCCCCTTGGCATTCAAATGGTTAAGGTTACCATGTCCACTGAGCAGAGTCTGAGGTCATGTGGCCCTGTTAGCAACTGTTGTTTCTGCCTCCGACAACACGGCATCCAGAACGGATTGAATATGTCATCGCTTGAACAATGGTACAATAGTAAATAGGGGCCATTAGGATTTCCTGGTCATAGAAAGGTAAGTGGGGGTGTTATTAGGAGATGTTCGTTATCCTTTAATAATGAAATATTAGTGAGTTAAAGCGGAACTAACACCGCTAACAAACATTGTCTTTAATAATTCCCTATCTGGCGACTAGCTGCTTAGTAGCGCTAGTCGCCAGAATTATTACCTCTTCACGGAGAAATCTGAAGTGATCCTTGGCTGACAGGAAGAACAGAGCGCGGACATCTTGCCCTAGTGACGTCCGCGTGCCTGCGCTGTCAGTCCCTTCAGGAGCCGAATGGCTCCTAGCAATGCCTCCTACAGCCTTCTGGGACTGACAGCGCAGGAGCATGGACGTCACTAGGGCAAGATGTCCGCGCTCCGTCCTGCCTCTCAGCCAAGGATCACTTCAAATTTCTCCGTGAAGAGGTAATAATTCTGGCAACTAGCGCTACTAAGCAGCTAGTCGCCAGATAAGGAATTATTAAAGACAATGTTTGTTAGCGGTGTTACTTCCGCTTTAAGAACAGGGAAGCCAGAGGTTTGAATGAACATCACATAACAGATCTGCTGTGAACTGAAAAGGGACAAGATATTCCCTCTCGCAGGGAAATGCTCTAGAATACCTGGCCCTGCACTACACTGATGGATTTATGTTTGCTCTGAAATTACACAGTCAATTTAGAGGAGTACTTAAGAGGTGAAAGCAAACGGCTCATTCCTGTAGGCTCCACAGAGTGAGGGCTCTGGGAAGCGTGCTACTCACAATTTAAAAGCAAATTTCTATTATGCTGCCCTAATATGCACTGTATTTACACAAAGCAAATCGCCATATTACAGTCAGGGCACGGAGGGAAATCACTGTGGCCCAGTGCCCAGGCTATAGAGGTTTTCATCTAAAATTGCACTCATTACCTGGAAAGTATTGTAGCACTGGAAGTAAACATAGAAATAATAGGAGTAGGAAGCAAAATAAACAATTCAAATATCCCTCCCAAAATCTCTCCACACCATCCAGCTGGTACACGACTCTTGAAAAATCTTTCTATTCTATGTTACGTTACAAAGCAGACATATCAAGTGCATATTTTTTTGTTTGACAACGATCAATATCTAGCCAATGCGATCGCTCCACTTTAGTGACAGGCAGCCTCCGTCATGTGAGGATGATGGGTAGTGGGACGGAGCTGCCTCTGGTCTGCAAAGTTCGGCAAGCTGGAAGTAGGCTGCCGGACACTTTTTAAACTTTAATTTTTGCGCATTTAACTACTTTTTTAATACAGTGAACAATATTTTAAGTGTTTTAGATAAATGCTCTAAC
This sequence comes from Rhinophrynus dorsalis, assembly GCA_037306005.1. NCBI lineage: Eukaryota > Metazoa > Chordata > Amphibia > Anura > Rhinophrynidae > Rhinophrynus > Rhinophrynus dorsalis. The sequence continues at coordinate 473,805,698 of CM074722.1, forward strand.
TAATGAGCATTACACGTATTTAGGTGAGAGATCCCCTTTAATTGGAACAGTCTACAAAGTGTGCCCAGTTTACAAGCACACTTTGTATACCGTTCCATGAAGTATTTATTTCTAAATAGCACTCTTGGCTCTGCCGAAGAGCCGCCTCAAGTCGGCCAACACGAATCTCCTTCTGTCAGCTTTACAGCTGACATCAGGGAAAGGGGAGGGAGCGGGGAAGTTTAAAACGTTATATCTCTCAGACCATAAAGGTTTGAGAGATCAGACTGGCATTGATGGATTTATTTTTTCAATATCTACAATAATACTTTTTATTTATTTATGCCATTACTAATCCTTTAATAACTTCTCAATTAATCATCTCCCAACAGCAGGAATAACTTAGAAAAGCCATACAATACATGTTTTCATAATAATAATAATAAAAACTTTATTGATCTCTAACTGCCACAGAGGTATCAAATGCATTGCACTGACACTCAAATGATTCAAACAGATATATTTTAGGAGCCATTTTTGGAGTGATTTTTTCCACAGGACCTTACCCTCCCCAAGGATGCAATGTGATTTTTAATTAATCCATCAACTGAAAATGGTGTTAGCTGGTAGAATAGAGCTGTTTGTTGTAAAATGTTTACTTTTTTAAACAAAAAGTATGTAACCCTTTGCATGCCAAAGAGGTGCGCAACACCTTTAGAACTTTAAGTGTTCTTTCACACACGACAGTGTGTAATGTAGTAATGTATTTATACTGTAGCTATTAAAAAAAATAAACTAAATGTTCCCAGTCCCAATACTCAAACCTTTATGGTTTAAGAGATAGAACATTTCAAAGTCCCCCCCCTCCCCTTTCCCTGACATCAGCTATAAGCTGACAGCAGGAGATCCTCGTCTGAGGACTGGCAGGTGGCTCTTCAGCAGAGCTGAAATACAGCAATCTAAAAAAAAAAATACTTCACTGGAATGGTCTACAAAGTGTGTTTGCAAACCAGGCACACTTTGTAGACCATTCCAATGAAGTATTTCTTTTTAGATTTTGGTATTTTGGCTCTGCTGAAGAGCTAACTCGAGTTGGCCGACACTCATCTCCCGCTGTCAGCTTTACAGCTGACATTAGTGAGGGGGGAACTTTATAACGGCCTCTCTCTCAAACCATAAAGGTTTGAGAGATGGGACTGGGATTGTTTAGTTTATTTTTTTTAATAGCTACAATATTATGTTTTGTTTGAAAAATACATTACTATCCCTTTAAAAGTTACAGTACTTTTGACACAGTCAAGTACTGCCTCACATAAATGCATGATAAAGTGGTGATGGCTAGAAAATCGTAATAGTTTCTATACATTTTGCCCTTGCTTCTTGGCTCAAGAGATAAGGGGGAGATGCACTAAGGAGTGATAAAGAGGTGATAAAGTGGAGATGACCTCTCCAGTGATATCACTTCAGTTCCTATGTTATTCTATGGAGCCTATGCACTAAGATTCATCCAGCTTTGGAGATATTAGTGCATTGGCTGCATAGAATAACAGTGGGACTGGAGAAGTGATATCACTGGTGAAGTCATCTCTACTTCAACACCATGGGAGTTTTACACTAAGTGGTGATATACAGTGCTTTATTAGCATATGGAACGTCACTGAAACGTTTTATTAGCCTGTGAAACCAGGTGGGTATTGCAATTAGTATACATTAGCATAAGGCACCAAGTATGAATATCTCCTGAACTGTACATTTGCTAGTCTTGTGGCTAACATGACACAAAGGCAGTTTTTAAAGGGATAGTAACACTTATATTAAAGTTGAGGTCCGAGTCTTCTTTCTTTATCTTTTTGTTTTAAACCGTAGCTCTATATTTCAATACTTACAGTTTTGTAGTTCAAGCACTATTCAATCCGAAAGGATCCCCCTCCCCCCTTTCTTTGCATCACTCTGCCTCTCAGTCTGGTCTGGATGGAGCTTGGCGAGGGACAATCTTCAGTAAGCAAAAGGAAAATCCTGCCCGCCTTCCTGAAGGGCGGCAGGGTTTTCCTTATACTTACTGAATGAAGATTGTCTCTCGCTGCATCCATCCGGTCCCACGACCGGATTTCAGATCTGATGGGAGGTGGCCAGGAGGGGGATCCTTTCAGGTTGAATAGTGCTTGAACTACAGAACTAAGTAATGAAATATAGCGCTACATGAAAAAAAAAATAATAAGGAAGACTAGAACCTCCACTTTAATACAAGTATTACTATCCGTTTAATTAAGTTTTTAAATATTCAAACTTAAATCAAGATGACAGGTCCACTTCAAAAGGGTCCTCGTGCCCCCGGAGCCAAGTGTTTGACACATCTGCTGTACGGCTAAAGCTCTGCTGTAAATAATCACCAGACTGCTAAAATCTTCATCAGGAAAAAGCATGACACGGACATTACATCCAGATCGAACCGGAGATGATAGCTCTTTATCCAGTGTGCAAGGGTAAAATTCATAGTGGCAATTAGGGTTTTCTGACCGTAGCAAGGTAAGAAGGGAGGGCATTATTAGTTGCTTGTGTTCCTTTAAAGGCGCAGTAAACTTTTTTTATGAAAACACATATTTTACAGAGCATTCCCTGCTGAATAAAACAAGGTCACTCCCATCGCTGTCAGATGTTTTATTCAAAAATTATAGCAGTTCAAATAACCAGGAAGTGAATTTACTGTGTTTACTTCCTGATAGTTGTAACTGACAGGAAGTGACAGGCAGTTTCTATCACATTCTATGGAGAACTGTATGTCTAATTAGAATTTGACCACTAGAGGGCACTGCTAATGTAAAGAAACATGGGTTTAAACTGTAATAACTCTGGAAATATAAATCTCTCGGCAATGGGAGTGCCCTTATTTTACTCAATAGGAAAATACCTACAATATACATATTTTCATAAAAAAGTTTGCTGCTCCTTTAAATGAAGTCGCCCTTTAAATAAATGTAAGCATAAAGAAGGCATGGGCGACCTGTGGTCCCTCCAGATGTTGCTAAACTACAAATCCCGTCGTCCTCGAGTGATCAGTTGCCAACTGATTAAGATGGAAGTTGTAGTCCAGCAACAGCTGGAGGGCAACAGGTTGCCCAACTCCTGCTCTTGAATCCAGTCTGTATATTGGAGATATGCTATATTAAACAGTAGCAGCAGTGTCAGCGATTGAAGCAGTTTCACAAATTATTACATCAATTCCAACTCCTCAAGCTGGGATTTCCCAAGGAAGATGTTAATAGTTTGTCACTTATTTTAGCAAAGCCCTTGGGTTCCATCCGACTCTATTAATGTCCCTACTACGCTCGCTTCCGCTCAGTCTCCTTCTGTACAAGCAAGAAACCAGACCCATTTGTCATCACACTTACAGTACACCCCACACACTGAGTGCAGAAAAAATAGGGTCCTGTTAAAACAAAAGTTGAACAATTCTGGCTCAAACCTACTGCATCATATGGAACACATAAAAATTCTTGAAATTCATATTGATTCTAACGGGTCTTTTAACCCCTTGAATGCTAGAGAGGTATCTCAACTAGGAACAGACATGTCATAAAATATAGCAAGCTCTATAGGAACTTGTCCAACTTGGGGTAGCTTCCAGGTGCCATACACACAGTAGAAAAATCATGCTAATCTGGCAAAGATGGTAGTTCAGCCACGAAGTGCAAGGCAGTTCCTCTCTGAAGGAGAGAAGCAGCTAACCCCAGTCTTATGGAACTGATGATGAGCTGTGGATCACTGATGAGGCCCTGGAAGGCAGAAAGTGCTTTCCTGGGCCTCATCAGTTGAGTGCAGTTGTGCTCTTGTACCTGCAAGTTAAAAGAAATGGCACCTGGGTAGGATAAGGTCCTATTAAGCATGCTATTTAATTTGGCAGGCTCCTTCCAAGTTGTGCATCTCTGACCAACACTTTCCTTTCCATTTTAGTATATGGGTCGACATGGGAGTGTTTGCGTTTGTCAGTGAAGCTGAGAACTAACTATGCCATTAGGAGCATATACTTGTGTCAGGATCACCCAAGATGGACAGATCAAAATCTAGATCCCAGACTACATTGATCCAAAATCTGCCAACCCCCACTGGACTAGCATGGCAGATTATGATTCATTCCCGCAACATGGCTTTGCAACAAAAAAAAAATGTCCCTCATTCCCCAGAGGGTTGCAAACTATTTCCCATATCAACGGGAAGACCACCTCAATGGCAGAGGGTGCTAAGAATCACTGGGTTCTAGCAGGATGCCCTTTGGTCTTTAGACATGGAGACTGTTAACATTTGATCTATGTGTACAGTTTCACACTTAGAGGAACTAGTTCAGGATTTGAATAACATCAATTGGGACATTATCGGCTTATGTGAGACTCGTCACAAACATGAAGATTTAGTCATATTAGAAGATGGACACTGGCTATACTATAAAGGAACCAAAGATGGACGATGTGAAGGAATCGGATTCTTGTTTAACAAAAGACAATCATTCAAATTCATGATCCTAGGAGCAGCCATAGTGATGATGAAATTGAAGAATTTTATGATAATTTTTTATGCCTCTACAAACAGGACAACTATCACTACAAATTTATAATGGGAGATTTCAATGCGAGAATTGGTAAGATCCAAAATAATGAAAAATCGATCAGACCACCTGAAACTGGAAAAAGATGACAGAGGTAACCAACTGATCAAATTTGCCTAAGAACAAAATTTGTACTTAATGAATTAATTCTGCAGAGAAAAGGCCCAGTGAAACTGGACATGGAAAAGCCTTAATGGTAAGGCATCGACTTCATACTTGCAAATAATAAAATGGTATTCACTGACTGCTCAGTCGTAAATCATTTTAAAGTTGGATGTGACCATTGTCTAGTGAGAGCAAAAATCTAAATTGACTGCAAGAAAGAAAGAAAATGATCAAATCAACAGGCGTGAAGATCGACACTAGCCAGCCAGAAAAAATCATAAAAATTTTGAGTTAGAACTGCCTAATCAAATCAGTGTGGTTCAAAACCTTCCAGACACAAAACTATTTTCTGCTCGTTTAGAAGAAATTTTCTGCAAACTAAACTGGGACAAAAAGGGCCCTAAGATCAATGGACTGCCTACATCTCTTATGTTTTGCACACAATATCATACTGTTTGCCAGTAATCCTGAAGAACTGCAAGAACGCATTGAAGAGCTAGACAGGAAAGCAAATATGTTGGTCTGAAGATGAATATCAACAAAAAGCATGTCATGTTTAACAAATTTACCATGCAAGGATAATCGCACAGTAGATGGAAAAAGCTAGAAGTTAACAATTATTTTTACTTTGGACAGAAATTGTCAACAGATGGAAACACCATGATGGAAATTGAGTGACAAATAAAATTGGGATAACAAGCATTTGGAAAACTGTCTTTAAGACAAATGTACCAATCTGCCTCAAGAGAAAGGTTTTTGACCAATGTGTCCTCCCAGTTCTTACCTATGGCTGTGAAACACAGACACTGAATGCCAAAGCCATCCAAAAGCTCAATGCTGGACAACAATAGCTGCAAACTGCACACAGAGAGGGAATGATAAACACAATAAAGTGTAGTATTTAATCCCTGGCAAGTAAAGGGAAAAATTCACAGGGGCATAAGACTAGACTGGCACAATAAAAAATAGTAAGAGACTTCGTATCCTGGAGTTCAATGGTTGGCTAAGACAGTGGTGTAAAGAAGAAGGTTTTGGATTTGTCAGTCACAGTGTTAGAAGGTGGAGTTGTAAAGAAAAGTTCAAGAGAGATGGTCTGCACCCGTCACACAGAGGAACTGAGGTACTTGGAGAAGAGTTCAGGTGTTTCTTGGAGAGGCATTTAAACTAGATGGAGGGGGCAGGAATTTCATTGAGAAGATTGATTTCTGTCCCCGAACAGTTTTGGTGAACCAGGGTTCTGAGTTTGTTAGTGTGATAGATACAGATGTTGGTGCACAGGAAGTTGCTGGTGCTTTACATACAGATGTTGGTGAGGTAGATGATGGTGCGGTAGATAGAGTTATTGTTGGTGATAAATGTAATGTTCTTCGTGTAATGTGTACTAATGCTCGCAGCTTAGGCAACAAGCTCAGCGAGCTAATATCAATAGTTTGTAGAGATGACTTGGACTTGATTGTAATAACAGAGACATGGTTCAGGGACTGTAATGACTGGGAAATAGCCATTCCGGGATACACGTTGTATAGGAAAGATAGGGCTGAGAGAAGAGGGGGTGGGGTAGCCATTTATGTTAAAGATAGCATAAAATCCACAGCGATCCAGAATTCATGTAAAGAGTTGGAGACTCTCTGGATCTGTCTGCAGAATAAAAAGGGATCAGTTACAAGAATAGGTGCAGTCTACAGGCCTCCGGGGCAATCTGAAGAGCAAGACAACATGCTAGTGGACGAGATTACCCAAATGGCAGTAAAGGGAGATATAGTAGTTATGGGAGACTTCAACATGCCTGATGTTGATTGGAATATCCCTTGTGCGTCCACATGTAGAAGTAGGAGCATCGTAGAAGCCCTGACGGGGATGTCCCTAAAACAGCTGGTGAAGGCGCCAACTAGAGGGGACAATATCCTGGACTTAATATTCACAAATGGAGACCTGGTATCTGAGGTGAAGGTGGGAGAAAATCTAGGTTCCAGTGACCACCAATGTTTGTGGTTCGGAATCCAGACTGACTACGAGAAATCCCATTCTGCAACCAAAGTATTGGACTTTAGGAAGACGAAGTTTGAGGATATGGGAGAATATGTAAAGAAAGAATTAAAAGGGTGGGATAAAACACCGAGAGTGAGTACTCAGTGGAAGACACTCAAAGAAGTCCTCTTAAAGGCAACAAGATTACATGTTAGACAAATTAGCAAGAGGAAAAGAAAGAGAAATCCACTATGGTTTACTAGAGAGGTAAGAGCTATAGTGAAAGATAAAAAGTCTGCCTATAAGAGATATAAAGAGACTGGAAGTGAAGCGGACAGAGAAGGGTATAAAACTATACAGAAGAAGACTAAACAGATGATAAATGCTGCTAAAGCCTCAAAAGAGGAAGAAATGGCCAAATCTGTTAAGAAGGGGAATAAAACCTTCTTCAGATATATCAGTGACAGGAAGAAGAAAAACTGCGGGATTACAAAAATTAACAACGGAAAAAATCAGTATATAGAAGAGGAAAAGGCGGTCGCTGACCATCTGAATAACTACTTCTGCTCAGTTTTTTCAGACGGCGGCCCTCATAATCAGAAAATGGCTGAACACAGCATTACCTCTAGTTGTATAATTTTAGCCCCAGTGTTTTCAGAGGCCGATGTTCTAGAGGAACTTGTCCGGCTAAAGTCAAATAAAGCGATGGGTCCGGATGGAATCCACCCTAGAGTTCTTAAAGAACTCCGATCTGTCATAGTTGGCCCCCTGACTAATCTGTATAACCAGTCCCTTCTTACGGGAGAAGTTCCTGATGATTGGAGAATGGCCAATGTTGTACCCATTCACAAGAAGGGTAGTAAAGAAGAAGCTAGTAACTACAGGCCAGTCAGCCTGACATCTGTAGTGGTAAAAATGATGGAGACTCTTCTAAAGAAGAAGATAATTGACCATCTAACAAAAAACAACCTGATGGACCCAAACCAGCATGGCTTCACTGAGGGCCGATCCTGTCAGACTAATCTCATTGATTTCTTTGACTATGTAACTAAAGTGCTGGATGAAGGTGGTGCTGTGGATATCGCCTACCTGGATTTCAGTAAAGCTTTCGATACAGTTCCCCATAAAGAGCTGATAGATAAATTATCAAGAATTGGACTTAACCCCTGGATAGTTCAGTGGATCTGCAGTTGGCTGAAGGACAGAAACCAGAGGGTTGTTGTTAATGGAGTGTATTCTGAGCAGAGACTGGTTACAAGTGGAGTGCCACAAGGATCTGTTCTGGGCCCTGTTCTGTTCAACATGTTTGTAAGTGACATAAGGGAAGGCTTGGCAGGGAAGGTTTGCTTGTTTGCTGATGACACAAAAGTGTGTAATAGGGTTGATGTTCCAGGAGGTGTCTGTAATATGGAGAATGATTTGGCACTATTAGATAAGTGGTCAAAACAATGGAAACTTCAGTTCAATGTTTCCAAATGTAAAATAATGCACTTGGGGACAAGAAACCCTCAATCTGACTATCGTATTGGCAGTTCTGTGGTAGCAAAGACTTCAGAAGAGAAGGATTTGGGGGTGGTCATCTCTGACAGCCTCAAGATGAGTAACCAATGCAACCAGGCGGTGGGGAAAGCAAATCGTATGCTTGGCTGCATAGCTAGAGGTATAACAAGCAGGAAGAGGGAGATTGTGATCCCTCTGTATAGAGCTCTAGTGAGACCACATCTGGAATACTGTGTACAGTTCTGGAGGCCTCATCTGCAAAAGGATATAACTAAAATTGAGCGGGTTCAAAGAAGAGCTACAAAAATGGTGGAAGGTCTAAAGCATAGAACTTATCAAGAACGACTCAGAGATCTAAATATGTATAGTCTGGAGGAAAGAAGAGAAAGGGGGGACATGATTGAAACCTTTAAGTATGTTAAAGGACTGAACAAGGTTCAGGAGGGAAGTGTGATTAATAAGAATCTGAATACAAGAACAAGGGGGCACAATCTGAGGCTAGTTGGAGGAAAAATCAAGAAAAACATTAGAAAATATTATTTCACTGAAAGAGTAGTAGAAACTTGGAACAAACTTCCAGCAGAGGTGGTTGATAAATCCACAGTAACACAGTTTAAACATGCCTGGGATAAACATGTATCTATCCTAAGATAACAATAAAGGAATACTAAAGGGCAGACTAGATGGACCAGGTGGTCTTTTTCTGCCGTCAATCTTCTATGTTTCTATGTTTCTATAAAGAGCCTTTGTAGATAAGACCCTTGTGCACATTCGCAGACTACTATCTGCTTCCTCATGCATTTCATTGTGCTGGTCTAGCCTTATGCCCCCGTGAGATTTCTACTTACTTGCACCCACTTTGGCGCAGTGTAAGATTAGCCCCTTAAAGGGATAGTAATACTTAAGTATTACTAATCCCTAAAGTAAAGCCCTACTAAACAAAAAAGTATTGCCCCCAGTGTCATCTCTCAAACCTTTATGCTTTGAGAGATGAACGCTTCTAAAGTTGCCCTCTCCCTCCCCCTTCCCCGAAGTCAGTGTTCTAGCTGACTGCAGGGAAGAGAGTCGTACGACTTTCAGGTGGCTCTGCAGCACAGCCTGATCGCGTTACTAAAAAAGAAAACTTTCACTGAAATGGTCTTCTACGTGTGCTTGGTTTGCAAGCACACGTAGAAGACCGTTTTAGTGAAAGTTTTTTTTTAGTTAACGCGATCGCAGCTCTGCGGCAGAGCCGCCTGATGATTTAAGCCCGGATTTCCCTTCAGTCAGCTACAAAGCTGACTTCGGGGAAGGGGGAGGGAGAGGGCAACTTTAGAAGCGTTCATCTCTCAAACCATAAAAGTTTGAGAGATAACACTGGGGGCAAAACGTTTTTTTTAGTAGGGCTTTACTGTAGGGATTAGTAATACTTAAGTATTACTATCCCTTTAAATACCAGGACAGTAGGCACATTGATATACCAGAGGACTATTGGACCATTGGAACTGTGCTGGTATCTTAAACCATCAGGACACGGGGTGAAATGCGGACCAGAGAGAAGCAAGCATTAGGAGGACACAGTATTGTGGTTGTTTTAAAGGGATAGTAATCCTTCGTTTTAACTTTATTTTATTTTGTAGGCATCAAAAAACATGAAGAATGATATAAGTCTTATCTCTCAAACCTTTATGGTTTAAGAGATATTCACAAGCAAAGTGTCCCCCTCCCGCCCCTTTTACTGATGTAACACTTTTCAGCCAGGGCAGAAGGGAGCTGCCCAGGTAGACTGCAGAGAGGGACAATCTTCAATTAAGATAAGGGAAAAACCTGAAAAGCTTGTCAAGGGGGGGGGGGCAGGGATTTCATTGTTTTCGTAGGAATAAGAGTGTCCCCTTCTGTTAACTGTCTGGTCTATGGACTGCATTCCACATCTGAGAAGAGATGGCTTACACTAGGTAAAAGGGGCGGGAGGGGGAAACTTTGCTTGTGAATATCTCATAAACCATAAAGGTTTGAGCGATAAGACTTATATCATTCTTCATGTTTTTTTAACGCCTACAAAATAAAATAAAGTTAAAATGAAGTATTACTATCCCTTTAAGGTTGGACCTTGAGATGAACTAAACCCAAGAAGGGCTAATGAGAGTATTCATTTGGCTGGTTGTTTTTATTACGCAGTTGTTATTAAATACTACACTTAGTATTATTCCCTCTGTGTGTGTGTGTGTGTGTGTGTGTGTGTCTTCTGTGTGCAGTTTTCAGCTATTGTTGTCCAGGATTTCTATAAAAGGCTCACATAACAAAATGGATAGACTGAATGGGGCCACTGGTTCTTATCTGAGATCAAAACTTATTGGTCATATACATAATGTCAAGATTGGAGCAATTCTAGAGTAAACCTACTGCACTATGGAAAAGCAAAGCCCCATCCAGGACATACTTAAAAACTAGAGAAATCTCAATGTATTCTTCCTTGTAAAACATTTTCAAAATAATTCAATGGGGATGTTAATTTGTTAACTAATGGTCTTGATCGTTTGCTGCAGAATTGATCCACTTTTGTCTATATGGTCCAAAATATGCTAAAAGTATAAAATGTTTTACTTGTTAATTACCAAGAATCCCAACTCTTGGAGTAACAGTGCTATAAACCTACAGGCCTAAAGGTACAAGTAACCTCAAGCATCTTTTCTTGCCTTTTGAAAGAGCTGAAGCTGCCTGTGTCATCCTCATTCCTATTGGCTGTGCAGTGGATGCAACATCAAAGCAACCAATAGGAATCATCAGCTGCCTCACTAGAGCTCACAGTCAGAGGCGTAACTAGAAGCCACCGGGCCCTGGTGCAAGAATTGCCACGGGCCCCCCCCCCAACCACATTGGCCACCTCCACATTGCCCCCCAATCTCCAAATTGCCCCTTCATCTCCACATTGCCCCCATCTCCACAATGGCCCCATATCTCTAAATTGCCCCTTCCACAATGCCCCCTTCAACTCCACAATGCCCCTTCATCTTCACAATGCCCCCTTCATCTCCACAATGCCCCCAATCTCCAAATTGCCCCTTCCACAATGCCCCCTTCATCTCCACATTGCCCCTTCCACAATGCCCCTTCATCTCCACATTGCCCCTTCCACAATGCCCCCTTCATCTCCACATTTCCCCTTCCACAATGCCCCTTCATCTCCACAATACCCCTACCTCCAGTCCCTGGTGGTCTAGCGGCGTGGCTTGACAGATCTGTGCCTCCTTCGGCACAGATCTCTAGAGCTGAAGCTCCCAAGCGCCGCTCTAGTAATGCAGAGGGTGGGAGATGATGTCATCTCCCAGCGCTCTGTATTACTAGAACCGGCGGCAGTAGTGGGAGTTGCTGCGGGCGAGGGGGTTGCAGGGGGCGGCCCCTGCGACCCCTATTGTTACGCCACTGCTCACAGTACAAGCTTTGGGGTGAACTTTCGGTACGTTTATAATGCTGTTTCTGCATGAGATGGGATTGATTAACTATTAACCATTTAACTTTTATTACATAAAAACCAAACCAAAAATGCATAATGTCATGCCTTTCATACTGAGGAAGACAAAGGTACTCCCACATCTGGAAGTTGCTTCATTCAAAAGTTATTATACCTCGGCTTGTTTTTGTATATTAAAAGGTTAGCAACAGTACCAGCTGATGTCCAGAGATTTTTCCCATTGCAATCTATGGGAGAGATGAGCCACTGTCTACTTTTCCTTACAGAATGTGATAGTATTGTTGCTTCATTATACTCTGAACTGTAATAATGTTTGAATAAAGCAAATGTCAGCAAAGTAGCTGTGCAATATATGTTTTTTTGTTTTGTTTTTCTACTCATAATGCATTTTAATGATCCTTTAACCCTTTAAGAACCAGAGAGGTGTGCAACACATTGCAAAGCAACATGTTGAGCACCTCCCTGGTTTTTAAATGGTTAACCCTTTGAATGCCAGATGGGTACCCCTGTGGCACTCAAAGGGTTAAGAGACTGAGCTTTCAAATATGCGTTTATATTCTCAGGATTCTTGCTATTTAACCCCTTGTGAAGCAAAACATTAGCACCGTCTATTGTATTCAAGGGGATTAACCCATAAAATGCTTCATAATGTACTGAAGACCTGTCTAGCATTCAAGGGGTTAAAATCTGGCACTTCTGACCCCAAAATATGCATATTTTTTAAGATTTGCATCAACTTACATCACCGCCCAAACAACAGTTCACTGCTTGAGGATAATTGTAGGAGTAGTCCCCAACAGCTAGAGGTTTAAAGCGGGACTATCACAGAAATATAAGCAAGGCAGGCCCAAGACATTGTGCTGCCTGGGTCCAATGATGAAATGCTGCCCCCCCCCATCCCACCAAAACCATGCCCCATGAAGAGGAGAAACTCCGTGAAGCGTGCATTCGTGCAGATATGGGAGGTAAGGGAATGACGCAGACCTCAACTAAGCTAATGACATTGTTCAGTGTGCATACAGCATACTGAACGCTTATTGGCACCCAAAAGAACATGCCCTGGGGTGGCAAATTGTTGCCCCTGTTGAAGTGTAGCCTGGGTCCCATGGACCCACTGTGACCCATGTAAGGGCTGGATCTGGATAGAAGTGCTCCTCTATTAACCCCTTAAGAACAGGGAAAATCTGAGCTAGTTTTCCCTTAAGGACCGGAGCAATTCTGACCATGTCTTTGTTCAACAGTGTTTTTCCTCTAAGTCTTTTATTCCACCCCCATAAATTATATACTGTTTTTCTAAGCACAAACAGGGCTTTCTTTTGATACCTCACATATATGGATAACCCACCATTTACTTTATGAAAATTTAAAAAAAAAATGTAAAAAAAGTTAAAAAAACCCACCATTTTTGTTTTTTCTCTTGGGACCAACTGGGCACAAAGGGTTACATTTTTCCAATATTGTTTAATAATATGTTTGTTTGTTTTTTTTAAATAAGTGTGTTGTGTTTAAAAAAAAAAAAAGTATATCATTGCAGGTCAAAAATTGACCTGCATTTAGCCTGCACCAGCAGTGAAGGGGTTATTACCCCCAGCTGCTGTATTTTCTTTTACCAATAGGTGTCTCCTCTCTTCTTCTCTCTCCCTTACTTTGATAGCAAGGGAGACAGAGGTAGAGGAGACACTCAGTCAGCATGCTTTGCATGTTGACTCTGTTTCTCAGAATGCCGGTACATGTGATCGTTGCTACGGCGATCACATGAACCGGCACAAGCAAGAAGGGCTTAGACTGAACTCCCCGGTCCCGGATGCGCTCAGTCTCAGTCTGGAATTAATGATAGCAGCGTGCACAGAGGCACGCTGCTATCATTTAAGCCATGAGGGTCCTGAACCATCATGGGTCCTTAAGGGGTTAATAGTTAGTATAGCAGTAATCGTTTAATTACGGTTATGATGTTTATTATGTGCAGGTATTATATCGAGACATAAGTTCTTATGAGACTCACCTCAAGACAACAGTGCAGACATCTTGGCAAAGAGGGATCAGTGGGCCTGCACTGTCAGTCCCTGTCTCCTCACTGATAGGTTATTTGCCAAAGGGGGAGTTGCATTGTACCGCAGGGACGGACAGTGCAGACATCTTGAGGTGAGTTTCATAAGAACTTATGTTTCCATATAATGCCTGCACTTAATAAACCTAACATTTAAATGAGTATCGACATACTGTTAATAGAGGGGCACTTATATCTCTGTCATAGTTCTGCTTTAACAATTTACTATCCCTGATTTATGACATAAAAGAGGAAAGAGATTCTGGTTTATTGTACTGGTACTTCAGAGGAAAAATTGGGTAAATATCAGACAGAGTACAATGGAATAGGAACAGTAAAAACCAATTGTCTGTATGAAGTAGCATGCAGAGAGGTGAGCTGTGGGAGAGGAGAGGATAAGAGGCTCAGAGTGGATGCAAGCGCTGATTTTTCTTTCCAATTATTTGGTGAAGCCTCTCAAGGGAATGTTCTGTGAATGGAAATCGTAACCTTTCTTTCTCTTTTGCAGTCTGGCATACCAGTGTCCTGGCAATTTTCCTGATGTCCCATCTTAAACTGACTTGTCCATTAAAATGGATCACACGCCCTCCTCTCTATATTCCACGTAGAACATCAGAGATGAAAAGACTGTAGACACATCAAACACAAGAGTGGACTGGAAAAGACAGAGGAAGACAAAGCCTGTGCGGGTGATAAATGGCACAGCAAGGAGGGAGCATCATCTCCTAGCAGGTCTCATTTTGAAAGTAAGGAGCCTCTGTAAATATTATGTCTCTGTACACAGCACTGGAATCTGTAAAAGCCTGATTACACATTAATTACTGAGGGCAACAATGGCAAAATGATTGAAGAGAGCATCTGAATTCAAGGCACCTGTTGCACATTCTAGTAGATATTAATATAGTAACCCAGAAGCTTGCGAGGGGCTCGCAACGCATTGCAACAATACAGCAACAATCAGGACTCAACCATTACTACTTATGGGAGGCTGAGCGTGCAAGCCATCAACAGCTGAAAAATCTAGTTACTCTCTCTTATTGTATGGGTTTATAGAGCCTGATATACTAAGATGACAACCCTTTTGAGTGCCAGAGGGGTACGCAATGCACTGGAGTTCAAAGGGTTAAAACAATGCAGGATCAAATCAGCCGCACCGTAGGGGACAAAAAAAATTCTCATTACTTTAAATGGGGATTTAACCCCACTGCAAGACATTGGAGGCCGTTCTAGAATCTAAGGGTTTAAAGGGATAGTAATGTTTAACTCTTTACTCTTTCAGTTATGTCATAGGATTCAGCGTAGCAAAAAAAAAAAAAAAAAAAAATCACAAGAGTGATATAAAGGTGATACCTTTTAACCAACTGAGTGCCAGAGGGGTACGGAATGCATTGCAAAGCAATGCATTCCGTACCCCTCTGGCACTCAAAGGGTTAATATCCGAGATAGTCATTAAAAGATATCACCTTTATATCACTCTTGTGAATTTTTTTGCTACACTTAATCCTATTACTCTATTGGCTAACACGATACCATCTTTTTTTTCTGGATTGCAATGGAAGTATGGCATAGAATGTTTTTCGGTCCTTTTTTGCTATGTTCAGAATTCGACACTCCATACTTCTCTGTGTAACCTTAAAGGGATCATTTTTTGTGAAAACAGCAGCTTCAATTAACCTTCATAGTATTTGGGCCAAGGAGAATGTTATTTCAATTCTGTCAGAGTTGTAGTTCAAGAGTAATTGAATGATGAAGTAACCCCTCCCATCCCTTTACTGATGTAACACTGCTCACCTCAGAGCAGCAAGACTGTCCGGATGGATCACAGAGAGGGACAATCTTCAGTGAGCATAAGGAAAAACCTGTCAAGGGGGTCAGGATTTTCCTTATGATCCCAGTAAGAAGATTGTCCCTTGCTGTGAGCTGTCTGGTCTCAAGACCAGATTCCACATCTGAGGGGAGGTGGCTTACACTAGGTAAAAGGAGTGGGAGGGGGAAATGTTATCATTCAATTACTCTTGAACTACAGCTCTGACAGTATTGAAATAACACTCTCCATGGCCCAAATACTATGAAGATTAATCGGAGCTACTGTTTTGGTGAAACATTACTACCATTTTAAAACCCATTTAAATCCATGTGTATTTTGTGTTTATTTATTTGTGCCCTATGGAGCTTTTGGTTTGCGCCAGTTTTTATTATAACCACAATATGTTAAATGTAAGAACTCCCCTGTGAGTTGGCCTGGAATTATTTCATTAATGGATCACTTTTAGCATTTCATTTTAAACCATTTCAGTCAAAGCCTAATTGACAGAATGCATGTACAGGCTGTGCGAGAACGCCTGTAAATGATTTCCGTGAGAGGTTTAAATGAAAGCAATAAATGAATAGTACTCTGAATAACAGACTAAATAAAGGACTAAAAAGTACAAATATACACTTCAGTCTTAACTAAATAGGGGGTACAGATATGATCACAAACTACGCACAATGCAGATTTCAGTATAGCGATAATAGTATTTTAGCCAACTTTTCATTGCATTCTTTTCTCAGAACACAGGAGCCATGGGGTAAAGTCTCCTCCTCTGGAGGGCAAAGCACTTCAGAAAAGGTAAGGCCTCTGAGGAAGACACTGTTATCTTCACTCCACTTTCCTCCTGCCTCCTACTTCCAGTTTCAACATATAGCAAACCCAAGATAAAGGAGTAGTGAGAAGAAAGAAGGAAATCCTGCAAAAATTGCCATGCCGCCCCCCCGCCCCCAATCTCCACATTGCCTCCACATTGTTCCTAATTGCCACCTCTCATTGCCCTTATAGACACACCCAACGTTCATCTCCTAACTCCCTGGTGGTCCCGTGGCATAGCATTCACGATAATCACATGTGCACCCATACATACCAGTACTTGTCAAGTGTCCTTCTTTAGGAGGGACAGTGCCTCTTTGAGAACCAGACCCCTGTGTCCCTATTTCCCCACTTTGGTGTCCCTGTGTTTAGGATATCAGACTGTGTGGTGTGTATATAAGTGTATCACCCTGGTGTCCCTGTGTTTAGGAGATCAGACTGTGTGGTGTGTATATAAGTGTATCACCCTGGTGTCCCTGTGTTTAGGAGATCAGACAGTGTGATGTGTATATAAGTGTATCACCCTGGTGTCCCTGTGTTTAGGAGATCAGACTGTGTGGTGTGTATATAAGTGTATCACCCAGGTGTCCCTTTGTTTAGGAGATCAGACTGTGTGGTGTGTATAGAAGTGTATCACCCTGGTGTCTCTGTGTTTAGGAGATCAGACTGTGTGGTCTGTATATAAGTGTATCACCCTGGTGTCCCTGTGTTTAGGAGATCAGACAGTGTGATGTGTATATAAGTGTATCACCCTGGTGTATCTGTGTTCAGGAGATCTGACTGTGTGGTGTGTATATAAGTGTATCACCCTGGTGTCCCTGTGTTTAGGAGATCAGACTGTGTGGTGTGTATATAAGTGTATCACATTACTCTGCAGCAATAAAACTCACATTAATGTGTGTATAAACTTCAGTACATGTGTTTATAAATTAGTATGTGTAAATAAAATACATTGGTTTTGCTCTAAGTTATTTATTCAGATACAAAAAGAGCTGTCAATAGGTCATGAAATAACCTAAAAATTCTTGTTACTTCCCCGCTCATCAGCCACGCCCCCTAAGACATCCGTGTCCCTCTTTGACAAATTGGGAGGTATGCACGCTTAAATTTGTGTACATATATGTACTTATATTAATGAAGGTGAAAATGCGATGCTATATTCATTAAAAGACAATTAATTTGGTGCTAAATATCAACTTTCTGACTGCGACTGATCTCTGAAACGTTGAACATAATAAAGAAAATTTAGATTTTTCACCAGCATTTGAACTTCAGATTGAGCTGTTTTCAAACTGATCCCTCATATCCCTGTAACTTGCAGCGCACTGGCAATCATCTTATGTATCGTGTGTGCATACTCTATTTCTTTTCTAGATGTATATGTGCTGTGTTCTCTCTGTTCATATATAGTTTTTTACCTCTCTGACTTGCTTTTTAAAGGGATAGTAATACTTCGTTTTAACTTTATTTTATTTTGTAGGCATTAAAAAAACATGAAGAATGATATAAGTCTTATGTCTCAAACCTTTATGGTTTGAGAGATATTCACAAGCAAAGTTTCCCCTTCCGCCCCTTTTACCTAATGTAAGGCATCTCTTCTCAGATGTGGAATGCAGTCCACAGACCAGACAGATAACAGCAGGGGACAATCTTCTTCCTATGAGAACAATGAAATCCCTGCCCCCCTTGACAAGTTTTTCAGGTTTTTCCCTTATCTTAATTGAAGATTGTCCCTCTCTGCAGTCTACCTGGGCACCTCCCTTCTGATCTGGCTGAACAGTGTTACATCAGTAAAAGGGACAGGAGGGGGATACTTTGTCATTGAATTACTCTGGAACTACAACTCTGACAGAATTGAAATAACACTCTCCAAAGTCCAAATACTATGATGATTAATTAGAGCTGCTTTTATTATGAAACCTTACTATCCCTTTAAGACCTTACTCCTTCTGCTGCATTTAGGTTAATTCTCACAGAAAGGCCCGTTAAAGGGATAGTAATACTTAAAAATTACTATCCTGCATCTTGTAGCCAGTAAAGAACGGAGTTAAACGACCCCAGCGGCATCTCTCAAACCTTTATGGTTTCAGAGATATCCGCTTTCAAAGTCCCCTCTCCCCTGACGTCAGCGTTCTAGCTGATAGCAGGGGAATCTGGTCCTGGGACCGGTGGAGGCTCTTCAGCAGAGCCGAGATCGCGTTATGGAAGAAAAAATCCTTCAATGAAATGGTCTTCTACATGTGCCTGCAAACCAAGCACATGTAGAAGACCATTTCAGTGAAGGATTTCTTCTTCCATAACGCAATCTCGGCTCTGCTGAACAGCCTTCACTTCCTCAGGGACTGGATTCCCCTGCTGTCAGCTAGAACACGGACATCAGGGGAAAAGGCAAAAAGCAAAACTTTGAAAGCGGATATCTCTGAAACCATAAAGGTTTGAGAGATGCTGCTGGGCTCACTTAACTCAGTTTTATACTGGCTACAAGATGCAGGATAGGAATTTTTAAGTATTACTATCCCTTTAAATGCTTTCATGCCATTCATCACTAGCCCTCTTCCACAGTGCACAGAGAGACACAGATAAATCAGGTGCCCTGCTCATTATCAGACTGTGACAAGCCATAATAATTCAGACTCATGTTGTCTACAGTTAAGATGTTTCTGCCCGGGCCAGAGATAAAGATGAAGATATTCTCACAATAAACCTAATTTTACAGACAGACAGTCCCACTCTCAATCTCAGAGAAGAGGTCTTGCAGGACCTGGATCAGTCAGTGGTACAGGTGCAATAACAAAAGTGCAGGAAGGGAGAGGACAGCCCTGACTCATGTTCCACAAAAGCCTCACAGGGTCACATCCTGCTGAGTCAGGGCTGGTGTGTAGAGAGTGACAATATAGATTGCCGGAAAGGGGAAACAATCAATATTTGGGACCAACCCAATTACTTCAGATAAGGGATAATAGTGAGTGATGTCAGTGACAGTGTACTTACGTCTCTTAATGTTCAGCAGGAATCAGGACATGCATGCGTGTACCTGTGTACCTGATGCGCTAGCCAGCCAATGGTTACCAGGGCAATTTGTTGGGAAGGTACTGGACTGATAGCCGTACCTTTATATTGTATGTGTTGGGTTGCTGGCCTGGCAGAGTGGCACACTGGCTACAACCTTTGGGACTGCCCATAGATACACTCAGGGCTTCAGCCCCCTTAGCCCCCCCAGCTATGCCACTCCTGGGTACTCAAACCACAGTCTTTTTCTTTTGGTGGGGGGTCCTGTGTTCCACATGGACTAAGAGAAAAGCATATAATGGTAGGTTCAATAAAATCCTCATTTCTCTGTTTTTCAATTTGGAAAACAGGAACCATAGGGAAATACCAAAGCATCAGGGGGTGCAAGGATTTTTGCCACCTTAGGCAAAACCTAATTTTTCCGCCCCTTGGCTCCACCCCTTGTGTCCTACCCTTTATGCCCCGCCCTGTATGTGTTTAAGTGTCAGTGTGTTTTTCGTGTTCTCTATATGTGTATGTGTGTGTCAGTGTGTGTTCCTTGTATGTATATAAGTGTGTCAGTGTGTGTGAGTCTCTGTAAGGATATCAGTGTGTAAATGTGTGTGTGTGCTTCTCTATATGCACATCAGTATGACAGATTGTATGTTCTCTATATACGACTCTCCCACTCTTTGACTCTCTCCCCCTCTTGACTGTTGATCCCCCCTTTGACTCTCTCTCTCCCCCATCTGACTCTTGATCCCCCTTTTGACTGTTGATCCCCCCTTTGACTCTCTATCCCCTCTTGACTGTTATTCCCCCGTTTGACACTTTCTTCCCCTGTCTGACTCTTTAGACCCTCTTGACCCACCTTCCACTTACTATTCCCAGTGCACATCTCTCTCTCCCAGTGAGTACATTTCGGTACCCTCCCTTGGCTATTTTTTTAATGCAGCACAGCGATGCCCATTTCTCTCTCCCCCTCCGCTCCTTCAATCCTGGTCCAGGACTGAAGGAGAGGAGGGGGAGAGGGAAATGGGTATCGCTGTGCTACATTAAAAAAATAGCCAGCCAAGGGAGGGAACCAAAACATACTTTTTTTTACTTGGGCAGTAAGTGGTGAGCGGGGGTGGGGGGGTGGACCTCGATGCGCCCCCAGAGATTGTGCGCCCTAGGCCGGCGCTTACCTCACCTATAGGTGGCGCCGGCCCTGCAAAGCATCCACTAAGACTCCTGTGAGGGGATAAAGAGAAACAAAACCTCCACTGGAGACAAGTTTCCATGGGACTAAACTGGTACAACATGAACCTCAGTTGTCAATGGACCCCAAAGAACTGCAGGAAAACAGGAAACCAACAGGGTTCTGATCTCTATAGATAAAAAAGGAATTAGAACAGCCCTTATACAGGCACCAAAGCCTGAAGCACATTCTGCCTAAAGCTGGACTCAGGACATTCAAATGATTTGGTGGAATGTGCGATGACTAAACAGGTAACAGGTTTCTTCCTGAAGGACATACCCCTGGTGAATGGTCCCCTTGATCCAGGAAGTTATGGTAACCTTAGACACAGCCTGGCTCACATGCAGGCCCTCAGAGATGACAAAAAGAGAGCCAGGTTTCCAAAATGGCTGCATGTGATGAATGTAGTACTTCAAGAAATGTATCACATTCAGCAGATGAGGTTTCTGCTCCTGTCTATTGCAAGAAGTCAGACAGAAAGTAGGAAAGATAATTTCCTGATTGATGGGAACTCCAGAATGACCTTGGGCACAAAACTCAGGGGAGTTTGTAAAACCACCTTATCCTGGTGCAACACCAGAAAATGGGATTTACAGGATAAGGCCTAGAGTTCAGTCACCAACTGAACATACACAGTAGAGAGGCCGTCCTGAGAAGCAGTTAGATGAAAGGAAATAGCAGAAAGAGGCTTAAAAGGAGGTTTCTGGAGCACTCCTAGTACTAGATTAAAGTACTTTGGGAGAGTGGGATCTCTAAAGACAGGGTAAGCATGAGCAACCCCCTTAACAAAAGGTCATCACATCACGGAGCAAAGGCATGTGCTGCTGGAAAAGAAAGCAAAGAACAAAGAACTGCACTTTGATGGAACTAAGGCCAAGCCCTTTTTGAACACCGTCTTGGAGAAAAGCCTAAACCACCAGAAGTCTGAAAGGCCTGCAGCCATGAACCACAGTCAATGTACCACTGGTACAATAGGGACCAAAACCTATGATAGACCTTGGGGAAAACTGACTTTCTAGCTCTGAACATAGTAGAAATAACTGTCCGAAAAACCCTCTTTCTTCAAGGTGAAAAGAGGCCACAATAGACAGATTGAGAAAATCCAAAAACCAGGCCTAGCAGGGCCAGAACAGAGAGATTAGAACAACAACAATGCCCTGTCCATCCTGACATTTCTCAGCACCCTGGGAATCGGGGGGAGGGGGGTCGTGGAAACACACTAGATGAAATTTCCATGCTATGCACATTTGCAATGTCCAGTGAAATATATAAAAAGTGTTTATCTGAATTCAAGGGGTGAGAATGGCAGGAAGGAGAGAGAGTCCAGACTCTGCGTTGCATGTTCAATCACAAAGAAAAATGGCTCCTGAAAGTCCACCTGAAAAACTCGGGAAACAGGGAATTCTGGGGGTTGTAGTTTTGCAATACATGCTAAGCAAATGGTGGTTCTCCAGCCATTCAAATAAGCAGCCTCCCTGGGTCTGGTCAGGGACCTCAAGGTGATCGCAGGTCATCCAATTCTTATAGGCGTCATTTCCTTTAAGCCTTAGAACAATTTCCATCTTTCTCAGATATTCTTAAACGCAATCACTGTAGCAACAGCTATCTGCTCCTATGGAAGGTTATTCCATGTATCCACCACCCTTTCCATAAAGCAGAACATTCACCAGTTTTCTAGTACCCTGCAATATCTACTATAAAATGACAAGTAATTGTTATTCCTGGCTAACTGAGCTTCCAAAGAGCTGACAGACGATTTTGTTTCAATAAGACCAGGCCAAGATTTGCCAGTCGGCAACCATCTAGAACAGCGGCTGGCAGCATGAGGCTCTTCAGCTGTTGAGGACTACAAGTGTCCTCATGGCTGGGGATTATGGGAATTGTAGTTCTCAACAGATGTAGGGCCTCAGGTTGCCTACCTCTGGCCTGATGTGCAGTGTTATGAGAGTCTAGTCAGCTGTGCTGGACATGCCCACATGTAACCAGAACAATCCAAATTCCCTGCACAAAGTATATGGTGGCTTGTTTAAAGGGATAGTAATACTTCGTTTTATCTTTATTTTATTTTGTAGGCTTTAAAAAAACATGAAGAATGATATAAGTCTTATCTCTCAAACCTTTATGGTTTAAGAGATATTCACAAGCAAAGTATCCCCCCCCCGTACAGCCAGATCAGAAGGAAGGTGCCCAGGTAGACTGCAGAGAGGGACAATCTTCAATTAAGATAAGGGAAAAACCTGAAAAATTTGTCAAGGGGGGCAGGGCTTTCATTGTTTTCATACAAAGAAGAATGTCCCCTTCTGTTATCTGTCTGGTCATACAACTTGATCCCCATCTGAGAAGAGATGGCTTACACTAGGAAAAAGGGGCGGGAGGGGAAACTTTGCTTGTGAAAATCTCTTAAACCATAAAGGTTTGAGACATAAGACTTATATCGTTCTTCATGTTTTTTTAATGCCTACAAAATAAAATAAAGTTAAAACGAAGTATTACTATCCCTTTAATAACCAGTTTATAGGTTCCTTTACGGACCATTGTTTAACTGTTGGATGCTAGAGAGGTCTTCAAGACACTGAGAATGATTTAACACTTTGAGTACCAGAGGTATAATACCCCTCTGACACTCAAAGGGTTAAGAGCTATATCTGATTTTATGTTATAACCGAAGGGTATTTTCTGTGCTAAGCAAAAGTGGATGGGGTTAGGGGAAGAGTCTTGTAAGGAAAGGGTGTGTGGCCATGGATGAGTGTAAAGTAATTTAGTATCACCTGCCAATGGAGGTCTTAGATGTAAATCTGATCCCGGTTACTCTGGAGTGCCCACATCTACGGGAACCCAGGATAATCGTAATCATTGTGGTTTAAGGTGATGCTACAGAGTAGTTTAATTTCACCTCCCTCTCCTTACTAAGCACATTATGAAAGTAATGTCTCTAACAATGTAGTGCACACGGCATAATAACTTAATTACAGCTTTCAAGATTCCCTTTACAGAACCATGCCTTTATGACCTTGAGACGTTCCTCTTAATCATTACACAGCCCAACTTAATTGCGCTCCTTTCAAGTAAAAATGAATGATGAAATCCGCTTTTCACTGTACATCTGCAATTAGTCTGACCAGTGCAGCAAAAAAAAAAAAAAAAAGACAACAAAAAAATTTGTGAAAATGTATCTTGGTCCAGTGGCATAAGTACTGGCTGAGACAGTATGGCTATATGTACTGGATGATGGGGACTGGCTAAGTATTGGCTGAGGGAGTGGCTAGGTTCTGGCTGAGGGGGAGCGGCTAGGTATTGGCTGATGGGGGAGTGGCTAGGTATTGGCTGATGAGGGAGTGGCTAGGTACTGGCTGATGGGGGAGTGGCTAGGTACTGTCTAAAGGAGGAGTGACTAGGTACTGGTTAAAAGGGGACTAACTAGGTACGGACTAAAGCAGAGTGGCTAGGTACTGACTAAAGGGGGAGTGGTCATGAATTGGCTGTGGGGGAATGGCTAAGTACTGCTGAGGGGGAGTGGCTAGGTAGTAGCTGAGGAGGAGTGGCTATGTAGTGGCTGAGGAGGAGTGTGGCTAGGTATTGACTGAGGAGGAGTATGGCTAGGTATTGATTGAGGAAGAGAGTGGCTGGGTATTGGCTGTGGTGGAGGTGGCTAAGTACTGGTTGTGTATGAGTGACTAGGTACTGGCTGTGGAGGAGTGACTAGTGGTGCGATGCAAGAAACGTTCACACTGGATAAAGGCATTTTTGTGCACAGATTTTGTGCATGTTCTAATCCAGGAAGATAAATACCGAACGCTTCTTGAATTGCGCATAAAAAAATTCCATTTTACGACAACAGTACACAGATGTATAAATTCATTCACAATATCACTTCCTGCATTAGGAGAATTCGCTATTCCACTCACACAGTTTCGTTAATCTTAGCCACGTCCACAAAAAATATACGCAGCCGTTCGCTAATCTTGAATTTTAATGCGCAATTCAACAAAATCATGCGCAAACCTATGCCCTAGTGGTTTCCACATGAGAAATAGTGATTGTGCACGTTTCCTGCATCGCGCCATAGGTATTGGCTGTGGAGGAGTGACTAGATATTGACTGAGGAAGAATGGCTAGGGACTGGATGCAGAGGAGAGTGGCTAGGGACTGGCTGCGGAGGAGAGTGGCTAGGGACTGGCTGCGGAGGAGAGTGGCTAGGGACTGGCTGCAGAGGAGAGTGGCTAGGGACTGGCTGCAGAGGAGAGTGGCTAGGGACTGGCTGCAGAGGAGAGTGGCTAGGGACTGGCTGTGGAGGAGAGTGGCTAGGGACTGGCTGCGGAGGAGAGTGGCTAGGGACTGGCTGCAGAGGAGAGTGGCTAGGGACTGGCTGCGGAGGAGAGTGGCTAGGGACTGGCTGCAGAGGAGAGTGGCTAGGTACTGGCTGTGAAGGAGTGGCTAAGTTCTGGCTGTGGAAGAGTGGCTAGGTATTGGGTGTGGAGGAGTGTGGCTAGGTATTGGCTGAGGAGGAGAGTGTCTAGGTATTGGGTGTGGAGGAGACTGGCTAGGTACTGGCTGCGGATGAGACTGGCTAGGGACTGGCTGCGGAGGAGACTGGCTAGGGACTGGCTGCGGAGGAGACTGGCTAGGGACTGGCTGCGGAGGAGACTGGCTAGGGACTGGCTGCGGAGGAGACTGGCTAGGGACTGGCTGTGGAGGAGACTGGCTAGGGACTGGCTGCAGAGAAGAGTGGCTAGGTACTGGCTGTGAAGGAGTGGTTAAGTTCTGGCTGTGGAAGAGTGGCTAGGTATTGGGTGTGGAGGAGTGTGGCTAGGTATTGGCTGATGAGGAGAGTGTCTAGGTATTCGGTGTGGATGAGAGTGGCTAGGTACTGGCTGTGGAAGAGAGTGGCTAGGTATTGGCTGACGAGGAGAGTGTCTAGATATTCGGTGTGGAGGAGAGTGGCTAGGTACTGGCTGTGGAGGAGAGTGGCTAGGGATTGGCTGTGGAGGAGTGGTGATGTACTGGCTTTGGAGGAGTGCTAGGTACTGGCTGTGGAGGAGTGGCTAGGTATTGATCGAGGAGAAGTGGCAATGTATTGGCTGAGAGGGCATTACTAGGTACTGGCTGAACAAGATAAATTTCCAGGTCTAATTTTTAAAGCCCCATCTGGGTCTAGCTGACAGCTAGGGGCATGTAATGGTGCTAATTTTCTGACCAGTAATGTGAATTCGGATGCACGGAGCAATAGTAATGCATTAGGTTGGCCATGGATTGACTGAGAACCTGGCAAATCTCTTGCCCTGTCTAAAAACTTACATACATCAAATGCGGCTGGATTTCTCAACAGGAAGAGTAAGCAACTGCTTGGAGCTTCAAGTTGTGAGGAGTGGTGTCTCAACTGTGCTGGCCATACCCACATTCCAAATTATGGGTGTGGCCAGAGAAATCTCGGTGTCCCTGGACCAGTTTTTATACCCCTTTACAGACTATTATTTAACCCAATGGATACAAAAAAGGACTCCAGCACATTGCTCTGCAATGCATTGGAGAGCTCTCTAGCAACCAAGGAGTGAAATCTTTTTCTGTTCTTGCATGTTATAGGCCAAGATAATTGCCTGTGCCATGAAAAAGTGGATGGGACTGGGGGTGGGGGTCAAGTGACCATGGGCAGATCCAAGTGTACCTAGAGTGCTTTTCCTGGGGTGCCTTGGATGTCAATATGGCCCTCTCTTCAAATGAACAACTACAACTCCAATGTCCCACAGCACCACAATAAAATCTCCACTAAAATGTGGTTGGTTCACTCCAGAACTGCTCCCGCTCAGTCTCAATTTATTTTGTACATTGCACAATGATGAAATTAACATGTTGAGCTACTGAGCTTATATTCTCTGTCCATAATGCATGTATATTAAACCCCTAGGTCAGGGGTGTCAAATTCAAATACATCAAGGGCCACACTCAACATTCCCTACAAAGAGGGCACAACATTGGCTGCTAGGGTCCATGTATGTATGTGTTTGCATATTTATATATTTAACCCTTTGAGTGGTAGAGGCATGTCCATTGCAAAGAAATACACACACACACACACACACACACACACACACACACTGATGAATGGTGCACAGTGTACTAACTGTGAATTCTGTGTCCTTGTGCTCAGAAATGCTTTAGACTTGAGAAAGGGAGTTTATCCCGAAAGCTTGTCAATCCATAATTCTGTTAGTCCAATAAAAAAGGTATTACCAGATATTAATTTTCTTTGTTATTTTACATCTATATTATATATACATATACAAACACACACATACACACACACACTTGCTTTGCAAATTGCTGGACACCCCTCTTGCACTCAAAGAGATAAAGGTACTCCTACTGTTGTCAGAAGCTTCATTCAAAAGTTATTACAGTTCAAACTGTTGTGGGTTATTTAACAACCCTTTGAGTGCCAGGGGGGTACACAATACATTGCTTTTCAATGCATTGTGTACCTCTCCGGCACCCAAAGGGTTAAACTATTATCAAAAGTGCCACCTCTTGTCCAGGCAGCTATTTTTTCATTGTTATTACTTTACACTGTAAGCGACGAGATGAGCCACTGTCTAGTTTTTCATAGATGTGACGGAAATGGCTCCAGTAACAATTCCGGCCCTAAACATTTCTGATCAAACCACAATTCAGCACTGGGAGTACCACTGCTATACTCATCAAGAAAATCCCTACAATATATATCTTATCATAATAAAACTGAATTGATCTTTAAAATTGAGAAATGACATACTTTAAAACCATTTATTGAATGCTAGAAATATCTTTAGCATCCGAACAGATTAATATTGATATTTTTCTAAATCGCTTTCCTACATGGGAGGATCATACAACTACGATCAAAATATCGCAATATAAGTAAAAAATATAATGTACTGATCAATCCCTTTGTCTATTTTAAAGTGATAGTAATACTTCGTTTTATCTTTATTCTATTTTGTAGGAATTAAAAAAACATGAAGAACGATATAAGTCTTATCTCTCAAACCTTTATGGTTTGAGAGATATTCACAAGCAAAGTTTCCCCTCCCACCCCTTTTACCTAGTGTAAGCCATCTCTTCTCAGATGTGGAATACAGTCCATAGACCAGACAGATAACAGAAGGGGACAATCTTATTCCTATGAGAACAATGAAAGCCCTGCCCCCCTTGACAAGTTTTACAGGTTTTTCCCTTATCTTAACTGAAGATTGTCCCTCTCTGCAATCTACATGGGCACCTCCCTTCTGATCTGGCTGAGCAGTGTTACATCAGTAAAAGGGGCGGGAGGGGGAAACTCTATTATTGAATTACTCTTGTACTACAACTCTGACAGAACTGAAATAACACTTTCCAAAGTCAAAGTACTATTAATTAGAACTGCTTTTATTATGAAACATTACTATCCCTTTAAGGTAGTGACGACTCTGACACCAGAGTTAATGAAAATAAGTTGATGTGTTTTCCTGACTCAAAATGAATGGGCTAAGTTTATGAATATGACTCATTGGTTCTCATTTATACTACTGCCCTTCACACACCTCTGAATTTATTCTTAGCTTCTTTTAACTCTTTGAGTGTTGCAATGAGTAGGGTATCGCTCAAGCACGAAAATATTTAAGAAGATAAAAATAATTATATGTTCACAGCACTATGCCTTATGCAAGTTTAAAAACAAAGGCTGACTGTGACGGAATGGTTGTCACCCTGAGAATGAAACGTGTCTGTTTTCAGGGATCTCCATTGTCTTCACATGTGTTCCCATTCTTGAAAACATTAATGTCCCCTGTGTGTGCATGCATTAGAGACTGTTGGCCATTTACCAGCATTGATTGGGTTAGTTAATGTATGTTTGATGTACAGAGAGATGGTGCCATCCAGTCTAGCTAACCAAAGAAACTGTGCTATGAGATAGCCCACTACTGGGAAGATAGAGGGGGTGGAACAAATCTGTGAGTACAATGTGTGTCCCTTCCCCCTTACATCAGGCTAAGCAAAACAGACCTTGCAAATGATACCTGTGACATGAGATCCTGTAGGGGGTGGGTAGAAGGAAGAGAGAGAGAGGAGAGAGATGGGAATGTAGGAGCAGGGGAGAAGGCCTCCCTAGAATGGAGGAAGGCCTGGGTCCAGCCTGGAGTCTGACTGGCCCATGTGCTTGCTAAAGGAGTACTGGGGAAACTGGGATTGGTGTGTGTCCTCACCAGAAGAGTTAGTGTGAGTGGGCACTGAAGTGGCCAGCTGCCCCTTCCAGTTGTGGGCTGTAAGCTAAGCTTAGGTTGCTGCAGCCACAGAAAGTACCCTGGTGTTCCCATAACAAGAATGGTGGCCATAAAGCTAAACTTCAGTGGCTATGGCCCAAGACTAAGGAAAGTGGCTGTAGATAATCTCTTAGGATGCCTTCTTCAAATCCTTTAGGACTAAAAGATACAAAGGAACCTCATGCAATCTAGCCCCATGCGTAGTGGGCGGGGTGCCTACTCTTAAAAGAAGGAATTCAGGCGGCACTCCTTAAAGAATACCGGTGTAGTAATAAAACATCATAATTTATTGGTAATCTTAAAAAATGACATGAAGACATCCACACAACAGGACAAAACAAAGGGACGTGCAGGTGAACCTACATCGTCTAATGCGTTTCATGCTTAAAAAATCGCTTAATCATAGACATGTTTGCACTAAGACAAGTCAAACAATATATAACCCATACAATTTAAAATTTAGACACAAACAATGAACACCTGATGGCATCCCATTCAAATGGGCCAATCCCAGCACAAACCGACAAATCATGTCGGGAGTGCAAAAGTTAACCCATTGTACATATTGCAATGATATCTGAAAGCGAGGGCATAAATCACACCTTTATATCACATCAACATATGTAAACATATAAATCTATCTACAAAGGAATAAAGTATTAATAACTAAAATTCCTCACCCTTTCTCTCCTCAACACCGAAGGGACAACAAACTATATAAGTATCACGTATACACATCAAAAAGATACAGAAGGATACATAATGACTCTCCATGAACATAAAGCCAATTGTTAATCAATATGGCTAATGTCCCATTCATGGTTTAACCCATGTGGGTGGCGAGTGCCTAGTTGAAAAATCCAAAAAGCTTCTCTTTTGCTAATCAAACTAAGCAGGTCTTGCCTCTATTGTGACTATGTGTAAGCTCCAGTATAAAGCTAAACTGGGAGGTGAGTATTATGTGGAACCCATGGCAATCTGTACAACTTTGCTAGCAAACAAAGGAGAGAACAGCAGAAGTGTGTAGTTTTTATGCTTTACCCCTGTTTGTTTGCCTGTAATTGTTGTCCTATGTTTTTGTGCTGTGACCTCTCTAATAAAAGCATTTTGTTATCTTTTTGTCTGGCTGGATAAATCTCTTAAAGGGATAGTAATACTTCGTTTTAACTTTATTTTATTTTGTAGGCATTAAAAAAACATGAAGAATGATATAAGTCTTATCTCTCAAACCTTTATGGTTTAAGAGATATTCACAAGCAAAGTATCCCCCCCCAGTTCAGCCAGATCAGAAGGGAGGTGCCCAGGTAGACTGCAGAGAGGGACAATCTTCAATTAAGATAAGGGAAAAACCTGAAAAGCTTGTCAAGGGGGGAAGGGATTTCATTGTTTTCATAGGAATAAGACTGTCCCCTGCTGTTATCTGTCCAGTCTATGGACTGGATTCCACATCTGAGAAGAGATTGTTTACAGTAGGTAAAAGGGGCGGGAGGGGAAACTTTGCTTGTGAATATCTCATAAACCATGAAGGTTTGAGAGATAAGACTTATATCATTCTTCATGTTTTTTTAATGCCTACAAAATAAAATAAAGTTAAAAACGAAGTATTACTATCCCTTTATCCCTCATTCTACCAAGCAGTAACCCCTGTACCCGTACACTCCTCTATGTAACAGCTACTGATCAACATGGTCCACCACTTTTAGAGATAATGGACTTTTTTTTGTTTGTTTGAAAAGGCTTAATGTCTGGACCCTCTAAAACAGCAATTTTCAGCTCTTGTAATCAAGGATCACCAACAGGTCAGGTTTTGTGGCTATCCCTAATTAAAAACAGGCAGATGGGTTTCAATGACCGAGAAACTGATTAAGCAAAAACATCTCCAAATCCTGACCTGTTGTATCAGGAGGACTAATGATGTAGTAGTTCTCTGTTATTCTGGTTTAGATGCTGTGGGGACTTAGCAGAATAACACATAATAATTCCACACAAGCCTCGTTTAGGAGAATGAACTGGATCTCATATTGCATTTCCAAGTCAAACTTGAGGTATTTGGCACAAGTTTTTTTTAATTAAAATGCTGTGGAGGTGACTGAGGTGTTAGAAGCTTAAAGGGATAGTAATGTTTCATAATAAAAACAGCTCTAATTAATCATCATAGTATTTGGACTTTGGAGAGTGTTATTTCAGTTCTGTCAGAGTTGTAGTTCAAGAGTAATTCACTGACAAAGTGTCCCCCTCCCGCCCCTTTTACTGATGTAACACTGCTCAGCCAAAGCAGAAGGGAGGTGCCCAGGTAGATTGCACAGAGGGACAATCTTCAATTAAGATAAGGGAAAAACCTGAAAAGCTTGTCAAGGGGGATAGGTCTTTCATTGTTTTCATATAAAGAAGATTGTCCCCTGCTTTTATCTGTCTGGTCTATGGACTGGATTCCACATCTGAGAAGAGATGGCTTACACTAGGTAAAAGGGGCGGGAGGGGAAACTTTGCTTGTGAATATCTCTTAAACCATAAAGGTTTGAGAGATAAGACTTATATCGTTCTTCCTGTTTTTTTTAATGCCTACAAAATAAAATAAAGTTAAAATGAAGTATTACTATCCCTTTAATAAAGATTCAGTCAGGAATTATATGTCCCTGTCTATCTATCTGTAGAGATATTAAATCCACTACCACAGAGTCTGGAATTTCCAAGGCACCCCTTTCATCTAACAGAACAAGGGAGGTCAGTTGCTGGATCTTAGATTTCGGGGACTACAAATTCCTTCATCTCCCTACCAGCCATTGGCTGTTTGGGGTTTATGGGAGATGTAGTTCCCAGTAGCTGGAGGTCTAATAATTGTCTGCATGTCAGAGATCATTTGACATTATCATTAGAAAACTGGTGTAAATCATTAGGTTTCAAACAAAAGAAGTGCAGAAATTAGATATAGAGAATCACATTTCCATAGTAAAATATAAAACTCAGCAGTCACATTATAAAAACCATGTTGTGTACATACATCCGTGCTTCTGAGCAGTGATTGGCTACTGATTAGCAATGACACACCAACCCAACATGATTGGCCAATAAGAGTCCTCTGAGGAGCTGCTAGATTCTGAAAATCAGAATGACCATCTAAATGTGGTTCACAACAATACCAGTGTTGAGACTTTATAGAAAAATGAGGTGTCCATGCCACAAACAAACAGAGCACCCTAGCTGAGAAACAATGATGTAGAACCGATTTTTGGGATTTTCCTGACTGAGAAATGGCTAACTAATCAGACAGTAAGATCCACTAATTACACACCTGTGTCCAGGTGGGGGTGTTTGAGGACCACAGTGGAGATCTAGAACAGATAATGGGATGATCAATGGTCTTTAGCCGAGATGCCTGGCACACTGGCCATCATTCTGGACACTCCTGCTTCTAGTACAGTGGTGGACAATGGGGAGAAAAAGCAAGGCTCTTGCTCTGAAGTAACATGAAGATAAATAAGTGTTAAGGTAATTGGACTATTTGCAGTTAAGTGGACTTCTCAACTGAGAAGTTATATTAAAGATAATTAAAACTGTCTGTTGTACTAGACATTTCTTTCTAAAATAAATTGTTTTGAGAAATTAACCTTTAGTTATTGGTCACAGAGTATGGCACTTTATGCTATTCAGCGTAAGTGCTGCAATATTACCACACACTGTGCTATGAATGAATCTAGACAAAACTTACATACTGGAGGCATTTCTAACATCACAGTGAGATACGATTGGCTTCAAACACACCTAATTTGCATACTGTGCAAGGAATTAGCATAAGGTGTCACACTGTGCAAACGAAATATAAAGATTAACTTCTCAAAAAATATTTACTTTCTGCACAAATGACAATTACAGCATATAGGTTGACTTAAATGTTCTGCATGGTTGTCCAAGGAACACTGTTCAAACCATTCTGGGGATCTCTGTTAGAAAGGCATGGCACAAGTGAAGAAGGTATGATGTTTAAAGGGATAGTAATACTTCTTTTTAACTTTATTTTATTTTGTAGGCATTAAAAAAACATGAAAAATGATATAAGTCTTATGTCTCAAACCTTTATGGTTTAAGAGATATTCACAAGCAAAGTTTCCCCCTCCCGACCCTTTTTCCTAGTGTAAGCCATCTCTTCTCAGATGTGAATCTGGTTGTAAGACCAGACAGATAACAGAAGGGGACAATCTTCTTTGTATGAAAAGAATGAAAGCCCTTCCCCCCTTGACAAGTTTTTCAGGTTTTTCCCTTATCTTAATTGAAGATTGTCCCTCTCTGCAGTCTACCTGGGCACCTCTCTTCTGAGCTGGCTGAACAGGAGGGGGATACTTTGCTTGTGAATATCTCTTAAACCATAAAGGTTTGAGAGGTAAGACTTATATCGTTCTTCATGTTTTTTTAATGCCTACAAAATAAAATAAAGATAAAACGAAGTATTACTATCCCTTTAAATGGACTGAAAAGACTGTAGAAGATACAATGGAATTACAAAGCATACAAAGACACAAGGCATCATCTGTGGCCTCTTAATCACTTTGCTTTGTATTCATATCTGACGGAGTTTGTGCTCACTTATCAATGTGCGTATACCTGGTGCTTACATAGAAACCTAGTAACACAGTAAATTAGGTCGATAAAAGACACAAGTCATGAAGTTCAACCTTTGCCTCATAACCCAGAGACATGAGGATTATATAGCTTTTCTGCTGCCAGATAAGTTAGTCGTTACCAGATCTTCCTGATTTGCCTACGAATAATACACAGTATAACCCTGTATGTTCCCTTTTGAAAGAAATGTATCTAATCTTCTCTTAAATGTTTCCATTGTATCTCCCATGACCACATCCTTGGGCAAGGAATTCCATAGTTTAACAGACCTTACTATAAAAAAACCTTCCTTTGCTGAAGTCGAAACTTCCTTTCCTCTAATCTCAAGGGGTGTCCCCTCGTCATCTGATCAGGACTTAGAATGAATAGCTCACCACAGAGATTCTTGTATTGACCTCTCATATACTTGTACATTATGATGAGATCTCCTCTTAAATGGCAAATGGAAAGCTTTGTAAACTTTCACCTACTTGAAAATCCCTGGGAGGCTTGAAAGGTTGTCTGTTCAATTAAATGACCAGTGATTCTCCGAACTTTTTGCAATGGCGGATCCCTTTGGTTTCCACTCAAAATCCTGTTGGAATTCTAACAACCAAACTGAAGTGTCACGTGTTTCCTATGGCGTCCCTGTTTTATTTCATAATTATTCTAGTTCTTTATGATCATGAGCTTCACTTACTTTTTAAAGTGTTTATTTTCCCTTTTTAAAAAAATTTATATTTGAGAGAAAAACAAAAAGAGATAGGAAAAGATTAGAGAGCTAAAAAAAGGGTGTGGGTGCATTAAATCACACTGCATACCTCCCAGCATGTCAAATGGTTAAAGAGAGACACTTGTGTTTTTAGGAGGTGTTGATGGGGCATGGCTGGTGGGTTGGGGCAATACTGAGAATTTTTAGGTTATTTCATGACCTTTTGACACCACTTTGTATAACTGAATAAATGATTTAGCGCAAGACCAAAGTATTTTATTTGCACAGACTAATTTATAAACACATATACTGAAGTTTAAAAAAATATTAATGTGAGTTTTATTGCTGTGGAGAAATGCGATACACTTATATACACACCACACAGTCTGATCTCATAAACACAGGGACACCAGGGTGATACACTTATATACACACCACAGAGTCTGATCTCCTAAACACAGGGAC
The DNA here is from genome assembly GCA_037306005.1 of Rhinophrynus dorsalis. NCBI lineage: Eukaryota > Metazoa > Chordata > Amphibia > Anura > Rhinophrynidae > Rhinophrynus > Rhinophrynus dorsalis. Next base: position 473,840,248 of record CM074722.1, read on the forward strand.
ACCAGGGTGATACACTTATATACACACCACAGAGTCTGATCTCCTAAACACAGGGACATCAGGGTGATACACTTATACACACCACACAGTCTGATCTCCTAAACACAGGGACACCAGGGTGATACACTTATATACACACCACACAGTCTGATCTCCTAAACACAGGGACACCAGGGTGATATATACACAGCACACAGTCTGATCTCCTAAACACAGGGACGTCAGGGTGATACACTTCTATACACACCACACAGTCTGATCTCCTAAACACAGGGACACCAGGGTGATACACTTCTATACACACCACACAGTCTGATCTCCTAAACACAGGGACACCAGGGTAATACACTTATATACACACCACACAGTCTGATCTCCTAAACACAGGGACACCAGGGTGATACACTTCTATACACACCACACAGTCTGATCTCCTAAACACAGGGACACCAGGGTAATACACTTATATACACACCACACAGTCTGATCTCCTAAACACAGGGACACCAGGGTGATACACTTAAATACACAGCACACACTCTGATCTCCTAAACACAGGGACACCAGGGTAATACACTTATATATACACACCAAAGCCTGATCTCCTAAAAAGAGGGACCCCAGGGTGGAAAAGAGGGACAGAAGGATTTGGGTCTCAAAGAGGGACGGTCCCTCCTAAAGAGGGACACTTGAGAGGTAAGACATTGCCAGAGTTGCTAGCCAGTCCATCTAAATTCTATCAAACATCTGTGGACACACCCTGAGCATATAGGCGACTTTATACGATAAAACAGAATCATTAATTAGCTGTAGCCATTGAGTAAGCGTAGGTGACTGAGGGAGTTTTCATTAAAGGAGAATGGCCGTTAATACATAGAAAAGAATGATCCAAAGAAACTGTCTACTTGCAGATAAGGGAGTAAAGCTTCACTTTTGAAATATTGCAATTATTTCAGAAGGACACCGGGAGTAACAACCTCCACCAAACCATAATAGTGACCTTGGGATTTCGAGTAACACACAAACACGTCTAGGGCATGTGGTATAGATCAAATAAAGACACACACAACTTGTTTGGATGTAAAAACCAGGCCACAGCTTTATTAACTTAAAATTTAATAACCACCATAACTTTAAGCCCTTGCCAAATACTAGGCATAAACTTATGCCCACCCTACTGAGCCCCAAAAGGCTCAACCCATCTTTTCCTCCATTCCACCACACCCCATTAGCTGGTCTGTGCAGCTCAATGAGGGGCGGTGACCACAACCCGCGACCGTGGTCCGGGTGCTTAATGCCCAAGGCTGCTGGCCTGACATCCACCTATTAACCATGCATTCCAAACATGATGTACCATTTTTCCTATTGGCAAGGGCCAAAAGCGCCAAAAGCTGTGACAAATAAAGTAAACCCAGGTACTTTCATGACCCAAAACCCACCAGAAAACAAACCCCAAACTAACAATAAAACCCAAATACAGGGAGGGAGGGAGGGCCGATACTTTTGGTATTCACTTCTGAAAAAGAAGTGATGCTCCAAGTGTCCCCCTTATATTGGTTCCCATGCCCCATCCCTTCTTAAACATTAAAGGGGCCGATACCCCTTACAAGCTTTCTTTGACCCCCCCACAGCCCTGACATGATTCCCCTTCTTAGGGCTTGTGGGGAATTCTCAGTTAGTTTTTAGAAAAAGAGGTGCCTTTTTGGGAAAAAAAATGTCCATTTATACACATATATTTACAAATAAAATACACAAATTCTTTACAGATCACTCTCTCACCTTGTCTGGTCTTCTACAGAATACCATACCCACATACTTTAAATCAGGCGTGAATAAACACTGAATAAAAATAAAACATTTGCATTTGGTCATAAAGAGGAAGGGGCTGATCCATCATAAAGGGAGTAAACATTTTCACTGCTTTGGCTTTTAAGAACACGTGGAATCCAACAGAAGCCACGTGGGAGGCTAAGTGGGTGCACCATATTTTATGCTAATTACCGATCTCTCTTGCTTTTTCACTTTGATAAATATTCAACGTATCTTAACGAAACATATTGTTACTGTGCTCACCTCGCAGTAGGCTGCTGTGCTTTTTGTAACATGTTGTTTGTGGCGCAGAATCTACCCCCTCCTCATTCCTTTCTCAAGGAGACTGTACAGTGGTACCTGCTAGTCTGAAGGACTCACATTTACAAAACATGCACACGATACTTAACCCTTTCAGTGACACAAATTAAATTAATTAAGAAAATGATTGCTCTTTGGAACTCACAGGGATAGATGAATTGTTATTCACACACACACAATTTTATATAAAATTTTTGTTTATTAGTACACAGTTCATTGGATGCCCCTGGTGCCAACATTTTTGTGCCGCACCTAACATAAAATATTTCCCTTAGGCATAACCAGAACCTACTGTTCTATCACAACTGCGCCCTCTGTACCCCCTGTAGTCATGCCCCTGGTAGTAAAATATTCCCTGCTGAGAAAATAAAGGGTACTCTCACCATTGAGTGATGCTTCATTTCAAATGTTACTACAGTTCAGTCCTCTCTATCTCAGTGTATGGAAAGCTTTACAGTTAATGACAGAAATTTTCCATAGGAAATAAATGAAACAGCACAACCTAGTGGTCAGTTACAGATTTTTGGAGTAAAGAAGAAGCCACTCGAAAAAAAAAAAAAAAAAAAAAATAAAGTGTTGGAACAGCATCACCTAAATTGTGTGCCACAAGATAAAAAACCAATACGTGTGAGGGCTGTATTCATTTTTTATTGATAACAATGGTGAATATAGACTATCGGCTATTCAAAAATATGAATTTATTAATTTATGTATTTGTCAAGTCAATGACAATACTGCTTTTTAACAGACAACTATTCTTGAACTCTACGGCACTGGTAGTCTGTTAGGCTTTACTGGTCTACTAGTTCATGAGTGCTATTTATGTAGTTTTTTTTTTGTTTTTGTTTTTTTTTTGTTTTTTTTTAATTCTAAGGTGGGTTACAGCCTCGGGTCAGATGGGCCGCATTTGGCACATGGGCCGCATGCAGGGCTCCAATGACCTAAATGGATAGTGTTACTACCCACTGAAATATCCTGTATTTCAAGCCAGGATTTGTACAAATTACTTCTTAGGTGCATACGCCCTAAAATATTTGATAAACCTGTTTTTTCTATGGATATTTCGGTATTTATGAATGCCCATCTGGCCCCTGTTTGTTTATAAGTGCAGAATATGTAAAGTCAGGTAGCCTATACATTTTATTACCCTTTCTCCAGGGCCTCTAAGTTCAGCTGGTTTTCCTCTCCTTCTGCATTTTTTTAATTAACCCTTCGAGAGCCCAAGGGGTACGCAACGCATTGCAGAATAATGCATTGCATACCCCCTCTTAAACCTCCCTGAAATTATCAAATACCAACTCCACCGTTTTAAATATGTAGGAACAGTATGAGCCGAGGGGGCAGGATGACAGCAGCAGATATCACCACGGCAAGAGAAAAGGAGATCAAAGGCTTTTCCCCACTGTTTTATTAAAGGGATAGTAATGTTTCATAATAAATACAGCTCTAAATAATCATCATAGTATTTGGGCCTTGGAGAGTGTTATTTCAGTACTGTCAGAGTTGTAGTTCATCTCTCATACCTTAATGGTTTGAGAGATATTTGCCGATTAAGTTCCCCTTCTCCTGATATCAGCTGTAAAGCTGACAGAAGGAGATCTGTGTTGGCCGACTCGAGAAGGCTCTTCAGCAGAGCCAAAATAGCAATATTTAAAAGGAACTAGTTCATTGGAACGGTCTACAAAGTGTGCTTGCTGCACACTTCGTAGACCGTTCCAAAGAAGTAGTTCTTTTTAAATATTACTATTTCGGCTCTGCTGAAGAGCTGCCGGTTGGTCCCAGGACTGGGATCTCCTGCTGTCAGTAGAGCGCTGACATCAGGAGAAGGGGAGGGAGGGGGGAACTTTAGCGGCGAATATCTCTCAAACCGTAAAGGTTTGAGAGATGGTACTTTCTCCAGATACTTTAGTTTTTTTAACATCTGCAATACTGCATCAGCTTAAATACGGGCATTACTAACCCTTTCAGTGTAATTTTTACTGCCCTTCTAGTATAATAACAAATACATAGCAATGCTGTTTGGGACACTAGCAGGATCCGTGTTAGGCAGAGAGAAGACAGGTTTATCTTTCACAGCTATTCAGGGATTCTCTCTCTCTTGTACCAATTTTGAGAAGGCGCATGCTACATGCTGTAACACTTTGTTCTGGAATGTAACTGCTCAGAGCGGTTAAACATTGCCTGCTGGACAAAAATAGCACAGCAGATTATTCCAAATAACAGCAATCCACAGGAGTACTGTATGAGTGTCAGGAAATATAGCAGCTTGTGAAGTCTGGTCTGCTTGCCATTTATTAACCCTTTAAGCCATGCTCTGCACATCCCCCTGGTCCCTAAAGGTTAAGTTCATTTTGTCAGTGCCACATCCCAGTGTACGACAGTGCTGATGTTAGGGTGCATAAGTAAATAGATAAATGGGGGTGAAATAATTACACAGTAGAGGACAAATACCTTTTATTAAAAGGACACTCATCATGTTTTACTGTCTGCTCCTACGGAAGCCGATATAGTAAAATAGGGTGACCACGTGTCCCTGATTGCCCAGGACAGTCCCGGATTTTCAATGTGTGTCCCATGTCTCAGGCAGCTACCTTCTGGGACAATGCAAATTCTCGGAATGAAGACTCCAGAGCACTGAGTTCTATACACTACAAGGAGAACTGCCCATTGTCTACTGTGACCGACCTACAAGAAAATGGCTTCCAGACAGAGCTCTAAACACTAGAGAGAGAACTGAGCCTTGATCCTGACATGTTTAGAACTCTATGGTGCACCAGAGAAAGAGAGGGTTGCTCATTGATGTCCAGTGATGTATAGCGACCCCTCCCACATAGCTGCACTAGAGCCGTAGACACATACTCTACTGCTCTCATCTCTGCAATGTCCCTGAATGGCAGAATGGAAATGTGGTCACCCTATAGTAAAAAGACCAGCCCAAAATGGCTCTTATCACCCAGCTGGCATACACTGGAACTCTGCAGATTTTATATACTTAATTACTGGGTCTCTGGGCACAGAGGATGATTCTCAGGGCTCACTGAGTTACTCTGTAACTCCGCCCACTTCACTGCCAGTTCTGGTCCCTCTCCTTCCTGTTCTTTCCACTTTCCATTCATTTTAAGAATTGGAAGGACAGGGCAGAGCGCGTGGTCTCTGCCAGAACTAACTGATCACCTCATCTGACAAAACTACAACTTCTCCCACCAAGTCATTGGAAGAAAGAGAGAGGCATTGGCTGTACAGGGTATGGGGCTTCTGTGATTAATAGCGGACACTGTTTACAGGTTGGGGAAGTCACACAGTGACAGATATTAGGAGTACATACCATACCATACCTTCCAAGAGTCCCTCTTTAGGAGGTCAAGCGCTGCATTGCACACCCCTCTGGTCCTCAAGGAGTTAATCATGACTACCAAACCATCCAGATTTGTGAAAATATGATGACGTTTTCTAAATGATTGAGAACAATATATTATATATGAATAAAAAAAGAAGGCAGCACCCAAGGGATTTGCCCAGTGCAAGCAGTGTGATGTGTTTGCTGTTTAAAGGGATAGTAATGTTTCACAATAAAAGCAGTGCCAATTAATCTTCATAGTATTTGGGGTTATTTCAGTTCTGTCAGAGCTGTAGTTCAAGAGCACTTGAATGATAAAGTGTCCCCCTTTCCGTCCCTTTTACTGATGTAACACTGCTCACTTCAGAGCAGCAAGACTGTCCGGATGGATCGCAGAGAGGGACAATCTTCAGTGATCACAAGGAAAAACCTGTCAAGGAGGGGAAGGGTTTACATTGTTCTCAAATAAGAAGACTGTTCCTTGCTGTGAGCTGTCCGGTCAAGAGACCAGATTCCACATCTGAGGTGAGCAGTGTTACATCAGTAAAAGGGGTGGAAGGGGGATACTTTATCATTCAATTACTCTTGTACTACAACTCTGACAGTATTGACATAACACTCTCCATGGCCCAAATACTATGAAGATTAATCAGAGTTGCTGTTTTTGTGAAACAATACTATCCCTTTAAGTTGCTCGGGTGCGACTTCTTTTCATATGTTTAAGCCTAATTGGATGTGCACCTGGGTCTGTGAGTGCGTCCACTTTGAAGTATACATATTTATTTTGCAGAGGTGAGTGAATGTATTTATTTTCCTGTGTGTGTCACACCCACTTAATTAGATGCTCTATTAATAAACATGATTAAACCTTTGAGTGCCATAGAGGGATACAATGCATGGCAATGCAAAGGGTTAAATACTAAACTCTCTCTAGAAGTCCAGCAACAAGATAGTTACAAGACACATCTGACACAAACTCAAATTCAAGAACATCCTAATGCCACCATGAATTTTGCCATTGTGCTTTTGTTCAGGAGTTAACATCTTCAATCAGTACTGTATGTCCCACTTTGAGACCCAAATCCCTCTTTCCCACCCTGGTGTTCCTCTTTAGGAGATATTAGGGGTCTATATCTCCCAACCGTCCCTCTTTGAGACCCAAATCCCTCTGTCCTTCTTTCCCACCCTGGTGTCCCTGTGTTTAGGAGATCAGACTGTGTAGTGTGTATAAGTGTATCACCCTGGTGTCCCTGTGTTTAGGAGATCAGACTGTGTGGTGTGTATATAAGTGTATCACCCTGATCTCCCTGTGTATAGAAGTGTATCACCCTGGTCTCCCTGTGTTTAGGAGATCAGACTATGTGGTATGTACAGAAGTGTATCACCCTGGTCTCCCTGAGTTTAGGAGATCAGACTGTGTGGTGTGTGTGTATATAACTGTATCACCCTTCTGTCCCTGTGTTTAGGAGATCAGACAGTGGTGTGTGTATATAAGTGTATCACATTGCTCCACAGCAATAAAATTCACATTAATGTTTATTTAAATTTCAGTATATGTGTTTATAAATTAATTTGTGTAAATAAAATACTTGTGCCATTAACCATCTGAATGCCACAAGGGTGTACAATATACTGCAAAGTAATGTGTTGCACACCCCTCGACATTCAACCTGTCGACTGCTCGAGACATACAGAGACCATTTCGTTGCTAGATAGACACACAGACACCGTTTCTGTGCCACACACACAGAGACACCTTTTCGGTAGCACACACACACACTGACACTGTTTCTATGCCACAGACACACTGACGCAGTTTCTGTGACACACACACACTGACGCAGTTTCTGTGCCACACACACTGACGCAGTTTCTGTGCCACACACACTGACGCAGTTTCTGTACCACACACACACACACACACACACACACACACACACACTGATGCAGTTTCTGTGACACACACTGATACAGTTTTTGTGCTACACACACACTGATGCAGTTTCTGTGCCACAGACACTGATGCAGTTTCTGTGCCACAGACACTGATGCAGTTTCTGTGCCACAGACACTGATGCGGTTTCTGTGCCACAGACACTGATGCGGTTTCTGTGCCACAGACACTGATGCAATTTCTGTGCCACACTCACTGATGCAGTTTCTGTGCCACACACACACTGACGCAGTTTCTGTGCCACACACACTGACGCAGTTTCTGTGCTACACACACACACACACACACTGATGCAGTTTCTGTGACACACACACACACAGATACAGTTTCTGTGCTACACACACACACACTGATGCAGTTTCTGTGTAACACACACACTGATGCAGTTTCTGTGCAACACACACACTGATGCAGTTTCTGTGCAACACACACACACACACACACTGATGCAGTTTCGGTGCCACAGACACTGATGCAGTTTCTGTGCCACACACACTGACGCAGTTTCTGTGCCACACACACTGACGCAGTTTCTGTGCCACACACACTGACGCAGTTTCTGTGCTACACACACACACACTGATGCAGTTTCTGTGACACACACACACACACACACACACAGATACAGTTTCTGTGCTACACACACACACACACACTGATGCAGTTTCTGTGTAACACACACACTGATGCAGTTTCTGTGCAACACACACACTGATGCAGTTTCTGTGCAACACACACTGATGCAGTCTCTGTGCCACAGACACTGATGCAGTTTCTGTGCCACACACACTGACGCAGTTTCTGCGCAACACACACTGATGCAGTTTCTGTGCCACATACACACTGATGCAGTTTCTGTGCCACATACACACTGATGCAGTTTCTGTGCCACACACAAACACTGATGCAGTTTCTGTGCCACACACACTGACACAGTTTCTGTGCCACACACAGTGATGCAGTTTCTGTTCCACACACACCCTGACGCAGTTTCTATGAAACACACACAATGACACAGTTTTTGTGACACAAATACATACTCACAGTTTGGGTGCCACACACAGGCAACACTTCTGTGCCACACACATAGACACAGACAGCGTTTCAGTGCCACAGAACCACACTGGCTCAGTTTCTGTGCCACACACATGCACACACACTGACACAATTTATGTGCCACAAAGACACACTGACAGTTTCTGTGCCACAAATACACACTCACAGTTTGTGTGCCACACACAAACACTGACGCCATTTCTGTGCCACACACACAGTTTCTGTGCCACAGACACACACTGACACCGTTTCTGTGCCACAGACACACACTGACACTGTTTCTGTACCACAGACACACACTGACACCGTTTCTGTGCCACAGACACACACTGACACTGCTTCTGTACCACAGACACACACTAACACTGCTTCTGTACCACAGACACACACTGACACCGTTTCTGTGCCACAGACACACACTGACACTGCTTCTGTACCACAGACACACACTGACACTGTTTCTGTACCACAGACACACACACACACACACGGTTTCTGTACCACAGACACACACTGACACTGTTTCTGTACCACAGACACACACTAACACCGTTTCTGTACCACAGACACACACTGACAGCCTCTGCATGCTAGAACACCATTTAGTGCCGGAGACACAAGCAGAGGGACACATAAGTGCCAGGGACCCTAAGAAATCATGTTTTATAGCACAGACATCACCAATACCAAAAATATATTTTCCTGGGAACTGCAATCACTTTATTTATTTACTCAGTTAGCGCCAGCAAATATTTCCTAGTTCACATTAAAGGTACAGTTCAATAAGGTATACGGTTTAAATTCTGGAACAAACCACCTGCACCACAGGTGACAAATAAACATTCCCTAAATGCCCAGTGATTTAAAAAAAGGCTTTAACCCTTGCAATGCTAGATAAATCTGCAGTGCAACACTTTCTAATGAGTTGGAGACCTTGCTAGCATTCAAGGGGTTAAAATCCCCATTTAATTCAAACAGAATTTTTGTGTCTCCCCTATGGAGCAGTTGGTTTGCTCCAGAATTGCAACTCTCTACCTTCCAGAATTGCATCTCAGAAATTCTGGATCCAACCATTAATATCATAGGGTAAGGACTGTAACCCCTTGAGTGCTAGGGAGATCTCTAAAGCATTGCAAAGGACCTCAAGGAGTTAAAATCATTTAACTCAAGGAGAACTGCCCCAGAATTGCACTCATTTAGCTTATTGATTTCATCTTAACCCTTTGAGTGCCAGGGGGTGTGCAACACATTTCTTCGAATGCGTTGCACATTCCTCTCAATGACACTCGTTATGCCATGGGTAGTGAGTTCTTTGGCCTACAACTCGTTATGAACCATAAACCATAACAGCTGGAGGTCCAGCAATCCAGTTTTGCCCTTGTGCTTTTGTTCAGGAGTTAACATCTTCAATCAGTACTGTATGTCCCTCTTTGAGACCCAAATCCCTCTTTCCCACCTACAACTTGTTAAGAACCACAACAGCTGGAGGTCCAGCAATCCACTACCCCTGCAGCGGATTTAGGCTATTATAGCCACTTTCATGACAGAGATATTGCCAACGCATTTCATGGCAATCTCTCTAGCATCCGTGGGGTAATAAATATATAATTCAATTTTGGAGCTGAATTTAAACAAGTGAGGCCACAAACCTGAGTTGAATGAGCTCATTCAGCCTGCACAGGGCATGGTTTTGGAAAATGAAATTTGTGAGTCTCGAGGGGAGATGTTCCTCTAACATAGCTGCAGTTGCCTATTCTGAGAATCTATGATTCACATCTAGATGCTACAATCAGATCCTCAGCACAAACATCCCCATGACAACAGAGAACTACAAATGGTCAGACTCAGGAGGAGACTTGTCACTAGGTAACATTTATGTTCACAATCTGAACAAATATTCAGCCTTGACATCTCGAGAGCATTTACGAGAAAAGTAACATTGTATAACAGATGAATTTGCATCGGCATATATTCTTCATACAAACCTAAGCATTAAAGACAAGTAAGGCTGCTTCTATAAACAAGGTCACTTCAATGTCAACTAACCCAATCCAGTTTTCTCAAATCCCACCCCAGATCCTGCACATACCAATGCACAAATTCCACTCACTGCAAAATACTAGAGAATGCGTTACAGATCCCCATGTAGATACTGAAACTATCAACCAATTCCTCTTAAATGCCAGCGCAGGCACTGATGGCACCACCCACAGGGCTCCAGCTTTCAGCACATTGTCCTAGTGTCCCAACCAGAGGCGTAGCAACCCCCACAAATCTGGGGGAGATAGAATTTTTACCCCAGCTCCCCTGTGTGTCACTTTGACCCCCCAGTCCCTCTGTATCTTCTTTGTAGAGTGGCCGAGCGGACCACAGTAGAGGAGCTTCTGATCCTCTACCTGGTCTGATAGGAACCTGTTCGTTGAGCTTGAGCAGCTTCCTGTCAGACAGGGCTAGAGGATACAGAAGCTCCTTTACCCGTGGACCGTTCTGCTCAGCCATGCTACAAGGAGGTGACCGGCAGGAGGGAGCGCTGTGCAGTGCGCTCCCCTCAAGACGGTCACCCAGGCTGGTGCACCTAGCGCCTGGGGGGATTTCTTCTTATCTATCCCCTGCATGATTTCCTGGCGCCCCCCCCCCCCCCAACTAAAGCTTACCTGGGCTATTAAATTCCAGGATACCTATCTTGTGAGCACACAGAAGTGTTAAAACAGCCATTGTCCTTCTACCGTGTTTGTGTTTAGCTGTAATTTTCCTCTTGCTCATTTAATGTACCCACAAATATTATATACTGTTTTTTTTGCCATAAGATGGGTTTTCTAAAGATATACCATTATTTTCATCAAATTTCCTATAAAACAGTTTATTAAATATGATTAAACAAATGTAATAAATGCACTTTTTTTTTTTTTTTTTTTTTTAAACTTTGGCATTAAAAATCTTTTACACATCTACAAACGCTAAAAAAAACCCAAACTTGCTAAATAGATTATAATATTTGTCTTGAGTTTAGAAATATTGACGTGTTTTTCTAATGTTTTTGTCAAGTTATATGGCAATAATTAAAAGTAGCAAAAACTGAGGTGTCCCAAAACTTTTGGCCACATATGTATACTGCATCCCCGTAGTCTATGACTGGCTTTAACATCTTAACCCTTTGAGTGCCAGAAAGGAATGCAAAGGGTTAAACAGGATTTGTTTCTGAACAGAGTTCATTTATCAGTATGAAGACCAAAAGTGAGGTTGGGGTCAAGCCACAAACCAAGATATTTGTAGGAGCTGACCAAGGCCAAGTTATGATTAGACATTGTTACGATGATTAAATGGATATTCTGGAGCTTAAGTAGTTTATGCTTTGTACCAAATACCTTTGTGATTGTTTTATCAGTATTTAAAGGGATAGTAATGTTTCATAATAAAAGCGGCTCTAATTAATCATCATAGTATTTGGATTTTGGAGAGTGTTATATCAATTCTGTCAGACTTGTCGTTCAAAAGTAATTCAATGACAAAGTGTCCCCCTCCCTCCCCTTTTACTGATGTAACACTGTTCAGCCAGAACAGAAGGGCAGTGCCCAGGTAGACTGCAGAGAGGGACAATCTTCAATTAAGATAAGGGAAAAACCTATCAAGGGGGGCAGGGCTTTCATTGTTCTCATAGGAAGAAGATTGTCCCCTGCTGTTATCTGTCTGGTCTATGGACTGCATTCCACATCTGAGAAGAGATGGCTTACACTAGGTAAAAGGGGCGGGAGGGGAAACTTTGCTTGTGAATATCTCTCAAACCATAAAGGTTTGAGAGATAAGACTTATATCATTCTTCATGTTTTTTTAATGCCTACAAAATAAAATAAATATAAAACGAAGTAGAACTGTCCCTTTAAGAGCTGTTTGTTCTTAGTGATCCATCTTCCAGCTTCAGAGAAATCATCCTGTAACATTGCCTCAATTTGTGATTTTTAGTGCAGTTTATAGTGTCATCTGCATTGTGAGTAATAATATCAAACTCAATGTTCACATTTTCTCCAAGTCTTTATAGAAAAAAAAAGGGCACCCTGAGTGGATGTCAGCAGCACAGCAATGTGCCCCTGGACGAGAACCACCACCTTTCTTTTTCCCCAATGACTTGAAGACCTCTCTGGCATTCAAGGGGTTACATTTCCTATTCACATCAATTGTTGATTAATATTTGTCATCCATGGTGCAGCTGATTAGCCCCATAACTACTATTCTTTCTCTTTGTGCATATCGTTCACAGAATTACTAGTGCATTTCCATGCAGATTTTGCTATTGCCCTGTGATAAATTTAGCCTGAGCATCACTAGACAGTTTTACACTGGGTATAAGTGTGATAGGACATTTCTTTTTATTTATAAACTGAATGATTTTAGGAAGACGCTCACCTTTGCCATTTCACTACATACGTCTTTCTAAAATACAGACTAAAGAATTGTAATCTAGCCAGAGTGCTTTTTGTTTCTGTTATGGTTGATCATCTCTTTTGCACTTAAACAGCACCATCTAATGGACAGATAGCAGAGCTCGCCAGACAAGGGAGATACAACAAGGGCATTAGCTAAAACAGATCAAAAGGGGACACAAAACTCAGGACACAGTGCAACATGAAGGGGAAAGGACATAATCCCAGGGCATAGGGCACCAATACAGGAGAGAGAGCAACATTCACAGAGGAAGAGTGCACCATCCTATATAATAATTCGCCAAGTTGTGTGTAACGCCCGACATGCGCAGTAGACACTGCTGCGCCTGCGGCAGTCATGCGCAGTAGAGACTGCCCGCGCCGCGGCTGATACAGAGCTGGGCGCTCCGAAGGAGTGTCCAGCTCTGTATCAGCCGACGCGCGGGCAGTCTCCACTGCGTGTGACTGCCCCGCGACCGGCTGCCAGAGGCACTGTGGCCCGTGTAACGGGCTGTTCAACTAGTACAGTATAAAAGGCACAATCTAGAACACAGTGCACCATACAGTACAAAAGGCACCAACAAGAACAGACGGCACCATACAGAACAGACCGTAACAAAAACAAAAATAAAAAAAAATGTTTTACATTCAGCGCTACCCTTATAGCCAGGGTTATATATATATCACTCCTCAAGAGAAAATCTCCTCTTGACTCGATACGTGTCTATCTCATAGAAAGAATTATAAAATATGGATTCTGAGATAAAAAGACCATGTATGATAGGCAATCAAGAACACTGAAAAATCGTCTCTTCACAGGAATGCTTCTATCAAAAATCGCTTAAGATATTCTGGTAATTCTTTTCACGTTCTGACAATATTCTCTGATACAAAGTTTCCTCTGCCAAAATCACACTGTTACTTATGTGTTACAGAACGGAACCTTTAAAGAGAACTTCTCCAATATTTCTTTAACACCTTCACTTCCTCAAATAGCCACAGGAATCTGATCTGCGCTGCACCTTCAAAGATAGCATAAACAGACCATAGTGTAGTATCTAGTGAGTACGGAGATCCTCCCCCTACTAGTTATACTCACATTATCACGGTCTTGCACAGCGTCTTAACAACACTCGGATGAATGAAACAATACGGACAACGTCCTTACACTCACATTTTAATTCTCACAGCAGTAAGTGTGTCCGGACATTACCACCAGTAGACAAGTACTCCATAAAAAGAGAGAACACCACCATTCTGTATAAAAGGGCATTGTATAGGGAAGAAGATATCATTCTGGGACAAAGGGCCCATACAGGAGAGAGAATACCATCCTGGGATAGAGGACAGGGAAGAGACAGGGAAAGAATACACCATCCTGGTACTGAGGACACCATACAGGAGAGTGAATACCATCCTGGGATAGAGGACATCAAGTCAGGGGAAGAATACACCTTCCTGGTACTGAGGACACCATACAGGAGAGTGAATGCCATCCTGGGACAAAGAGCATCAACACAGGGGAGGAGAATACCATCCTGGGACAGAGGGAACCATACAGGGGACATAATACTGTACTGATACAGAAAAGCATACAGGGTAGAGAATACCATACTAGGTCATATGGTACTATACAGGGAGAGAAATGTATCACGGGGACATAAAGTACAATACCGAGAACAAGCTCAATCCTGGGACATAATGACTATGCAGAGATAGACCTATCCGGGACATAAGACACTATACTGAGAGAGATCTCCATCTTGCAACAAAAAGTACTATACTGTACTATAAAAGGTACAACACAAGGAGAGAAAACTGTCCTGGGACATATGGTATTTGATGGTAGATTACACTATCCTGGGACATAAGGTACTAAACTGTTAGAGAACTCCAACCTGGGACATAAGACACTATACTGTTAGAGACCTTGGATCCTGGGACATAAGGTACTATACTGGGAAATAACTCTGTCCTGGGACATAAGGTACTATACTGGGAAGTAAATATGTCCTGGGACCTATGGTACTATACTGTTAGAGATCTCCATCCTGGGACATAAGACACTATACTGTTAGAGATCTTTATCCTGGGATATAAGGTACTATATTGTTAGATATCTCTATCCTGAGACATAAGGCACCTTACTATGAGAGATCTCTATCCTGGAACATAAGACACTATACTGCTAGAGATTTACATCCTGGGACATAAGGTACTATACTGGGAAATAACTCTGTCCTGGGACATAAGGTACTATACTGGGAAGTAAATATGTCCTGGGACCTATGGTACTATACTGTTAGAGATCTCCATCCAGGGACATAAGGTACTATACTGGGAGAGATCTCTATATTGGGACATAAGATACTATGCTTTGAGTAAACACTCTCCCCCGGAACATAAGATACTATACTGGAGGAGTGATATAGAGGAGTTCTCTGCAGCCCATGTGGTGTGTGTGTGTGTGTGTGGGGCAGTGCCAATAGGTGTCCCTCATAGCCTACACTCGAATTGCATATTTTCTGTAAGTAGTGGTGGTGGGTCTCACGCTGCTCTCAGTTTCAGTGTTGAGCCTGGGAATTTTGAAAATGAGTTGAACCTGTTATCTTTAAAAATTATGGTGACTTTGGAAGAGTTTTCAAAATCCCCCATTTGTTTTACTAGTCTTTTTTTTATTTCGAAAAACTATACACTAAGTAGTATCAAAGTAGGCTGGATTATGCTTATTAAGTCATGTCATGCACGCACTTCCTCTTTTACTCCTACATTACCTCTCCCACCTACTGACACTGCTTAGCAATACATTTCCCACCTCCTCTAGCACTGACATCCTATCTTACCCCTACATTACTTCCCCCACTCACTGACACTGCTTAGCAATGCATTCCTCACCTCCCCTAGCACTGACTTCCTGTGTTATCCCTATTTTACTTCCCCCACTCCCTGCCATTGCTCAGCAACCCATTGCCCACCTCCCCTAGTACTGACTTTGTATCTTATCCCTACCTTACCTCTCCCACTCACTGACACTACTCAGCAATCCATTGCCCACCTCCCTTAGTACTAACATTGTATCTTATCCCTATATTATCTCCCCACTCACTGAAACTGCTCAGCATTCCATTGTCCACCTCCCCCTATTACTGACTTGGTGTCTTATCCTTAAATTACCACCCCCACTCACTGACACTGCTCATCAGTGCATTGCCCACCTCCCCTAGCACTGGTAAGGCTAGGTGTCAGTGAATGGGGGCAGGTGATGCTAAGAAAAGACAGTTCCTGTGCTGCCTGCCATAATTAGCATAATTGAAATTGCATTCAAAATTATAAAAGTTGTTTTAGGTGATAAATCTCTTAAAGTTTCCCAGAAAATAGATTCTAGGTGCTAAGTTCCTGGTTTCGTTAACTGAGTGGCACATCAATCAGTTCTCAAGGACCCATCACATGCTCCTAGTTATATATGTCACTGCTTAAACACTCACAGAGGATACGCAGGATTTCTTCCTATGCCTCTCTGGCACAACTTGCATCAATTTAGAGATTAAAGAAGCAGTTAATTGGTGGAGATTATGTGGACTCTCTTACCCTGAGAATTTGCCACTTCTCCATGAGACCTTGAGAATGTGGTCAACTGCTGAACGTTACATGTATACATTTTTAATCCACTGCAGGTCACTGTACATAGGCCATGGGTGGGCATTGTGCAGCCCTCTTGCTGTTCTTGGACTACAATATCCATCATCTTCATTGGCCAGCTGAGGATGATGGGAACTGTAGACCAAAACAGCTGGAGGACTGTGAGATGTTCATTTCTTACTATGTCATACGCACAAGAGTAGACAACATTTCTCAGTATCTAAGTGCTGAATGGTTCTCTCTCTCTCTCTGAGTTGATGGGACAATAGCATTAAGTTGGGGATTCTGGGCAACTGGAAACCTTCTCTTGGTTTGCCCTTGAGCATGACAACTATGAAGTGAACTTGTCCTGCAGTACAAGGAAAAAAACATACTTTTCTATAGTCTGACTGTGATGCTCTGGTGCCATTCAGATAATCCAGTTAGGAGCCAGGGGGCAGTGTGGAGACAGACAGAGAATTTCTTATGCTTGGCTAGCATGAATATTTAACACTATGAGGTTGATTTAAAGGAGAATGGATGCATAATAATACCCCCGCTCACATTACTTTGAACAGGAATTCCCAATTACTCCTACAAATTTTGTCCTTTTGCCATTGTTCAAGATATAATATCTTCAATCGGACCTGGATGTCATGCCTATAGAGGTGCACATGACAATTGCTTATAGGACCAAAGGACATAAACTCTGCTCACTTCATGGTATAACTTTATCCCTTTAACCCTTTGAGTGCCAGAATGGTACGGAATGCATTGCAAAGCGATGCGTTCCGTACCACTCTGGCACTCAAAGGGTTAAGAATCAGTGGGGTGTGCTCTGGTTCTTACAGGGTTAAGTATATTCATGTACTCTTCAGTTTGAAAAAACTGCCAGCAACTGTCATGTCCGCCTCCATGGACATGTCCTCCATAAGGTAAGTATGGGATTATTATTATTAGGTGTTGTCTCCTTTAATTAAAAAAAAAAAAGCAGTGATGGAGCAAACCAACTACAGCATAGGGAAATAAAACATTTCCATTGACTTAAATGGATAGTAATACTTAATTTTTCCAAAGCTATATCTTGTAGCCCAAAAAGAAATTAAATGTTTCTAGTGCCATCTCTCAAACCTTTATGGTTTGAGAGATAATCGCTGTCAAAGTTCCCCCCTCCCTGATGTCAGCGCTCTAGCCGACTGCAGGGGAATTCCGTCCTGGGACCAGCCTGCGGCTCTGCAGCAGAGCCGAGATCGCATTAATGAAAAAGAAACCCTTCACTGAAACAGTCTTCTACGTGTACTTGCAAACCAAGCACACATAAAAGACCGTTCCAGTTAAGGATTTCTTTTTCCATAACACGATCTCGGCTCTGCTGAAGAGCCTCCACCGGTCCTGGGACCGGATTCCCCTGCAGTCGGCTAGAGCGCTGACGTCAAGAGGGGGGAACTTTGACAGCGATTATATCTCAAACCATAAAGGTTTGAGAGATGGCACTAGAAACATTTAATTTCTTTTTGTAAGGGCTACAAGATACAGCTTTGGAAAAATTAAGTATTACTATCCCTTTAAAGTGGGATTTCATTTTAACCAATGGAAGGTACCCCTCTGGCACTCAAAGGGTTTAATAAGCCTCACTTATTTAACCTTTATGCTATAGATGGTTTGCCAAAGTTCGTTTCTATCTCAGTGTGTTTTGGGCAACAACTTAGACTGTCACTTTCTTCTATGAAGACTTTGAAAAAAAAATACGAATTTCTGTTTTATAGTTTTGTAAATTGTTATGCGCAATAAGCTAATTTTTTGGTCGGTCTGCTTATAATTCCAAACAATAATTATATTATTTGTGAACTTGTAGCCTCAATGAAGTCCTTATCACCTTGTTCTTGTACCCTATTAGATCTATTCCTCCTATACAATCTTAGGGGGTGCCATCAAAATTCTAGACTGTGCGTTACCGGGTCCTTGTGCAAAGAATACTGAGAAGCACTGATCTAGAACACCGATATACGTATGGTGCTGAGTTACCTGTACATAACTCCCAAGATTTTAAATGGCCAAAGAGGGACGCTTTTGTTTTAGGTGGTGTTGCTGGGGGAGTGGCTGGTAGGCGGGGCATTACAGATAATTTTTGGGTTACCTATTTTGGTAACTGAATAAATGTTTTAGAGCAAGAGCAAAGTATTTTATTTATACAGACTAATTCAAAAACATCTATTCTATACTGATGTTTATAGAAATATTAATGTATTATTGCTGTGGAGCAATGTGATGCACTTATATACACACCACACAGTCTGATCTCCTAAAAAGAGGGACATCAGGGTGGGAAAGAGGGACAGAGGGATTTGGCTCTCAAAGAGGGACCCTTGGGAGGTATGGAGCCCTAATATCTCCTAAAAAGGGACAATTGGGAGGTATGGATCCCTAATATCTCCAAAAGTGGGACAATTGGGAGATATGGAGCCCTAATATCTCCTAAAGAGGGACACTTGGGAGGTATGGAGCCCTAATATCTCACAAAGAGGGAAACTTGGGAGGTATGGAGCCCTAATATCTCCTAAAGAGGGAAACTTGGGACATATGGATATGGACCCCTAATATCTCCTAAAGGGGAACACTTGGGAGGTATGTACCCTTAATATATTCTAATGATGGACACTTGGGAGTTATGTACCCCTAATATATTCTAATGATGGACATTTTGGAGGTATGTAGCCCTAATATATTCTAATGATGGACACTTGGAATATATGTAACATTAAGCTGGCCAGCTGAGGATGACAGTAATTGTAGTCTAACACCACCTGGAGGACAGCAGTTTACTCCTGTGCCCACATCTACCTTGATATACTACTACTGCTGCTTGGCCTCCTTGATTCTTGAAATGTTATTGTCCAACAACAGCTGGGAAGCCCTGTCTGCCTACCCCTGCACTACGTTCACTGGATTCTTATATAGATTGTGCTGATCTGGTTTCCTGTGTTCAAGTCTGTTAGGAGAGGTTAAAGGGATAGAAATACTTAGTTTTATCTTTATTTTATTTTGTAGGCATTAAAAAAATATGAAGAATGATAAAGGTTTGAGAGATATTCATGAGCGAAGTTTCCCCTCACTGACCAAAATGGTCAAGTCTGCCATCTAGCTGTCAGATTTGGAATCAGGTCCGTGGACCAGCTGTGGCTCTACAGCAGAATGGAGATCGCGAGCTGTAAGAACTACTTCATTCGAATAGTCTACAAGGTGTGCCTGGTTTGCAAGTACACTTTTTAGACCCTTCCAATGAAATAGTTATTTTTATATCTTGCGATCTCGGCTCTACTGAAAAGCCACCAGTTGATTTGCAGACCGGATTCCAAATCTGACAGCTAGATGGCAGACCTGACCGTTTTGGTAAGTGAGGGAAAACTTTACTTGTGAATATCTCTTAAACCATAAAGGTTTGAGAGATAAGACATATCATTCTTCATGTTTTTTTAATGCTTACAAAATAAAATAAAGATAAAATGAAGTATTACTATCCCTTTAAATATCTGAAAAGACCAATAAGTCACCTCTAAAGTATTTAGTCTCTCTCTCTCTCTCTTTATGTATGGATCATTTTTATTGCTCAAACTATGAAAATACTATGCATTTTTAATGCCTTTTCTCCTGCAGGAATTCTAAATGCTGAACACCTTTGAATGTTGGCCTTTTTCCATTGTCCCCAGAAAGCTGACCTTTTTTTTGAACCTGCTTACTAGAGCTGTCCAATCTCTACTTACATTTCTTGTTTATATGTTTAATAAAGTTTAAAATGTAAGGAAAGTGTATTTATTATGAATTAAGCACTCACTAAACTATAACTTTACCAAATCATTCTGAATCTGTAATTTAATTAGGATATTCCATTCTTATTCACCCAATAAATATTCATTCTCTGCTCTTGCTCATCAAAATCTACAGACTGCAAAAAAATAATCTCCATACAGATGCTAAAGTAAAGCATTGTTACCCATAACCCTTTGAGTACCAGAGGGGCTCTGCAATGTGTTGCGTACCCCTCTAGCACTCAAAGGGTTAATCATCCAGTTTCAGAAAACCACAAAGCCCATAGTGGGAGGGCTAGGGAAAGTGCTTAGGTCACAGGTGGTGACATTACCCACTGGTGCCAGCTTCGTCTGGCACAACTGGGGTAATTGGTTTAATTTCATTTTAGGAACGTTGGTAATTTTATAGGTTTTAAAGCGGAACTTTCATGCTAATACAATTGCCCCAGATTATATTACTAACCTAGCGATATACAGCTCCAATTAATCTTCATAGTATTTGGACTTTGGAGAGTGTTATGTCAGTACTGTCAGAGTTGTAGTTCAAGAGTAATTGAATGATAAAGTATCCACTTCCCGCCCCTTTTACTGATGTAACACTGCTCACCTCAGATGTGGAATATGGTTGCTTGAACAGACAGATAACAGCAAGGGACAATATTCTTACTTTGAGAACAATGAAATCCCTGCCCCCCTTGACAGGTTTTTCAGCTTTTTCCCTTATCTTAATTGAAGATTGTCCCTCTCTGCAATCTACCTGGGCACCTCCCGGCTGCTCTG
Source organism: Rhinophrynus dorsalis (assembly GCA_037306005.1). Classification (NCBI taxonomy): domain Eukaryota; kingdom Metazoa; phylum Chordata; class Amphibia; order Anura; family Rhinophrynidae; genus Rhinophrynus; species Rhinophrynus dorsalis. The sequence continues at coordinate 473,861,347 of CM074722.1, forward strand.
AGTTGAGCAGTGTTACATCAGTAAAAGGGGCGGGAGGGGAAACTTTATCATTTAATTACTAGTGTAAGCCACCTCTCCTCAGATGTGGAATCTGGTCTTAAGACAAGACAGCTCACAGCACGAGACAATCTTCTTACTGTGAGCATAAGGAAAACCCTGCCCCCATTTACAGGTTTTTCCCTTATTCTAATTGAAGATAGTCCCTCTCTGCAAGCCATCTGAACACCACCTTTCTGTTCAGAGTTGAGCAGTGTTACATCAGTAAAAGGGGCGGGAGGAGGATACTTTATCATGCAATTACTCTTGAACTACAACTCTGACAGTATTGAAATCACACTCCCCATTGCCCAAATACTATGAAGATTAATTGGAGCTGCTTTTATTTTGAAACATTACTATCCCTTTAAAGAAGAAGTCATACCTTCTAATTATAACCCCCAATTGAGTTACCATGGTCAGAAAATCCTATTGATCTGTATTGATTTTGCCCTTGTGATTTTATTCGAGACATCTTCAGTTAGTCCTGATATTGTGTCCATGGGGGCGGACATGACAGTTACAGTAGCAGCTAGCGTGGATGACAGCAGGCAGAGTGCATGAGCCTAATTAACACTTTAAGGACTAGTGGGATGCACAATGCATTGTGAAGCAATGTGTTACACCATCCCATCTGGTCATTAAAAGATTTAGATTACCATGGGCAAGGTGTGAAGCTTGTGTCCTTGTGGTCTTGCTGATAACTGTTATGCCTACTTCCAGGATGGATTAAATATGTTATCTCTTAAAGGCACAGGACCAAAAATGTATAGGGGCCATAAAGATTTTCTGATCATAATAAGGGGGTATTATTACGAGGTGTCCAGTTCTTCTTAGTACACCCGCATCCTTCTCTCCAGACATTTGTAATCTTTCCATTAAAATTTTCATGTGTTTGAAACTGATGGAACATGGTAGAACAAATCTTGTGAACTGAAGACCTCTCCAACATTCAAGGGGTTAAATGGCCCATTTATAGTCAAGGCAAGTGTTTGTTCCCTATGGTACACCTTGTGTGCTACAGAATTGCTCCTGTTTTCTTTTGTGAATACGGCCCAGTGTGTGGCTCTCCCTAAAGTAATCTGAATATAGGGGGCCTTATGATTTAAGGCTTTTAACCCTTTCAGTGCCAGAGGCATAGCCAACACATTGCAAAGCAATGTGTTGGATACCCCTCTGGCATTCAAGGGGTTAACTAATTTAAAGGGTAAATACTGTCCCAGGTAATGTCCTATCTGCTGATGAAATCTTTGCTGCATTTTGAGCCTTGGGGGATGAATGGAAGAGCACAAAGAGGATTGCCTGGACGTCCTCATTGGTTCTGTGGGAAGAGAATGAAATGTAAGACTGGCGTCTCATGGTTCATTCAGTTGTCCTGTGCAGTGTTGTCCCTACAGTCCCTTGAAAGCCTGAAACAGATGGTCTATGGAAGCCGCGAGCTCGATCAGTGGCGTTTTTTCCTAAGATCCACATACTTCCACTTTGCATTTGAGTCTGTTTTCCAGCAGGGATGCGGTCAGTTTTCTGACAGCCACAATAACTGTCAGGAACCTTTTTGGGGCTGTGCAATGCAGTTCTTGTCTGTTACAAGTCAGCTCCCATAAAAGCAACTATTTTGTGGCAGAAAAGCCTGCCTCTTCTACGGCATACAGAGCACTAGGGTGACCACGTGTCCCTGATTGCCCAGGACAGTCCCTGATTTTAAATCTGTGTCCCTTGTCTCTGGCAGCCCCTTTCTGGGACAATACAAAGTCCTTGAATGAAGACTCCAGAGCACAGAGTTCTACACACTAGAATAACTGTCCATTGCCTACTGTTACAGAAAGTGATGCCTCTGCTGGGCTACAAGAAAATGGCTTCCAGACAGAGCTTTAAACACCAGAGAGACAACTGAGCCTCTCTGCAGTGCACAACCGCTATTAAGCCCTGCCCCTTTTTACAACCAGTATCACTTAATTTTTCTACCTTCAGCAACGTGACAGGCTCCCCTCCGTGGGGTGCCAGGCAAAGAAGTTCCCAGGTATGTCCACCTCTCTCTTTCCCTCCCTCAATCCCCCCCCCCCTCCAATATGCTTTACAGTGATCCGGTGGTGGCCAGGAGACCTGTCCAGCAGGAAGTATGCTTGAATTTGCCACAAGATTACTTGCCTATGTCTTCCATCCTTCTAGTTTCCAGCAGGCCATGTCTTCCAATGTGCAGACTGAGGCTACACATTCAAAGACATGGCCTGTCAGGCCCAGACAGGATGGAAGTTGTAGCCAAGGAAGCAGTTGGAAAATTCCAATTTCCACCTACCTGACAGGTCTCCCAGCTGCCACTGGATCACTGCAAAAGGGCAACGTGAGGGCCTCCAGCTGCTTGCTGCTAGACAACAGCTCCCTTCACTGACCACCAGCCGTTGACTAATGTTGAATGATGGGAGTTATAGTCTGGCAGCAGTTGGAGGCCATCACATTGACTGTCCCTGCTGTAAAGCATTAACATGGGTAGTGGGAAGGAGCAGATTAGAGAAAGATCATGAGAGAGATTGAGGGAGGGATGGAGAGAGAGAGGAAGGCGGGCGCAGATATTGGCAGGTTTTGGGGTGCAGATTTTGACAGGAATGGCCAGGTGGGCAATGCCCCACTTGCCACTCCTTTCAAAATTGCTGCAGCGAGATTCGCCACCATTGTCGATTTGCAGCAGTTCCCTGATGCCCGCCACACAAGGAAGATGGAGCTCAGAGTCACACAAGCAACGCTGTGTAGATTTGATAGGAATGTATACTGCATTTCAGGAATACAGGTCTTCTAATATACAAAATAAAGCAGACAATATTACTGTCGCAAGAGACATTTATCTGTAATTGCAGGAATACAGGAGCTTCGGAGTAAGAAACACAGATTCTAATAAATTCTCCACAGTCTTAGGCTGATTAGATACACCATCTGCAGTATCAACAGCTGATCTTGTCCCATAAACACATGTAAGTAACTATGAGATTATCAGATGGCTGATGACATCTTAAAGAGGACTATGTTTTGATCAGCTGGGTAGATATATTATTAGAAAGAACAAACCAATGTGTACACTAAACCGATTGTGTGACTTGTGAATAGGTTTGCTGGCAGCTTAACGTTAGGCCTGTAAAAAACGGATTTGGAGTCAACAATAATACATTCAAAGGTAAAGATGAGAGTAACAATTCTGTGAATTTGTTCCCCTCCCTTCAGTCTCCTCTACACGCTCCTCTCCCTTCCAGACTACTCCCCCACTTCCATTTCCTCCAGCTTGCTCCTCTCCCTTCCATTTCCCTCAGCCTGCTCCTCTCCCTTCCATTTCCCTCAGCCTGCTCCTCTCCCTTCCATTTCCCCCAGCCTTCTCCTCTCCCTTCCATTTCCCCCAGCCTTCATCCAGCCTGCTCCTCTCCCTTCCATTTCCTCCAGCTTGCTCCTCTCCCTTCCATTCCCTCAGCCTGCTCCTCTCCCTTCAATTTTCTCCAGCCTGCTCCTCTCCCTTCCATTTCCTCCAGCTTGCTCCTCTCCCTTCCATTTCCTCCAGACTGCTCCTCTCCCTTCCATTTCCTCCAGCCTGCTCCTCTCCCTTCCATTTCCTCCAGACTGCTCCTCTCCCTTCCATTTCCTCCAGACTGCTCCTCTCCCTTCCATTTTCCCCAGCTTGCTCCTCTCCCTTCTATTTCCTCCAGCCTGCTCCTCTCCCTTCCATTTCCTCCAGCCTGCTCCTCTCCCTTCCATTTCCCCCAGCCTGCTCCTCTCCCTTCCATTTCCCCCAGCCTGCTCCTCTCCCTTCCATTTCCTCCAGCCTGCTCCTATCCCTTCCATTTCCTCCAGCCTGCTCCTCTCCCTTCCATTTCCTCCACCCACTCCCCTCCATCTCTTCAATCTCTTCACTGCCCCCCCTTCTACTTCCTCCACCTGCTGCCCTCCATTTCCTTCATGTAGTCCCCCCCTTCTACTTCCTCCACCTGCTCCCCTCCATTTCCTTCATGTAGTCCCCTCCCTTCCATTTCCTCCACCTGCTCCACCTCACCCGTTCTCCACACTTCCTTCCATCCCCTTCACCAGCTCCTTACCCTTCCATCTCCTTTTTGCACATCCCACCTTTCAGCCTCCTCAGTATCCTATTGAAATGTCGCCCACTATCTGGCGATCAACAAAATGGCACATTTAAAATGTTGCCTGATTGAAATGGGTGCCCTCAGAATGTCGCCCTTATCAAAAGGTCGACATTCTGATGTAGCAGGCTTAAGTGTCGCCACCATCTGTGCCTTTTCATTCAGACGACATAGTGGGTGACACTTCAATAGGATAAACTTATGAAGAATAAAACTGTAATTACTTTTCCATGGGTAGACCTTGTCCCTTGGAATACTCTTCTCCACTGTTCCACGTCAAAATCAGCTCTTTCACCTCCTTTTCTCATCCTTACTTCGTCTCCTCTCAGGTCAACCATCTCCTCCACCCGCTCCCTGCCCTTCCATCTCCTCTAGCCTGCTCATCTCCCTTCCATCTGCTTCACCTGCTCCATTCCCTTCCATTTCCTCCATAAGCATCTCCTCCAACCTGCTCCTCTCCCTTCCATCTAGTCCAGCCTCTTCCTCTCCCTTCCATCTCATCCAATTAACTTCCCCTTCCTGCTCCCCATGGCCTGCCCCTTGCTCTCTACTCAGCACTGTCCACTGGACTCTTCTCCTGCCATTCTGAACTCCTCCCATGCTCCCCCATACCTTCATCACCCGGTACCACCTTCCCACTGCCCCTCTGTGATTTGTTCTGAATTTACTCAGACAGATCCAAAAAGGTTTCCAAATCCTCTGAATCAGTTGGCAAAACAAACAAATCTCAGACCCTTTTCTCAATCCCCACCCAGAGGCCACATAAACACAGACTGAACGTGTCCTACATTCCACTACTTATCACAGATTACAGACTCTCAGTTTACATTTTTATTTTATTATATGCAGCTAGTGTAAAAGCCTGTGTACACGGGCCTTTTATATTATAGGAAGGAATGTCATGCATCCACAAAAGGATAGAATAGCATTTCTGGAATAAACCAACTGCCCCGCAGAGCAGAGATACAAATTCTCAAAATTGTAATGATTGAATTTATCCTCTTCAATGCTAGATAGGTCTCAAATGCATTACAAAGCAATGCTTTGTAGACTTCTCTAGCATTCAAAGGGTTAAAGGCCCCACTTAAATCAACGTGATGTTTTATCCATCCCCTATGGAGTAGCTGGTTTGCCCCAGTATGGATTTTTTTTTATGGATAACACCCGTTACATATGGAACGTGTTATCATATTAGCCCTTTCAGTGCCAGAGAGGTATGAAACCCATTGCTCTACAATATGTTCCACTCCACACCACACAAAAGGTTAAAATGACAGTCATCCCCCTTTTTGACTATTATTTTTTTTTAATCGTCATCTTTCTTACAATGTTTCCAGGGAGCTTTATCTCAGGGACTGTGAAAGCAGGGGCAATTATACAATATAACAATATCCTTGCAGCAAAAATTATAGCATTTACAGCACACAGTGCTGAGAGAAAGCTCCTTGGAAAAAGAAATTCAATCATTCCTGTCAGGGACATACATAAAAGATAAGTGAAGAGAGGACAAAATAAAGTATAAGAACTTGAAGATTATGAAAGGCAAAAAGGAGTTGACTGTCACTTCAAAAATCATACAACACGTAAGAGCAGAGGAGGACAACATCTCTGTTCATAATTTTGTGTATGTGCGTAAATTATACACAAGAGTTGGTACTGTGTTAGCCATAGAAATACAGGAGACAAATATAGTAAAGTTGATACCTTAATTGGCTAACTAAGCAGATTTAGAATGCAAGCTTTCAAGACTTCTTAGGTCTCTTCCTCAGGCATGTTAACATGCAGGCAGGATAACATGCCTGAGGAAGAGACCTGAGAGGTATGAAAAGCTTGCATTCTAAATCTGCTTAGTTAGCCAATAAAGGTATCAACTTTACTATATTTCCCTGCTGTATTTCTATGGCTAACACGGTACCAACTCACATGTATTATATACATACGTACACAATCTCCAGTGTCGCTATAACTCCTTCCCGACACATTATGGATAGTGAGAGTTTGAAACAAAATGTGATTTGGGATGAAAGTGAAAACAATTGTATATAAATGTTTGCCTGCCAATGTTCTTCTGATCACGCACAACATTATGCAAACTCCCTAAAGAAAGTATCAATACTGTTGACTAGAAGAGTGAAACATTGTGTCAGAGTTGCTGCTTGCGATAAAATTCACCATTTTTCATTTGCAGAGAAAACATGAAGTGATTGTTCTCAGTACAGCAGCATTGCTGAATGTGTACAGATGCCAGAACTGAAGGTAGGACTGGATTTCCCAATAGGCAGAATAAGAAACTGCCTAGAGATCCAGATTTTGAGGGGCACCTCAGCATTGCTGGGCACACGCATATTCTGAATTCTTGGAGTGGCCAGAGCACTCTTAATTTTCCATGGTTAGGGGTTCCTGGGATGCACATCTGGCCTCGACTAAGGGTTATATCGAATTGGTCTGTGGGACGTATTTTGGCCATCTCTGGCTTAGAGTAAGGATGGACAATCTGCAGGATATGTTGTTGTTCCCATGGGAATTGTAATCTAATAACAGTTGGAATGTGAAGGTTGACTACTCCTGCAAATATTCAGTCATTGGTAGAGTCGAGGCATATTTTGTGTAACAAAATTGATTTTGTTTAAAAAAAAAAATTAGATTTTGTGCCACATCATTTTTTTTTCAAGCACCTTAACTATATCTAATAATAATAACTAGTATTTACATAGCGCCTTTCTCCCAGGGGGACTCAAATCTCTTTCAGTGCACGTTCTCAGAAATTAACCAGATCGGCAGCTGAATAATAGATGTCATCACCCAATCAATGTTACTCATTTATCAACCTTGGAAAGATGAAGGGCTGAGTTGACCCTGCTGGGATTTGAACCTGCAACCTTGAGGATTGAGCAGGCTCTGTAGTCAGGGCATTTACCACTGAGCTATCTCAATATATACACTAGCAATGTGGGACGGCGTTGCCCGTCATGTTATGACTGTTGGGCGTACGTGTGTGAAATGTATACACAGTGATAAACACAGACATATGCAACACACAGGCAGACACATACACACAGTGAGCGGCAGAACCATGCAAAAGACATGCACACACACACAGACTCACCGGAGATGTACACATGGACACACACGCAACATATATGCGCATAAACACATGGGCGCATGAGTTGTGCACCCCTCTGGTTCTCAAAGGGTTAAGGTATAGAGAGGCATGTCATAGTTGAATAGCAGTGGGAAGTGTATTTATACCTGGGAACTTTGACTTGTGGAGTCCCTGGAAGGGATTGATGTGGCGCTGATGTGGAGAGACCAGTGGGGTAATTTGGTTTAAAAGTGGGCAGGGCTTAATCATGAGTAGGGGCGGGGCTTAAGATAAATGTGGAAAAGTGTTAGTAATAGGCTGGGGAAGGAGGTGAAGTGGGAGGGAAATGCAAGTTTACAGTGTGAGGGGTTTGAACACACTCCCTGAGGGGTAAAACTTGATACACAACCCTGTGGCAGTCAGTGGGTTAAGTGTGAATCTGATGGCTGCCTGTACTCTGTGTTGCATGGCAAATGATGACAGTCAAGAAATAATTCAGAAATGAGGGCCTACCTTAACCCTTTGAGTGCCATTTTGTTCCCCTGGTGCAGCAGCTTCCCTTCAGTGGCTGTACTACAGGTCCTTCTGAGGCCACTGGGAGTCAGAGTGAGTGACTGTGTGTATGTGTGTGTGTCGGCCATATTTCTTTCTGGTTTTGTGTGTATTTGGTGCTGTGTGTGTGTTTGGTGCTGTGTGAGTGGGGCATGTGTGTGTGTGTGTCTGTGGTGTAGGGGCAAGTGGCAGCCATTTTGTTTTTTTTCCCCTCAGTTGGATAGTGGTGGGCAGGTTGGATAATCCTGTGAAAATCACACCCCCATTGAATTAACCAATGGCAACAGTAACGCCTCCTTACTGCCACCCCTGGGTGTGTGTGTCTCCTGAGAAGACATCAATTATGTAATGAGCCATTCTCCTCTATGTGTGTGTGTGTGTGTGTCTCCTGAGGAGACAAATTATGTAATGAGGCTTTCTCTTTTATATTATATATATATATATATATATTTATTTATATAACAAACAAAATTATCTTGTAATACCTATATATATATACACACACACGCACACCAACAGGTCAGGTTTTCAGGACATTCTTAATTATGAGCAGTCAGCTTAATCATTATGACTGAGTCACTCATTACTCATCTGTGATTAACAGAACTATCCTATATAATAATTCGCTAGGATGTTTGTCACGATGCAGTCATCCGCAGTACAGACTGTCCACGTTTGGGCAGTCTCTGCTGTGCATGATTGCATCGCATGAGTAAGGTGACACAAGACTGCATTGCGTGTAGCAGTGAGGCAGCAGCCTCTTAACCCTTTGAGTGCCAGTGGGGTACGCAACGCATTGCAAAGCAATGCGTTGCATACCCCTGTGGCACTCAAAGAGTTAACGTTACCGGGACCTTGGCCCATGTACAAGGGCTTTTACACTAGTCTATAATAGTCGGCCTGTTTATGTGCCCCAACCTGATATAGATGAGTAAAGCAGCCCATATCGCCCCTGGTGCCCCACCCCCTATTTACCTCCTATGAATATACCTGCGATATCAAGGTCACTTTATACACATTTTGTTTCCACTAAAGGTAAAAAGCTTTTTGCCTACCTTATTTTTTCACAAAATTGGATGCTGCCATTGTGGGGAAGGAATTTAGGCCCTTATTCACCAAGCTAAACCAAGATGAAACTGAACCAAAGCGCTGAAGTGAAAATGCTGCACATTTCTATTAATTTAAATGGGTCTTTTTTTTAATTTACTTTTTATTAGAAGGTTTTCATAAAAACCATCAAATACAGCATGTGACATTGTATAAAAAGTTATAACGAAATCAAGTCAGACTAACAAGACCAGAGATATCACAGTGGTCAATCCTGCACCAGCGTGTAAGATGTTCTCATGGTAATAGATCTCCTAATGTTATTACAAGACGTCATACAGACATGACTGTACTTCATTGCAAGGGCCCTAGAGGAATCAAATGAAAGTAATTAAGTGAAAAAGAAAAATGATCAGCGAGTCACTGAACATCCAGTCAGATGGACAGCGAGATCACCTTACCGTTTAGGGTAGCTCGACAAGTAAAGATAATACCTTGCGATAATACAAATGCCTCAGAACCAACAACTAAAAACACAAAACAGAACACATGTGCATGCCCCGAGGGGGGGAGTAAACGCCATCCCCGCACCCCCCCTATTTAGAACAGTAATCAACTCTGTAAAGCGTGCGAATCATCCCTAGGTATCCTACCCTGAGCATTAACAGTTAAGATGGGCAAGTGTAATCATCCAACCCGCCCCGTGTCTAGGTGATGTAGTATAAGCTCCATTGGATAACAACCTCTCTTCCATCCATGAAGTGTATCGGAAACAATGATAAATAATTGGGATCTCTAGAGATCTCTCTAGCATTCAAGGATTTAAAAATCCCATTTTAATCAATGGGAATTTTCATTTCTCCCCTATAATGCAGTTGGTTTCCTCCAGAATTTCCCCTCAATACCATGATAAATAAAACCTTTATATTGTAAATAGGTTTCACCATCAACGTTATTAATAATATAATTTATTTATAAACTTTCAAACGTTTGCACAGTGCAGTACTGTGGGCCAGCAGCAACAGTTATGTCTACCATAGATATGACATCCAGGACTGACTGACTGAAGATAGAACATCTTCAGTTAGTCCTGGATACAATGTCCATCATCATTTATTTATAAACCACCAAACCATTGTACAATGCTGTACAGTAGGTCAGCAACGGTTATGTCCACCAGGGACATAGGCGTTGCTGACCTACTGTACAGAATTGTGGCTACTTTCCGGTTATCCAGAACCATTTTCAAAACCAATTCCTGTTGTTGTTATTTCCTGTCAGAATCTGTCCTGTTTAATAATTTTATATTGTAATATATATTATAATAAAGATTTTGTTTAAAAAAGTTTTGAAAATGTTTGTTTTGAAAATGGTTCTGGACAACAGGAAAGTACCGAATTGTGCAATGGTTCAGGGGTTTATAGATAAATGATGATGATAAGTTCATACAAACTAATGGTCCTACTTATCAAGCTAAAAAGGTGCTGTGCTATTCAACAAATGTACAAGGTTGTTAGGATTTCCCGGCCATAGTAAGGTATATGGTGGGGTTATTAGGGGGGTATTAAAGGAGCTGTAAACTTTTTTAGGAAAAAATATATATTGTAGGGCATTTCCTGTTCAGTAAAATAAGTGTACTCCCACTGCTGATACATGCATATTTCCACAGTTATTCATTTAAAACTGTTATTTTTACATTAGCCGTACCCTCTAATGGTCAAATTCCAATTAATTCTATTACATTCTAATGGAGAGGACAGTCAGAGACATACAGTTCTCCATAGAATGTGACAGAAACTGCCTGTCACTTCCTGTCGGTTAGAACAATCAGGAAGTTAACACAGTAAATTCACTTCCTGATTAAAGTGGAACTTTCAGATCTTACTAAGTCACCATGCATTCATTAAAAGCATGGCGACTAGTTTAGATATCAATGTCTTACCTTAAAAAAATAGCAGATTGTAAAGAAATCCTTGCGTTTGGAGACCGGAACCCAAGCTACAGCGCAGACATCTTGTTTGCGCACCTGCGCTGTCAGTCCCAGTCTCCATTGAGTAGCACTGCAGTGCACCATAAGGTTACCGGAAGGGACTAACGGTGCAGTCGTGCAGACCGCACTAACCTACCCGTCTTTACAATCTGCTATTTTTTTAAAGGTAAGACATCGATTTTCAAGCTAGTCGCCATGAGTTTAATGAATTAATTGCGACGTAGTAAGATCTGAAAATTCTGCTTTCATTGAACGGGTATATAATTTGAATAAAACAACAGACAGCTGTGAGAGTACCCCTGTTTTACTCAGCAGGAAAATCTTTATAACACATAGGTTTTCATAAAAAGTTTACTGCTCCTTCAACTGTCCTTTATCTTAATTATCCTTTATGGCTATTTCTCTTAGTCCTTGTTAAGTTGAGCATGGCTAAATGATTGGATTTATGCCCATTACATATTAACATTTTACTCATGAAGTGAAAAAAACAAACATTCAAATTTCCCATTGGCCAATCGCATACCTCCCAACATTTCAAAGTGCCAAAGAGGGACATTTGTGTTTTAGGGGGTGTGGCTAGGGGGCGTGGCTGGTGGGCTGGGCTTTAAAGAGAATTTTTAGGCTATTTCATGACCTATTGACACCTTCTTGTGTAACCTAATAAATGACTTATAACAAGACCAAATTATTTTATTTACACACACTAATTTATAAACACATCTACTGATGTTTACACAAACAATAATGTGAATTTTATTGCTGTAGAACAGTATAATACACTTATATACACACCACACAGTCTGATTTCCTAAAAAGAGGGGCATCAGGGTGGGAAAGAGGGACAGAGGGATTTGGGTCTAAAAGAGGGACTGTCCCTCCTAAAGAGGGACACTTGGGAGGTATGCAATCGTCTCAATCTCAGTGGGTAATGATATTATATGCAACCTGCATCTGCGGGCAAATTTCTAGAGGAGGATCGCCCAAGAAATCAAGTTATATAAACTTGGACCCATAACTTTCAAAACTCTTATCATACAACAGCAAGGACTCACCAGCCTGCTGCTGTGGCATGACTATACAATTAAACTCAACAGGGAGGAATACTGCTAATTTGCTTGCACAACTGAGAAGGAAAGAGTGAACTTCCTTGGTCTCTGCACATGCTGTGCATTTCCGAAGCTCCTCCTGTCCCACCACAGACATCATGATAAGCCCGCAGACCAACTCAGCCCTTGGGCAACCCTCCTTTACAGTAACGCTTCACTTCCTGTCCAGTGAAATCTAAACATGCATTTACTGATTCTACACTTCCATGCACAATACTGAACATCAGTACAAAGAGACAGAGAACCAGTCTTGTTGTAAGAGACAGATAACCAGTCTTGTTGTTTCTCTTCTTATTGCTGGAGGGGCACATTGATTGTATTATCATACACCCCAAGTAGGAAAGACTTTCCAGCATCATAATATAAAGAGATTGTTAGAGGAAGCTCATATCTCAGACCTCTACATGAAGGGCTGGCTTCCCCAGGGTTGGATTAAAGGGATAGTAATACTTAAAATGTAAAAAAAAATATGTTGTAGGGTTTATCCCCCTGAGTAAAACAAGAGTACTCCCACTGCTGAAAGGTGTTTCATTCAAAAGTTATTAATTTTCAAAGTTGAATTTTTTAGGTGCAATATCACAGTGGCCTGAAATTGTACAGTGGCGCTGTTGCTACACCATCCTATGGAGATTTATGGTCAATTGACCAGAGCTGTCCATAGGATCGTGTAGCAACAGCGCCACTGTACAATTTCAGGCCACTGTGATATTGCACCTAAAAAATTCAACTTTGAAAATTAATAACTTTTGAATGAAACACCTTTCAGCAGTGGGAGTACTCTTGTTTTACTCAGGGGGATAAACCCTACAACATATTTTTTTTTACATTTTAAGTATTACTATCCCTTTAAGGAACTAATAGGCCTGAAACTGAAAGTAATGATGGAACTTTCATAATGAGTGTGTACAATGTACTTTAGACATAGTGTAGAAAATGGAACAATACAAAACTCACAGGGTTATTTATATATTCATTTTTATTCAGTAAATATTAAGTTATCTCTTTCCTTGTTTGATGAATAGTGGCCTCCATTGCCTCACTCACTACTCATGAGAATGGGTCTGTTGTTTTCATTGGGCTTGAAGGTGCAGCTCCCTCAGAACCTCTTGTTAAAGGAAATGAAAAACAACACAAAATTACAGGGCCTTTCCTGCTGAGTAAATCAAGGGTACTCCCACTGATGGGAGACCCACACTTCTAGGGTTATTACAGTTTAAACTCTTAGGTTACATTAACAGTGCCTTCTAGTGGTCATATTTCATTTAATTGTTCTGTTGCTTCCTACTGTACAGGTGAGTCACTGACAAAAGTTCTCCATAGAATGTTAGTAATCCTGAGTCACTTCCTGTCACTTTGAAATTGCAGCAAGAAATGATGCTGTCACTCACTTCCAGTCTGTTTCAACGGTTATACATTTTGAATAAAACAGCTGACATCAGAGGGAGAATCCTTGTTTTACTCATCAGGAAAACCCCTATACCATATGGGATTTCATATTTTTTTAAAAACGTTTACTGCTCCTTTAATCAAGCACTGTATTTTCCATTAGGCAGAGTAAGCAGCTGCCAAAAGAGCCTCATTTGAGGGAAGGCTCGGCTGTGCTAGTCACACTCTGAGGTGTGTGTGTGTGTGTGGCCAGAGCCGATCACACCATAGCTTTGCATTGTGGTTGTGCAGAAGCCTTAGAACACCAGTTTACAACCCAAACCCCTTCAGCTGTACAGGTTACTCATCACTGACACTGCTGTCACTTTCCTAGTAAAGTACAGAGAAAACTTCGAAGCCTGGATGTGCCCTTCTCACTGTTCCATCAGTGCTGTTAAAGAGGCAATACACTTTGACACTCACATACTTAAACCATGACAGGAGAGGAAAGAGAGGGATGAGCAGAGAAGAAAGAGTGGAGAAATTATGAGGGGGATGAGAGTCCTGCAGTGACTTAGGCAGGGGGGCATGGCCCTCCACCCAAAATCACTGCTCTCATTCATATCTGTACTGAGGCAGGCTGAGGAAGGATGCTGGATGCTGAAGCTTGCAGCAGAGAGGAATTTACATAATTCCTTCCTACTGCCACCCAGGGGTGTGTCTGGCAATGAGAGAAAATCAGCTAGCCTCTATCTATCTATCTATCTATCTATAGTATGTACAGATACACCCATATAGGCAAGTACTTTAAATCAGACTCCCCTCATCACCAATTATATATACACGCATGTATACATCTACTACCTCAAAAATGTATACACCTCTGCAACCCATCCACCTTGATACACTAACATTCCACCAAGCTGAAAATATGAGTTTAAAGGAGCAGTAAACTTTTTTTATGAAAACACGTATTTTACAGAGCATTTTCTGCTGAATAAAACAAGGTCACTCCCATCACTGTCAGATGTTTTATTAAAAAATTATAGCAGTTAAAATAATCAGGAAGTGAATTTACTGTGTTTACTTCCTGATAGTTCTAACTGACAGGAAGTGACAGGCAGTTTCTATCACATTCTATGGAGAACTGTATGTCTCTGACTTTTCTGACTTTCCTCTCCATTAGACTCTAACTGGAAATCTAATTAGAATTTGACCACTAGAGGGCACTGCTAATGTAAAAAAACATGGTTTTAAACTGTAATAACTCTGGAAATATAAATCTCTCCGCAGTGGGAGTACCCTTATTTTACTCAACAGGAAAATCCCTACAATATATATTTTTTCATAAAAAAAGTTTACTGCTCCTTTAAAATGGACAAACACCAAATCAAAGAGATGCCAGTGGCAAGAGAATACAATCAGCATTTTGTAATTTGTATTGCTGAAGAGAAAGAATGTTTCACTTGCAAAAGATCTTTATAATTTGTACTTTACAGAACCATATATTGTACAGTAGAGACAATCTACAAATGGTTCTAAGTGTACAAGCAGTTTGGAGCACATGAATAATTGGCTATAAATGCAGGTGTGTAAGGTTTACCCCTTTGGTTATATAACGAATTTTAATGCGTTGCACGCTCTGGTCACAAATAAAGTTAACAAAATAGTGACAGAAACGTAAAATCAGTGACTCATGAGGCAGATCAAAAGTGAATTGCAGAAAGTGCAATAGCAACTTTTAGTGACTATGTATCAAATATATTACAAGAAAGACAAAATATTGAATATATAAGATTTAGCATACAAAAATTAAAGATAGCAGAAGTCTTCCTTTTTCAAAAAACTGTTGAATAGCAAGTTGCAATTCACCTTTAATGTTTCTTTATAAGAATGAAATACATATAGAATTTAATTTGCAATTTAAGAATTTTTAATTTCAATAATTTGTGAACTGTTAGTAAACATAGCTGGGAACTTTCCGGATATGCCCCGGAGACTCCAGTTTTGACACTGCATTACCGGGTCTCCGTTCTGATTCTCCGGGGTGTGGGCAGTTTCTTAAGAAACTCTGCCCATTGGTGCTCCTTCCCTGTCAGTTCCACCTACTGCCTGCCCACTTCTTCTCCTTCCCCAGCCTACTGCATATAGTTTTAGCATGTTTCTGATGCCCCACCCCCCAGTTGTGATTAAGCCCCGCCTGCATTTGATGCAAATTGCTTAATTTGTCACCCTCACTGGCACCACAGGCCTCCCCCTCTGGGAAGGACAGAAGAAAAAGTTCCCAGGTATGTTAGTAACATGTTGATAACTGTGCACCAGTGATGGTCAACAGAGGCCTCTGCTTGTTGAACTACAAATCCTATCATCCTCATCTGGCCAATGTCTGAGTGAGGATGATCGGGTTAAAGTCCAACTCTATGGTTTCCCACCCCATGAGTATTCTGATCTCAGTCACCTTGAGACTTCTTACCTTGACGTCCTTCACTTGGCTTCGGCTGAACTTCTTCAACACATTCTGCAGGGAACCAACCCACATGACCCCTAGCGTTGCCTTCCCAGAATCCTCCTTCACCAATACTCAGCACTGCCCAAACACAAAAATAAAAGGAAGAGTAACATTTCTGTTTACAAACACATTAAAGCATTTGCATGCATCAACTTCACTGACTGTGTAGTTATTTGTTTAACCTCTGCACTGACAAGGGGGGAACAGCTATTTAAAGACTTTACAAATGTAGCGAAGTAGGTAAACATTCTGTATACATAATTACATATGCACAGTAAGCTCATTTATGAACAGGCTGAGGCAATGCACTTTAACCATTTGAGTGCCAGAGAGGTGTCACGTTGGTTCTAGATGATTGCAGGGGAATCTGGGCCTGGGACCAACGGAGGCTTCTTCAGCAGAGCAAATATCACTTATTGAAAGAGAAATCCTTCGCTGGAATGGTCTACAAAGTGTGCTTGATTTGCAAGCACACTTTGTAGATCGTTCCAGTGAAGGATTTATTTTTTAATAACGCGATCTCGGCTCTGCTGAAGACCTTCTGCTTGTCCAGGGACCGGATTCCCCTGCAGTCGGCTAGAGCGCTGACGTCAGGGAAAGGGGAGGGAGAGGGGAAATTTGGTCCACAATATCTCTCAAACCATAAAGGTTTGAGAGATGGAACTGGGGAAATTTAGTTTAACTTTATAATAGCTACAAAATAAAAATTTATAAAAATCATCTATTACTATCCCTTTAAGGTACAGGAAGTGACTCACGCAGGCGCACAGATGCCCCTACAGTAAGAAGCCTGCCCATCAGTCTCAGATGAAGTAGGATTTCTTAACCCTTTGAGTGCCAGACTGGTACGCAACGCATTGCTTTGCAATGCGTTGCGTACCACTCTGGCACTCAAAGGGCTAAGAACGCTGGACTTATTCTGGATAACACTAGTATTTCTATGCTTATCACTACATGATTATTTGGGGGGCACTTTATTTGGAGTGATAGTTTCTCTTTAAAAACAAGTTTTAATGCTGATATAGAGAAAATATGATTGTCATTTTTGTGCAGGAAAGAGAATTATTAGATCAATTGTAAGATACGTGGGTAAAGCTGAACCTGTAATCACGTCTATTTTCAACCTCATCTCCTATGTAACTCCGAAATGTAACACCACGAGGACCAGAATGATCTGCAACACATTGCAAAGCAATGCACTGCACACCCTTCTAGTCCACAAGAGGTTAAGGGTCAGAGGTGACAGTCACCACAGAATTCTGCATATCCACATATTACAGAACCGTGGGACTAAAAGTGATATGTCAACTAAATATTGATTTTGCTTTAGCTTTCTGTCTAGCATAGAAACTCATGTAAAATTACCTCTGCATCCCCTCATAATAACCCCCTCCTATCTTACTGCATACCTCCCAACATTTCAAATTGCCAAAGAGGGACACTTGTGTTTTAGGGGGTGTTGCTCTGGGAGTGGCTGGTGGGCGGGGCATTACTGAGGATTTTTAGGCCATTTCATGACCTATTGATACCTCCTTGTGTAAAGTAATAAATGACTTATAACAAGAACAATGTATTTTATTTATACACACTAATTTATAAACACAAATACTGATGTTTAAACAAACAATAATGTGAGTTTTATTGCTGTAGATCAGTATGATCCACTTATATACACACCATGTAATCTGATCTCCTAAAAAGAGGGACATCAGGGTGGGAAAGAAGGACGGGGGGATTTGGGTCTAAAAGAGGGACTGTCCCTCCTAAAGAGGGACACTTGGGAGGTATGTTACTGTGGCCAGAAAATCACAATGGCTGCTATTTTGCCCTTGAACCTTGGATCAAGTGATAATATCCTCAGTCAGACCTCAATGTTATGATCATGGAGGCAGATACGACTATCCAAAGCAGACATCCGAACTCCACCCATCAGAACATGAGATTTTTTCTTCTTCCCCTGAACTGAAGCAAGCAGAGTGCATGAGATCACAGGGGAATACCATGGTTAGTGTATGGAGTCTGAAGTCCTTTGGTCTGGCTAGAAACAGTTATGTTCATCTCTGTAGACAAGACATCCAAGGAATGGTTTAAAATGGTATCTCCTGAACCAAGGTGCCAGGGCAAAATGGCATAACCATTGTAAGAGTGAGTGTTTGCTTGGGGTGGGGTGTTACTATTAGGAGGTATAAGTGTTCCTTTAAGAAGGGACTATATCTTGAAGTAAGAGGCTCTTAATTTGTTTACAGGGATAGTAACCCCCCAGAAAACCTGAAGCCAAAAGCTAGTAATAAGCACAACATACCTAACTCCTTTATCCCCATCTCTCAAACCGTTATGGTTTGAGAGATGTAAGAAGAGAAAGACCTCCGCTCCCTCCCCCTTCTCATGTGTCCGCTGTATAGCGGACATCATGAGATACTGCTTCCGTGACCAGACGTCGGCTCTGCAGGAGCGCTGTCATCTCGATATCTCGGTATAATTATTTCATCGGTATGGTCTAAAACGTGTGCCTGGCTTGCAAGCACACGTTTTAGACCATACCAATGAAGTAATTATACCGAGATGTTGAGATGCAAGCGCTCCTGCAGAGCCGCCGTAAGTCGATCGACCAGATTCTGCCTCTGACATCTTTACAGCTCATCAGGCAGAAAGGGGAGGGAGCAGAGGTCTTTCTTTTCTTACATCTCTTAAACCATAACGGTTTGGGAGATGGAGATAAAGGAGCTAGGTATGTTGTGCTTATTACTAGCATTTGTCTGTTTTCTGGGGGGGTTACTATCCCTTTAAAGGAAGGACTTGCTTGAGAATGTGTTCTTCATACAAGAGTCGGCTACATCTATATCCAGACTGGCTTTTGTTCTCATTAAGCTCCACTGTAGTATGTAACCTAACAGGAACACGTTACTACCTTGAAAATGTTTCTAGTTCCTATAGAATCATTTGTAAAGATTTCACTCGCTGGCTGTATAACAAACACACCTGGGGGAGATTCACTAAGCAGTGATAAAGTGGAGAGGACTTCTCCACTGATATCACTTCTCCAGTTCCTGTGTTATTTTATGGAGCCTATTCACGAAGATATCCTCAGTTGAAGAGATCTTAGTGAATAGGCTCTATAGAATAACATAGAAATTGAAGAAGTGATAAACTGGAGAAGTCATCTCCAGTTTATCACCTCTTTATCACTGCTTAGTGAATCTCCCCATTGTTTTTCATTTGGTTAATATCTTGGGGCTTGAAAATTCCAACTGAGTTGAACATAGACACATTCAGACCACAATTCTGTGCACAGCACTAAGCCCTAGGATTGTGTTTTTACCTTGTTAAATTACTTAGGTGTTCAGTAAAGAAAATAAAGGTACTGTTTAAAATACGGTAACTCTCCTGTTCCTGTTTGGCTTTTGCAGCGAGATCATTTCCTGTGCAAGTAGCCAGCCCGCCAATGACTATACAGGTCAGGTCTCTCTCTCTCCGTATGGCTAATTTCAATCAGAATTATAAAGTCTATTGTTCGTAGTGTGGAGGCGAAAACTACATACAGCCCCAAATACATGCAACAGAAAATAGTATGCACAAAACTTATATCTATATAAGACTGCATCTATCTAGGTGAAAGCTGTTATTAAACACACTAAGAGCCACATATTCCTGTAGACATAGTTCTCCTTTAATATTTTCAAACATATAGTGATGTGAGAGATATGAATCAATCTTCTGATGATCAACAAGTAATTTGGCAAGTAGTCACTTATGGCACCTGCTGGTCCCTCTAATGATACTGGCTTTCTATTGTCTCCTACCGAGGGTCACATTTCTGTGGTCCTGACATTTCAGAATATGACTGATGGCTTGCTAATCAGACAGTACACTTCACTTCATTAATCAAGAGATAATCTGCCAAAGCCATCTGCTAAAAATCATCTAGCTTCTTTTTCTAATTTCCTTTCCAAACTGCTCATCAAAACACATGACAGAAAAAAGTGTTTTGTACCATCTTTACACCATTGACATATCGCCTATGTAACAGAGGGATGATCTGGCAAACACAATGCATTGCGTGTTGTTCAGAACAGGGAACATAGATGTTACTCAGTGGTCTTCCTAAACCCCTTCAGAGCCAGAGAGATCTGCAACACATGGCAGCTCAATGCCTTGCAGGCATCCCTGGAACTCAAGGGGTTTAACGCTATTCACACTGGCGACATCATTGCATCAATTGTACATTAGTTAAAGGGATGGCAAGGTTACAATGTCACAATAAAAGCAGCTCCAATTAATCTTCATAGTATTTGGGCCATGGAAAGTGTTATTTCAATACTGTCAGAGTTGTAGTTCAAGCGTAATTGAATGATAAAGTATCCCCTTCCACCCCTTTTACCTAGTGTAACACTGCACACCTCAGAGTAGAAAGGATGTGTCCAGGTGGCTTGCAGAGAGGGACAATCTTCAATTAGCATAAGGCAAAAACCTGGAAAACCTGTCAATGGGGCAGGGTTTTCCTTACGCTCACAGTAAGAAGATTGTCCCTTGCTGTGAGCTGTCTGGTCTTAAGACCAGATTCCCCATCTGAGGGGAGGTGGCTTACACTAGGTAAAAGGGGCGGGAGGGGATTACTTTATCATTCAATTACTCTTCAACTACAACTCTGACAGTATTGAAATAACACTCTCCATGGCCCAAATACTATGAAGATTAATTGGAGTTGTGAAACATTACTTTCCCATTAATACTGCCTGTGCTGAAAGGTATGCTTCTGGATTGTAGTGGTTTTCACACAAAGGGACTGTCTCAACGGGACTGTCACAATAAGGATGCATTCTGCATCCTTATTGTGCTCATGCTGGAACACCTTAAAGACGCAGATGGGCATATCTGAATGAATGAATGAATTAATATGTTTATTTATATAGCACCACAAGTGCACTCGGCACTTTACAATTTATGGGTTTAAACAATACAGAATTACAGGTGCTTTGTAGAGTGAAACATTGGGTGTGAGGTCCCTGCCCAAAAGCTTACAATCTAAAGTGGTAATAGGAGACATACAGAGTACATAAGGGTCAAGTGCTGAATACAGTGCTAGTTCTGATGATGAAAGAGGACATCAGTAATGTAAATAGTTTATAAGAGCGTTCATTGTACAACATCAGTGCCTTCTAGCATGTTGAGATTTTATACATGAGGTGCGTTTTTAAATGAGATTTGAAGTATATCAGCGAGGTGCGGTGGCGCAGGTTGGATGGTAGAGCATTCCATAGATACGGGGCAATGAGAGAAAAAGGTTTGATACGTGACAGGGCTGTAGACACAAAAGAAGCTAATAATAATAATAATAATTCTTTATTTTATTTAGCGCACACAGATTCCGCAGCGCTTTACACTCATATTGGTTCCTGTCCCCATTGGGGCTCACAATCTAAATTCACCCATCAGTATGTTTTGTGGAGTGTGGGAGGAAACCGGAATACCTGAGAGAAGACAATCATTGGCCGAATGTAAGTGGAGGGATGGGGTATAATGGGAGATCAGAGTGGAAATGTAAGAAGGAGTAGAGGAGAGTAGCGTCTTGAAATAGAGAAGTAAGATTTTGTAAGATATCCCAAGATTGATAGGCAGCCATTGGAGAGTTTTGAGGAGGAGCGGGGCAGGGACAGACCTAGGTGACAGAAGAGTAATTTGTGCTGCAGCATTCTGTATAGATTGAAGTGGATGGAGATGGGAAGCAGGAATGCCAGACAGAAGAATGTTGCAATAGTCCATGCGGGAGAGGATGATTGCATGTATACGAATTTTAGCTGTGGAGGAGCAGAGGAAGGGACAGATTTTAGCAATGTTACACAAGAAAGCAACAGGATTTAGCAATGGCATTAATATGAGGTGAGGATGATAGAGACTTGTCAATTATCACCCCTAGACACTGCGCTTCTGATACTGGTTTATGGTAGTGCCATTTACAGTCACCTGGAAGGGTGCTTCAGGGCTGGTTCAAGGTGGGATGAGGAGTAGCTCAGTTTTAGACATATTGAGTTTGAGGTGCCTATGAGCCATCCAGTTTGAGATAGCCGAGAGGCAATCTACAACTTTATCCTGGATATCAGAAGTCAATCGAGGTGCAGATAAGTAAATCTGGTTGTCATCTGCATAGAGGTGATAGCTGAGACCAAATTAGTTAATATCACCAAGTGTTATTGTGTAAAGAGAAAACAGAAGCGGTCCTAGAACAGAACTTTGAGGAACCCCAACAGAGAGTTGGACGGGACAGGATGAAGAGGTGGCAGAGGAGACACTGAAGGACCTGTTAGATAGATAAGAGGAGAGCCAGTCCAGTGCTGTGTTATGGAATCCTAAAGAGTGAAGAATGCGGAGGAGGAGAGCATGATCAACAGTGTCAAAAGCTGCTGAGAGATCAAGCAGGATAAGTATTGAATAGTGACCTTGAGATTTGGCAATGTGAAGATCATTGACCACTCTTGTAAGAGCAGTTTCAGTGGAGTGAGCAGTGCGAAATCCAGTCTGTAAAGGTCCAGCAGGTCATTTGTGTTACGGAAGTCAAGCAGGCGTGAGTAGGCTAGGCATTCCAAGAGTTTAGAGGCAAAAGGCAGAAGAGAAACGGGTCGATAGCTAGAGGGTGTGTTACTGTCAGAAGAGTTGTTCTTGAGGATGGGTGTTACTAAGGCATGTTTGAAGTCATCAGGAAAGGTAGCAGTGGCAAAGGAGGAGTTAAAGATTTGTAATAGGATAGGGATTAGTGTGGAGGAGAGGGGCTGGATGAGGTGAGAGGGGAGCAGATCAAGTGCACATGTAGTGGACGGAGTGGAGGATAGCAAGTTAGTCTGTTCCTCCTCCATGACTAGTGAAAAAGAGTCCAGAGTGCCAGGAGGGGAACGAGGGAGGCTAAGAGGAGATATACAAGGTGGTATATTAGCCCAGATAGAGTCCACCTTGGCTTTGAAGTAGTCAGCAAAGTCTTGTGGCTGTATGGAGTTTGTGGGGGAAGCAGATGGAGGGCAGAGGAGGGAGTCAAAGGAAGAGAAAAGGTGTCGGGGGTTGGATTTGTGAGTGTTGATTAGTTGTGAAAAGTAACGTTTTTTGGCGAGGGACAGAGAAGAGTTAAAGCAGGAAAGGAGGAACCTGTAGTGGAGAAAGTCTGCCAGAGAACCAGACTTTCTCCACAGTCGTTCAGCTGAACGGGTACATGAGCGGAGGAAGCTGGTGTCTTTATTAAGCCATGGCCGCAGATTAGTTCTGCGAGTGGATCAGAGAAAGAGAGGCGCATGCAGGTTCAAAGAGGAGGATAGGACTGAGTTGTATGTTTTGACAAGGCTGTTAGTGTTAGGATTAATGGGAACAGATGAAAGTCCAGTCGCCAGGGAGGACTGGAGAGTTGTGAGATTAAGGGATTTGAGGTTATGCGTGAAGCGGGGAGAGGAAGCAGGGATTGCGGAAGGTGTATAAGTAGTGCTGGATGTTAGAAGATGGTGATCGGATAATGGAAGAGGAGAGATATTAAAGCTACCACCGCTAAGCAACCCAGACGGCTGTAGGAGGCATTGCTAGGAGCCATTCGGCTCCGGAAGGGACTGACAGCGCAGGAGCACGGACGTCACTAGGGCAAGATGTCCGCGCTCCGTCCTGTCTGTCAGCCGAGGATGAATGCATATTTCTCCATAACCAGGTATAATTCTGGCGACTAGCGCTACTAAGCAGCTAGTCGCCAGATAGGGAATTATTAGAAACAAAGTTGCTTAGCGGTGGTAGTTCCGCTTTAAAATTGGAGACAGCACAGCCTCTAGTAAACACAAGGTCTAGGAAGTGACCATCCTTGTGAGGACTAGCATTCGTCCACTGGGTTAGTCCAAATGCAGATGTTAAAGAGAGAAAATGGGATGCCCAGGAGACAGAGGGATCATCCACATGGCAGTTGAAGTCCCCCAGGAGAAGTGAAGGTGTGTCTGATGAGAGGAAGAAGGAAAGCCATGATTCAAAGTCAGATAGGAAGTCTGAAGGTGTATATGTGGAGGTAGGTGGGCGATAGACGACTGCAACTTGTAGAGAGACTGGAGCAAAGATACGGAGAGCATGCGACTCAAAAGAAGAGAAGCAGAGTGAGGAGGGGGGTGAAATTAATTTGTAATGACAATGTGCAGAGAGCAGATATCTTCCACAGGAATTCCATTGCAGGTTGCAACTTTCATCATAACCTCCAATGAATGGCTAAGCCTTGAGGGCATCAGCCGATAATATCTGTCTGACACTCATGTGTACCAGCTGTCTGACATGGGAAGGGAAGACAGGTGAAGGTGAGTGAAAGAACAGGAGCAATGAAAATGCAGAAGCAGACTACTACAGTTCTGTCGCCCGTATGCAACAGCGCTTAACCATATGAGTGCCAGAGAGATAACGAAAGCATTGAGCTGAATGCCTCTCTGGCACTCCAATGTTTAGAGAGTCAATTCAATTCTAACACTAAAGAGATTGAAGGATTAATTTTTCATTTAATTTTAGAGACCTAAGGATTTACATTAAAGAGACAGAAGGATTATTATATATGTTTTTTAAGAGACCTAAGGATTATTTTCTTATGTAACAAATTATTATAACATAACAAAAAATACTTTAAAGGGATAGTAATGTTTTAATTATATAAAAAGTAATATTGTAGACCATAAAATAAGAAATCCATCAATCTAATTCCTATCTCTCCAACCTCTATGGTTTGAGAGATAGAACATTCTAAAGTTTCCCCCTCCCTCCCCTTCTCCTGACGTCAGCTCTAAGTTGATAGCAGGAGTTCCTGGGCTGGGGACTGATAGGCAGCTCTTCAGCAGAGCCGCAATAGCGCATTTTAAAAGGAAAAACTTCATTGGAACGGTCTACAAAGTGTGCCTGGTTTGCAAGCACACTTTTTAGACCGTTCCAAAGAAGTATTTCTTTTTAAATTGCACTACTGCGGCTCTGCTGAAGATCCTCCTCGTGTCGGCCGACACGGATCTCCTTCTGTCAGCTTTACAGCTGACATCAGGAGAAAAGAGAACTTTAGAATGCTCTATCTCTCAAACCATAAAGCTTTGAGAGATAGGAATTACATTGATGGATTCCTTTTAAGTGGCCATATCACCCTGAAAAAAAGTTTCTATGTTTTCAATAAGTTATTAAAAACTACCTATACATTACAATAAATGAAATCTTAGCAAATGCTTTGATTTAAAAGGCAACTATCTTGTCTCATCAATCAAATCCAGGCTGCATTGTGAGTCCTGGAAGACCAGTCCGGGGACTTTGGAAAACATGATAGTTGCCTTTTAACTCCTTAAGGACTAAGGACGTACATGTACGTCATGGGGTGAACGTACCTAAAGGACCCATGATATACATGTACGTCATGGAATTCAGAGGCCTCTGCACAGCTGCACTCCGCTTGGGGATCTCTGAATCGGTTACACAAAAAAAAAAAAAAAAAAGGTCCATGGTCCTTAAGTGCTGGCCGCGCCGCGGTCCTTTACCCATTAAGGGCCGGCCGCACATGCCTGTGGCCAGCACTTAAGGACCACGGACCGTTTTTTTTTGCCGATCCGGTTCAGGGATCCCCGACCAGCCCTGAAATCCATGGCGATCCTGGCATGTCATGGGTCCTTATCGAACGCCAGCCCATGACGTGCCAGGACCGTCATGGTTCCTTAAGGGGTTAAGAATATTATGGCTTTTATGTATAAAGAAAAATGGAGCAATTCTTGGGAAAACCAAAATTCCCCACATTTCCATTGATCGCCACTGCATCTCAGATGCATCTCAAATAAAGCTTCCCAAGGGGGTTCAAGGGCCCATTTAACCCTCTGAGTGCCAGAGGGGTAATGCTTTGGATACCCCTCTGGCAATCAAATTAAATAATAGAATGTTTTATTTTTTTGCTAGTGTGCAGTTGGGTTGACTCACAACTTTGTCTCTCTATACATTAGACCCACCCCTTTTAGTGATGTCACTTCCCCTTTCTTCCTGGCACTACAAGCAAAGTAGTTTACTTACATACAGTGCCAGATGGAGAGGGGGAAGTCATCACCAGGGTGGTTGGAGCGAAAAACAAAACATATCTTTAAAATGAAACATTTACCAGATTTTCTGCTAGACACAGGATCATTTACAAATAAAATAATTTTTTGAGCACCAACGTTATTTTTGGACTTTGTTTTTCTATTAATTGTTATTTATTTCTTTAATTTGTATTTCAAGCCCAGTCAATGTTTTTGAATGTGTTGGGTAAGTATGGATTCCATAAAAACTGACCTCTTATCCTGTCCCCCTTATGGAGGGGAATCTCCCCTTCGCCTTGAGGTTGGTAAGACTTCACCACAATGAAATGCCTTCCAGGTAACGCACTGTACAGCTTGCGTTTGGGTCCCTGATAATCCGGAGCAGGAGCTGCTTCTTTGTTGGCGCCAGGACTGAAAAGAAACAAAGTAACAAGTAATTTCCTACAAGACCTTCATTGTACAGTTCTGAGATCTCGGGACAAGTCTTTTGGACCTCAAGCTGCTGACTCTGATGGGTGTTGAGTTCTGCAACAAATGGAAACCATCAATTGACTACCCAAGTCTTTCCAACACTGCCCTCTTAAAGCGGAACTTTCAGCATTTGTAAAGTCGCCCTGCGATAATTAGGCAGGTGGCAACTAGCTTAATGATAAGTATCTTACCTCTTGGAATTACTCCTTTCTAAAGAAATCCTTACTGTTCCGAGGCCGGAAGCGAGGCATCAGCGCACACATCATATCTGCGCGCCTGCACTGTCAGCCCCGGTCTCCAATGAGAACTATTGCACTGTGCCACAGGGTAACCAGAAGGGACTGAGTGCACAGGCGTGCAGACTACATTAACCTGGCCGTCAGTCTCGGAAGATTAAAGATTTCTTTACAAAGGTGTAATTCTAAGTGGTAAGATAACTATTATTAAGCCAGTTGCCACCTGCATTATTATTGCAGGGCTACTTTAGCCATGCTGAAAGTTCCGCTTTAAAGGGATAGTAATGTTTCATATTAAAAGCAGCTCTAATTAATCATCATAGTATTTGGACTTTGGAGAGTGTTATTTCAATTCTGTCAGAGTTGTAGTTCAAGAGTAATTCAATGACAAAGTATCCCCCTCCCGTCCCCTTTTACTGATGTAACACTGCTCAGCCAGAGCAGAAGGGAGGAGCCCAGGTAGATTGCAGAGAGGGACAATCTTCAATTAACATAAGGGAAAAACCTGAAAAACTTGTCAAGGGGGGCAGGGCTTTCATTGTTTTCATAGGAAGAAGATTGCCCCCTGCTGTTATCTGTCTGGTCTATGGACTGGATTCCACATCTGAGAAGAGATGGCTTACACTAGGTAAAAGGGGCGGGAGGGGAAACTTTGCTTGTGAATATCACTCAAACCATAAAGGTTTGAGAGATAAGACTTATATCGTTCTTCATGTTTTTTTAATGCCTACAAAATAAAATAAAGATAAAACAAAGTATTACTATCCCTTTAAGCCTTTTAGATCAATCTCCTGTACTGCACCAGACATGGAAAATAGAGTCCCAAACAAGCTTCTACTTGCACTTTGCAATGTAAATGTAGGACATCAAATTTGGTTTTGAATAACCAAAAGATACTCTGAAAAAGAAACATGTATACACAAATAGTCCATTCAACTGTGGGACTACCAACCAAGTTTTATGTAAAGTGTTTTCCAACACTGCTCTCTAGGGCGTGCACTACTACCTATTCAGCACTCTTTTGCCTTCTCTGGTGTAGTACCATAGACTGATGTAACAGGCCCTAGGAGGCAGTATTGGAAAATGATTTATATTTGACTTGGGTGGTATTCCGGAGGTAACTAGGCACTTTGTGTATATGTTCGTAGTTACTATGTACCGGTTGGCTATTTAAAGCCAATATTTCATGTCACTTGTTATCTTACCCGATAACACAGTAAGACCCCTAAACATTATGTGGGGACAATAATGTCCCCTCAATAAAAACAACAACAAACTGCTTACATTTTTGTGTGTGCCAGTACTGCATCTATATCACCCACGACAAGCTGGGTAGCTCCTGATTCTTTGTACTCCAACAACGAACAACCCTGGTTCTGGCCTTATCTAGGTATATGTCCTTTATTCTGCAGTCAGGTATATCTATATCATCACTAATATTTTGCAATATATTTGCAGTTGAGTATATTTGCATCGGTTCATTTCAGTCCTGGCTTTAGTTCCCACTTTCTCACACTCTAAAGAAGATCACTCATAGAAAAATAATCTACATATTCCACAGAACCCATGTTAGAATGTTTAGATCTTGTAGTGCTAGAAAATGAACGTATAGATATAGCATCCTTCTGTATGCAAGACACATAACTAGGCACTGTAAGACCATCTGTTAATCAAACTAAGGGCCTTATGTTCAAAATAAGAGGGGGGTAATTTGGGACCAAACTAACTCTATACTGTAGAAGAGAAATGCAAATTCCCCAAATTCCATTTAATTACATTTCTTTAAATATATATATTTTTTAAATTAAGTTTGGTAAAGTACATTAAATATAGCATATTTATCAAGGGTATCCTTTTAAAATGTTGCACATAAAATAGAGTGCGACACAGTGGCGCATTAACCATATTGCTGTGATGACAAGGGCGCCGTGAGAATCTTACTCTGCCTGAAAAGCGCAAGATTCTCATGTCGCTGCTAAAACGTCACTGTATACATCTGCTGCTTGTAACCCTAATACCATTAATAAATCTTGTACTAAGCGCTGCTCCAGGCTCTCATTTAACCCTGAAGCTGCTAAGGACACAGACACTGCTGCCTTTCTGCGCTGCTCCGGGCTCTCATTTAACCCTAAACCTGCTAAGGACACAGACACTGCTGCCTATCTGCGCTGCTCCGGGCTCTCATTTAACCGTAATACTATTAATAACCTTGCACAATATCAGATTTGCCTTACCCTGATGCCAGCGTTGCTGAGTGCTGCTCCAGCTATCTCTCCCCTTTTCTGCGTGCTCCGCTCCGCCCTGTCATTCTGCACGTAGAGAAGGGGAGATATAGAGATCCGTGGAGACCTCTCTAGTAAGCAAGGGTTAACCCTTTGATTGCCAGCGGGGTATATAACGCATTGCAAACCAATGCGTTGGGTACATCTCTGGCACTCAAAAGGTTAAAAGCCCTTTTTAAATAATGGAAATTTGTATTTATTGCTGGTGCACTTGGTTTATCCAAGAGTTTTTTCACTTTTCTTTTAAACATAAGAGTTACTTGTTTGCTGGATCAGCTTAAAGGGATAGTAATGTAATTCAATGACAAAGTATCCCCCTCCCGCCCCTTTGCCCCTTTTACTGATGTAACACTGCTCAGCCAGAGAAGAAGGGAGGTTCCCAGGTAGACTGCAGAGAGGGACAATCTTCAATTAAGATAAGGGGAAAACCTGAAAAGCTTGTCAAGGGGGGCAGGGATTTCATTGTTCTCATAGGAAGAAGATTGTCCCCTGCTGTTATCAATCTGGTCTATGGACTGGATTCCACATCTGAGAAGAGATGGCTTACATTAGGTAAAAGGGGTGGGAGGGGAAAATTTGCTTATGAATATCTCTCAAACCATAAAGGTTTAAGATAAGACTTATATCATTCTTCTTGTTTTTTTAATGCCTACAAAATAAAATAAAGTTAAAATGAAGTATTACTATCCCTTTAAGGCACTAGTGGGCATACCTGTGAATGCCCTAAATCTGTCTTGGAGACTTTGTTAATTATTGCATCCACAGGGACAGAGGTTGATCCTCGACTTGGTGAGATCCCTATTTGGCACCCACTTCCCACCCACCCCGATGAACCCCTTAACGACCAGCGGTCCAGGGAAGTTACCTACCCTTAAGGACCACTTTGATCCTTGCCTACGTGCAGGTATGCTTGACCTGTTAGGAGTACCGGCTCGCCGCTCTGAGGCCTAAGAGAGACCGATCTAGAAGTGGTGAACTTTAGGCCCTGTTTTTACTTATAAGTGGTCCCAGTAAGAGCACTGTAAGTAAAAAGTATGTGATGTGCTATGAATGTCACAGGTCCTTAAGGGTAGAAGGACCGTGACGTTCATAGCACGTCATCTGGTCCTTAAGAGGTTAAGCCAATTCCCTACCATTTTCAGGGCAAATCCCACTTTCCCTCCTTCAAATCCCACCAACTTCAATTAAGCCACTTCCCCATTATGACATAATTTGTACGTTAAGAAAAAAGTGGAGGGAATGTGAGAATTTTTGTCTTTAGTTAGGATATTTTTGTCGTTAGTTAAGACATTTTTTTGTGGTTCCATATGACAATTTCAGTCAGGACAAACGACATATTTCCAATCACAACCGATACTCTCTGAAAATATTAATGAGCCCAACGACACTGTACTTTGAAAATTCGTAACAAATGACAAAAGCTATTTCGCTACTTCTTTGAACATACAGCCCTTAGATGCTAAATAGATTGCAATACGGACTTCTCTAGCATCCAAAGGGTTAAGGGTTAATTAACCACAACATCTATTATCGTTTTGTAGATGACATCAGCGCTGTGCTGACAGCAGGAGATCCCGGTCCGGGGACCAGCTGGCGGCTCTGCTTAATTACTTAATTGGAAAGGTCTACAAAGTGTGCCTGGTTTGCAAGCACACTTTGTAGAGCATTCCAATGAAGTAATTCTTTTTAAGTAACGCGATTTCGGCTCTACTGCAGAGCCTCCTTGAGTAGGCCGACTCAGATCTCCTGCTGTCAGCTTTACAGCTCAGATCAGGAGAAGGGGAGGGAGGGGGAACTTCCAATGCGAATATCTGGGAGTTGCTTCAAATAATTTATTTATTTTTGCATCTACAAAACCAGAATAATTTTTTATGGGACATTACTGTCCCTTTAAAGGACCAATGTGTTACACACAACTCTGGTCCTTACGGTGTAAAAAGAACAGCCATAGTGCCTCACAACCTGCTTTGACAGGCAGCAGCTCTCCCTTTCTTTAGTTATATGCGGACTTCAGACAGGACTTCCTGGAGATGGGTAAATTGAACTTCCCCAGTTCTGACACAGTGCAACTCTTTCCTTCAACACCAGTGAACTTACAGTCTCTGTACCCTCCCTGGTGTCTCTTCAGATGGTCTTTACCTCCAACACAACATCATGCACCACTCTGCTACAACATTACAGTGCATCTTCTAAATAATTTTAACCTGGCTTGAATATAGTATGAGAATGGGGCAGGCTGTCCCAGCCGCACACTACACTCAAACAGAGTTAACATCAGTTAGAAGCCAAGCACTGCCTCTTAGTAGCAAGGCAGCTAACCATTATGTCAACTAGAGAAAGAGGAAGATGCCCAGAGGGTACAGCAACCTTCCGCCACATCTCAGTAGCCAGAATGCTCCCACTAACAGCTACAGAAGCAGCCAAACCAGCAAACTAAACACCCGTTAAATTTCATTTAAAGGGATAGTAATGTTTCACAAAGAAACAGCTCCAATTAATCTTCATAGTATTTGGGCCATGGAGAGTGTTCTTTCAATACTGTCAGAGTTGTAGTTCAAGAGTAATTGAATGATAAAGTATCCCCCTCCCGCCCCTTTTACCTAGTGTAAGCCACCTCCCCTCAGATGTGGAATCTGGTCCTGTGACCAGACAAGCTCACAGCAAGGGACAATCTTCCTACTGTGAGAACAATGAAAACCCTGCCCCCCTTGACAGGTTTTTCCTTATGCTCATTGAAGATTGTCCTTCTCTGAGATCCATCCGGACAGTCTTACTGCTCTGAGGTGAGCAGTTACATCCGTAAAAGGGGCGGGAGGGGGATACTTTATCATTCAATTACTCTTGTACTACAATTCTGACAGTATTGAAATAACACTGTCTGTGAAGATTTATTGGAGCTGCTTTTATTGTGAAGCATTACTATCCCTTTAGTACTTAATTTTAACCCCTTAAGGACCGGCATGCAAGTGCGGCCGGCACTTGAGGACCACAGGGCTATTTTTTTCCCCCCAACTGCAGTTCAGGGCTTCCGGAGCAGCATGCAGCCGCGCCGGGAGCCCTGAACTCCATGACGTACCAGGACCTCCACAGGTCCTTAAGTGCCGGACTGCCGTGATGGTCCTGGTACGATAATGGTCCTTAAGGGGTTAAAGCACATTACACACACTTTAATGCTATGAGTTGCTTGGAGGGATATAGGGCCCTTTAAACAAAGTAAAAGACCTAGAAGTAATCTTTCATTTGAGGCTTCCCTTCACAGTTTTACCAGAAATTCTTAAAATGTCCCTGAAAAGCTCCCACAATTTTACATTATCAAGGCATATTTAATCTATGAGATAAGAGCTCTTCTATGGCTTTATACGGTCAACGATGTCTGCATGGGTTAAACCAAATTTTCTATATATAGAGAGTGTATGTGTGTGTGTGAAAGGGGGAGAAAGGGGAGGGAGAGAGAGAGAAGGGGGAGATAGAGATAGATAGATATGGAAATGAGAACAGGAGAGATTGAGAGATGAAATGAAGGAGAAAGAGAGGGGAGAGAGGTAGTGGGGGGAGGAAGAGACAGAATTTCAAGCTTTGACTGTGCAGGTTCCCCCAGAGGAACGCTGAGAAATCTCTCTCTCCAGAGGACAGACAGAATATATTTAGATGTACCAATCTGAATATTCATATATTTTTCTGTTCCTCAGAAATCTCTGGGGTATCTCTCCCTATGGAGTATAGATGGCGTTTGGGTGGAATCCACTTCACAACAAGACTTTAACCCCTTGGTTGCTAGAGAGATCTCCAACGCAATGCACCATGATTCATAACCCATGTTTCCATTTAACTCTTTAGTGCCTGAGGGGTTTGGGGTATCTATCTTAATGAAGTTAACCCTTAACGTTCCCATAATTTCTCTGTGATATGTCCCTGACTGGTGTAACTGAGAGGTGTTCCAATCAGTCCTCAAGGAGCCATTGATATACAGCAACATAGATATCACTGCATGAACACACGAGACAGGCAGGACCTATAGACTCAAGAATCTATTAACCGAAGCAGAATATACAATAGGGAGCACTGGAGTCTCTCATCCTGAGAATTTGGTCCTTCACCCCGAGACCCTGAGATTTGGGTCAAAACCCTGAGAGTTCCCAGGAATGACCATGTGTGATGATTTCAGCAGCCGTCAGCCAAGATAAGAAACTGGTTTGGTTGTAAGGGGTCGGAGAAAAGTGTTGAGCCAAAGGGTTCCACTGGATGAGGGGGTCTGTCACAACTGCACACTCTGCAACTCCTATAGTTACACTCCTGCTTTCAGGGCCCAATTTATATCCCAAGGCCCTCTTAGTCCTTAGCTCTGCCCATGGCCACATTCTCAGTCACATGACCCAAACCCCAGTCCCACCCACCGTTTCCTGACACAGAAAATACCCTTGGCCTAAAACAAGCGAGAAGAAAAAAAGCTTTTACCCCTTGGTTGATAGAGAGATCTTGGTTGCTCTGCAATGCGATGGAGATCACTCTAGGGTGCAAAGGGTTAAAGTGGAACTTTCCCCTAGAATTTCCTTTACATATTTGAAAAGATACTTGAAAACTACCTATGTGTCACGTTAGCCAACATTCCAGTGGATGTCTAGTTTATGAGACATTCACACTTTTATTTCTGAGGAAAAGTGAAAGTGAAAATTTCCTGGTACAGCACAAAGCTTTATTACCTTCATTAGCAATGTCACTGAAAGGCTTTATTAGCATATGAAGCCACTGACAAGCTTAAGTGACATATGAAGTCACTGGTACTGCACGGGCATTGCAATTAGCATATATTAGCATATGGTAACAAGTCTGAATATCTCCTAGCTGGCAAACAGGATACACAGAGTGAGATTTATAAAAAAAAAAACCTCTTAGCTCCTTTTAACTCCTTAACGACCCACGACGTGCCAGGACTGTCATCAGTAGATTTGACTTAAGGACCCATGACAGTCCTGGTACATCATGGGTTAAATGATAGCAGCGCACCTCTGTGCACGCTACTATCATTAATTCCCGGCTGAGACTGAGCGTTCCAGACCGGAGTATTCAGTCTCAGCCACTTTCACAAGTGCCGGGTCATGGGATCGCTGCAGCAGTGATCCCATGTACCGGCATTGTGAAAGAATGAATGAGGCAGTGTTCTACACTGCCTCAAGTGTCTCTTCTCAGCCGTCTGTCCCTTGCTATCAAAGTAAGGGACAGAGAAGAGACACCTAGTGGACAAATAAAATTAAGCAGCTGGGGGTATTAACCTCTTCACTGCTGTGCTGAAGGCTGGCTAAATGCAGGTCCATTTTTGACCTGCTAAAATTAACTTATTTTTGTTAAAAAAAAAAAAAAAAAAAAAAATATTTAGATAAAAAAATGTCAATAACCAAAATAGTAAGTGTGATTGTTGTGGAGCCATGTAATACATTTATATACACTGCCAAATGTCATCAATAAAAAAGTGGAAAAACAGGGTGGGAAAAAGGGACATGGGGATTTTCACCCAGGGGGGACAGTGACCACTTTGTAGGTATGACTGACCGGTCATACCTTTCATGCAGTCTCCATAAAAATGTAACCCATTGTGCCCAAACGATCCCACGAGAAAAAAAAAATGTCATTTTTTTTTTTTACATTTTTTTTTACAGTTTTCTTTAATTCTACTAAAATAAATGGTGGGCTATCCATATAAGTATGGTATCAAAAGAAAGCCCTGTTTGTGCGTAAAAAAACTGTGTATAATTTTCATGTGTAAAATAAAGTACTTAGAGGTAAAACACTGTTGGACAAAGACAGTCAAAAAGGTCAGAATTGCTCCGGTCCTTAAGTGAAATCCACCTCAGATTTTCCCGGTCCTTAAGGGTTTAAAGAACTGCTCTTAAGTCATGGCATCTGGAGATAACGTCAGGGCTGATTCATACATGATTTAAGGCATTTTAATAAATATGGAGTTATTACTTTGATGTTAACGGCTGGAATGCTTAAGGACAGTATATACCTGGAGTTAAGATTATGGCAAAATTGTCACAAATAGCGACATTTCTTTAGAAATTTTCTGTGCAACTTTTTTTTTTTTTTTTTTTTTTTTTTAACAAACTTTGTTACTTTGCAAAAAATAAAAATAAAAAAAACACAGCGTACTACATGACGTACAGCCCTTCTAAACTCACGTAACTATTGAATAAACTATTACAGGAATTTTAAGGCTTCTTTTTGATTAACTCCACATTAATACATCTCATAGTTTTAATGCAGTTTTCAATTATGCAAGCTTAAATTAAGGTAAAAGTTCCACTTAAATAATAGCCTGTAAAACTGTATATAGGCTGGTGCACGGACATTGACAGTGCTCTGGCCACATGTACAATTCAAAATGAGGTTGTGACTAGCACAGCTGAGGCACCCCTCAAAATCTGGATCTCTAGGCAGTTGCCTGCTCTGCCTCTTGCAGAGGCGTAACTAGAAGCCACCGGGCCCTGGTGCAAGAATTGTCATGGGCCCCCCCGACCACATTGGCCCCCCCCTCAACCACATTGGCCACCTCCACATTGCCCCTTCTACAATGCCCCTCATTCTCCACATTGTCCCCTCATCTCCACATTGCTCCTTCTACAATGCCCCCATCACAATGCCCCTCATTCTCCAGATTTCCCCTTCAACAATGCCCCCTTCACAATGCCCCTTCCACAATGCCCCTCATTCTTCACATTGCCCCTTCCACAATGCCCCTCATTGTCCACATTGCCCCTTCATCTCCACATTGCTCCTTCCACAATGCCCCCATCACAATGCCCCTCATTCTCCAGATTTCCCCTTCAACAATGCCCCCATCACAATGCCCCCTCAACAATGCCCCCATCACAATGCCCCTTCCACAATGCCCCTCATTCTCCACATTGCCCCTTCCACAATGCCCCTCATTCTCCACATTGCCCCTTCCACAATGCCCCTACTGACCCCATCCTCCTACCTTGAGTCCCTGGTGGTTTAGAGGTGCGTGACATGACAGATTCGGCACAGACCTCTGACTGAAACTCCGCGTGGTTGTTAGCAATGCAGAGCGCTGGGAGATTTTGTCATCTCCCAGAGCTCTGCATTACTAGAGCGCCGGCCGCCGGGAGATCAGCTGTGCTGCCCTGACTGTCTAATAGGTTGCTGCGGGTGCGTAGCAATGGGGTCGCAGGGGGCGGCCGGGCCCCTGAGAGTGACAGGCCCGGTCGCAGGTGCCCCTACTGTTACGCCACTGGCCTCTTGGTAAATCTGGCCCTGCCTGCTTTCAATAAGAGAAGAGTGGAAAGCTGTGTTTTATAAACTAAGACTAGAAATATTTTTTCTTCTGAAACATCTGCCGGCACACATTTCCCGAAGAATTTGGACAGATGTACATTAGAACTGTAATCAGCTCAGAGCAGCGACAGCTCCCTACTAGTGGGGATTGATGTGCTTGTTATTGCTGTAATTTGGGGGGAACTAGTTCTGGCAGCTCTCCAGGCTGACTCTGGAGCCAAGAAAGTCACCCAGATCAAGGATTGTTCCAGAAACCCAGATCCACCTCTAGAGCAGGCACTACGGAATTAAAATTAAAGGGGAAGTAACATCTCCAATGCATTGGATCCATCTTTGGAACTCAAGGGGTTAATAGTCTAGGGGCAGGCTATTCTGCTGCACGGATAGTGTTATATTGTTTCACTATCCCTGCATTTATAATCCCTAACAGAAAGCTGTCTGTAAACATATATACAGTGAGCTCACTGTCAGGCACAAAAAAAAAAAACAAAAAAAAAAAACCACAAAATAAAAAATATAGACAATTTGACTTAACATATTATGTACTCGTCAAAAAGTAAGTTGACTGTAACGTTAACATCTATTTATTTCACACAGTCGCTCCTCCGTTGTTGAATGAGCACAACAACACAGTGCAAAGCTCAGTACGACTTCTTCCGTTCCATCTGAGCAGCCGAGAAATGGCATCCTCAGAAAATCAGATCCCAAGGAAGATTCTGTTTGGCATTTCATTTCTTGCTGTCTGTTTTATTGCTGAATAAATGTTTCAGCTATTACTGAAGGGCTAAAGACAGAATACATTAACATATAAATATCACAGCTTCGCTATACCACAGAAAGTTAAAGAGACAAAAATAAAGCAACACATTATAACCCTGATTTGTTTTCTTTAAAGGAACACTAAAGAGGAAATATAACTTGTTACACTATAAAAGGGTATTTTGTAGTATTCATGGATATGCATACCGGGGAACTCTCCAGATTTGCCTCCGGAGACTCCAGTTTTGAAAGGGTTAATACTGGTTCACAATAGAAGCCGCTCTGATTAATCTTCATAGTATTTGGGCAGTGGACATTTGTGAATGTGTGTGTATGCTTAGGAGGATGAATGTGTGCATATACAGGAGTATGAATGAGTGTGTGTATAGGAGACTGAATATGTGTATGTGTGTATGTTTAGGAGTATAAATGTGTGTGTTTGTGTATGTGTATATGTATCTATATATACATTAGTGCATGTGTGTATATAGGAGTATGTGCATGTGTGTTTGTGTATATATTTGCTAGGAGAAATAATTTTTGTTGCAGTCATCACATCCTGTGATACCTTACACAGTAGCTCACAGACTCACGTCCCTATAGAAAGTCTCTCAACAAATCAGAGCAGGCTTTACACCCCAGATGGCACTAGACAAGAAATTATTGGTGCCCTTAGCTCTACCCCTGCTTAAACCTACTCCAAAGGATCCAAAACTAGGGTGACCACGTGTCCCGGAATGCCCGGGACTGTCCCTTAATTGCGGTCTTGGTCCCGCGTCCCGAGTCACTCCCTACCGGGACATTAAAGAGTCCCGGAATGAAGCAAAGCCACACACAGTCTCCGCCATTCAGCCCTATTGTGTGGGTCCACAGCCGAGAGCCGCCCCAAGCCTCCTCCTTAAAACTACACTGTATGTGAATTGTTGTTTTTTTCTCGCTGCTCTGGTAGCTCGCTCAACATCAGAGCGACAATCAGAGCAACACGCACCACCACCAGCCAATGGAGGTATTTGCACAATGGTTCTCATTGGCTGGGTGGTGCTGTGAGACGGAGGGGACGGCTGCGGTACTCCTGTGCAGCGACGCATGGATATGAGAGACTAGTGAGTGCCACTGGAGGCAGCGTGGGTGCGGACACGAGCGGAATAACACCTCTCCAAGCTTCAGTGAGTGACTGAGTCCCACGCCAGTGCCATCTCCCTTCCTGAGAGTAAGTCTTCAAGTCCATAAGAAACTACTAATTGTATAAAAACACACTGAGATATAATAAGCATACACTGTTGGTCACGTTTAGGTTGGATAAATATCTACCTCAAACTGTCTCAAGGCAAAGTCAATGTGTAGAGATAGACGCTAACCCTTTGAATGCCAGATGGGTATGTTATAAATTGCTTCACATGTGTTGCATACCCCTCTGGTACTCGGGGTTAAAAAAATTAGCATGTAACAAAAAAAATAAAAATAAAATAATCATCCTTCAAAAACAGAAATGAATGAAATTAACCCTTCTCATGCACACCAGATGGATCAGGATGTGCAACACATTGAGAAGCAAAATTATTGTACTTGTTTATACACCCTTCTGCAAAAGTTGCACTTGCACACCATATCCCTCTGGTCCTGAAGGGTTAAATCTGCACTCAGTCACTAGCTGAAAAAGAAACTTGAAAGATGTGGAAGCAGTTTTTTTATTATTATTAATTATATATATATATCAATATATATATATCAATGGGATGTAAAATTGTCAATATGTCATGACCCCTGGTTGGCAGTGGGTGGACTAATGCATGTAGGTAGGGGCAAGGCCCTTGCTTGCATGCATTCATCCAACCACTAACTTAACTGCATGTTAAGTGGGGAAAATGTGTTGAGGAATGCATACATGAGCTTTATCCCCGACTGCCAGTTGCATTATCCTCCAAAACTCATGTCTGACTTTGGTGCGACTTACCAACTCCCCTCCAAGTGTCCCTGAATGGTTGAAAGCAAATGTGGTCACCCTATCCAAAACTGTACCACAGCCCAGCCTAAACCACTGCTGTCTGGCATAGAAAATACACACACTATAACACACAAATAGAAAAAAAAAAAAAGCTCTTTCCTGAAATGGCCTGTATAGGTTTCATAAACTGGTAATGACTGTACAAAATAAACTGGTTAATAAACCAGCCATTATAATGAGGAGTGGATCTCTGATAGAGGAATATGGAGATTGTGTTGGCCACACCCACAGCTCAGCACAGTGGGTGTGGCCAGTCCAACTAAGACAACAGGTGGCCTCGTTAGAATTCCTATTTGTCACATTTTTTCAGTAAGAAATCAATTTAACCACTTTGCCCATTAATGTTAACCATTTAAGGATCAGAAGGGTGTTCAATGCATTTCACCCCCCTCTGGCTGCTATAATGTTAAATGAAGCACCAACGAACATAAATCAGCTTAACGCTTGTATGCTAGTCACAGAGATGTGTCTAGAAGGCCATGGGTTAAAAGGACATTATCCCCAAAAATCAGGAGCTTCCACAAAGATTTATAAAATATGAATTCTTGGTCAGCTTTTTAATTTTTTTTCCTTTGGTGTGAAAGTTCTAAAAAAGTTCTGGCACTCAAAGGGTTAACAGGTTAGTTTAAAAAAAAAAAAACATACTGATTGCAGTGATTTATGTTATTTCATGACTTATTGACACCTCTTTGTGTAAAACTGAATACATTATTTAGCACAAGACAAAAGTATTTAATTTACACAGACTAATGTATAAACACATATATTGAAGTTTAAACAAACATTAATGTGAGATTTATTACTGTGGAGAAATGTGATACACTTATATGCACACCACACAGTGTGACACAGAGGGACAACATGGTGGGACAGAGGGATTTGTGTCTCAGAGAGGGACTCTCCCTCCTAAAGAGGGACACTTGGGAGGTATGGATCCTAATATCGCCTAAAGAGGGACACTTGGGAGGTATGGCTTCTAATATCTCCTAATGAGGGACACTTGGAAGGTATGGACCCCTAATATCTCCTAAAGAGGGACACTTGGGAGGTATGGATCCTAATATCGCCTAAAGAGGGACACTTGGGAGGTATGGCTTCTAATATCGCCTAAAGAGGGACACTTGGGAGGTATGGCTTCTAATATCTCCTAAAGAGGGACACTTGGAAGGTATGGACCCTAATATCTCCCAAAGAGCGACACTTGGAAAGTACGGACCGCTAATATCTCCTAAAGAGGGACACTTGGGAGGTATGGACCCTAATATCTCCTTAAGAGGGATACTTGGAAGGAATGTAGCTCTAATATCTCCTAAAGAGGAGACACTTCATGTACTGTATCTGTTCAGTCTGATAAAATGCAAACTGTAAGCAACTTTTAATGTCTGCTTCCATGGTCCTGACACCCATGATGAATTTTAGAAGTTAACTATTTAACAAATGCACAAGGTCAAACTTCATAAGGTCAATTAGGATTTTCTGAGCATAGTAAAGTAAGTGGGGGATTATTGTTATGAGTTTTTAGTTCATCTTTAGAATGGAATGAGCCAGATTCATTTTTAGATGATAATCTGCCTTTATAGGCATCCTAAAATATATTATTATTTTTGGGGTTTCTTTTGACAATATTGCTATTTCCTAGGGACCTTGGAAGTTGTGAAAACAGCCCTGAAGAGAATTATTTTCTGTTGTCTTTTCCCCATGTAATCTAGCAGTTGATACCTGCACTAACCAACCTGATCGAACAACTATTTCCTCCCTGTCACGTCTGACATTTGTATAATGTTGCTGAGCACTTAGTAAAACTTGCTAAGAGCTGCATTAAGTGTTTCATACTTCCCGATATCGTTGATTTTGCCAAAGGTTACAATCCATCAGAGCTGCTCATTAGAGGCCCTCGATCGCTAGTGGACTTTCCCAGAAGGTGCTGAGCCAGGAACCATCATGCAGAATGTTATCTTGTAGCTCATCAGAGACTTGTTTGTTTCATTGATTCACACGTAATGAGTAGATCATTATTAAAAAGACCTTTGGTGTGCAATGTATTGAGGCCTCTCTAGCATTTAAAGGGTTAGTAATATCTGATTTTAACACAATTTAATATTGTAGATATTAAAAAAAATACATTTATTGATATAGTTTGAGAGATATAAGCTTCTAAAGTTCCCCCGTCCCTCCCCTTTCACAGACATCAGAGCTCTAGCTGACAGCAGGAGATTCGGGTCGTGCAACCCAAGGGCGGCTCTTCAGCAGAGCCGAAAGTGCTATCTAAAAAGAAATACTTCACTGGAACGGTCTACAAAGTGTGCCTGCTTTGCAAGCACACTTTGTAGACCGTTCCAATGATGTATTTATTTTTTAGAGAACGCTATTTCGGCTCTGCTGAAGAGCCGCCGGCCGTTCCCGGGACCAGGACCTCATGATACCAGCTAGAGGCTGACGTCTGTGAAAGGGGAGAACTTTAGAAGCTTATCTCTCTCAAACTATACTTGTTGCATCAATGAGTGTATTTTTTTAACATCTACAATATTAAAATTGTGTTAAAATCAGACATTACCAACTCTTTAGGGGTTAAAAGAAGAGAAATTTAAATCAATGGGAATTCTTATTTGTCCCCTATAATGCCACTGCTTTTCCAATACTTGCTTCACTTTTTTTTTTAAACACATGGCCTAATAAACAGGGGAATTTTAACCCCTTAATGGCCCATGATATGCCAGGACCATCATCGGTGGATGTGAGTTAAAGAGTGGTAACGGTCTTGGAGTATCATGGAATTCTGATATCTCATCAAGGCTGCACGCTGCTCTGTGATCCCAAAAGGCATTGCGATAAAAAAAAAATATATATATATAGATATATATATATATATATATACACACCCACACATATATGCCATGGTCCTCTAGAGCCACCCACCCCCAGACGGCTTAGTCATTAAGGGGTTAAAAGCCTTTGAGGCCCCTGGTGAAACTGTGAATTGAGGAACCCAAATATTGGAACACATTTAGAATTTTGTCAAGTCTCGTTATTTCCTTAACCCTTTGATTGCTAGTGAGATCTCCATTGCATTGCGTAGCAATGCAGAGGAAAAGACTTTAGCATTCAGGGGGTTAAAATTAATGGAAAAACAGCCACATGTGTGTTGTGTACTTCAGATCTTATTGGCTACAACTCCCATCAACCCCAACCAACCAATAGGAGTTGTAATACCCAACAGCTGGAGTGCTGAAGGCATTCTATTCTTTCTAATCATATAATTAGTCCCTTGCTGGAGATCTGAGATCTTTGGACACTAAAAATCACGCCCTTTGAAAGTAGAGACCCATCCCCCCTCAACAAACTACAGGTATGCCCACACGTTAAAATACACATGCTATTACAGCTGAACTTTCACTCAAATTAAAGTATCCCCACCAAATCATCGTGCACATAGCAATATGCCTATCAAATGCAGTATTATCCCGAATAAGTCCGGCGTTATTAAGAAATGTTCCGAGACACACAGACAGGCATCAGCGCAGACATCTTGCCAATGCGACATCTGTGCGTCTGTGCTTTCTGGTCTCCTCTAGGATTGGTGAGGGAGGAGTTGCACTGTACCTTAAGGTACAGGAAGGGACTGACGGTGCAGGCGCACAGATGCCGCTACAGCAAAATGCCTGCCTGTGCACCTCAGAACAAGCTGGTTTTCTTAATGACGTCGGACTTATACAGGATAATACTATTACTGATATGCGTATCGCTATGTGGATACTGATTTGGGGGGCACTTTAATTTGAGTGATAGTTCTGCTTTAAATTGACTGTCCTGTTTTTCAGCAGGGAAACAATTACAAATATTCTCCAGCCTTTCTGTTTTGTGTGTGACTTGAGAAGTTTGCAGTGTAACAGCTCCTTTAAAGGGATAGTAATGTTTCATAATAAAAGCAGCTCCAAGTAATCTTCATAGTATTTGGACTTTGGAGAGTGTTATTTCAATTCTGTCAGAGATGTAGTTCAAGAGTAATTGAATGATAAAGTATCCCCCTCCTGACCCTTTTACTGATATAACACTGCTCACCTCAGAGCAGCAGGGAGTGTCCATGTAGATTGCAGAGAGGGACAATCTCAATTAAGATAAGGGAAAAAGCTGAAAAACGTGTCAAGGGGGGCAGGGTTTTCATTGTTCTCACAGTAGAATATTGACCCTTGATATGAGCTGTCCGGTCATGGGCCCAGATTCCACATCTGAGGAGCGGGGGGCTTACACTAGGTAAAAGGGGTGGGATGGGGAACTTTATCATTCAATTACTCTCGAACTACAACTCTGACAGTATTGAAATAACACTCTCTATGGCTCAATTGCTATGAGGATTAATTGGAGTTGCTGTTCTTGTGAAACGTTACTACCCCTTTAACATAAGAGCAAGTTGTATTTTTAACAAATAAACATGTTGCTGTGTCATCACTATAGAGCAGTAAGTAAACATGTTTGCTCTTAAAAAAATATAACAAGAAATTGCTCTCAAGTGGCTATAATGTTTCCTTTCTTATGGTTCTGAAGCTACAGGAAAACACGTTTGTTACTAGTAAAAAAAAAAAAATGTATTTATTTAACTTGCTCTTATTATAAAGAGCAAACTGTGTGTTAAAGGATGAATAAAAACTATAGGGATTTCCCTGCTGAGTAAAACTAGGGGACTCCCGCTGCCACAAGCTGCTTTATCCAAATTTGTACTTGATCAACAGGTCATGGAGTGATTGAGAGGTTATCTATGAAGAACTGCAGTCAGTGACTCACCTTTCCCATAGAATGCAGTAAACTGACTGTCTGAACTGTAGATGAACTGACTGAAACAAACAAACAAGGATTTACACTGCAATAACTCCCAGCAACTGGAGTACCCTTGTTGCAAAGCACCGCCTTGTCCTTGTGAAAAACCAAAAAGGGTGGTCTACAAGACAAGGCGAATAGAAACAATCGCCAGGAGAAAGACCATCTTCCACGTCAGCATACGTAGAGGAATGGTAGCCAAGGACTCAAAGGAGGAACCAGGTTAAGATCCCACTGAGGGGCAGAGGACTTAAACACCGGATGGGTGTGAGCAGCCCCCTGGAAGAAAACCTTGACATCAGGAATGATAGCTTCTGAAAAAGTACAGAGACGCAGAAGTCTGAACCTTAAGAGAACTCAGACTGAGACCACACCATCCGGAAGGAAGGAAAGAACTGTAGGAAGGTCAAAATCCTGAGATAGAACTTTATCAGCACACCAAACTAGAAAAGTAGCCCAAAATTGATGGTAGGCCTTAGAGGAAACAGGCTTACGGGCACTAAGCATAGTAGCCACCACACCAGAAGAAAATCCTTTCTTCTTCAAAATTGAGGATTCAATCTCCATGCCGTCAAAGCCAGATTATGAAAGTCTTCTTTCCAGCGGTAATCCTGTATAATAAGGTCTGGACGGGAGTGGGGAGAGTACAAGAGGTTCCGCCATGGAGAGGTCCAGAAGCTCCGGAAACAAAGCCTGTCATAGGCAGTACGGAGCAATCAGAATGACTGGGCAGCGCTCCAGTCTCAGCTTCAACAGGGGAACAGGAGGGAAGATGTAAGCCAG
Source organism: Rhinophrynus dorsalis (assembly GCA_037306005.1). Taxonomy (NCBI): domain Eukaryota; kingdom Metazoa; phylum Chordata; class Amphibia; order Anura; family Rhinophrynidae; genus Rhinophrynus; species Rhinophrynus dorsalis. The sequence continues at coordinate 473,905,818 of CM074722.1, forward strand.
AGGAAATGTCCATGGGATCGGCAAGGCATCCACTGCTAGAACCATGGGATCCGCCCAGTGAGAGCAGAATGTTGGAACCTTCCTGCTGTGTCTGGCTGCCATCAGGTCGATGCATGGAAGACTCCACTGCTGGATGATGAGGTTGAACACCTCTGGATGCAGCTCCCACTCTCCTCTGTCCACTGTGTGTCTGAGGAAATCTGCCAGAACGTTGTCTATGCCAGGAATATGAACTGAGGAAATGGCAGGGACATGCTCCTCTGCCCAAGACAAAATAGCCTTGGCCTCTAGCCAAGCTGCAAGACTTCTTGTGCCACCTTGGTTGTTGATGTGGGCTACCGCTGTGGCGTTGTCCGACTGCACCCTGACGGGCAATCCTCCAGTTGCCATGTCCAGTGATGTAGGGCATGAAATATCTCCCGAAGCTCCAGGACATTGATGGAAAGGAGAGATTCCTCCTGAGACCACTTGCCCTGAACACTCAAGCGCCCCAACACTGCTCCCCAACAGGAGAGGCTGGCATCCGTCGTCACTGTTGTCCAGAAGGGCACCAGGAAGGGTCGACCATTCAGGAGATTGTTCAGGTTGAGCCACCATGAGAGACTCTGCTCCACTTAAAGAGGGAGAGACAGGGATCTTTCCAGGAGATCTGGACGGCCCTTGCAGGCCAGGATCAGAAACCTCGGAAGTTCCCTGGTGTGAGCCATGGCAAACGGACCTGCTTCTATGGTGGAAATTAACTTCCTCGCCAAGGATGACAATTTCTTGGCTGGAACTGGATCCTGAGACAGGATAGCTTGGACCTTTAGTGCTATCCGATGAGCCACTTCGTCTGTCAGAAACACCATCCCCCTCTGAGTGTCGAAGAGGAGACCCAGAAAGACCATCTTCTGAGAAGGAACAAGGTCAGATTTGTCCAAGTTGATGATCCATCCGTGATGGGAGAAAGCATGAATGCAGTCCTGCACCTGCTGGTGAAGGAGTTCCAGAGACGAGGCCTTCAGAAGGAGGTCATCCATATATGGAGTCACCCTGATGCCGTTCTGATGTAGAACAGATATCAAAACTCCTAGGACTCTGCTGAAGACTTGAGGAGCTGTGGTCAGGCCAAAGTGGAGGGCAGAGAACTGGAAGTGCCCTCGGTTGCAGGCAAAGCGGAGATACTGCCAACTCTCTGGATGAATGGTGATGTGCAGATAGGCATCCTGAAGAACCGGAGAGCCCAGAAACTCCCCAGGAGACATGGCCACTATCACTGTGCACAGAGACTCCTGGCGGTATTGGGACATGACCACAAAGAAGTTGAGATCCTTCAGCTCTAAAATGGGGCGATGGCCTCCATTCTTCTTGGAAACCTCAAAGAGGTTGGAATAAAATCCCAAGCCCCTCTACTGAGGGGGAACTGGCTCCAGGACCGCCTTGTCCAGAAGGGCCTGTATAGCTTCCTCGAAAAGGCGTCTCTTTTCTGCTCCCAAGGAAGAAAGAGAAACAAAGGTCCTTGGAGGAGGAAGAGAGGTGAAGGGAATCCTGTATCCTGATGCCACCACTTGTAAAACCCATGGGTCCGCCAGAGAGGCCTGCCAAGCTGAAAGGTAGTGGCATAAGCGGCCACCTACCTGCGGGTTGGGACCCCGGGTTCAGCAATTCATGCAGAAGAAGGTTTGGAAGCTTTGGGCTTCGTGGAGGACTTGGATCTCCATTGCCACTTAGGCTTGGAGTGCAGGGCCTGAGGAACAGTCTGGGTCGCTTGGTGTGAGTCTGCCTGAAAGGAACAAAAAGTCGACTCCGTTTAACAGGTGTCATCTTCCTCAGGACCACTGGCAGGTGAAAACTTTTCCCTCCAGTGGCCTCGTTGATGAGATTCTTAAGTTCAGGCCCGAACAGTCAAGAACCCTGAAAAGGCAAAGACAGCAGAGCCTTCTAGAGGCTGTGTCAGCCGACCAGATCTTAAGCCAAAGAGCCCTTCTGGCTACCACAGACACGGTAGATGCCCTGGCTACCATACGCACAGAGTCAAACAGGGCGGCAGAGACATAATGCTGAGCCTCAGCAATGTTAGCAAGAAGAAGCAACATGTCAGATGAAGAGGCTCCCTGACGGACAGCAGAATTGAGCTGTTTAGTCCAAACAGCCACAGCCCTAATTATCCATGCGGCAGCAAAGGTAGGGTGAAGAGCAGAGCCCGCGCTCGCTAAAATAGCCTTGAGAGAAGTCTCAAGCTTCTTGTCAGTCCAGTGTTTAAGAGAAGAGGTGTCAGCCACTGGCAAGGCAGTTGACTTAGAAAGCCTGGAAACTGGGGCATCCACTTTGGGGGGATGAACCCACTGAGTAAGGGCCGTTTCAGAAAACGAATTAAGTTTAGCAATCTTTTTAGACACAGAAGGTTTCTTGTCTGGAAATTTCCACTCCTCTGACACCAAGAGGTCAAGGGTGGGATTAGGTGGAAAGCAGGCATGGGGCCTAACAGGCTCTTGGAAAACATCAGAGGGGTCAGAAGATGCCTCCTGCACCAAGCGAATGTTCAGGGTGAACAACACAGTCCTGATCAGGCCCTCAGATGAGGGAATGGGGTCCGCCTCGAAAGGGGTCCCCAAAAACCTGAGATGAAGGAACAGCTGAACAGTCATCATCATCAGAGTCCACCAATAATTCCTCCTCAGAGGAATCAGTCACATCAGGTACACCCGGTGGTTTAGGCAGGGAAGATCTGATAGGGACGGGAGTCTGCAACGAGTTGCAGACCCCCTGTAAAGTGGATGGAAGGAGTTGTAGGGTGGCCTTAAACTCTTGCATTCATATTGGCTCTAGTGCATGGCTGGAGGCCCCAGCAGAGGATTCAGGAGCAGCAGAGCATGCTGGGCAAACATGATCTAAGTATTCTCTAGGTAACCCTGAATGACATGAGGAGCAGTGATCAATGGGGGACACAGACACCCCAGTATCCTTAGTCTTAGGTTTAGCCCAAAAGTCTAACAGAGTAGACATTCTCACAGAGTCAAAACGGTCAAAGTATGAAAACGTCCACAATAAAGCGTGTATGATAATTAATGCACCCCAGAAATGCTAGTTTAGACTTATCTGGTAGGTGAAGGGTTAAACTGCGGAGGAGAGGAGGAGAGTCCAAGCCCTGCGTAGGATACTCGATCTGCGAATACACAAAATGGGTGCTGCGATGGGAGCCAATCGGAAAAGAGCGTGCAAAGCAGGTGCTCATGGGAAACCCCAACAGTGCCCAGAATCCCCTAAAGACCCCAACATCCCCAGAACCTTGACCAGATGAGAGAGCAAGGGAAAACCAACAACATGATCCATCTCTAACCATGCTATGTGGAGCGGTTGCAGAGATATGTCCGAAACTGCAAAGTCCCATAGAAGTGAATGGAGCAATGGCGTCTATGCGGTAAACGCAGGCCTGAAGGCCACGGAACAAAGTTAACGAAGTGAATACCAAAGTAAAACCACTCAAAAGCCCACTAGAAAAAACAGTAGACTCAATAAACACTGAACCCAATAGGGAAAGTGCCCAAAACCCCCCAAAAAAGGTGCTAACTAGCAGCAAAAGGGTTAAATTACCACAGAAACTTGCTCCAAACACCTCACAGAATACAGAATAAACCCAATGAGTGCATGAGTATGTAAACTCTAAATGAGACCCCTGTGTGGAGGGGAAGCATGGGGACATGTGGACCTCAGCACAGGGTGCCTAAACTGTTCTCTTGCTTGTGTCTTGACCAAGGAACAAATCTTACTGGGGATTGGCTAGCTGCAAGCTAAGGAGAGGAGGTAGGCTCCACCCTGCAGTTACTTCTCAGAATTGTTCCTGCCTATTAAAGGGGTTGATCGCCTACCCAAAGTTACCAGTAACCTGTATTGGATGACAGAGAAAAAGCCACAATATTCATGCATGGTATGCAGTCCTCCTGATGAATTGGCGGTATTCAGCTGAGAAACACATTGAGGGTTTCTAATAAATATATGTGGACACTGTGCTTATATGTGTAACACATACTTTACTTCTTATTTTGCGGATTCTGCTGGACAGCCAAGTAGAAGTGGGTTGATAGCATCCACAAACCTTTTGACCGGCAGTAACCCTGAAGGGAACGTGCTTATTCCGCAATTTGTAGGCTTCACGGATAGTAGATTTAATCCAAGAGGCAATAGTTACCTTGGATGCCGGTCTCCCTGCCCTAGGCCCCTCAGGAATGACGAACAAGGCGTCAGACTTCTTGATAGACTCAGTGCGATGAACATAAAATTTAAGACAATGCACAACATCCAATAAATGGAGATCTCTTTCCTTGTCAGAGGAAGGGTTAGGGCAGAAAGAGGGAACCACAATCTCCTGATTGATATGAAATCCGGAGACAGCCTTGGGTAAAAACTCCTTGGAAGTGCGAAGCACTGCCTTATCCTTGTGAAACACCAAGTAAGGAGGTTTACAAGACAGAGCTTGTAACTCTGCTACCCGGCGTACTGAGACAATAGCCAAAAGGAAGGCCATTTTCCAGGTCAAGAGACGTAAAGGAATAGAAGCCAAGGATTCGAACGGGGGTCTCTGGAGAACCCCCAGCACCAAACTGAGGTCCCACTGGGGAGTTGGACTCTTGAAGTCAGGCCGAACATGAGCCACGCCTTGGAAGAAAACCTTAACATCAGGAAGAATAGCAATTCTTTCCTGGAAAAACACAGACAGAGCAGAAGTCTGAACCTTGAGAGAACTCAGGCTGAGTCCCTTCTCAACCCCATCCTGTAAAAAGGCTAGGACTGTGGGAAGATGGAAATCTAGAGACAGATCCTTATCAGTACACCATGCTACAAAGGTGGACCATATGCGATGATAGATCTTGGAAGACACAGGCTTGCGAGCTCTAAGCATCGTGGACACCACTGAAGAGGAAAACCCTTTCGTCTTTAAAATTGAGGATTCAACCTCCAAGCCATCAAATGGAGATGCTGAACATCCTCCTTCCACAGATATCCCTGAAGAAGTAGATCTGGACGTGCAGGAAGCGGAACAGGATCCGTCACAGACATGGCTAGCAGTTTCGGATACCAGGACTGACGAGGCCAATTTGGAGTGATCAAGATGACAGGACAACGCTCCACCTTCAGCTTCTGGATGACTCGGATCAACAGAGGAAGAGGAGGGAAGATGTAAGCCAGAGGAAACGTCCAAGGGATTGACAAAGCATCCACTGCCAGAGCAAGAGGGTCCCTCCACCGGGAGCAAAACACTGGCACCTTCCTGTTGTGTCTGGTAGCCATCAGATCCACTACTGGCACCCCCCACATCTGGGTGAGAAGGTGAAACACCTCTGGATGAAGCGCCCATTCTCCGCTGTCGACTGTGTGACGACTGAGAAAATCTGCCATGACGTTGTCTACGCCTGGAATGTGTACCGCTGAGATGACTGGCACATGATCTTCTGCCCAGGATAAAATGGCTTTGACCTCTAACCAAGCGGTGAGACTTTTTGTGCCGCCTTGTCTGTTGATGTAAGCCACTGCGGTGGCGTTGTCGGACTCCTCTCTGACTGGACAGCCTTCCAGCTGAGATTCCCAGTGCCTCAGGGCAAGAAGTATGGCACGAAGTTCCAGAACATTGATGGAGAGAAGAGATTCTTCCAGTCCCCATTTCCCCTGAGCACTGAAACGACCCAACATAGCTCCCCATCCCCGGAGGCTGGCATCCGTCGTGACTGTGGTCCAATAGGGAACCCGAAAGGATCTCCCTTTCAGGAGATGAGACAAGTCCAACCACCATTGCAGGCTCAACTCGACATGAGGAGGCAGACAGACTGACAGATGCTGATGATCTGGATGATTCTTGCACGTCTGGATCACAAACCTCTGAAGTTCCCTGGTGTGTGCCATAGCAAATGGCACCGCCTCTATTGTGGAAATGAATTTCCCCACCAGAGAGGTCAACTTCGGCACTGGAACCCTGTCGAATTCCAGGATCCTGGCTACTCGGATAGCAATCTGATGAACAACTTCCTCTGGTAGAAACACCATGCACTGCTGAGTGTCAAACAGGAGACCCAAGAAGAGGAGCCATTGAGATGGGACCAAGTCTGACTTGTCCAGATTCACAATCCAGCCGTGGCGATTCAGTGTGTGTATACACAGCTGCAGCTGCTGGTGGAGAATCTCCGCAGATGAAGCTTTCAGGAGCAGATCGTCCATGTAGGGAGTCACCCTGACACCCTTTCGATGAAGCACAGCTATCAAAGATCCCAATACCCTCTGAAAGACCTGAGGGGCTGAAGTCAGTCCAAAGGGAAGAGCTGAAAACTGAAAGTGGCCCTTGTGACAGGCAAACCTGAGATACCGTCTGCTCTCTGGATGAATAGGGATGTGAATATACGCATCCTGAAGGTCCAGGGAGGCAAGGAACTCCCCTGGAGACATTGCGGCTATCACAGAGCTCAGGGATTCCTGGCGAAAGTGGGAAGTCACAACAAAGGAATTGAGATCCTTGAGATCCAAGATAGGACGAGCGCCTCCGTCCTTTCTGGCCACAACGAACAGGTTGGAATAAAATCCGGAACCTGTATCCTCTGGTGGAACCAATTCCAGGACCTCTTTGTCCAAAAGATCCTGAATAGCGTCGTCGAACAGACGTCTTTTTGTAGGTTCCTGAGAAGGACGAGTAAAATGGAACCGGAAAGGAGGAAGGGAAGAGAAAGGGATCCTGTACCCCTCTGATACCACCTGAATTACCCATGGGTCCGTCACTGACTCCTCCCAAATCCGGTGAAAGATGTGGAGACGTCCACCTACAGCCGGATGCGGACCCGGGTTCGGTGAGTCATGCCGAAGCAGTCTTGGAGGTCTTGGCCTTAGGGGCAACTTTGGGCTTCCAGGACTGTTTGGGCTTGGAGGAGGAGCGCGTGAAGGACGGACCTGTCTGGGACGTGGAGCGTGTCTCAGTCTGGAAGGAACGAAAGGACCGATTGCGTTTGGCTGGAAACTTCTTCTTGAAGACTGAAGGTAGAAGAGTACTTTTACCACCAGTAGCCTCACTAATCATCTCCTTAAGTTCAGAACCGAACAACAAGTTCCCCTGAAAGGGCAAAGAAAGTAAGGCTTTCTTAGAGGCAATATCAGCAGACCAAATTTTCAGCCAAAGAGCACGTCTAGCCACCACAGAGGAAGTAGAGGCCCTTGCCATCATGCGCACAGCATCAAAGGCAGCGTCAGAAACATAATTCTGGGCTTCTGCTATATTTGCAAGAAGTTGTAACTGCTCAGACACTGGCGCATCCTGGCGAACCGCCTCAGTCAGTCGTTCAGTCCAGGCTGTAATAGCTCTATTAACCCACGCCACTGCAAAGGTTGGACGCATGGCAGTGCCAATGGAGGCAAAAATGGATTTAAGAGAAATCTCTAACTTTTTGTCCGTCCAGTCCTGCAGGGCAGAGGCATCAGATACAGCTAAAGCAGTAGATTTGGATAATCTAGAAACAGGAGCATCCACTTTGGGAGGATGAACCCATTTTGCCAGTTCAGTCTCAGGAAAAGGGTAAAGCTTAGCAAACTTTTTGGACACAGAAGAGGATTTTTCAGGATTCCTCCACGCATCAGAGACTAGACAGGCAAGAGTAGGGTTCGTTGGAAAACATATAACCGCCTTAGATGGTTTCTGAAAAAACGTCAGTTGGATCATGAGTAGATTCCTGAGTCAGAGGAAGGTTGAGCGTGGTTAACACAGCTCTAATCAAATCCTCAGCAGAAACCTCAGGGTCACATTCATAAGGGTCCCCAATGGACCTATTAGATTCAATAACAGTGCCTTCCTCAGCATCAGAATCTTGTAAAAGTTCTTCCTCCGAAGAATCAGACACATCAGGAGCTCCCTGTGGCTTAGGCAGGGAGGTCCTGATTGAGGAGGGGGTCTGCCAGACTTGTAGAGCCCCCTGAACCTGAGAGGGAAAGAGTTGGAGAGTGGATCTGAGATCCCTAGTGGCAGCTTTGAACTCTTTCACCCAAGTTGGCTCAATAGCGTAGCTGGGAAGCCCAGGGTTGCTATCATGACTATCTGTACATTTTGGGCATAAATGACCTGAAAATTCTCTAGGCAGCCCAGAGTGACAAGAGGAGCAATTGACACCCCAGCCTCCTTAGTCTTGGGTCTAGCCCCTGACTCCAGTGGAGTAGACATGCTCACAGCGTCAGATATACACCACTAAGAAAAATCACCCAGTAGAAGTGTGAAAGATTAAAGTTTCACCCCAGAAATGTCTAAAATCGGACTTATCTGGCCAGTGAAGGGTTAATCTGCTGAGAGGAGAGAAGGCTCGGTCCCTGCGTAGTATACTCGCTGAGAATAACACCACAAAATGGCTGCCGCGACTGCAGCCAATCAGAAAACGAGCGCGAAACGGGCGCTCATGGGAAATGTAGTTTTCTCTCAGAAGTACCCCAAACAGTGCCCGAAGCCCCCCAAACTCCCCACACCCTGAAACTAGCCACCGGATGATAGAGCAGGGGAAGACCAACAAAATGAGCCCTCTCTGAAGTTGCTGTGATAAGCGGTTCCAGAGATATGTCCCACACTGTGCAAACCCATAGAGAGTAAAGGAGCAATGGCGTCTATGCGGTAAAAGGCGCACTTAAAGGCGCGGAACATCAAAATTTAATAAAGTATTTCTGAAGTAGAAAGTACACCAAACATACTTTTAACACATGAGAAACATGAGAAAATAATATTCCAAAGCTACAAAACCCAGGGAATACCACAGAAATTGCATAAATACAAGCAATAGAAATAAAAACACCCTATGAGTGCTGGAGTGCAAAATGCAAACTCCAAAATACAAGCCCAAGTAAGGGACACTGTGGGGACAAGTGGACCTTCAGCACTCAAAGGGTGGCTCACCTTTCTGCAGGACTTCTGTCTTCAGGTGACCATGTTGAAATAGGAATTAACCAGTGGCAAATTCCCCAGCTACTTGACCCAAGCTGTTCCCTCTTCAGGGCATAAGGTCCACCAGAAAATCCCTGGAAGCTGCACTAGCCACTTTGGAGAGGGCAATTCACAGCCATGGTCACCCTCCTAATGGTGGTATTCCATATTTGAAGAAAAACAATAAAAAACTAAAGCTGAATGATAGATGTTCTCCACCTGGTGTGCACTGCACACAGGAACAAATCAATCTGGCTTGGCTCTGGCCTGAAGGCAGCTTAAGTAGGAGGGGAGGCTCCACCCCCTGCATACATTTGAATGAATGTTCCTGCCTATTAAAGGGGCGGATCGCCTCCTATTGTACCAGTGACCTGTATTGGACGACAGTGAAACTTCCATAGGATGGTATGACAACAGTGTCACTACAGGCCACTGTGATACTGCGCCTAAAAAATTCAACTAAGCTGTAATAATTTTTGAATAAAATACCTTTCAGCAGTGAGAGTATCCTTGTTTTACTCTGGGGGATAAACACTACAATATATATATTTTTTTTTAACATTTTAAAGTATTAGTATCCCTTTATACCTGTGAGCAAAGTGTTGCACACTTCTGTGGTCATTAAATGTTTAAAGGGATAGTAATGTTTCACAAAAAAGCATCTCCAATTAATCTTCATAGTATTTGGGCCATAGAGAGTTATTACAATACTGTCAGAGTTGTAGTTCAAGAGTAATTGAATGATAAAGTACCCCCCTCCCGCCCATTTTACCTAGTGTAAGCCATCTCTTCTCAGATGTGGAATCTGGTCGCTTGAACGGACAGATTGCAGCAAGGGACAATCTTATTACTGTGATCATAAGGAAAACCCTGCTCCCCTTGAAGATTTCCCCTCTCTGTTATCCATCTGGACAGTCTTGCTGCTCTGAAGTGAGCAGTGATACATCAGTAAAAGAGGCAGGAGGAGGATACTTTATCATTCAATTACTCCTGAACTACAACTCTGACAGTATTGAAATAACACTCTCCACGGCCCAAATACTATGAAGATTAATCAGAGCTGATTTTATTGTGAAACTTTACTATCCCTTCAAGATTACCATGTGCAGTGAGCAGAATCTGAGGTCCAGTGGTCCTGCTAGCCGCTGTCACATCTGCCTCCATGGTATCATGGGGGATGTTATTATTTGAACCAAAATGCTATTCATAGGGACTATAATAAGGTAAGGGAGGTATTATTATTATTAATAATTAAAGGCGATGTAATCACCCCTTTACAACTTTGAGTAAATAGTTTTCTTATACAGCGAATATGCTTTAAAGTATATATATATATATATATATATATATATATATATATATATATATATATATATATATATAAAATTTTCTTTAACCGCTTGTTTGCAGAAATTAGAAGAATAAATACAGCCGTTACCTGATCCTTGCCACAAACAGCCACTCCGCCTCTCTCTATCCAGCCTCCTCCGATGACTGAGGCTGTTTGTAAGCTGAAGTGCTCTCATTGGCCAGAAATCGATCTCTGCCAATCAGAGCTCTCCAGCTTACAGACAGAAGCCTCCGTCATCAGAGGAGACTGGATAGAGGGAAGGGAGCAGAGGCAGTGCGGCAAACTTCAGCAACAGCAGTCTATGCGTAAGTAGGAGCGAGGCTGTATTTATTCTTCTAATTTCTGCGTTTTTTTTTAAATAAAAATAAAAATAAAAAAGAAAAGAATAAACTTTAAAGCATATTCGCTATACAAGAAAACTATTTACACAAAGTTGTAAAGGGGTGATAGATCCCCCTTTAATTCTCTTTTAAAAGTCCCATTTGAATCCACGGAATCTGTGTAATTATTAACCTTTTCGGTGCCAGAGAGGTACCCAATGCATTGCGTACCCCTCTGGCACTCAAGGGGTTAATTGTTCCCTGTGGAACACATGATTTGCTCCAGAACTGCACCCCTCGCTGTGTTAACACACCTGATGTGCCTGTGCTGTTGCCTCTTCGCATCCTCCCCCAAGCGATTCAGCGATGGCGAGCGGCTCCGGGGTACCTGGGCATAGCTCCCAATCGTTTTCACAGTGCCATTAGGATTATTCTGCATCTGTTGCAGTAGCTGTGGTGAAAGGCTGCGGTGTAAAGAAGCAGAGGCGCCCGACCACTCAGGGATGTTATTCACGTTCAGGTTGTTGTCACTGTTGGAGCGGAGCAGGACTCTGGGTGCTGCCAAGGTGCTCTGCAGGCCCCTCCTCCTTTGTGAGTAGCTGGGGGCTTCCCTGAACGGCACTGAGGACAAAGTAGACAACATTAGCTAAAGCAGCAGCAGGCAACCAGTTTCATCCACAGGGCTGTATATGTGGCTCTCAAGTCAGCCAAAGGGCCACACATCATGGTGAAAATTTTAAATAAAGGTTGAAAGAAAAAAAAAAAAAAAACAGTTAAACCTTAATCCTTTGGATGCTAAACAGTGTGTCTGATGCTTTTTGGGGTGACAATTGGGAGAATGATATGGAAGAGGGATAGGACTGTCTCTTCCCAGCATGTCAGAGAACAATCTGGGGTCCACAGGAGAAGCCTCACATGGTCCCAGGGTGTCCTGCCACCTACCACTGAGTCAAAGCATTGACATTGACATTGACTTACTTTTCAATACAACAGCGTGCACAGCCACAATACAACAGAGTGCACAGCCACAATACAACAGAATGCACAGCCACAATACAACAGAATGCACAGTCACAATACAACAGAGTGCACAGCCACAATACAACAGAATGCACAGTCACAATACAACAGAGTGCACAGCCACAATACAACAGCACAGCCACAATACAACAGCGTGCACAGCCACAATACAACAGAATGCACAGTCACAATACAACAGAGTGCACAGCCACAATACAACAGCGTGCACAGCCATAATACAACAGCGTGCACAGCCACAATACAACAGAATGCACAGTCACAATACAACACAGTGCACAGTCACAATACAACAGCGTGCACAGCCACAATACAACAGCGTGCACAGTCACAATACAACAGCGTGCACAGCCACAATACAACAGCGTACACAGCCACAATACAACAGCACAGCCACAATACAACAGCACAGCCACAATACAACAGAATGCACAGTCACAATACAACAGAGTGCACAGCCACAATACAACAGAATGCACAGTCACAATACAACAGAGTGCACAGCCACAATACAACAGAATGCACAGTCACAATACAACAGCGTGCACAGCCACAATACAACAGCGTGCACAGCCACAATACAACAGAGCATAATTATCAACGTGTCAGAAAGCTGTATGGTCTTTGCGAATGTTTACATCTATTATTAAAAAAAAATGGCATAAACTAATTTTCTTAATTCTGTAAAGACATTTTTAATGGGGGGGTGGGGGGTTAGTAGTAATCGGATCTACCATATCTTTAGGTGAACCCGGATGTTTTAATTCATGATACTAATAAAGTTGTATTTTTAATAAATTGTGAGGATAATTACATACATCATCAACATAAGCAATTAGATCTTTATGACCCCAGAATCCTATCTAATAATTCGCTAGGATGTTTGTCAGAAGCCACCATGCGCATTAGAGACTGCCCACACTACAGTCATGCGCAGTACAGACTGCCCGAACGCGTCAAGGTGGATAAGGTGCTGGGCGCTCCAAATTCGAACCAGAGTCCTCTCTGCGCATCTTCTTGGGACCTTCCTTGTCCCAGGAAGTTGCGCAGAGAGGACTATGGTCCAAATTTGGAGCTCCCTGCTCTGTATCAGCTGCGGTGCGTTTGGTCAGTCAGTATTGTGCATGACTGCAGTGCGGGCAGTGAGCAGAGAGGCTTCGGACACCAGCCGAGGCTGCTGGGTGGCACTGTGGCCCATATACACAGGATTTAACCCTTTGAGTGCCAGAGGTGTACGGAATGCATTGCAAAGCAATGCATTCCGTACCCCTCTGGCACTCAAAGGGTTAAAACTAGTTTATAAATAAACATGTTGTATATCTCTTCAATATGAAAGTTTCACAATGAATTGGTCTGACGGAGTTAATATTAATTTTCACTTAATTTATTAAAACACTAAGATTGATGTCTTAATCTCCGTATTTTTCTTCTTTTTTTGTATATTTGCTATTAGATTGCCAGGTCCCAGGGGCCAATTCTCCAGCTCAGTGAGTTCTGTGCAAATCCCACCTACTTTCTCACTGTTCCGCACACTCCTGCCCCTGTTCCTCCTACTTCCACTCTCATTTAAGGGCTAACCCCACCTATTAACCTTCCAACTCCGCCTACCCTGATTAAGCCCCACCCACAATATGGTGTCATTTGGACACGCCCATCTCCAGTCCTGTGATTTTCTCTGGGGACCAAGGACATGAAAGTTCCCAGATATCGAAAATGATCAGGGAAGAATAAAACATGTCCATGTGCTGGAGACCTCTCTAGCATTCAAGGGTGTTAAAAGTCCTATTTACTTATCAATGCATTGGAGACCTTTTCAGCGGCATTTTTATTTTCTCACACCGTGCAGCTGGTTTGCTCCAGACTTGCACCATTTTTGTCTTTATACATATCACCAAAGTGCAGATAACAGTGTGCGGTGATAACGGACTCTCGTCCTGTGCAAACAGCAGATTTTCTTTATTGTCAGATGATGTATTTTCATCGATAATCTCTGCCCTTTCCATTAACACTCTGAGTGCACTGCATTGTGCATCTCTCTGGCATTCAAAGGGTTATATAGTGAATGTCAAGATCTGACATTCTTTCACAGAGAAAGAAAAAAGGAAAAAAAAGTCAAGACGTCATCCAAACATCACCAGAGATCAACCTCCCTGTCAGTCACCATTTAGAGATTAGTCTCCTATTCCACAAGCTCTTTCTTACTTTAGTTTTAATTCATAACTTAATCTACTCACATTATCCCCTCCTCTCTAGCTGGGAGACTGAACCTTCTAAACAGGATGCAAAACCCACTCGCTGATGTGCGTCTCCCATTCAAATAGACACACATATACACACATACATATATATCCACACAAACACATATCCACACACAACATACATACATATCTACATACATACATACATATCTACATACACATATCTACACACATACATACATATCTACATACACACACACACACACACACACACATTATATATACACATACACACACACATATATATATATCTACACACACACATCTACACACACACACATACACACATTATGTATATATACACACGCACGCAATGTATATACTCATACACACAACTATTATATATACATATACCTACACACACACACACACACACACACACACACATATATATATATATATATATACACACACATACATATATATATTTTATATCCACAGAGAGGGAAACGGGGAGAGAGAAATGGGAGGGAAGGAGACACAGTGGGGAGAGAGAGAAAGGTGAAGAGAGAGGACAAGAAAGGGATAGAAACATAGAGGGAGCGGTAGAGGGGGGAGAAGAAGAAAGAGAGAAGAAATAATGGAGGGAAAGGGAGTGAGAGAGCGAAAGGGAAGAAGAGACGGAAAGAGGAAGAAGTGGAAGGGAAGAGGAGAGAAAGTAGAAGAAAAGAGGGAAGAAGAGAGAGGGAGCGAAAAGAGAAGAAATGGGGGAAGGAGAGAAGTAGTGAGGGAAGGAGAGAAGTAGTGAGGGAAGGGGAGAAGAAGAGACAGGGAGGGATGAAGAGGGGGGAGGGAAGAGGAGAGAGAATGAATGAGAGAGAGAGAGAGAGAGAGAAGAGATGAAAGGGGAGAAAAGTACAATTAACCCCTTGGATTACAGAGGCATCTCCAATGCACGGTACAAAACAAGAAAATGGAGACATTTCTGTCATGTTCACATTTTTGCCTCATACTTCTCAGAGCAATCCGGCAAAACCACTGAGACCGCTGGACTACAACCGAACTGCACTATGGGAAACAAATACACATTTCCCAAATTTTCATTGATTTAAATGAGGATTTTACACCTTAGGGAGGTCTCCTGTGTATTGTGTTCTCCAACACACAGCATTCAGATAGTTAAAGTTACATTTAAATCCATGGGAATATATAGAGATCTCCCCTATGGTGCAGTTGGTCTGATCCACAATCAGCCCAGTTCTTCTAAGTACATCTGTCTCAAACCTTTGAGTGCTGGAGAGCTATCCCACGCATTGCAATGAGTTGCATACCTCTTTGGCACTCTAAGGGTTAATCCTTTCACTGGCACTGAAAGGCTTAATATCTCACACATGTCAATCATTCACAATTTCCTTAAAGGGATAGTAATACCTAAAATGTAAAAAAAAATATGTTGTAGGGTTTATCCCCCTGAGTAAAACAAGAGTACTCCCACTGCTGAAAGATGTTTCATTCAAAAGTTATTAATTTTCAAAGTTGAATTTTTTAGGTGCAATATCACAGTGGCCTGAAATTGTACAGTGGCGCTGTTGCTACACGATCCTATGGACAGCTCTGGTCTCAGGACCATAAATCTCCATAGGATGGTGTAGCAACAGCGCCACTGTAAAATTTCAGGCCACTGTGATATTGCACCTAAAAAATACAACTTTGAAAATTAATAACTTTTGAATGAAACATCTTTCAGCAGTGGGAGTACTCTTGTTTTACTCAGGGGGATAAACCCTACAACATATTTTTTTTTACATTTTAGGTATTACTATCCCTTTAAAAAGGAGATTCGCAAAACCTCGTTTTAACAAATCCTCATCAATATTCATTCAACTCATTTGCATATTTGTAAAAATTTTGCTAACAATGTTACTTTTTCAAATGACACCATGTAAACAACTCGCTAATTTCAGCATAATTATTTTGTTGAAATCCCATTTGCAACTAAGGAAAAAAAGCTGTTTTTTTGCCAACTGCAAAAGCTGTCAATTCTAAAAGGAACTTAAGTAATTTTTAAGCTAATATTTATTAAATATTAGCAAACTATTTGCTAAATATGAAATTGCAAATGTCATTCCCAACAGCCAAAGCTGTCACATTCACAAATGTAACTGAAGGGGGGTTTCTAAAAATATTTCGCTGATCGTTATTAAATATTCACAAACTATTTGATGAAATATTAATGAATCGTTAAAGATGAGAATAAAAATAAAATGAAAAAGGTGCAATATTGGCAGCTAAGTGGTACCGTTCTGAAGTAAGACAACAGCACCATCAGAGAAATTTAGTGAAGCTTCTAACCTCCTATGCAATGCTTTGTAGACCTCTAATAAAGCAATGCGTTGCGTACCCCTCTGGCACTCAAAGGGTTAAAAATCCCATTTAAATGTATATTTTACAAAAGTACACTGCAATCAAGACAGAGGAAGTTTAGCACTTCACGTGCCAGAGAGGTGGGTAACACAATTCGTTGCCCACCCCTCTGACACACAAAGGGTTAAAATGTCAGTCCTCATCAAATCCAAGTGGCCCCACAGCCTACCTTCCTTCTTGGTGAAAGCACTGAACAAAGATTTCATTTTCCTTCTACTTTAGCAGCGATGTGTAAGGACCATGGGAAGGAGGGGATGAAAGACGAGGGGCTCGACCATCCACTGCCTGCCTGATTCAGCTGCCTGAAGCCTGCATTGAGGATCCCGGGAAGTGCAGAAGGGGAGAGAGCATTTCTGGGCATGCAGTACCCAGCACTCTGGTGAAGAAGCCCACCCCACATTCTGTCTGTCAGCATGGGAAACGGCTGCGCGCAGACTGAAGCCTCTCAAACATCTTGCCATCTTTCACATAAGTGAGTCATGTGAGAAGCCCCAACCTGGTCCTGTGCTATTGTAAGGATTGTATTAATGAAGACTCAAGCACGGGGCTGGGAAAGGGAGAGAGTGAGTTAGGGGAGGGAGGTGATGAGGGGGGTCACCTGTACGTTTGTGGCTGATGTCCGTCAGATTGTGGAGATTGCAGAGTGCAGATAGGAAGGTGACAGCTTGCTATCTTCAAAGGAGTTCTGAGTATACAGGGGACATGTGAGAGCAAGTGATAGAGTAATGATGCTAGGTTCTTACCAGCTTGTGATCAGTATCAGTATCATTTAGTTATCCATGGCCAGTGTTACCTAGCCAAACCTGACATGAGCCCTGCCACCTGGCCAGACCTGATCCATGTCACCTAGCCAGACCTGATCCTGACCATTGTCACCTGGCCAGACCTGACATGAGCCCTGCCACCTAGCCAGACCTGACTACTGTCACCTAGCCAGACCTGACTACTGTCACCTAGCCAGACCTGACTACTGTCACCTAGCCAGACATGAGCCCTGTCACCTAGCCAGACATGAGCCCTGCCACCTGGCCAGACATGAGCCCTGCCACCTAGCCAGACATGACTACTGTCACCTAGTCAGACCTGAGCCCTGCCACCTGACCACTGTCATCTAGCCAGACCTGACCACTGTCACCTAGCCAGACATGAGCCCTGCCACCTGGCCAGACCTGACCATCGTCTCCTAGCCAGACCTTACCACTGTCAACTAGCCAGACCTGACTTTTGTCGCCAAGCCAGACCTGACCATTGTCACCTAGGCAGAACGGACCACTGTACTCTGCCTAGACTTTTCCACTGTCCCTTGGACAGTCCACTCCACCAACTTCTGGACAGTCCAGTCCACCATATACCAGCCAGTAGTGTTCCCTTTAAGATGAGCACAGGTAAGGAGCCAAGCACTGATATAGTCAAAGTAGGCTGTTTCTGCATTGGAATAACATAGGCACAGTGCAGCCCTGCCCACTTTTATGTATTCAAATAACTCTTCAGTGCTGGGTCACTCAGTGTTGATCACTTTAGAACGAACACTGCCAGTCAGTCCTGTCCACCATCTCCTAGCCAGTCTTGTCCACTATTTTCTGGACAGTCCAGTCCATGGTCTTTTGGCCAGTCCTATCCACTATCTCATGGCCAGTACTGATCACTATCACTGGGTCCCTGAGCACACAGAGGTAGAAGTACTAATAAGAACTGGTCCATTTTTGGGGCAAACCAACTGTACCATAGGGACAAAATAAAAATTCCCCTTTATTTCAACTTAACTGTCAATATGTAACAAATGTATGATTCGGAATGAACTTTCGGTATCACCTAAAATTATGTTAGCGATTTTTTATTTTACATGGTAGTTTATTATGAGATTTAGCTTTATCTGTTTGTCAGTTTATGCATTTAGTGCTGGCTGGCATTCCAGCCAGACAATAACATTCCACACTTCACCCCCTCCCAACTGTCACTCACTTCCTGCTAGCCAGTACTAGCTCATTTGGATAAATACATCTAAATACATCATAAACTATTGCTTGAAATAGAAAACATAAATATAAGTGATATTGAAAGCTCTTTCAAAATTACCTATTTCTTACAAAATAAAAACACTCTCACCTAAAAACAACTTTGGTGATTTTGAAAGAGCTTTCAAAATCATCTACATGTTCTGTGTCATTTTTTTAATTTTAAAGCTGGATTTTATGTTATTTAGATTGATATATTATGCTAATTAAGGCATGCCATGCAGACACTTCTTGTCTTAGTCGTACATTACCTCCCCACTTACTGAGACCTAACCCTTTCAGTGACAGGTCAGTTAGTCAATGCATTGCTGAGCATAATCTATAAAATTAAATAACTCAAAAATTAGTTTTCTAAATAAAAAATTGCTTATACAGCATGAAGGTAATTTTGGAAGCTCTTTCAAAATCACCATACCACCAAAAAAAGAAAAAGAGTGCACATACGATCTGAGTGTAGACTGTAACAAATGATTTCCTTGTCATTTGTTCCAGACTACACCAGAGGTGTAGGTACCGGGGAATGGGGGAGATGCATCCCCCCCTGGAAATCATGCGGGGGACAAATAATATAGAAATCCCCCAGGCACTAGGCGCAGGCATTGGCCCCGGGGGCATGCAGGCTCTGGGTGACCAGCAGGAGGGGAGCGCACTGCACAGTGCTCCCTCCTGCCGGTCACCTCCTTGTAGAGAGGCCAAGCAGTGTGGTCCGCGGGTAGAGTAGCTTCTGTTTCCTCTACCCCGGTGTGACAGGAAGCTGCTCGACAAGCGCAACAAGCAACTTCCTGTCAGACCGGGTATAGGATCAGAAGCTCCTTTACTGTGGCCCGCTCGGCCACGCAACAAAGAAGGTACAGAGGGGCTGG
Source organism: Rhinophrynus dorsalis (assembly GCA_037306005.1). Lineage (NCBI taxonomy): Eukaryota > Metazoa > Chordata > Amphibia > Anura > Rhinophrynidae > Rhinophrynus > Rhinophrynus dorsalis. The sequence goes on from CM074722.1 coordinate 473,924,938, forward strand.
GGGGGGGGGGCAAAGTGACACACAAAGGGGCTGGGGACAGTAAAAATGATATCCCTCCAGATTTGTGGGGGTTCCTACGCCTCTGGTCTACACTCAGATTGTGTGCGCTCTTTTTCTTTTATTGGTGGTATTATGTACATGGAGTGAGGACTTTACCGGAAGTCCTTGAAGAGTAAGCTGCACTGCTGAGTGAAAGAATATATATTAACCCCTTAACGACCGGCCGATCATCGCGTGGCAGTCACTTAAGGACCATGGAGCATTTTTTTTTTTTTTTCAATTGCGGTTCCGGACTCCCCGAACGGCGTGCAGCCACAGGGGGAGCCCGGAATTCCATGACGGTCATAGTACGTCATGGGTCGTTAACTCAGATCGACCCATGACGTACTATGACTGTCAAGGGTCGTTAAGGGGTTAAGGATTCAAAAGGACTTATACAAGCCATGTGATCTTATTTTCCTCATTTTTTGATTGTTATATATACTTGGACATATATCGTATCTGTTGCATTTAGCACTGTGAATTTTTATGGTTTTCTTTCAAAAATCCCCAAATTTGTTTGTGAAAGCCAGTTTTCTTTGTAGGTATGTATGTATATTTTTATTTATATAGACCAACCCGTGTACTTGTCATTTTACATTCAATATAGAAGTGCGTTGATTAATCCTTTGAATGCCAGAGGGGTACATGATGCATTGCTCTGCAATGCGTTGCGTATCTCTCTGGACTCAAAGGGTTAAGTGCTGAGCCTGGTGCTAAAGTTACCATGGGCCCCCCTGACCACATTGCCCCCCAATATCCCCACAATGCCCCCCAATATCCCCCCCGAGCCTCTGGATTGATGGGCCTGGTCACAGGTACGACCCCTGCAACCCCTATTGTTACACCACTGAGTGCTTATGTAGACAATAATAATGCGAACACCAGGTGAATATACATTCCCTGCACCGTAGAGCTTACAGTCTCTTGACTTTCTATATTCTGCAAGTGCTTAATGTGTACAGTCAAACTGCTTATAGTTTTTTTTCACCTGTTTGTTTTTACTATTATGTACCTGACAGTGAGCTCACTGAACTTCTGTTTCCAGGCAGCTTTCTGTCAGGGACTGTGAAATCAGGGATAGTGATGCAATGTTGCACTGTCCCAACAGCAGGAGAAACACCTAACTCCACTGCAGCATCAGGAATACTCAGTACTGCAGAAATAATACAACATTTTAAAAACTATCCCTGTATCCACAGTCCTTAACAGAAAGCTCCCTAGAAACAGAAATTCAGACAGCTACCACTCAGGGACTTAAAAGTATGAAACAAAACGAGGAAAAATGGTAAAAATGGGTTATCAATTTGACTACATTGTATGCACCTGAAAAGTCAAAAAGCAAGCTGATCGACCCCATTTAACCCTTTGAGTGCCAGAGGGTTATGCAACCCACTTTGTGATGTGATGCATACCCCTCTGGCACTCAAAGGGTCAAAAGCAGATTTTCACATGTGATTGGTAGAGATATCCAACACATTGTGAAGCGATTCATTGCAGCATTCTCTAGCTTTCAAAGGGTTAAAATTCCCATTTAAATCAATGGGGTTATTTGATACCCATGGTGCAGTCAGTTTGCTCCAGAATGGCTCCATCTCTTAGTAAATAGTCCCACAGTATCACCAAAAACACAACAATATCCATATTAAACCTGTCTGTACAGTAATGTGGACTGTAATGAAATTTCTAACATGACCTACATTTCTCTGTGTAAAGGATCAGGCACCAATTATCTCCCCCGCAGTAATGATGTTAAAATGCAGCAGGAAGGTGGGAAACAGGAAATTATTTATAAGAAAACAAGCATTCATTTTTGGATGTCACACAATGTGACCAATATTATGGAGTAGCTGCGGATTCCAAGTCTGCGCCCTTCTTGGAAAAATCCAGTTTCCATTAACCCTTTAATCCTTTGAATGCCAGAGACACAACCAACGCATTGCAATACAATGATCATGTTATATTAAAGGCATAGTAATGTTTCAGAATAAAAGCAGCTCCAATTAATCTTCTTAGTATTTGGGCCATGGAGAGTGTTATTTCAGTATTGTCAGAGTTGTATTTCAAGAGTAACTGAATGATAAAGTATCCCCCTCCCGCCCCTTTTACCTAGTGTAACACTGCTCACCTCAGAACAGAAAGGTGGGGTCCAGATGGATCACAGAGAGGGACAATCTTCAATTAACATAAGGGAAAAAAATCTGAAAAACCTATCAATGGGGGCGGTGTTTTCATTGTTCTCGCAGTAAGAAGATTGTCCCTTGCTGTAAACTGTCTGGTCAAGTGTAAGCCGCCTCCCCTCAGAAGTGGAATCTGGTCTTGGGACCAGATAGGTCACAGCAAGGGACAATCTTCTTACTGTGAGAACAATGAAAATCCTAACCCCCTTTATAGGTTTTTCCATATGCTCACTGAAGATTGTCCCTCTCTGTGATCCATCCGGACAGTCTTGCTGCTATGACGTGAGCAGTGTTGCATCAGTAAAAGGGGCGGGAGGGGGATACTTTATCATTCAGTTACTCTTGAACTACAACTCTGACAGTATTGAAATAACACTCTCCATGGGCCAAATACTATGAAGATTAATTGGAGCTGCTGTTTTTGTGAGACATTACTATCCCTTTAACCCTTTAAATGCCAGAGAGGCAATCCGTTGGATACCTCTCTGGCATTCAAAGTGTTTAAGGGATCTCAGATGTACTGTAGGAGGCTCTCTCTCTCTCTCTCTCTCTGAAGCAATTTATATAATGAAACATACAATGCCTTCCACAAATTTATCCCAGAATCCAAATCTGTCAACCTCTAAATATCTACATCGCCCTGGGGCACACAGAGCAAGTGTGAAATAGGTCACTTTCAAGAAGAAAAAAAAAATCTATATATATTGTCAGAGTGGAACTGGATGGTAATGCACAAACTGAAATACATCTTGCCCCATCTATTCTATCCTAGGGCATGATAGTGGCAGCGTGCACTCTAGGGAACTGCCATTTTGGGCCTAGGGTGACTACGTCTTGGATTTCCTGGGACTGTCCCTTAATTTGTACGCTTGTCCCTGATCCCTGGCGGTATCCTTTTGAAATATCGCCCTCTATTGGGCGACTAACGCAACAGCGCATTAAAGGGATAGTAATACTTTGTTTTATGTTTATTTTATTTTGTAGGCTTTAAAATGATACAAGTCTTATATCACAAGCAAAGTTTCCCCCTCCCGCCCCTTTTACCTAGTGTAAGCCATCTCTTCTCAGATGTTGAATGCAGTCCATAGACCAATTTTCTTCGTATGAGAACGATGAAAGCCCTTCCCCCCGTGACAAGTTTTTCAGGTTTTGCTCTTATCTTAATTAAAGATTGTCCCTCTCTGCAATCTTCCTTGGCACTTCCCCTCTGCTCTGGCTGAGCAGTGTTATATCAGTAAAATGGGCGGGAGGGAGATACTTTGTCATTGAATTACTCTTGAACTACAAAACTCTGACAGAATTGAAATAACACTCTCCAAAGTCCAAATACTATGATGATTAATTAGAGCTGCTTTTATTATGAAACATTACTATCCCTTTAACCAGGTCGCCAGCATGAAAAGGGTGACATGAGAATCTCCCCGCATCAAAAGGGAGAGATTCTCACGTTGCGGGCTTAAGCATTGCATTTAAACGATGTATTACAATGTATCACTCAAAGCACTCTGAGTGTGTGACAGTCATAGTGGAGCGGAGGTGGACTTCTTTCTACTATGACTGTCACACGCTGTGGCCAATTCTTCTGCTGTTGTGCTTGTCAGTCAGTGGTGTGCCGCTCTGGTTCTCATTAATACATACATGTGCTCGGATCGCTAGGAGTGCATTGTAATACACTGTTTAAATGCAATGCTTAAGCCCGCGACATGAGAATCTCGCCTTTTTTTTTTTTTTTTTTTTTTTTTTTTTTTCATAAAGGCTTTATTGAAAGAAATAATGTGGTACAGGAAGGCATAATAGAGAAATTCGGTAGTACAACACAAAAGTATGGAGCATAAGCAATACGACAATACAAAGAGTGGACATATACAATACCAAAATCTAGAGAAAAATATTATGAATATTCCTAGAATCTAGAGAATGGACTCGACATGAAAAAGTTGAGTGGTATGACTCAAAAGGTAGCAGTATAAATAGAAAGAGAGTAAAGGAAACAAGTAAAGCATCACAGAAAGAAAGAGAATCTCATGTCACCCTTTTTATGCCAGAGACATGATTAACGAGCTGTTTTGTTGGTCTCCCAATAGAGGGAGACATTTTCATAGTGAAGCAACTCAGTTCAAACTGTAGGCTGGTTGGGCTTGTTCATTATGTATCACTGCCAGCCTGACACACTTTTGATTTGTGAGTCTCTGGAGGAGGAGGGAACGAGGCACAACATGGGAGGAGGAGGGGAGGTAATTCACAGATTTTCAATACGGACCTATACTATGGCAATTCACCGGTGACGTCATCGGGTAAGACTTTAAAAGCAAATATCTCCGTTAAACCACCGATAACAAAAAAAAAAAAAAAAAGGAAATTTTAGATATTTATATAGTGATTACTTGATGGTAGGTGAGACGTGAAACGTTACTATCCCTTTAAGGACCCGTTCTCCATGCTCACTAGATATGTATATCCTAGTGTGGATTTGTGCCAGATGGCTGAAATGTAATTAAAACAATTTGGTGTTCATGATTGGAGCTTGGTATTGGATACCAAGGGGATGATAAGTGAAGTAATTCTGGGGAAAACCATCTGCCCCAAAGGGGGACTATACAATATCTTGTAAATTTAATTGGGCTTTTAACTCCTGGAATGCTAGAGAGGTCTTTAGCATTCCAGGTGTTTAAATCCCCATTTAAATCAGAAGGAATTCTGGGAATTTTTATTTGTCCCCTATGGCACAGATGGTTTGCTCCAATTCTTCTTGGTACATCAGCATCTATGACTGTAATAGGATCAGCCCGCTGACCTTGATTGTACAGAGAATCTTGGTGCTCGATTGTGGATTATCCTTTCAACATCAAGCAACAGCTGGAACCAAATCCTATCCCTCGAAGAACATAGCCACGAAAAATACCGTATATATATCCCACAAGCCAATATCATCTCTCTAATATAGTCTAATGTGAACACAACTCCCATCATCCCCATCCAGAACACCTGGAAATGGTGGGGGAGATTGATAAAAGTGGAGTTAAAAGGATAGTAATGTTTCATAATAAAAGCAGCTCCAATTAATCTTCATAGTATTTGGACCTTGGAGAGTGTTATTTCAGTTCTGTCAGAGTTGTAGTTCAAGAGTAATTCAATGACAAAGTATCCCCCTCCCGCCCCTTTTACTGATGTAACACTGCTCAGCCAGATCAGAAGGGAGGTTAAGATAAGGGAAAAACCTGAAAACTTGTCAAGGGGGGCAGGGCTTTCATTGTTCTCATAGGAAGAAGATTGTCCCCTGCTGTTATCTGTCTGGTCTATGGACTGCATTCCACATCTGAGAAGAGATGGCTTACACTAGGTAAAAGGGACGGGAGGGGAAACTTTGCTTGTGAATATCTCTCAAACCATAAAGGTTTCAGAGATAAGACTTATATCATTCTTCGTGTTTTTTTAATGCCTACAAAATAAAATAAAGTTAAAACGAAGTATTACTATCCCTTTAAAGGGGAATTCTCACCTTAATGAAACGTGACTTCCTATTACAGCTCAATGTTGTTGAAGCTGTAATTTGTTTCTCATTTTCATTTTAAATCAGTAGTTGCAGAGATAATAGCTTGTAAAGTTGGGATTGTGACGTCCGTTTCTTTAAGGTTGTGGGTACGGCTCTGCCCCGCAGCCTGTCAATCCTGCTCAGTCCCCCCCACACACACGTAGTGGCTCCTCTCCTCCGATGACGGAGGATTCCTGTGTATAACCTGGCTCTCTCTCAAGCGAAAGTGCGTCCAGGTCATTGTTCATGCACAGACTGAGCGCGTTCATGCTCTAAGTCCTTTATAACCAGTGCCAGTCCGCTTACCTAACTAAAAATAGGCACAGATGCAAGTGGACCGCCATGACATGACATCCGGGGTTGTCTGAAGAAGTTATTTCTTGAACCGAGGAGCAAAGGCAAAATTCATAGGGGTCATTAGGATTTTCTGGACATAGAAAGGTAAGTAGGGGGGTATTATTAACCCTTTGAGTGCCAGAGGGGTGTGCAACTCATTGCGAAGCAATGGGTTGCATATACCTCTCGCAGTGGGTTGCATATACCTCTGGCACTCAAAGAGTTAACAGGTGTTACTTCTCCATTCTCTCTCTATGAAAATAGCAGATTTTCAGCATATTTCATATCATATGTTTAATGAAAATTTAACATTGTTAATAATTACTGTGGCTCAAATTATTTTTGATACGTTTTATTTAAGTACATGTTAGATTGAAAGAAATGACCTGCTGATGGTAGATCTTGTTAACTGGCCTAAGGTGTGAGAGAGATAACTTCCTATGTGTGAACAACTTTTCAGTTCCAATGTTATGCTATGGAGCCTACACACTAAGATCACTGCAGTTTGAGACCTGGTAAGGCACAGACTCTATAGCATAACATAGGGATTGGCAGAGGCGTAACTAGAAGCCACTGGGCCCTGGTGCCCCCATTGTCCACCTCTACACTGTTCACTTCCACATTGCCCCCCATTGTCAGTCTCCACACTGGTCCCCATTGTCCACCACCACACTGCCCCCATTGTCCATCTCCACATATGTGCTCCCACTGTCCAACTCCTGCCTGGTTCAGTATCGGGGGGAGCCTCATCCCTGGTGGTCCAGCGGTGTGGCAGGAGAGGTCTATGCCTTCTTCTGCACAGACCTCTATGAGTATCTCTCGCACGGTCCTCTCTCCAGTAATGCATCGCTGTGCATTACTAGACGGCCTGGGATGGCAAGGAAGCTGCTCATAGAGGTCTGTGCCGAAGAAGGCACAGACATCAGCTTGCCAGTGGGGAGATCAGTGTGATCTTCCCACCGGCAAAGCTTTTTAATGCTGGCAGTGGTGGTGGTAAAGCAAGGGGTGGCCGGGCCCCTGGAGTGACGGGCCCAGTCGCAGTTGTGACCCCTGCAACCACTATTGTTACGCCACTGGGAATTGGGGAGCTTATCATACCAAGGGAATTCACTTCTTACTGTATCTTAGGGCATAAGTTCCTGGACATCTAACAAAGCTGTTGCAGAACCATTCTGAGCTATACCGTCAGCACAATCAGTCACTAGTTAACCAGACTGTTCCTGGTTCACAGTCCATCCCTTCCCGTGTTGGCAGAGGGGTGGGAGTTTGCCTGCAACCAGTGAATTGCCACAAGGTACTGATTTTCAAAGGAGTGGTCAGGGGGTGAAAACCCCAGCCGCTCCTGTCCAAAAAATATACAGGTTCCTGGTGAGCTTTTACTCCTGTTCAAACCAATGCAGTGAGATTTACTACCATTGACTTCTAGCAGGACCCCAACAAACACACACAAGGAAGATGGAGAACCATGTGGTGAACGGATATCCCAGGGGCAATGCCGTGCAGCATCGCTAGTATATTATATACACCATTCAAGGAGTTCAACATCCCATTTAAATCAACTGAAATATTTATTTGTTCCCTGTAGTTTAGTGATTTGTCCTACACTTGCTCTATCTAAGTACATCAGCCTCAGTGGGTGGGATTATTGACCCAGTACCCAAACTTATTAGCATAAATTACCACTCTGTGCCATCAAGAATTAAAGTTCAATTTGTCAAAAACTAAAATGATCTTAACCCTTTCAGTGCCAGAGGGGCACGCAACGCATTGCTCTGCAATGCATTGCGTACCCCTCTGGCACTCCAAGGTTTTAGGTAACAGATGAAATGTAACCCTATGGGTGCTAGAGAGGTATCCATGCATTGCAAAGCACTGGCTATCTCATTGGCACACAAAGGGTTATTTACCAACCTCAATGCATTGCAAAACAGTGCACTGGATACAGCCCTAGCATTGATCGTGTTAAAGGGTTTGCTTGTTAAGGTTCCACATGAATTTAATTTGCAAGCAACTGGTTCCGCCACAATAGAAACATGGGAACCCCTGCATTAGATCATACTTAATTATCATGTAAACAATTTACTCAGTATTGTTTTGTCCGTACAATCTGTCCTCCTGAATTATACTTTACCACTTCTACTTTATATAATCCAATTATCTACTCCCAACAGAATCTCCTGATTCATTTTTGTGTCTTCAGCATTAGGAAATTACCCAGAACCCCTTGAATCTCCATCACGCCAATAGCCAGAATACTCATACTCTCAGCAGTGCTCTGCCCTTGATCACAAACACTACTCACAAGCTCTCATTTAAATTCAAATAAAATATTATTTTCCTTTTCACAGAGGCCTTCTCAATATATTTTAAATATGTGTATTGTGAAATGTGGTACATAAATAAAGTCCTATAAGCAGCAATATTTAATTGTGGGAAAATAGATTTGTCTCAAGGGAATGCTCTCTCTGATGGAAAATGCTTCATACAAAAGTTATCACATAGCATCACAACTAGGTAGAACTGTTATCACTTTTTACGGAGTCTAGTCTAAGGCTCAAAATCCATCCCAAAGAGGGCAACAGGGAAAAATGTATGTAAGGCACCATGTGGTGCTGTTACAAACCAGATTATTTATAAAAAAAAACAAACAAACAAAAAAAAAAACAAGTACTAAGCTGTAATTATATTTGAATGAATCATATACCAGCAGAGGAACCTTTGATTCAATCACCAGAAAAATCCCTAAAATGTATTTATCTAGAGATATGGCTTCACACTAGTAATAAGCAATGATTTGATAAGGTGCTTTCATGGAGATGGGAAGACAAACTTCTTTGAAAGATAAAATGGATTTGTTATGTTCTAGTTTAGTGTCTAAATTGGATCACATTAGTGGATCATAGCACCATCCAGAGACATCAGTAGGGCACCTAAAATCTAAAGTAATAGTATAGGGTCCATATAAGACACATTTAAAATCTTGGCTGTGGATTTTGAAGGGTCTTGTGTGGACTCTGTACTGTCCTTTTAACTCTTTGATTGCCAGAGAGGTATCCAACACTTTCTGTTGGATACCACTGGCATGCAAAGTGTTAATGCCAGGCAGGAGAAACTCTGCATTAGAGGGATTTAACACAGGGTTAGTTAACTGCTGGAGATCCAGCTGTTGGGGGCCACGAACTTTCATTATCTCAGACCACCTGTTGGCAGTTTGAACTGTAATAATTCTTGAATTAATCATTTCTCAGCAGTGGGTGTGCCCTATAGTATACATTTATTAATAAAACTTTATTGATACTCTAATAAGTGGGCAGACAAAACTGACAATAAGCTTTAGGGAATTGTACCTGGGGGGAAGCCACTGTGCAAAGGAATATAGGACTGATGGAGATAAACAGTTTGGAGGAGGGTGATAATACTCTATTCCCACTACTATGACCTGAAAATCATAATGGCCCCTATGGATTTTGTCACTAGTAGGGTTGCCACTTTTTCTTTAAAAAAATACCGGCCATGGCATTCTCTCCATAGACTTAACATTGGACCAAAGCCAATTTTTTACCGGCCTGCCGGTAAAATACCGGCTGGGTGGCAACCCTAGTCACTAGGCCTTTGTTCAAGAAATAATATCTTTAATCAGTCCTGAATGTCCTGTCCATGGAGGTGGACATGACAGCTGCTGGCAGTTTTTTCAGACTGATGCAGGAAGAGTGAGTAAGCCTACTTAACACTTTACAGGACCACATGAAATTGCAAGTTCCACACCTCTTTGGTCCTTAAATGTGTGCCCCTGGCCCCTTCTGGGACAATACAAAGTCCCGGAATAAAGGCTCAAGAGCACAGAGTTCTATACACTAGAATGAGAACTGCCCATCGACTACTGTGACAGAAAGGATGGCTCTACTGGGCTTCAAGAAAATGGCTTCCAGAAAGAGCACTAAAAACACTAAAAGGAGGAAATAGCCTTGATAGTGACACAAAAACAGGAGCAACAGTGCATTTAGTGTTGTAGTGTAATCCTAGCCTATCATGTGATGTGATGTACATTATCTTGTAGCCAACCACAAGCCATGCTTTCCATCACAGCAGTCAATGAGCAGTTTTGCCTCTAGTGTTTACCCTTGTCACTGCAGTGTCCATGAAAGGCAGAACTGAAATGTGATCACCCTAGAGATCAGTAGCTGGGGGGGTGGGGGGCATCATGAGGAGTCCTGATGCCCCATCATGACATGTGATTTAAAAAATAATAAATAAAATTAACAAAACAGAATGATCCCATGGGCAACATTTACTAGTATATTATATTTTAACTCTGTACAAATAAGTTACTCTGTATCTTTGGTACCCATGACGGTTACAGTTTTACTCGTTCCTTGTTCCCCTCCCCTTTTGGTCTTTATTCACTTTTGCATGTCATCTTCCCTTTTTGTATTCTGTACCCTTCTGTTTATTGAAAAACTAATAAAAACATGATAAAACAAATTAACAATTGTTACGTTTAACCTACAATTTTTGTGGTTCAATACTCCATGTTGTGCCATTTTGGGATGGGCAACCTGCAGCTTGCCAGCTGTTGTTGGACTACAACTACCATGATGTACAGCTGAGGAGGATGGGATTCAAGTCTGACTACAGTTCTACAAGCAGCAGCTTACCCCACACTCCTAGTCTAAGCTCTTGGAGCTGTAATGACTTTTGTATGCAAAATAAATGCAACTCACTTTATTTTATCTTTTAGAAATCTTAGGTTCGCCATAAGATAGGAAAGACTACCAACTTTCAGTTCTTTTCGGTTTTCTTAGGCGATAAGAATGCCTTCACTCGAACTAATTAATATTATGCAGTAATACAGAAAATACAATCACATCTCTATGCTTAAAGGGATAGTAATACTTCGTTTTATCTTTATTTTATTTTGTAGGCATTAAAAAAACATGTAGAACGATATAAGTCTTATCTCTCATACCTTTATGGTTTGAGAGATATTCACAAGCAAAGTTTCCCCTCCCGCCCCTTTTACCTCTCAGATGTGGAATCCAGTCCATAGACCAGACAGATTACAGCAGGGGACAATCTTCTTCCTATGAGAACCATGAAAGCCCTACCCCCCTTGACAAGTTTTTCAGGTTTTTCCCTTATCTTAATTGAAGATTGTCTCTCTCTGCAATCTACCTGGGCACCTCCCTTCTGCTCTGGTTGAGCAGTGTTACATCAGTAAAAGGGGCGGGAGGGGGATACTTTGTCATTGAATTACTCTTGTACTTCAACTCTGAAAGAATTGAAATAACACTCTCCAAAGTCCAAATACTATGATGATTAATTAGAGCGGCTTTTATTATGAAACATTACTATCCCTTTAACCCTTTGAGTGCCAGAGGGCTACGCAACACATTGCAGAGCAATGCGCTGTGTGCCCCTCTGGCACTCAAGGGGTTAAATTATTAGCAATTTTATTTACATTATTTGTTCACTGCGTTTCTTCACTCAGAGACCACTGCCAGTGATTCATGATGTAAAAATAATTCCCAATAAAGAAAAAAAAAAAAAGGAGCCCGATAACCTCAGGTTATCTGTAGGTGTATTATTCCAGGCAGCGGATCTTACAGAGAGACAAGTTCTGTAGGTGTAGTAGGAGTGATAGGCTGCATTAAAGTAGAACAAAAAGGGTTTGAAGCCAGGGTAGGAAACCTTTGGCTCTAAAGCTGTTCGGGGATTATTGCTCTCTTCATTCCCAACCAGCCAGAGTGATGCACTGATGAAACATTTAAAGTGATAGTAACATTTCACAAAAACAGCAGCTCCAATTAATCTTCACAGTATTTGTGCCATGGAGAGTGTTATTTCAATACTGTCAGAGTTGTATTTCAAGAGTAATTGAATGATAAAGTTTCCCCCTCCCAACTCTTTTACCTAGTGTAAGCTGTCTCCCCTCAGATGTGGAATCCAGTCAAGACCAGACCGATAACAGCAGGGGACAATCTTCTTCCTATGAGAACAATGAAAGCCCTGCTCTGCTTGACAAGCTTTTCAGCTTTTTCCCTTATCTTAATTGAAGATTGTCCCTCTCTGCAGTCTACCTGGGCACCTCTCTTATGCTCTGGCTGAACAGTGTTACATCAGTAAAAGGGGTGGGAGGGGGATACTTCTCTTCTCTTCTCACTTCAGGCCCCCCCCCCCCCCCCCGCAATCTGCACTCCACCAGCTTTGGTCCACCAGACATGAGACATGACGCATCATAAAGCTGGCTAATTTAAAGTGGAACTACCACCTCCACTAAAGTCACCCTGCAATCCTTAGGCAGGTGGTGACTAGCTTACTAATCATTATTTTACCTCTCAAAAGTGCCCACCAATAAAGTTATCCTTAAGCTTCCGAGACTGGACACCAGGCATCACCGCGGACATCCTGAATGCGCACCTGCGCTGTCAGTCCTCTTCACCCTTCACAGGCATTGCACTGGCCTGGACGGCTCTGGAAGAGACTGGCAGCGCAGGCGCACAGACTGCAGTAACCGTCAGTCTCGAAAGCTTATGGATAACTTTATTTGTGTGCACTTTTGAGAGGTAAAATAATGATTAGTAAGCTAGTCGCCACCTGCCTAAGGATTGCAGGGCGACTTTAGAGGAGGTGGTAGTTCCGCTTTAAAAAAAAAAAGACACGATCCCAATGACAGGAGACACTCTATGGGATGCGCCTGTAGTAGTAGGCAGATGCAAACTCTGCCTTATTATACATCCGGCCCTGGATTCCCCCCACACACACTCACTTGCACACACACCTTCTCCATTATGGGGAGATCCTAACGGCCACTAGAAATTTAGACCTTGCACCTTTGTTCAAATATTAACATCTTCAATGTCTCCTGGATGTTGTCGAGTCCATGGAGGCAGACATCACAGTTTCAGGACCAGAGGATTACAAACTCTGCTCACTGTGTACTATACTTTAACCCCTTAAGGACCGGGAAAATCTGAGGTCGTTTTCACTTAAAGGGATAGTAATGCTTCGTTTTAACTTTATTTTATTTTGTAGGCATTAAAAAAACATGAAGAATGATTTAAGTCGTATCTCTCAAACCTTTATGGTTTGAGAGATATTCACAAGCAAAGTTCCCCTCCCGCCCCTTTTTCCTAGTGTAAGCCATCTCTTCTCAGATGTGGAATGCAGTCCATAGACCAGACAGATAACAGAAGGGGACAATCTTCTTCCTATGAGAACAATGAAAGCCCTGCCCCCCTTGACAAGCTTTTCAGGTTTTTCCCTTATCTTAATTGAAGATTGTCCCTCTCTGAGGTCTACCTGGGCACCTCCCTTCTGATCTGGCTGAGCAGTGTTACATCAGTAAAAGGGGCGGGAGGGGGATACTTTGTCATTCAATTACTCTTGAACTACAACTCTGACAGAATTGAAATAACACTCTCCAAAGTCCAAATACTATGATGATTAATTAGAGCTGCTTATGAAACATTACTATCCCTTTAAGGACCACAGCAATTTTGACTTTTTTTACTATGTCTTTGTTAAACCACATTTTCTCTTTAATTCCTTTGGTACACCCACACAAATTATATACTGTTTTTTAAGCACAAGCAGGGCTTTCTTTTGATACCACAATTATATGAATACCTCATAGTTTAATTTGATTAAAATAGAAATAAATAGGAAAAAAAACCACAAAAAAAACAAACATTTTGCTTACATTTTCCTGTCAGGATTTGCATACTATTAGTTCATTACAAAAAAATACCCCTAAATATATTCATTTGCTTCTCGTGAATATAAGAGTACACAATATGCCTAGTATTTCAATCCCTTTCTCACATTTACAAGGCAAATATTACAAGATGGACGCCATTATTTCCAACCTGTAATTTTTCAACAATTGGCATACGACCGTCATAGTTTAGCTGACGGTGCCAGAACCAAAAATGTCCCACAAAGGTATATGTTTCTGAAAACTAGACAAGATAAGATAAATAATCAGGAGAATTTTTAAGTTTTTTATGCAGCTATTTTTCCAGAAATATTTTTCAAAATTGTGGTAATATTTAGTTTTTTTGCAGTTTTCACACTTACATTTCAATATTACTGTTGATATCAAGCACAGGATAGTTGAAAATTTTAAAAAATGCATTGTTTAGTATTCAGTTCCTTCTTCTGAGTGTGGCAATACTCCATATGCATAGGTTTCTCAAGGTATTGTGAAGGTACGGGGCCCAAATTGGAACATGCGCGTTTCCAGGTTCACACTTTGAATTTTCACAGCTTGCATCACTGGTGCCATTTCTCATTTGGGGCTGTGTAACAGTGTTCCACTTTAAGATTTCCCCCCAAAATTGTATATTTTTAGAAAGTAGACCCCCCCCAGGCTTTCAGGTTAGGTGTGTTTTAAAATTTTATACACAGCTATTTTACCACCAATCCCTCATAAAACTTGACGTAAGTGAAAAAAAAAACAAACTGCTTTTTTCACACTTAGACTTCAATGTTGATGTGAATTTCAAGCACAGGATAAGTGAAGATTTTATAAATTGCATTGATTAGTGTTTGGCTCCTTCTTCTGAGAACGGCAATGCCCCATATTTGGTCTGTCAGGGTTTGGGGGAGCTACTGGGCCCAGTTGGAACATGTGAGTTTCCTTTTACAGACATGCCATTTTTATGGATGGTGACTTGTCTCATTTTGGACTGTTTGGCAATGCTTCAATGAATTTTACCCCCAAAAGTATATGTTGTAGAAGAGTACACAACCCTGGCTTTCATTCTATTTGCACTTTTTCAATGTTTTCGCTACCACTCTATCAGCAATCCCTCCCAAAACCTGAAGTAAGGCAGAGAAACACCATTTTGTCACACTTATATTTTAGTGGTGCTCTGGATTTCAGTCAGATGATATTTTCATATTTTTTAAGTGCTTTACATTAGTGGCGAGTTACATTGTCTGAGTATGGCAATGCCCCATATGCATAGGTTTGTCAGGGTTTGGGGGAGCTACTGGGCCCAAAAGGGAACATGTGTGTTTCCATTATCAGAGATGGAAAAAACTTAGGGTGCTTTGCTTCCCATTATATTTTGATAGTGTTAGATCTAAGGAGGGATGTGTTTTGACAAATAAAAAACAGGATATTTCAGGGTGGAAAAGTGGACAAATAATAAAATAAACTTTACAGCACTACTGCATAGTGCCTGCATGGTACTGATTGAAGCAGTCACCCATGCAGAAGCCAGGTTTGGAAGGGCAGTCAGGACAGTAAGTGGGGGTTTCTCTTTGTATTCCCTTGCTGTAGCAAACCCTGCAGCGCTTTTGTGGGTTTTTCTTTTGGGGAGTTGAGGAGATTTTATAAATAAAGTGTACTACCCTGGGTTTTGGTGGAATTATTTCTGTTGCCCCCCTGAAACAAAAATTGGGAAATAAGATGGAGCTGATACTGCAGAAAATTAAGTATTAGTGTGGGGTTTGCCAATTTGGAAATCAAAAAAGAATTCTATACTGCAATCTGCATCATGTAAATGGCAACCTTTTTGTACCATGCCCTACAATTTCGCATGGTGAGGTACGGCTGCATGAGTCGATCACACAGATCAACTCCCCCCCCATGTGTTTGTTGTTGTCTCTGATGCAGACTGGCTTTCTTACTACCCCCCTTCTACGAACAGAGACTGCCACAGTTTTGTCCTCATGCATGGTGGAAAGCATGTACACATCTTTTCTGTCCTTGAACTTAACCGCCAGCAGCTCTTGTTGGCACAAAGCTGAGGACGTCCCAGTTTGTAGTTTTTTTGCTACAAGTTCTTTGGGCATTTCCCTGCAATTGCGCCTGACAGTGCCACAGGCCACGGTGTCAAAATAAAAAAGTGACTTAAATAAAAGGCTGGTGTAGTAGTTGTCAACACATAAATTATATCCTTTATTTAATAAGGGGTAAATTAGATCCTAAACAATTTTCCCATTTGTTCCCAGAGATTCGGGGCAACCAGGAGGGTCAAGTTGGCTGTCCTTGCCCTCGTAAATTCAAAAAGCCTGGGTATAGACTGTGGCACTTTTGCACAATATATAAAATTTAATGCTGAATTTGGATCGCTTGGAGGGGATGTATTGCTTGAAACCCAACCTGCCTTTATATTTCATAAGGGATTCATATATACTTATGTGTTTTTTTGGGGGTATATACTTGGGCAAACTTTTCCTGTAAATTATTTATTAGGGGGTGAATTTTGAACAGTCTGTCATACTGGGGGTGTTCTTTTGGGAGGCATAGGGAATTATCGCTAAAGTGCATAAAGCGCAAAATCATTTCGTATCTAGTCCTGGTCATTGTTTTGGCGAATATAGGTGTATCATATATGGGGATTTTATTCCAGTATGATCTAATACTTTGTTTTTTACTATTCCCATTGTCATTGTTAGGGCCCAGAATTTCTTGAATTCTAAAAAGGTCTGTGGGATGCCATATTTCTACCTTGGAAACAAACATTGATGGGTTGGCGACATTATACTGGGCTGCATATAAGTTTGTTTGAGACACGATTTCCCCCAAAATTTCTTCCCCAATAATAAATAAAAAAACTGAACATAGGTAAACCCTGCCACATCCACTTGAATTCCTGGGTTGTCTGTGAATTCAGGAATTTGTGGGCATAAATTGGCTGGTGATACGCATTCATCAGCAGGAGTGGCAGTACTTGTGGCAGGTCTTGGGGCAGCTCTTGGGGCACTTCTTAGGGCAGCTCTTTGGGAAGTTTCTGGGGCAGCTCTTGGGGCAGTTGCTGGGGCACCTGTTGGAGCAGTGCATTTTTTTCATAGAAGGCCCTGTGTCATCACTACTAGAGCTGCTCTCACTCTCCGAAAACTGACTGATGTCGAAATCTGGCGCAGTGTCTGTGGAGTCTGAGTCAGACACCAAATAGGAATATGCCTCTTCTAAACTCTACCTCCGCTGCATTGTATACACCTACTCTAAACTATATAATTTACTAACTTCTATACCTAACTATACCTAACTCTCACCCCAAACGGTCACTATTCTTATGATAAATTTTTTTGTATCTTGTATTTTTTTCCCTATGCTACTCCTAACCCTAAATCTATCCCTAAGCCTTATCCAAACACACTTATTCCCTGAACCTACCCAATCCACCTATCTAAACTAGCTTATAATATAAAATACATTTTTAAGTAAAAGAAACTTTTTTTTTCCTACGCTACTCCTAAACCTAAATCTAATCCTAAACCTTACCCTAACACACGTATTCTCTGAACCTACCCAACCCAAATCAACTACCTATCTAAATTGTAACATTTTTTCTTGTTTGTTTTATCCCTACTATACTCCTAAACCTAAATCTAACCCTAAACATTTCCCTAACACACGTAGACTAAACCTACCCAACTACCTACAATACACTAAATAATTATAATTTATTTAAAAAAAAAATAAAAAAACATTTTAAAAAATTAAAAAAAAAAAAAAAAAAAAAAAAATACAAGGGGGGTGGGGGAAGTACCACAGATCAGCAAAAAGCTGATCTTCAGCAATTAATCACTGTTAAAGTGATCGGGGGGGGGATTTATTGATCACTGCAACACCAGTGATCAATGGGTTAATTTTGAATGAATTTTTTTTTTTTTTTTCACAGAAATGCTGTACAAGGCTCTGTGACACTGGACACAGTGCCACTCTCTCTCCACCTCAGATGTGTGTAAGATGGAGGGAGGCAGAGAGATGTGACAGGGACAGTATTTGTAAATACTTTCCCTGTCATTCTGCTTCTAATCTAGCGAATCACATGTTGCAACGTCTCTACTTGTTGAAACTAAGTGCCCCGGGATCGGAGCACTTAGCAACAACCAGCCCGCGCTATCCCATCACTCCGTGCGGCAGCGATGGGACATTTTAACCCATGTCGGTCCAGGACCGCCATGGGTCCTTAAAGGGTTAAAACATTTAACCCTCTGAATGGCAATCAAGGGGTGCACAATGCATTTTTTCATGATATGCTGGAGTTGTGCACCTCCTCTTGTCATGAAATGGTCAATTAGGTTCATGTACTTGGCCTGCTTCAGTTAAAAAAATGCCAGTGCATTCATGGACATGACATCCAGGAGTGACTGAAGATGTTATGACTTGGGAAAAAAAAAAAAAAAAAAAGGAGTAAATAATAAAATTCATAGGGGCCATTAGGATTTCTGGTAAAAGTATGGTAACTGAGGGGTTGTTAGTAATAAGAGGTGTTAATCATTGAGGGCTGAGCTGTTGTGTGTGGAAACTGCATACAAAAACACACATATGACTTAATTCAGGGATTTATGAGGAGGGAGGAGAAGTGGGCGGGGAATGGGAGGAACAGATTGGGAAGGAGTAGAAGTAGGTGGAGTTTTCTTTAAAACTCCTCCCATCTGTAGAATCAGCCTCTGCCTCGGAGACCCAGTAATCAGCAGCATAAACCGGAGGCTTGGGGGTAAATCTGGAGAGTTTCCAGCTATGGTAGTGTCTGTGTGATATGATATATATATATATATATATATATATATATATATATATATATTATATATATGCACACACACACACACTCTGTGTGTGTGTGTGTATATATATATATATATATATATATATATATATTGTGTGTGTGTGTATGAGAGTTCATTGTAGCCTCTGCATCTCCTTGCAGCAAAATCAAACCCCCATGTTTGCACCAATAGGACAGACAGTACAGAGGGGATTTGAATAACTCCTACCTACTGCCACCCCTGGGTGTGTTTGCCAGGCACACACAAGTATCATGTATTATATTATATTATATACAGACACACACCACTTTTTGCTACATCAGTGATACACTGCTACAAGATACATAGGGATACATCCTTGAGTCTTAACCTAACAAAAAACAATGTTGAGTTTGAAAGCTTTCAAAATCCCCCTTTTCTTGAATTAACCATGTCATTTAGAAAACTAGTTTTTGAGTTTATATTTATAGAATATGTTAATTAAGGCATGCTATGCTAGCACATCCTATCTGAATCATACACTACGTCTCCCACTCACAGACCCTTAACCATTTCAGTGTTAGGAGAGGTGGACAATGCATTGCTGAGCAGGGTCAGGGAGTCAAGGTGATAATAGAGCACAGGTAGAAAGTGCCTACTCAGTATACTTTAACACTTTGAGTGCCAAGAGGATATCCAACGCAAATGTGTTGGATACCCTTCTGGTACTCAAATGGTTAATTAGCATAATATATATCTAAATAACTAAACCAATTTTCTGAATTAAAAATGGCTAATGCAGCATAGGGCAGATTTTGAAAGCTCTCTCAAAATCGCCAACTTTTTTTTTCCCAGATGATATGGTCCCTTTAAAGGGTTAATATTTTAAATATCTCAGTGTCGCCTTGTTTTCCCTTCTTCATTTTTTGGAAAACCGTCTCTGGAAGTGTTTTGAGAATTGGAATTGTTCTGGGTTGGCACACGGATGCAGCCACTTGCACATGCCATTTCTCTTACCCGTTGTATGCCAATCAACTCAAGTGGGTTCTCGTGCACCTGCCCAATGGAGTCACGGATCAAGTGTAATAAAGTGAGTCATTAGTATCCCTGGCCTGCTGCATATGCAACCAGACCAACTATCTTAGCAGACACTACCCAAGCCTATGGCTTCCTCCTTGGCCAGTGTGCAGGAGCATAGGAACCAGGGGTGACGCATTCCCCAGGAAATCATGCAGGGGATAGATAATGTAGAAATCCCCCCCAGGAGCACCGGCCCAGGGGAGCAGGATCTGGGTGACCATCAGGAGGGGAGCGAACTGCACAGCTCTCCCTCCTGCCAGTCACCTCCTTGTAGTATGGCCGAGCAGAGTGGACTGCAGGTAATGGAGCTTCTGTATTGTATCTTCTACCCCGGTCTGACAGGAAGCTGCTCGCCGAGCGCAACTAACAGCTTCCTGTCAGACCCGGTACAGGATCAGAAGCTCCTCTACTGTAGTCTGCTCGGCCACGCTACAAAGAAGGTACAGAGGGTCTGGGGAGTAAATGACAGTAAAAATGCTATCCCCCCAGATTTGTGGGGGTTCCTACACCTTCTGTCAGTGTGACACAATCACCCCCTTTGTCCCAGGCACAGAGATCCCATGGTAATAAGTTCTTGTTGCCTTCATGCTTCAACTTAACCCCCAATTTAAGATAACTCACTGGCTGAATATGAGTGGGCCTCCTCAGTATAGCGTTCCTCGACCTCAGTGGATGAAGTACCAGCAGCAGTTCCATTAGCCACAACTGTTTTGTTTTTTTTCCATAAAAATCTTTATTTACAAAAACAAAACATACACATCACAAAACAAAACATTACCATCTGTTTTCCATACAATAGTGCCTGCCTAAAAATACCCCTTCAGCAGCTGCCGGAGATGGGACAATGCGATTGGTAACTTCCTTCTGCTGCTTTAGAGTAACAAAACAAAAACCCTAATTCATCATCCACATCCACTTCCCCAATATCCACCTCCTCCTCAGAGTCAAACCCTTCCCAGAGGATACTGAAAGCTCTTGTTTTTAGGTCATAGGACTCTTTAATGTGGTCACTTTGCAAAAGAAAAAAGCAAAGAGACCACAATTTCTCAAAATCAATAAAAGGTCTGAAGAAATATATGGTTTGCCCTTTGAATGCCAAAAGGGGTATCCAATGCACTGTCACTTAAAGGATTAAAGGTAATGAACCCTAATAAATAGTTGGGATGTAATTTTCTTTATTGAAGACCAGACAACTATTATACAATCAAAAAGTTCAGAGGGAGGTCAGCGGCTATCGTGTTGTTCCATTCTGCATCTCATATGTTCACTGCCAAGATATCTTTCAGTTTCAGTGCTGATGAGCTCTGTTTATCATCGTATTATTCCGTCTCAGTGCAGATTTTGTTATTTTAAGAACTAATTAAGAGTGAGCATCTGATCTAACCTTTAAGTATATTCCTTCTCAGGCAGAGCTGACGAGACCATTATCACTGATAGTTACTGTATCTGAGAGAAAGGGGAATGAATTAACTAACCCTTTGAGTGGCAGAGAGGTACACAACGCATCGCTCTGCAATGCGTTGCGTACCCCTCTGGTACTCAAAGGGTTAAGGGATGTATTCCGTGCAATCCTGGAGCAAACCAACTGCAACCCAATAGAGGGAAGGTTTCCGGGCGTCTAGAGCATTCAAGGAATTAAAGTCCCTATTTAAATCAATGGGAATTTGGGGAATGTTTATTTGTAAATTACGGTATAGTCGAGTTGCTCCAGAATATGGCCCATAAGAAGCAATTCAATAAATTAATGTCAGTGACAAATATACAGGTTAATGACTCCGCAATCAGAGTTTCAGAAACAGTGAGGCCGATATGATAACGAATGGTTTACTTTTAAACGTGCGACCAAATGATACAGTTACCAGGTCGACATAATCAAAATGGTGACGTGAAAATCTTGCACTGCATGACAACGCAAGATTGTCATGTTGCTTACTGTAAGGTCGCATCCCATAATGTACTGTAATGTACTGACCTGGAAAACTTTAATTGTTCAGACCACCCTGGAGGGACATCAAGACCCTTCTGACGCCCCCTCCCTCCCTTGCACAGTGCTGCATCGGTTCTCTCTCCTCGCTCCGCATGTCATTCTGGGTGGTCTTTTTCTCCCCCCTGCTCCGCCTGTCATTCTACAGGCAATCCACGGACAATAATTTAGGGTCCTTTGGGAGCTCTAGGTTCTGGGAGCTAATCACATGCAGGGGAGAGAAAGACAACCCAGAATGACAGGTGGAGCAGGGAGAGAGAACTGGTGCAGCGCTGTGCAAGAGAGGGAGGAGGCGTCAGAAGGGTTTTGATGTCCCATTCAGGGTGGTCTGAATAATTAAAGTTTTCCATGTCAGTAAGCTGAGTATGTTGCATTTTTTTTCTTTTGAGCAGCGCTGTGGAAGACTGAAGGTAGCAACGTTTAAAGTGGCGACATGAGAACCTCGCGCTTTTATGCAGGGCAAGATTCTCATGTCGCCATTTTGAACAGGGCAACATGGTTAAAGTGGCTACTAGCCGCGCAATATTTTATTTGGGACAAGCAATTTTGGCATTTTTGCTATGTGTGTGTTCAACCATAATTCCTATCTTTCTCATTTATTGCACAAACACATATTATATACCATTTTTTAAAGGGCAGAAGGGGCTTTAATTTGATGTGATATATACAAAAATAAATTCTCATTTAATATTAAAAAATGTAAAAAATTACAAAATGAAAAAAACAAACACAGTAATAATGTGTTACATAATGGGTGATGGACTTACCTATGAGGCTTGCCTTGGCGCGGAAGGTGACCTTACATTCAAATGGTCATTGGAGTGAAACTAAAAGCCTCCGATTATTTAAATGTGCATAGGGATTTGGGAGAGAGCACATGTAACTCTGTTTTTTGTACTATGTATTTTGGGCTGATGTATACTATAGCCCAGTGGTTCTCAACCCGTGCCCTCAGTGGCTACTAACAGGCCAGGATTTGATGATTTCCTTGTTAGAGCACAGGTGAGTTAATCAATGTGAATGAGCCTCTGATCACATGATTTCCTTGTTAGAGCACAGGTGAGGTAATCAGTGTGAATGAGCCTCTGATCACCACACCTGTGCTCTAGCAGAGAGATCCCTAAGTCCTGGCCTGTTAGTGGCCACTGAGGGCACGGGTTGAGAACCTCAGCTATAGCCATTGCTGTTGCCCAGGAGTACTGGGAGTCTGAGCGCAGGGCTTTATTTTGTGTGTTTGTTGTATATTCATTTGTATCACACAGCCATGTTACATTGCTGTCACTCACCCATATTTGCCATATTAACGGTTAATAAGTGTGTAGGGGTTTATAAAATATCCCTTCCTGTCTTATTAGAGATTTAATATTATTATTAATTTAGTTTTAATGTATTTTTTATTTTTATTTGTTTAATTTTATTTTTTTTATTGAATATTTTAAGTTTTTTTAAAATTCTGCTGAATAATTCGGACTATTGTTGAATTTCGTCCGAGTCGAACAGGTCCGGTCCGAAATTTGGATCCTCCGAATGGAAAAAAAAAAAATAAAATTAGTCCGAAATCGAGTTTTACTGAAAAGTTTTGCCTATTGGGGACACATTTGTCCTTAGCAGTTCCACTGCCGGGAGGACCCTGAGGGCACTGTAGGGGATCTGAGATAATACTAGTCCCAGCCCTAGCGGATGGGGTGCTGTCTCACATACTTTTCTGTGGGATATGTTTGTCCACTCTGTTCCTGTCACTGGGGCTGGACCAGAGTCTACGTGACAGGAGCACCTGATTTTTTTTTCCTTGGGGATGACTTCTCAACACAGTCTTCACGGTGGTTATGCTTCATTTGCTTCATTAGGGCCAATGTGTGACCACTTGTTTCCCCTTCACAACCTTGTCACGGAGTGTACACATTGCAGTTGGGAATAATTGGGGGACGAATATCACATTTGAAAATATGATGATAGCATTGTTTTCTTAGAAAATGGAGGAAAGAAACAGTCTTCAGACAGTCATATTGGGCTTTAAATACATACAAAATGGAGTCAATCTATGTCAAATCAACTTCACCACAGCAGACAAATAATTTCCAGAGATTTAAAAGTGGCTTTTAACCCAATGAATACCAAGAAATATGTTGGAGAACTCTCTTGCATTGAAGGGGGTAATAGTCCACATTAAATCAATGGGCCATTTGGTAATTTTTGTGTCGCCCATATGGTAGAGTTGGATTGCACCTAAATTACTTCACTTTTGCCTTAGAGATCATTTTGTGTTAACCCTTTGAGTGCCAGAGGGGTACGCAATGCATTGCTCTTTAAAAACGTCGCACACGGTAAAAAAGAAGATGCAAACGCTGTTATACATTATGCAGCTTGCATTGGTTCCAATTGATGTTACATTGACTCATATATATTTTCTCATTGTTTCTTGAAAATGTAATTTAACCCTTTGAATGCCAGAGAGGTACGGAACGCATAACTTTGCAATGGTTTGCGTAACCCCTCTGGCACTCAAATGGTCTAAGACAAAATAAAACCCTGACCTTAAAAATGTTTAAAGACTTTTTATTTTGAACATAGAGCTCCAAGGAGTAGAAGGTAATTGGTGTGCATCCAGAAATGTATCTGTGATGCAAAGGGGTGGAGCTACATGGAAGCTTCATCCTACTGCAATATAAATAGTTGGTGCCCTGGATATTTGGGAAAGGCACCTACTGTGGCACTCCTCACTAGTGTTTCAGGGTATTTTAGGACATCTAACATGTTTTCAAAACACTTGCTTCCAGGTGATAACTTACCCTTTAAAATAATTATGTAAAATAAAAGAAGTCAAAATAGAGCTGACATTTAGAATCATGGTTTCCATGACCACAGTATCCTGTTAAAAGAGGGTTAGTGCGTAAATAAGACAAGGTTTGGAATAAACTGAATTTGGAAGAAGGATTTAATGATCATGAAAATGCGTTCTGTCTGTTTTCTACTGTTTTCAAAAAAAGGGTGGGCTACCGGTGGCTCTCCAATTATTGCTGGACCCTTAGCCAGCTAACAGCAAGTTGAGGATGATGGATGCAGTAGTCTGACTATAACTACAGTGCCATCTAGATTTCTGTGTGACCGCACCAAAAGAAAACACGACTCAGAGGGTTAATAAAAACAACGGATTGTACCTTTATTTTATTTTCTGTTAAAATCACGATGAGGTGAATGAAGGGCTGTATGGCCAAGCAATACACTGATGTACACTTCAAAGAGAGGTGAGAGATCAGGATTAAGCGTTTTACACACGAAACGCGTTGATCGGAACTTTGGGGCACCTCTCTCTGAAGTATACACCAGTGTATTGCTTGGCCATACAGCCCTTCATTCACCTCATCGTGGTTTTAACAGAAAAGAAAATAAAGGTACAATTCGTTGTTTTTATTAACCCTCTGAGTCGTGTTTTCTTTTGGTGCGGTCACACAGAAATCTAGATGTCTTTGTTAGGGCAAAGAGAGCCCTAGACCGGAACATTGTGGTTACACTCTCATGGTTACAATGATGTGGTGTTGCAGTTAACCATTTGGATACATTGGTGTGCATTGAAGTCCTGTTGAGATATTGGAGCCGCTTATTATATACGTTATCACTACAGTGCCACAGGACTTCACTTATTCTAATGGAGATGACACAAAATGAAGGAAATAGTAGATGGTTCCATGTCACAGCACCAGGGTGGTGAGGTAAGAAGCCTTTGGTGCCTCTATTCCCATCTATGCCCACACCTTGAACATTCACATGGGAGGAAATACACTATGGAGTGATAAAGAGGTGATAAAGCAGAAATAACTTTTCCAGTAATATCACTTCTCCACTTCCTATGTTATTCTATGGAGATGATTCACTAAGATATCTCGGGGGAGATTCATTAAGCGGCATACCTGGGAACTATCTATTGTTCTCTCCCTGGAGGGGAGACCTCTGGTGCAGTGGGGAGTGTGAAAACTGATTTTTGCGTCAAAAAGGTGAGTGGCTTGACGCAAGTTGGAGGAGCATGGCTCAAAAGTGTGACAAAGCTACTCAAAGAGGGCTGAGGAAGGAGGAACACAGGGCGAAAGAGCAGAAGTGGGCAGAGATTCAATGTAAACTCCCCACATCACGAGGAATCAGCCTCTGCCCCGGAGACCCAGTAAAACAGTATCAAGCCCGAGTCTCCAGCAGGATGGGTTTACCCAGCCAGGCTGAAGAGTCTCACAGAAGTTCGGAACCTAGACCAAGGATCATAGCTGGGAACTCTCCGGATCTGCTTCTGAGACTCCGGTCTTCTCTGATCATTACCGGGTCTCCAGGGACATTGACCGATTCTCCTCCTTCCCACCCTGTTCCTCCCTCTTATCCTCCTTCTCACCCTGTTCCTCCCTCTTATCCTCCTTCTCACCCTGTTCCTCCCTCTTATCCTCCTTCTCACCCTGTTCCTCCCTCTTATCCTCCTTCTCACCCTGTTCCTCTCATTTACCACACACATATCCTCCTTTCCCACCCAGTTCCTCCTACTTCCCGCCCACTTATCCTCCTTCCCCACCCAGTTCCTCCTACTTCCCGTCCACTTATCCTCCTTCCCCACACACTAATCATCCTACTTCCTGCCCACTTATCCTCCTTCCCCACCCAGTTCCTCCTACTTCCCGCCCACTTATCCTCCTTCCCCACCCAGTTGCTCCTTCTTCCCACACACTAATCCTCCTTCTTCCCATCCAGTTTTTGACAAATCTGGGGAGTCGAGAAGATAAAGTCCCCAGGTATGTCAGTGATACCAAACACACATGTCACAGAACATCTGTGTGTTGTAAGACCAAGCTTAAAGGAAAATACTTCCTAGTTCTAGAGAGGATACCTTCAATCAGTCCTGGATTTCGCATCCATGGAGGCAGACATGACAGTTGTTAGCAGCACCTCAAGACACAAGCCCCACCCACTGAAATGACACTCTTAACTCTTTAAGGACTAGAGGGGTATGCCATGCATTGCGCACCCCTCTGGTCCTAAAAGGTTTAAGTAGGCAAATACGCTGTGTCTGGTACCTGATATCAAGAACTGATAACACATAGGTGCCATTAGCATTTTCTGCTATATTAAGGTAAGCATAGAGGGTAATTAATAAGAGATGTTACATCTCATTTAATGTGTCACATCTTTCCAAACACTGCAGTATAAAAGGCAGTTATCAGAAGAATGGTGGCTTATCAAAAAGTTTGTTCTCTTGGAAACAGACAAGCCAGTGAAGCCGTGGATACATTGTGAGTCACCGTGGATCGGGGGGAAGCAGCAGACTGTTTCAGAAATGACAGAGGTGATCCCTCATATGCCCCATTTGAGACTGAAAGGTGAGATTATGACGTCTCACAGTTTTGTCTCATTGGGCAGTGTGCAACCCCCATAGGCTCCAGTGAAGAGCTTAAAAGCCAAACACTAGAAGCTTATAGGGACTGCATTTGTAATCATACTTGAGAGCTCTCCAGATCTGCCGCCGAAGACTCCATTTTTGGAAGTGAATTACCAGGTGCCTGGGGAAAGAGACTGGATTGTCCCGTTGTGGCGAGTTTCTTATGAAACTCTGCTCACTTCTCTTTCCCGACCTGTTTCTCCCACTTCTCCTTCCAACCTTGTTTCTTCCACTTCCTGCCCACTTCTCCTCCTTCCCACCCACTTCATGACACTAGGCAGTTAAGCCCCACCCACATAAATTAAGCCCCAACCCTTGACCATACGGCAACGTTTATGATTAAGCACCTCTAAGGTGTGAAAGGTGTTGACCCATATCCCTTGCACCGCTTAACATCTTTCCACTCCATAAGTCCCCCTTTGATACCATCTTTGTGTGAAGTAGCAGTTATGATTTTAATTATGCTATGCAATAAAATTTAATGCAGTGTTTCTCAACTCCTGTCCTCAAAACCCACTAACAGGCCAGGACTTAGGGATTTCTCTCCTAGAGCACAGGTGTGGTGATCAGAGGCTCATTCACATTAATTAACTCACCTGTGCTCTAACAAGGAAATCATCAAATCCTGGCCTGTTAGTGGGTCCTGAGGACAGGAGTTGAGAAACACTGGTTTAATGGGTTTTACAACTGTGGTATTAAGCTTCTGAACTGCTAACTTCCAGTGCAATCCATTATTTTGTTTGTGTGCATCTATATTGAATGGAGTTGGAGACATCCAGGATCAGAAGGGTTACACACTCATCTATTACGCCCCCTAAGACGAAGGATAAATAAGGGGTCATGTTTGGATATCCCTGTATGTGTACACTCCCTAAGGTCATTAACATAATCCCAGATCACACAGTGGAGCAGCTTTTTCTCATTTAATTTCTCAGCTGTGTTGAGCTCAGTCTCAGCCAAGGAAGGTACATTACTAACTCCCTCCCCACACTGTAGATAGCTGACAGCAGCCATCTTTTGGGGATGGGATCTTGAAACCACTGCCAAAGGCAGTTGCCTGCCCTGCTCAATGGAAAATCTAACCCTCCATAGCACACCTTAAACAAACTTTCTCCTTATGAAGATTCCCTGTCCCCAGGCCAAATCCTTTCGATTTCAATTCACGTCCTGGTGCCCAGCAACACCCCCTCTTGACACATTCCTTTATCCAGCCACTGTGGCTGGCAATCTCCCTATGCACAGTGGAGGGTATCTTACTAAATACAGGTTAAGTCCGACCATGTCACTCTCCTGTCATTCACAGATTAATTGTCCAGGAACCCATGTTTTCGGTCCTTTCGCATGTATAACATGTGTATACTGTTAAATTGTACTCTATATCGGGGTGTGGTTTGTGCAACCTAGAGTTGCCTACATGCCACTCTGGGCTTGCAAACAGGAGTCAGTCACATACCTCCATTTGACCAAATTTTGTACGTGCAGCCACTCTTGGAAATAGTAGGTTTTCCTAGAGGGCATGATTGGTTACCTCTGGGAGATGTGGCAGTTGAGGATGGCCTCGGGTTTTAATTGCCTGCGTCTCCTGGATTGGGCAGCTTGGATCTCCCAGGCAATTGTAAGCTCCAGATTGGTCACTAGGACCTCAGAGTCTGGGAAGGGGAGATTGGATTGGTGCTATATAAATCACTGACTACACCAGCTCCAAGTCACATAGCTTATCGGTGTGCACATAGGACAGGCCTAGATTTTAGTCAGGCTTCGTTGTCCCATTAGTGTTACTGTTTAACAAGTGGCCATTTTATTTTGAACTTCATCCTTTTATTAGTATTATTATTTTTATTTTTTTTGTGAAAGTATTTTACCAAGAAGGATACTTTGAGACTGTCTCTACTTTTCAAGTATGTCCTGGACTCATTTTTTCTACCTCAGAAGAGTGAAAGACTGAGTTGACCTTGCAGGGACTAGGACCTGCAATCTAGGGGTTTGGAACAGATTCTACAGCTGGTACATTAACAATGGAGCCATCTCACCGACTTTTATATGTCTTTTGCTCCTGAGGAACCCAAACCCATGGAGTTGCTCAGCCTCCAGGGTGAGTTTCTCCATACTCCCAAAAAAGGGAAGGAAAAAAAAAAAAATTATCACTTCAACAAAATTTCACAACATAAAACAAACAGAATCTTAGTAAGGTCCTGTCAACCACTACAGAGGACATATATAGTTAATCCTTTTCCTCATTAACAGCCTCCGAAGTGGCCAACACATCGAGCCATCTATATCATTAATTAAAAGAAAGGTGATATCCAAGATGGTCTCAACCTCAAAATATCAGAAGTCAATACTCAAGCCTCAATCCCTTATTGGAATAACAGAAAACAAACCAGGATGCGCAAAATCCCCAAAATCTCATGAGATTGCAACTCCACAATATTTCAAGCCTGATCATCACATAATTTGGGATTCCATGACAACCATTAGATCTTCAGGCCAATCCAGCACTTTGATATCCTTGGGTTACAGCTCCCTCGGAACAGTTTTCTGCCACATTAGACAGAGCACTACGGAGTTCCCAGCTGCAAACATCTGATCTGTTTATAAGGATTAACCCTTCTGCCTTGTAAACCAAAATACTGGGGAAGAGAATTCTAAGATATAAAAGAATTAATCAGTCACTAGCATTTAACCCTTTGAGTTCCAGAGGGGCACAATACGCATTACCCCCTTTTGGTTTTTTTACTAAACTGTGATAACCTATTCCTTTTTTTTTTTAACCATTTGCAATCATTTTACATTATTTTGTATTTGCATTTTTTTTGTCAAACAAATTAATTATACATCCTTTACTTTGCTGCAGACATTTCCCCTAATTAATAAATAAACATGCCCTCTACCACAGGAACATCGAACGCGGCAGACTGTGCTACTCACAACTACAGTAGACAATATGGAGCATTGCAGAATTTTGGTTCTATAACAAAAGCCTCATGTCCCCATACAAGGGCCTCAGACACACCCAGGGGGACATGCTCCACAGTTTGGGAATCAGTGCATTATACTGAGTGACTGGACAGTACACATTAGTAGTAAACTCTGGACACTACACCTTACTGTTTAAAGGGGCAGTAAATCCTAACTCTAAACTACCTTAACCTTATGAGTGCCAATGCATTGGATACCTTTCTGCCACTCAAATGGTTAAAAAAAAACCCATAGGGAAATGCTGCGGCAATGTGTCTGTCAATGTGTGGCAAGCACCTCACCTTGCTGACAGAGACAATT
Source organism: Rhinophrynus dorsalis (assembly GCA_037306005.1). Taxonomy (NCBI): domain Eukaryota; kingdom Metazoa; phylum Chordata; class Amphibia; order Anura; family Rhinophrynidae; genus Rhinophrynus; species Rhinophrynus dorsalis. The sequence goes on from CM074722.1 coordinate 473,955,264, forward strand.
ATTGCCATATGTACTAAGAATTAGGGATGAAAGGGTAAGGGTAGAATTTAATCATTAACATGCAGGGTTGTCGTACTGCTGGCTAGGTGTAAAAGATATCCCTCCCTTACACATCTCAGCAGTGTGATAAACCTGAAGTCTAACAGCCTCCTCTTTGCTCCCACACTAACCCACTATGGGAGTGAAGAGGATGCGCTCAAACTTCAGCACTACAAACAGCGCTGCACCCTAACCCTTTCAGTGTCATAGGGAAGTGCATTGCACACCCCTATGGCAGTGAAAGGGTTTCAGTTTTGAAATCCTGCACCCAATTAAACAGTTGTAACAGTACCAATAAGTATTCTGATCAATAGTGTGATACATATGCACAATTATCATAACACCTCTGGCTACCACATACATGAGTGTGGCATGGACATCAGCAGAATTTTTTCCAAGGGGTAAAGTAATTATGTGCCCTCAGACCAGCCCATCCAGCCCCTATGTTTATTCAGAGAGGGGGCAAGTTTATGAGGGGCAAGTGCTCCCTCTTGCCCCCCTCTGCGGACACCCATGAGAATGGATGCCATCATCCCACTGTAATATCCAAATGTAAATTGGGATTCAGAGAACAAATCTGAAATACAAATTTGCAGGCTCTCTAGGAGTGGTATCCTACCCAGGGTGCAGTCTCCTTTAGCCCACTAGTGCCTTTCATAGAGAGAAAATATCCTAAAGCATATCATATTGTTCCTGCCATAACAGCAGTCCAGCCATGAAATGCCAGGTGATTCCTCTCCGAACAAGAGATGCAGCCAACCCCAGACATCCATTTGTTAGTGAGGTGCAGGTGATCTCTCTAAGCACTGTGAGCAAGGGGTCCAATGCTGGATTCCCCTATTACCCTTGGGGTGACCAATCCCAAGGATAATTTGCATATGTAAAGTAGGAGTCTGAGACTCTCAACTAGGAATGAGTCTGCAATACAAATTTACAGTCTCTATAGGAATGGTGTCATATCCAGGGTGCAGTCCCTTTTCCCCCACTAGTGCCTTCCACAGAGAGGAAATATCCTAAAGCACATCATACCGGTCCTGCCATAACAGCAGTCCAGCCATGAAGTGCCAGGCAATTCCCATGAGACGCAGCCAAACCCAGACGTACGTTTTGGCCGTGTTGGGCCTCGTCAGTGAGGTGCTAGGGTGACCACGGGTCCCGGAACATCCGGGACTGTCCCTTATTTCAGGGCTATGTCCCGCGTCCCGGGTCATCTTCAACCGGGACAATGAAGTGTCCCGGAATGAAGCCAAGCCGCCCTGGATGTCAGCCTGCAAGCGGTGTGTCACATCATGGACGCCGCGAGGGAGCGCTTGGTAGCATAAATCAGCGCTCCCTCGCGGCGTCCATGATATGACATACCGCTTGCAGGCTGACATCCAGGGCGGCAATGCAGCTTACCTGATCTGGAGGCAAGCGCTCTAGTAATACAGAGCGCTGGGAGATGACATCATCTCCCAGCGCTCTGCATTACTGAACACAGCGCGCGGGAGCTTCAGCTCTGTGCCGGAGGAGGCACAGAGCACTTTACACGCCGCTAGACCACCAGGGACTCAAGGTAGGGCATGAAGGGGCAACTAGGGTGACCACGTCCCGGAATGGCAGAAGGGAAATGTGGTCACCCTATGAGGTGCAGCTGATCTCTCTAGGATTACTTTATGCTTCCCCAAGTAAAGATATTTTCTGTTCCAAATATTTTACTATAGAATATTTAGTTAGGAGCAGAAATCCTCTTTTTATTGATGTATTTTGATAACCGTAATCATTTTTGTTGTATGACTAAATAATTATAGTACAAGCAACAGCACACATCAGCTTACAGATAATGCACATTACATCGATAATGCAATTATCATCAACCTCTCAGACACATTTCTGATGTTTGTTCTGTAACAATTTATTTCGATTTTAATTCTGAAAAGCATTAAAATATTATTGAAGTAAATTCAGGTAGAAGCAGATGACTTGAAGAGATCTGGGAGATTGCATTACTCTAGGCTGTCACTATGAAGTCACCTAATGTAAAAATGACATCACTGTGGCCAACAGGATATGAAATAAAACAAAAAAAGAGGGTGTAGACTCTAATACACACTTATCAAGAAACAAAAGATATAAGGAATTCACAAATCTCTCCAAGGTTATACATATGGAAAAAATACAGATATCCGCTTTATACATTGACTCCAAAGAAATAGAAGAACTGGAGATATTTTATAGTCGTTACTGTACCTTGAATTTTAGGGACATTTTAGTTGTTTTTTTTCTCAATTCCTATTAAATATTGTTAAGAAAAAAAAACACTGAAACATGTTACATGTGAATTTAAACTTTTAAGTGCCAAAGGGGTATGCAAAGGGATACTAACCCCTGAATATGACATTGGATTATTTATGTAACTTTATAGGGGTAGTAATGCATACCTCTCAATATTTCAAATGGCCAAAGGGACACTTATGTTTTAGGTGGTGTTACTGGGGTGTGTAGCTGGTATTTCATGACCTATTGACACCTCTTTGTGTAAGTGAATAAATGATTTAGAGCAAGAGAAAAGTATTTTCTTTACACACAATTTATAAACACATATACTGATGTTTAAACAAACATTAAAGTGTTAGTAATGTCTAAAAAAAACTTTTTTGCATTTAGAGGAAGATTCGACCGGCACGAATCTCATGCTGACAGCTTTACAGCTGTCGGTAGGAAACAGCAAACTTTAAACGCCCGTATCTCTTAAACCATAGCGGTTTGAGAGACATGTTTTTTTGCATTTAGATCAGCTTTTTAAGCTATTCTAAATGCAAAAAAGTTTTTTTTTGACATTACTAACACTTTAATGTGAGTTTTATTGCTGTGGAACAATGTGATACACTAATATATACACCACACAGTCTGATCTCCTAAACACAGGGACACCAGGGAGGGAAAGAGGGACATAAGGAATTGGGTCTGAAAGAGGGACTGTCCCTCCTAAAGAGGGACACTTGGGAGATATGGTAATGTTTTGCAAAAACTGCAGCTCCAATTAATCTTCATAGTATTTGACCCTTGGAGAGTGTTATTTCAATACTGTCAGAGTTGTAGTTCAAGAGTAATTGAATGATAAAGTATCCCCCTCCCGCCCCTTTTACTGATGTAACACTGCTCACCTGTGACAGCAAGACTGCGCGGATGGATCACAGAGAGGGACAATCTTCAATGAGCAGAAGGAAAAACCTGACAAACCTGTCAAGGGGAGAGGGTTTTCCTTATGCTCAAAGTAAGAAGATTGTCCCTGTCCGGTCAAGTGACCAGATTCCACATCTGAAGGTAGGCGGCTTACACTAGGTAAAAGGGGTGGGAGGGGATACTTTATCATTCAATTACTCTTGAACTACAACTCTGACAGTATTGAAATAACATTCTCCATGGTCCAAATACAATGATGATTAATTGGATCTGCTGTTTTTGTGAAACATTACCATCGCTTTAAATACTATGAACTTCTGTCTGGAATCTGTAAAGATTATTTAATTAGATCCATCAAAAGTCATCCTAAACTTGCATTTTTAATGTGTATGTGTACTGCCCTGTACAGACACCATTTGATTAACTGTGTGTGCTCTTTGTAATGAGAGTGAAGAGCTAAGTTATTGAGATTAGTACCTACTGCTTTTCTATAGATAAAGGCTGCTACCTTATTCTGACCCATTTACAGACAATAAAACACTGCGCATTCACAGAGACATATAAACATAGCTCTGTTAACCCTTTGAACGCTAGAGGGTATGCAGCGCATTGATTCGCAATGCACAGTGAACTCCTCTGACACTCAGAGGGTTAATGGGAGCACTGGATCAGGCAGGAATGGAAGATCCAGAAGGGCAGGTATAAGACTAGATTTTAGGCCTCAAAAATAGAGAATTTTGCAGATGCTAGCATGGAGTGCAGGCTGTTTAACCCTTTGAGGGTCAGTGAGTTATCAAACCCACTGGAATGCAATGTGTTGGATAACGCACTAGCACTCAAAGGGTTAAGTGTGAATTACCCTTGATAATTTTAAGTGTTTTTGATCCTTAAAGGGGTAGTAATACTTAAAATGAAGAAAAAAAAAGAAAAAAAAGTGTGTAATGTTTATCCCTCTGAGTAAAACAAGGGTACTCCTACTGATGAAAAGTATTTTATTCAAAAGTTATTACAGCTGAAACTTTTTTTTTTTTATGTGCAGTATCAGTGAACTGAAATTGTACAGTGGCGCTGTAGCTACACCATCCTATGGAGATGAGCACTGTATGACAGGGAATGAAGACAGCTGTAGACTGGCAACAGACTGGCAGCAGCTGGAGGGCCTCACATCGTCCACATCTGCTTTAGTGCATCCTAGGAAATGCACTCAGCCACTATTAAAGTGATAATAACACTTAATATATAGTAACATTTATATTGTAAGGTACTTCCAACTCTGAGATGTGTTTTATTCAAAAGTTACTGCAGCTCAAACTTGAATTTATTAGGTGCAGTATCTCAATAGCTTGAAATTGTGCAGTGGTGCTGTTGCTATACCATCAAATGGAAGTTTCTGGTCAGTTGACCAGAAGTTTCCATAGGATGCTGTAGCAACAGCACCACTGTAATATTTCAGGCCATTGAGATACTGCACCTAAAAAAATAAACGTTTAGCTACTATAACTCTTCAATAAAACATCTCTCTGGAGTGGGAGTACCTTTGTTGTACCTTACAATATAAATGTTACTATACATTAAGTATTACTATCCCTTTACGACTTCAATGCCAGCAAGTGACTTACACCTGCTTGACAGCAGCCGCAAGTGACATTAAGAGAATATTAGGCATAAGGAACTTCGCAAATATAAGCTAGGCAAGTGTACGGCTAGAAAAGTCAATTCCAGTACCTGTTTACCACAAAATTATATTCATATACCTCCTCCAGGGATACAGGACATTGCATGTGCAGATATTAAACAGACTGTGGGAAGCAATTTCCATTTGTACACCTTACTTCCTGGACAGGATGCTGCACACTTATATGTAAGACACACCAGGAAGTGAGGAGTGCAAAACAAAATTGCTTCCTACCACAACACAGCACATGGAATTTCTGAGATCTTGAGTTTTGTAGAGGTAGAACAACTTTCTAGTATGCATTTCTGAGTGAATGCTGTATTTTAGCTTTAGTGTTCTTTTATATTCATTAACAGACCTATACGAAAATACAAACACAAAACAGCATATGCGGTGACACGTTTTTATAATTGGAAGCATGGTTACAGTATTTGGGTAGAATAAGCAGAGATATAGCCAGAGCGATGTGATATTCAGAAAAAAAGTTCTCATCTATTACAATAGGTTTAGACAGCCTATGGTCTATTCACCAAGCAGTGGATGGATGCTTTCCATTTTCCTTGTACATTCGCCAATTTATCAATGGCTGTATTGTATCTGATACAATCATCAAGGTGCGTGAAGTGTCACTTACCAGATACTCAGCACTTTACACTGATCATTCACCACTACCTTTAGATATTTATCAATAATCAACTGTATTTTCCCTCCATGTGTATATGAGGCAAGGAATATGATAAAAATATAGTGTAAATACAGACATTCCCAAGATACACTGCGTATGTGTAGGTGTGTGTTTCCCCAGAGATTTCAATGCAATCCTCCAGCCTCAACCTGGTGAATGGGGATAACAGAACTCTGGGGAAGTTGCTTATTGATAAACAGAGTTCTGTCATCCCCATTCACCAGGCTGAGCCTGGAGGATTGCATTGAAATCTCTGGAGAAACCCATACCTACACATACGCTGTGTATCTTGGGAATGTCAGTATTTACACTACATTTTTATCATGTTCATCGCCTCACAAACACATGGCGGCAAAATATAAATTGATCATTGATAAATATCTAAAAGGTAGAGGTCGATGATCAAGGCATAGTGTTGTGTATCTGCTAAGCACGCTTCATGCACCTTGATGAATTTCACCTCTAGCTATTGTTAGACTACAAGTTCAATCATTCTACACTGGTCAACATCTGTTGGAGACTGATGGGAATTGTAGGCCAACCACAGCCAGTAAGACATACATTACCTAATCCTGCACTATAGTCATCCACAGACAACTATATTTATTTTAGATGTCGAGAGCAGATAATAAAATAAAAGCTTGCCAAAGCAATTTATCTAGAGTAGATGATGGATGAAACATGACACAACATCGCTTTAATGTGAATGAAACAATGTTCCAAACACAAACTACATTTAACGTAAGTGACATACAAAATCCTATTTAATGAAAAAGAGTACCCTATCCATCAATTCTCTACCAAGAAGCAGATTTCTATGCACCTCCCTGTCAGATTGCACCAATTACCTTCTGCAGCATTTATAATTATAGAAACATATTTAAAATTATTACATTAAAAAAAAATGTGTTTTGAAGACACCCAGAAACCGCACAAGCTTACATCTATGTATAATTATACAGGAATAGCTGGAAACCTAGCAACAGTATCCATGAATTTTGTAAGTCTGCAAATCAACTATACAAAAACACACACACACACACACACACACACACACACACACACACACACACACCAACCCGATATGGCTCACACAGAAAAAACAAAAAGCAGCTTGTTCTATCTTTGGAGTAAAGAACGAGACAAACCTTTCTTACACGAAGACGAACAGCCCATGTCATTTAATCCATCTGAAAGATCAGTGCATCGTAGGCCCAAAAAAACACACTCAAAATCGATTTTATCCAAAGCGAAAATGTTATCATCTTGTAATGTTTTTAACGTTTGCGTTAGCATGAGTATGGAGAGCTTCAAAAGCAATGTCTATCAACGTTCTCATTGTGAAACTCCATCTTTTAGCAGCCATAGTAAATTCTGCATTTAACACATGCTTCCTAAACCCTGTGTGCTCATTTACTTTCAGACAGCTGTATGCTGGATGAAAACAGACAGGGATTAACTTTTCCTATTCAACACTCTGTTTAATCCATTTTAGCCCCTATCTGAAATAAACGCAAAAACAAAACAAAAAAAATAAATAAAACAAAGACGTGCAACTAATTAATTTGGGAAATGAAGATATTGATATGGAAAATCAGAAAGTGAAACAATTTATATATAAAAAAAAAATTATTAAACAGCTAAAAGAAAAACTAGCTTCTTATACTAGCCAGGCTCAGATCCCATGCAAAGAAATTCTAGCCACAAACTAATGGGAACAATAAGGCTGAGGGACAGACTCAAATATGGGGCAAACCAACTGCACCATAGGGGAAATTAAAATGTCTCACAATTCCCTTGGATTGAAATGGAGATTTTAACCTCTTTAATGCTGGTGAGGTCTGAGGCATTGCAAAGCCATATTTAAATTGATGGGAGTTTTTTTTTCCTTTAAATTTAGTCCCCAATGTGCAGCTGGACTTCCTCAGAATTGCTACAGTTTTTCTTAGTTCAAGCGCCTCATTATGTCATGATTCAATCATTGGGCACCAAAGGTCTTAAAGGGATAGTAAACCCCCCAAAAAACTTTAATCCAAATCATAAGAATAATAAAAACACACACTTAATGCCCTCATTCCCATCTCTCAAACTGTTATGGTTTGAGAGATGTAAGAAAATACCTCCCCTTTCTGCCTGACGAGCTGTAAAGCTCTCAGAGGCAGAATCCAGTCACCAGACTGTAGGCGGCTCTTCAGGAGTGCGATTATCGGCATATCTAACTATAATTACGTAATCGGTATGGTCTACAATGTATGCCTGGCTTGCTAGCACACGTTGTAGACCATTCCGATGAAGTAATTATAGTTATATATCTCAATGACAGCGCTCCTGAAGAGCCGCCGTCTGGTCCCGGAAACAGGATCTCATGACGTTAGCTATACAGGAGGATGGAACGGAGGTTTTTTTTATCTTACATCTCTCAAACCATAACGGTCTGAGAGATGGGAATGAGGGCGTTAAGTATGTTTTTACTGATTCCTATAATTTGGCTTAAAGTTTTTCGGGGGGTTTACTATCCCTTTAAAGCAGAACTTTCATCAAAATTAAACTGGCCCCAAATCATTAACGTAGCAATACGCATATAAATACTTTTATTATCCTAAATAAGTCCGGCATTATTGAAAAATACAACTTGTTCGGAAGGCATCAGAGGACAACAGTGCAGGCATCTTGACGAAAAGGCATCTGCGAGTCTGGGCTGTCCATCCAGGTCTCCTCCAGGATTGGTGAGTGGAGTTCCATTGCACCTTAAGGTACAGGAAGAGACTGACAGCGCAGGCTCACAGAGCGTCTACAGCATGATACCTGCCGCTGATGCCTGCCGAACAAGTTGTATTTCTCAATAATGCCGGACTTATTCAGGATAATAAATGTAATACTTTAAATGTATAAATAAATTAAAAAAAAAAAAAAACAAGGGTATTCCCACTGCTGAAAGTTATTATAGTTCAAACATGATTTTTTTAGATGCAGTATCACTGTGGCCTGAACTGTACAGTGGCGCTGTTGCTATACCATCCTATGGAGATTTATGGTCAACTGACCAGAGCTGTCCCATAGGATGGTGTAGCAACAGCGCCACTGTACAGTTTCAGGCCACTGCGATACTGCATCAAAAAAAAAAAAAAAAAAAAAATCAAGTTTGAGCTGTAATAACCTTTGAATAAAACACCTTTCAGCAGTGTACTTACTCAGGGGTGTAAACCCAACAACATATTGTTTACATTTTAGGTATTACTAACCCTTTAATGTAAGAGGTCTCCATGGCATTGCTTTTGTAATTCTTTGGAGACTATTTAAGAACTGAAGGGGTTAAAAGTTGCATGTAAGCAAATTAGATTTTATTTTCGGCCCCCCTATAGTGCAGTTGGTTTGCTCTGGAATTGCAGATCTTTTGCTTTTTGCATAATGCTCTCCGTCACTGATAATTCAGGGGGTCGTATGTATAAAGAGATTAAATTCTGGAGCAAACCAAGAACAACACAAAGGGGACAAATACCCCCCCCCCCCGCAATTCACATAGCATTAACCCCTCAATTGCTTGAGAGTTATCAAATGCATAGCTACGCAATGCACTAGACAGGTCTCTAGCATTTGAGGGGTTAAAATTAATTTACTTCAGCTGCAATGTTTACTTGTCCCCTGTGGAGCACTTGGTTTACCCCAGAATCCCTCCACTTTAGCTTTATACATAAGGACCAGTATCTCTTTTCCATCAGTCTGAATAATTTCCCAGTCGCTCCCACAGCCCAGTATGGCTTCCTCTATAATCTTATATCATCCTATAATCTGATGATCCAGCATCAATTCTTTAATACCCCAAGATCATTATTAAACTGCAGAGTACAACATTTTCTAGATTTTCTATCCTCTTCCTATGTTGCGATCCGTGGAGATTTGGACAGATGCATTTATAGCAATTACACGCAAGGCTCTGGGGCCGAGCAGAAGCTACGAGGTTTGGCATTCAGTTGTAACAGGGATCCTACAATCAATATGCAGCAAGCCAGATAAACAGTAACCTTTTGAGTGCCAGTGGGGGGGGGAGAAGCTGTGCTGCCCCTTTACTAAATAAATTAATGGACTGAATAGACACAGCATTTAAAGGGATAGTAATACTTATATATTACTAATCCCCATTTGTAGGCATGTTAAAAAGAATAATTGTCCCCAGTGTCATCTCTCAAACCTTTATGGTTTGAAGAGATAACCACAGCCCAAAGTTCCCCCTCACTCCCCCTTCCTTGAAGTCAGTGTTTTAGCTGACTGCAGGGATAGTCAGGTCTTATTTCAGTCAGGTGGCTCTGCAGCAGAGCCGATATCGCGTTAGTAAAAAAGAATTATTTCACTGAAACGGTCTTCTTACGTGTGCTTGTTTGCAAGCACACGTAGAAGACCGTTTCAGTGAAATAATTCTTTTTTACTAACGCGATCTCGGCTCTGCTGCAGAGCCACCTGATGAAAATAAGACCTGATATCCCTGCAGTCAGTACAACACTGACTTCAAGGAAGAGGGAGTGAGGGGGAACTTTGGGTGTGGTTATCTTTCAAACCATAAAGGTTTGAGAGATGACAATGGGGACAATTTTTAACATGCCTACAATATGGGGATTAATAATATTTAAGTATTACTATCCCTTTAAATGGCAGCAACTGGCAACCAGATTTACCCCTAAAGCCAGCCCTAAAATCTACCAAGGGCTGCAAATCATGCATCAAATTCTAAGTAGGTGTTGAAAAAAGAAGGCTATCATAGGTAAACTAGCTTTGCAATGCTGTGAAGATCTCTCTAGCACCTAAGGGGTTAAGGTAGAAGAGTGCATATGTAAAGGGGAGGGGGACAAAATTAAAGGAGCAGTAACTTTTTTTTAATGAAAATATATATTGTAGGGCTTTCCCGTTGAGTAAAATATAGGTGTTCCTACTGCTGAGAGATGCATATTTCCAGTTTCAAGGGTCAGTAATTCCCGTTTGTAACGTTATTTCAGGCACGTGCACACAAAGGCACCAAAGGGGGCTTGAGCACCTGCCCTTTTTGTCCAAAGTGCCCTCGTGCCCTTTTAACAAAAATCAATAAATAATTATGAGACATGCCCTTTTTTTCATTTAAGCCCAAAATGTCTGTGCACATCCCTGCTTTAATTAATATTGTAGAGGTTACAAAAATAAAGTATTTGGAGAAAATGCCACCTCTCCAACCCTTACGGTTTGAGAGATATTCAGCGCTAAAGTTTCCCTTTTCCTGCTGTCAGCTGTAATGACCAGAGGGATGTATCCCCTTAATGACAATGGACTTACCAGGTACGTCCCGCAAAAACTGTCACTTAGTGACACAGGACGTACCTGGTAAGTCCCGGAAATAGTACTGGAAGTCCGGGTCTCTGTGTGGCTGCACGCCGTTCAGGGACGCCGGAATAATATAACAATTTTTTTTTTGTATGACGGGCGTTAAGGTGACAGCCGCGTGCGCGTGCGTCTGTCACTAAGGGGGTATAGAACAATGTGAAGTTGGTTGTATACCCTTCTAGTCTTTAAAGGGTTAATTGATAAATATTTAAATTATAGTCAAACCAATTTTGATACGCTGCATACCTCTCTGGTACTCAAAGGGTTTAAAAAAATCTCATAGCTATAAAACACAATATGGAAAAATATTCCTCCCCATCATAAAACAGGCTTTATGCTAGTTTTATTGTAAGAACATCACATGTGCACAATTAAACCCACATATCGCACCATATGGGCACGTGATTCGGACACAACCTAATGGTATGTAGGATGTGCAGGGATTTATATGCTGATCTGGCTGGTCTTAGTCCATAATTTGCTTTTCTATTTACAGTGCTATGCTTCCAGGCAAGGCAAGGTTATTTGTCTTATTAATGACAATACAAAGCAAATCTACCTTAAATGTCCTACAATTGCATAGTAATAATAGGGAAACTGCACATTGTTACAAAAAAAAAAATGTGCTTGGTTTTTTTTAAGAACATGTACACTTCAGTGTCTAAACACCTCACCATTAATTGTATGATCTGTTTAACCCTTTCAGAGACAGTGGGGTGTGAACGACAACAAAACTAGAAAAATAAATTGTTTAACCCCTTGGATTGTAGAACCGCCTCCACTTCATTGTGCAGCTACGAGTTCAAAATGCCACTAGCATCCAAAGAACAATTTTTTTTTTTTTTTATAAGCTGAAATTTCACTTAACCCTTAATAACCAGTGGAGTATGTAGCATATTAAAAAAGCAGTGCGTTGCACACTCACCGTTAAAGCTGAGGTCCGAGTCTTCATTATTTAGTTATTGATTTATTTTTTTTTTTAACACGTAGCACTATATTTTAATACTTACAGTTTTGTAGTTCAAGTGATATTCAATCCGAAGTGATTCCCCCTCCCGCCCATTTCCCTGCGTAATGCTGTTTCTCAGTCTGGTCTGTATGGAAAGCAGCGAAGGACAATCTTCAGTAAGCAAAATCCTGCATTCCTTCATCAAGGGAGGGGGACGGTTTTCCTTATACTTACTGAATGAAGATCGTCCCTCGCTGCATCTCTCCGGTCCCACGACCAGATTCCAGATCTGATGGGAGGTGGCCAGAAGGGGCAGGAGAGGGGATACATTCTAACTGAATAGCGCTTGAACTACAAAACTAAGTATTCAAATATAGAGCTATGTTAAAAAAAAAAAAGAAAGAAAGAAAGACTCGGACCTCAACTTTAATACAACTATTACTATCCCTTTAACTCCTTAAGGACTGGCTCGTGGCCACGTGGCCTGCACCTAATACCACGGGGCATTTTAACAATCTGATTCAGGGTTCCCTGTGCGGTGTGCAGCCCTGAATTCCATGACATGGTCCTTAAGTGACGGACAGCCCGTGACGGTCCTAGCACGGCGGTGGACGTTAAGGGGTTAAAGTGTTGATTAACCCTTTGAGTGCCAGAGGGGTATGGAACGCATTGCTTCACAGTGTGGTTCATACCCCTCTGGCACTGAAAGGGTTAATGGTTAAACTGTATTGAACAGGAATGTGTATTACAGGGTGAAAAATATCAGATAAATATAAGAGACTGTTGAAGAAACAGTCAATCCATAATGAATACTGTGTGAGTGCGGGCCATATGTACAAAAGCAAAATGCATACCTCCCAACATTACTAATATCCAAAGACGGACACTTTTGGTTTAGCTGGTGTTTCTGGGCAGGGCATTACTATGAATTTTTAGGTTATGTCATGGCCAATTGACACCTCTTTGTGTAAATGAATAAATGATTTAGACTGAGCAAGGCCAAAGTATTTTATTTACATAGACTAATTTATAAACACATATACTGAAGTGTAAATAAACATTAATGTGAGTTTTATTACTGTGTACCAATGTGATTCACTTATATACACACCACACAGTCTGATCTCCTAAATACAGGGACACCAGGGTGATACACTTATATACACACCACACAGTCTGATCTCCTAAACACAGGGACACCAGGGTGATACACTTCTATACACACCACACAGTGTGATCTCCTAAACACAGGGATACCAGGGTGATACACTTATATACACACCACGCAGTCTGGTCTCCTAAACACAGGGACACCAGGGTGATACACTTATATACACATCACACAGTGTGATCTCCTAAACACAGGGACACCAGGGTGATACACTTATATACACATCACACAGTGTGATCTCCTAAACACAGGGACACCAGGGTGATACACTTATATACACACCACACAGTCTGATCTCCTAAACACAGGGACACCAGGGTGATACACTTCTATACACACCACACAGTCTGATCTCCTAAACAGAGGGACACCAGGGTGATACACTTATATACACACCACACAGTCTGATCTCCTAAACACAGGGACACCAGGGTGATACACTTCTATACACACCACACAGTCTGATCTCCTAAACACAGGGACACCAGGGTGATACACTTATATACACACCACACAGTCTGATCTCCTAAACACAGGGACACCAGGGTGATACACTTATATACACACCACACAGTCTGATCTCCTAAACACAGGGACACCAGGGTGATACACATATATACACACCACACAGTCTGATCTCTTAAACACAGGGACACCAGGGTGGGAAAGAGGGACAGAGGGATTCGGGTCTCAAAGAGGGACTGCCCCTCCTAAAGAGGGCCACTTGGGAGGCATGTCAACTTAATATCGCCTAATCTCTTAATATCTGCCTTCTGGCACTCAAAGGGTTAAGCTTCCTGAAATCAGCCACTGATCTACAATTCTGTCAGTGTGAGGAGACAGAGGCTCCTTCTGCTGCTGTGACTGCCAACCAGGATGTGGACACACTTCTTCACTGCTCAGAACATTATGGATCTACTCCCAGAAACCCCTGGGAGATTATGCACCAAATCGTGATAAAGAAGTGAGGATATTTCCAGTGATATCACTTCTCTAGTTCCTATGACATTGCTCCAGCTTTGGAGATCTTAGGGCATAGGCTGTATAGAATAACACAGGAACTGGATAAGTGATGTCAGTGGAGAAGTCATTTCCTGTTTATCAGGTCTTAGTGCCTAATCTCCCAGTTTTCAGAGTGTATTACTGGGTCTCTGGGGTCAAAGGTTCATTCTCCTGTAATCCCACCTACTTCCTCATCCTGTTTGTCCACTTCCCACATGTTTTCAGTAAAAATTGCACCTTTACTCCTCCAAATCTGACCACCTATTTTAAGCCGCACCCTCAGAAGACATAAATTGAGTAATTTGAATACTCCCACTCTCAACCCTTTTTGGTACTCCAGGGTTTAGGGAGAAGAAGGTTCTCAGGAATATGCATTACTACTGGGCATACAAAAAGATGAAATGCGTAATAACACAAAATAATTAATCCCCAGGATGTTAAAGTGGTCTCCATTGCATTATATTTACCTTGGAGTCTTCTATCAACCAATCTGTTAATGGAATTTGAGTTTAAAAACAGTAATCACTGGACGTCATGCCACTAATTTAGCCAGTTCCAATCCTCATTCAAACTTGCTGAACAATCAGAGATTTATGTCTGTGTTTAAATATCTATGGAGGTCCTCACACTGAATGACTGATTAGCATACCTGGGAACTCTCCGGATTTGCCCCGGAGACTCCGGTTCTGACAGAGCTTTACCGGGTCTCCGGGGCAGAGGCAGATTCCTCCGGATGTGGAGAGTTTCTATTGAAACTCTGCCACATCTACTTTTTCTCCCGTTGTGCCTCCGTCCCCAGCCTTCTGTGTGACACATTTAACCCTCTGAGTACCAGAGTGGTACGGAATGCATTGCTTTGCAATGCATTTCGTACCACTCTGGCACTCAAAGGGTTAAATCCCCCCCAACACTCGCGTTAAGCCCCGACCCTTTTTTGACGCGATTAGCGTCATTTTTGTTACCCCCTGCTGAACAGAGCCTCAACTGAAAGTTCCCAGGTATGCTGATTAGGCTACCTATAAAGTAACACCTGGTTTTGTAGGGATCAGGGATCCGTGCCATTCCTCCCAAGTTCCTCTCTTTAGGAGATATTAGGGGTCCGTACCTCCCTCTTTAGGAGATATTAGGGCTCCATACCTCACAAGTGTCTCTCTTTTGGATATATTGGGGTACATACCTTCCAAGTGTCGCTCTTTAGGAGATATTAGGGTACATACCTCCTGAGTGTCCTTCTTTAGGAGATAGTAGGTTTATATTCCTCCCAAGCATCCCTCTTAGAAAGTGCATCATATTTTCTTCTTTATTACACACAAATATATATAATATACACACACACATATACATACATATATACACACAGATATATCTCAAAATTCCATTGGATGACAACCAGATTCGGTCTTCAAAAGACAAACATACCCCACAGTTACATGCTGCCACACTGATCCACTGAGGCAGACACTGATCATTTCTTAAGTCTCCAGTTTTATTTCAGTACCTGACTGATTGATTCTAGGTCTAGGAACAATGGACCATCCAAAGTCAGAGAAAAACATAAATTTCAGCAGTGATACTTGTTTCAATGATAACTTTTCTATTCAAGAGATAGTAATAGAACATTACCAAAGCAGCTCAGTTTGTTCATCACAAGCAATAATACTGCCAGCTGCTGCTCTTATTGTTCAAAACTATACAGTTACAATGTTATTTTACGTAGAAGTTTATCCCCTAGGTCCCTTTTCCCGATGTCAGCATTTTACTATGAGATCCGACTACGGATCACAATGAGGGACAATCTCCAGTTAGTATTAGGAAAAATCTGCCCTCCATTGACAAGGAGGGAAGATTGTACCTCGTTGTGATTTGTCCGGTCAAGGGACCGGACTTCAGATCTAAGGGGAGGCGGCATTAGGGAAAAGGGGAGGGGTAAACTTCTGCAAAAAATAACAGTGTAATTGTGCCGTTTTGAACAATAAGAGCAGAAGCCAGCAGTATTATTCATTATGATGATCAAACTGAGCTGCCTTGGTAACAATCTATTACTATCCCTTTAAGGAAGCATTTAAACTCTGTTGTATTCTGTAAATCAACACGGACGTTTTACCACCTTTAGAATGTTTTCATGTCCTTTTAGAGTCATGGGAGGGGCTCTCTCTATGGCTACAGCTAAAGCAAGAGTATGCCGCCCATGTTTCTAAAGGAACATGAAAACATTCTTATGGTAGCAAAATGTCACTGTTCAATCACAAATTACACCACAGTTTAAATGCAAACAACAGTGAATATATACACGTTACTGCTGTATGACTGGTACCTGCCTAGGTAGGTACTTGTCTTAATCAAATTAAGAGCCACTTTTACCAAGGGCACATTTCTCATTTAATTTCGGTATTGACTATAAGTTAACCACCAACCCCTTAGACATCCAGATAGCAAAAATGGATCCTAATTAAAGACTGCGCCTACTCACCAATATCTGTTTCCTTGTGGTTCTTAATAAACTCGGCAAGCTCAAAATTTCCAGCAATAATAGCAACCTGTAATTAAAACAGAAACAACATGTAATTAATAAAAAGGCAAAAAGTAGATTTCCACTATATTTGACACTGTAAAGCACAGGCTAGTGCAAGTAGACTGGATTTAAATCTCTTGACTCCCTAGGCAAGGCACACTAGTGGCACTTAGTCCCTCCCATGGCCACACCCCCAATCTTCATGACTTCACTCCATTCCGCTGTTAAATGATACAGAAAATACCTTTAGCCTACAGCATATGAAAACAAAAAAAGCTGTTGGATGCTAGTGATATCTCCAAAACGCATAATGCATGGAGGATTTCTGCAGCATCAATAGGTTAAATAAACTGACCAGTGAAAACGGTATGTAAACTGTTGAAGCAGGCAAACTAGTACATAAACTGGACATTACAGCAGTATATCTTCAGCTGGTGTGCAACCTGACCACCATAAACAAGAATGGATGTCTGGTGCACTGTGATTATGCTGGCAATGCTGACAACTCTACCCGGTGGGAGTGTCCAGCACAGCTGACACACATCTCACAGTTAGGTGCTCTTCTGCTGCTCCCTAATTATACTGAACATCTTTCATTGAGACAAAAATGGGACAGTGTGTGGGACAGACAGACAGCGGGACTCCCTTACTCCAAGTCTGATCGTAGTAAGCTGCAAGCAGTGAGAATGCATTTGCTCTGTCTCTTACTAGCGGTGTTCTCTCTCTCTGGCCAAAAAGCCTGTCCCTGAAGTAAATCGGAACTTCCTCTCTTCGTCACTCACACTAGTGGTTTTACTGTGTTTACTGTACGCATTGATTACCATAGAGTCTTATGACTCGTTGTCATATCACTGTGTAAGTGACCGTACGATAATTTACCATAGACTCGAGAGTCTTAGACAGTTACGAGTCACTCGAGTCATAAGACTCTATGGTAATTAATATGTACAGTAAAACAACTAGTGTGACAAAGGAAGTTCCGATTTACTTTATCTTATGAGAAATAAACAAGATGCACTGTACTGTCCCTTTTAAAACGGTACGTATGCTCACCCTATCCCTAATGGAAAATCTCACCCTGGATATATTAAGCACCCATGTATGCAATAAACTGTGTACAACATTCCAGTAACTAGCAGCATCCTGTAGCAGGGGTGGGCAATTGTTGGAGCTACATGGTTGTCCGAGTGTTGCAGCAGTTAAGGTGTACATAGATGACTGAATTATTGCAATGCTGTTTTCAATATTAACATCAAAGTCTGGCCTGTGTAGGTGCCAGCCAATCAATATTGATGCCTACGTGGGCCAGCCTGGCAGAATTAAAGAGCACATCGCTCCCTTCATTGGGCTCACAGAGAGAGCTGTACACAAGCTATAGTATCGCTGCATTGGTATTCATCTCTGAGAACTTCCTCCTGTGGGGTTCCTGGAGAGGGTCCATGGGCTGCGACCAGGCTTAAGCTGATGACGCGATTTGCGTCATAAAGTGGGTGGAACTTAATCAGGTAAGTGGAGCTTAACAAGGAAATAGTAGGGACGTGCGTGGAAAGTGGGCAAAGTTTTTCGGGAAAGTCACCACAGCCACATAATCAGCCTCTGTCCCTGAGACCCAGTAATTAACAATAAAAACCAGAGTTTCCTGGGCAGGTATTGCTTGTTTGACAAAGGCCTTAGGGCTTTTTCACATGGACAAAATAACTATAGAAGCCCACTAACTTACCTCTTTCCTGCTGATTCTGATGCACGGGCATGGCTGATGGCCAGCACACATGAGCAAAAGCTGATTATTATTGACTGGGGCCCATGTACGCTTCCTATTCCCTGGAGGTTGCAATGAGCACTACAAAGTCTGACCTCGCTTGTGTGAAAGGTCTGCTGATGATACCTCGTAGACCTTCCTTGCTGTATCTACATCGTGTTCCTGCATTCATGTGAGGGCTAGTGAAAGGTGCCATAGCCCAGCATGGAACCTATCACAACAAGCTCAATATCAACAATGCACTATTGCTGGGTTGTTGTCACCTGTGTTAAATAGGCCTCAGTGCTAAATAAGCCAATTAATTAATTTCCAAAGGTACCAAACACACTTTATTTAGACACAATATTCTAAATAACCTCTGGCTGTTTGCTAATGATTATCTTTGAACATAATTTCAAAAATAAAAAACCCACTGCGTAAGAAAACTCTGGTTGCAGAGCTGTTAACGTGCATTTGTCACAGACATTAAAGTCCTGGGAAAAAACACCGCTCATTATACTTATCTGCCTTGTTTTGTCTGCTTTTGTTGGTTTTTCTTTCAGTCGTGTAAATTATTTGATATTCAGATGTCTTTTTCTATTGTATTTCCCAACAAGTACTAATCAAGGCTTCTTGAAAGAACCACTCTCACAGAAGGCACTGAATCAAACGATAATGAGTCGTGTAAAATGTACCACAAAGCGCAACATCAGAACACAAGAGCTCAACAAAGCCAAGTGCTGAATGAAATATTGTGGGGGGGGAGTAAACAAACAGATGTTTGGATCCATTTAGGAATGATTGTTGACATACAATTCTTTTCTGCTGGTTACTAAGAGTTATTTCGGGAACAAAAGCCTTACTACAGATGGAAAATTCATTCTGGAAAATCTGTAATGGGCTTCCCTTCCACAAAACCATCATGGATTGCCAGACTTACTATCCTGACTCCTAATTGTACCTTGACACGCTGCAATCAGACAATTAACCCATTATGTCCCAAAGAGGTAACCAACCCAATGCGATAGGCAAAGTGTATGATCTCTGTTTAATGACTTGTGATTTATGGGCAATTTGGATAAGCGAGGGACACTGTGAGGCTGATGTATTAAGTAGAATTGGAGTAAACCAATTGCACCATAGGGGTCAAATAAAAATATCATGATTTAAAAGGCAAACTTGAATTAGGGTGAAAGTTCCACATTTGAAAACTCATTAAAAACTGTCTACCGTAAAATCTCAGGTATAATACGCACCTGTGTATAATACACAGGTATATATTATGCCCAAGATTCTGGGAGAAAACAAGAGTGCCTATGTATAATATGCACCCTTGTTTTCCCCTCTTAAAGGGATAGTAATACTTTGTTTTAACTTTATTTTATTTTGTAGGCATTAAAAAAACATGAAGAATGATATAAGTCTTAACTCTCAAACCTTTATGGTTTAAGAGATATTCACAAGAAAAGTATCCCCCTCCCCGCCCCTTTTACCTAGTGTAAGCCATTTCTTCACAGATGTGAATCTGGTTGTAAGACCAGACAGATAACAGAAGGGGACAATCTTCTTTGTATGAAAAGAATGAAAGCCCTTCCCCCCTTGACAAGTTTTTCAGGAAGATTGTCCCTCTCTGCAGTCTACCTGGGCACCTCCCTTCTGATTTGGCTGAACGGGGGGGTGGGGGGGGGATACTTTGTTTGTGAATATCTCTTAAACCATAAAGGTTTGAGAGATAAGACTTATATCGTTCTTCATGTTTTTTTAATGCCTACAAAATAAAATAAAGATAAAACAAAGTATTACTATCCCTTTAAGAAAAAAAAATTAAGCCTATCAGATCCCTTCCCTCCCTCCCCCGGAGCTATCCGCTGCTAAAATACCATTTACTTACGTCAAAATTCAAGTCCCCGCATATTCCCCTTTGGCAGGCAACATATAACCCATGTCAATAATCCCTGCGGGCGGCATGCTTCCATTCGCGCCCACTTTCTTCCGGCTATTGTATTGCCCTGTGAGGACCTTCAGATCCTCACAGGGCATTACCATTGGCTGGAGCCGGTAGGTCCTGAAGGAAGCAGGCGGCGAATGGAAGCATGCCGTCTGCAGGGAATATTGACATCTGTTATATGTTGCCTGCTAATGGGGAAAATGCGGGGACTTGAACTTTGAAGTAAGTAAATGGTATTTTAGCAGCTGATAGCGCTGAGAGAGGGAGGGAAGGTATCTGGCAGGCTTAATTTATTTTTTTGTTATAAAAAACTCTCGGGTATAATACAAACCCCCCCACTTCACATAAGGTGAAGTTGGGTAAAATTGTGCGTATTATACCCGAGATTTTACGGTATATGTCATGTTAGCCAAAAAGACCAGCAAATGTGCAGTTAAGGAGATTTTTACACTTCTTACATAATAATATATGCAAATTGTGGTACCCATCTGGTACCAGTGTAGGCTGACCATACCTCACCTTTAAAAAGGGACACATAGGAAATAGGCATATTTCAGGAGTACACCAAAATCAAAGCAACCCTGTAGTATGTATTTTTAAAGGTGAGGTATGGTCATCCTATACCAGTGACATTTTACTATGCTAATGAAGCCCTTTCAGTGATGTTTCAGATGCTAATGAAGCTTTGTGCAGTACCAGGAAATGTTCGGTTTCACTTTGCCCAGAAATAAAAGTATGAATATCTCCAAAACCATACATCTGCTGGACTTTTGGTTAACATGACATATAGGCAGTTTTTAACCCCTTAACGACTGGCCAATGTGGTGCACAGCTGTCGTTAAGGACCATGGGGCATTTTTTGTAACTGATTCTGGGGTCTGTGGTGACCGTGGAATTCCATGACGTGCCAGGACCATCACCAGTACTTAAGTTCCGGACCAGGAGTGATAGTCCTGGCAAGGGTTGGCCCCTTAAGGGGTTAATGCAGTTTTCAAATATGCCAATTAAAGGTGAAAGTTCCACTTTAAATAGATTTTGCAGTATTTGCAGCAAGCTTCATTCTGTGGCATTACAGGTGGTGAGGATCATCTGTGTGAACACCATTGGTGCAAGCTGTTTAACTGCTGGGAGATTAGCAGCATTTATAATTCTGAGCTACTGTCGCTCATGTGAACCAACCTGAAGGGCTCTATTCATCAAGCTATAAAGATACACTTATGTAACAAACCAAACATAAAGTGAGGGGGTGACAGCTTTGCTGATTTCCATTCCTTGATTTACATGCAGCTTTTAACCCCATGGGAGGCCTCCAAAGCACTGTCAAACATTGTGTCAGAGACCTCTGGTATTGAAGAAGTTAAAAAAACAATTTTCTGCCCCCCACTATGGTGCAGATGGCTTACTCCAGTATTGCACCACTTCAGATTTAGGAACAGGGCAGGATTTGCATCCCAGGCTCCCTTTGGCAAGGCACCCCCACTACTCACCTGACCTCTGCCCCAAGTCCCATCCATGGTTTTCTGTATGGAAAATCCCCTTAGCCTATAACAAGCAAGTAAAAAAAAGATTTAACTCCTTGATTGCTAGAGAGATCTCCAATGCATTGCCCATCAATGCATTGGATATCTCTCTAGCTTGCAAAGAGTTCAATAATAGCCTGTACAAAGGGGAATACAAACTGGTACAGGGACACTGAGATTGCTCAGGTCGAATCCACAATTCAGAATGTGAGTGTGGCCAGCACAGCTGAAGCACCGCCCCTCAAAATATGGAGCCCTAGGCAGTTGTCTACTCTATTTATTGGGAAATCTGGCCTTGTTGATCATGTTATCCTTTTAAAATGTCACACGCATAAGAGCGTGCAACATGTAAGCTCTGTAACTAGGTTGCTGGCTTGAAAAACGCCACATCAGAATCTCTCCCAAATCAAAGGGGCGAGATTCCTATGTCGCCTCAATCCACACCACTACCCGTATACTGCCACATCCATCATTTATAGCGGCCAAGAGGTTAACCTTTTCAGTGCCAGAGGGGTACCCCTCTGGCACTGAAAGGGTTAAGGATGATAGAGATATATTTTTCAGGAGGAGGAATAATGGGGAGAGAATGCTGACAAATGGTGCAGGGTCATGTGATGCCAAGGCAGCTTTCCGCACAGATCGTGCAGCCTCCGATCTCTTCATAGCTCGCCTGGATGAGGCAGTATGTAGGCAGTGCAATGGAGCGGAGTGGATGGAGGAAACGTTTTTGATTTGGGCGAGATTCTGATGTGGCGCTTTTGAAGCCGGTGACCTGGTTACATCGCTTACATGTCGCACGCTCTTAAGCGTGTGACATTTCAAAAGTGAACCATTGATCAGTACAGCCCCAAGAACCGACAGTCATGTACTGAAACATCTTGAAACAGTCACATACTGGAGAGGGGATCTTTTTACACTGTATATGTGAGGTCAATACAAGGATGTCTCTAATGAGCTTTTCTTTCCAAGGACTGATCAAATAACTAGGGGCTACACCTTAACGTTAGAGAAAAGGTTTCTTTTTCAGCAGAGGAAGGGGTACTTTACAGTAAGGTCTGTTAAATTGTGGAATTCTTTTCTCAGGGATGTGGTAATGGCAGATAATGCATTAAGAACTGTTAGAACTTTTGAATAAAGAAACCAATAGCTGTGTGCGTGCCCTTGCTTTACTCAGCAGGAAAAGTCCTATAACATAATTTTTCCATTTAAAAAGTTTACTGTTACTTTAAGTAACCTTAAGACTTTGCTCACACTGGCAACACTGTTCCAAAATGTTGCAGCAAAACAAGATTGCCATTGAAAATTAGTGTAGCCTCCCATCTGAACTATCCCTATATAAAACAAGATCTGTTCTTTCGAACTTGTTCCTGAACTGTCACCAGTGCAGGCTTTCGGGATTTCCCTACCTGTTCACAGATGTACTAATCATAATCACAGTGAAGGTGATAGTAACAGTTCCTTCAATTTGTGACATTTTGAACTGTAATCACTTTTGAACAAAGCAACCACCAGCTCTATCCTTGTTGCCCCGGCAGGAAAATCCCTGCAATGTTATGTATTTTTTTTATTTTACTGATCATTTACATGGGGATTTTTAACCTACTGAATGCTAAAGAAGTCTCCTCCGCCTTGTTTCTAATGTTCCCCATAACCTGTTGCTCAGGAACACATTATACTGATTTTCTTGGCATATCAAAGGTTACTTCCTAAGCGTAATGCATATCCCTTTAAATAGGGACACTTCTAAAAACACATACTGCAGGGCCTCACTAAATCCTGTGCAGTCCTGAACAATGAAACTTTATTACGCTTCCTAGAATTACAGGCAAAATCCGAATGGCCACTATGAATTTCAGTCAGTCCTGGATGTCCTGTCTATGGGGGGACAGATACAACCATTACTGACAATTTTCTCACAATTTTCACGCAGAGCGTGTGTACATATTTAACCTTTCAAGTGCCAGAGATGTTAGAAAAGCATAGCATAGTGAATCAATGCTTTGCACACCCCTCCTCCTTAAAAGGTTACAATTACTATAAAGTGAAATGAGTATGAGGATCTGTAGTCTGGGTACCAAATGTCATGTCTGCCTCCATGTCCTTTCCATCTATGTAATGCTGCTTACCTCAGAGCAGCAAGACCGTCATTAATTGTTAAATCACAGAGAGGGACAATCTTCAGTGATCATAAGGAAAAACCTGAAAAACTTGTCAAGGGGGGCAGGGTTTTCCTTATGATCACAGAAAGAACATTGTCTCTGTGATCTGTCCGGTCAAGAGACCAATTTCCACATCTGAGGGGAGGGGGCTCACACTAGGTAAAAGGGGCGGGAGGGGGATACTTTATCATTCAATTACTCTTGAACTACAACTCGGACAGTACTGAAATAACATTCTCCATGGCCCAAATAATATGAATATTAATTGGAGCTGCTGTTATTAAGAAACATTACTATCCCTTTAAGGCAGAACACATGGAAAATAAAAAAAAGAAAGACTTTGCTGAAATCCAAAGATCGCTGCACTATTATAAATGTCCTGCATTAACCCTTTGAGTGCCAGATGGGTTAAGGTGGAAAGGGTTAAGATGGAAATCTGGTCACCTTATGAGATGTGCAAGTGGTTGCTCTCCAGCTGCTGTTGGCTATAACTCCTATAAATCTCAGAAAGGATTATGGGAGTTGTGGTGCAACATCAGCTAGTCTGACACAGCTCGCCCACTCCTACAGTACAAAATTAAATTCAAGGAAATTAATCTCAGAAGTAAGACCCATTCTACTTCCACACAGCCAAGAGCTAGCGGAAAGCAGGGAGCTGGAGAAAAAGCCCACACACACTGCGTAATTTATCTACTGTATAGAGGCAGAATCAACAATTACTGTAACACATTCCAGAGCATCACTGTTACACAACTAAATCTTCCACACTTCAATGGATCGTCTCCCAATTTCTGATTTCAGTTCAAAATATACAAACTGTTTGCAATAAACGTCCAAACTGGAGAGTCAAATTAGGTGGCACATCCCAATTTCATGCATAAGGTTAACCCTTTGAGTGCCAGAGGGGTACGCAACGCTTTGCAAAAGGGTTTAAAAAATTGCATACAAAGAGTTTAAGGCATCTCAGGGGTTAAACTACATAAAGGAACAACTCCAAATGCCAAAAATTGGGGGATATGAATCGTTTGGCTCTCCAGCTGTTGTCTCCAGCAACAGAATAGTCAAATGTTACCTACCCCCTTGCAATTAGCTTTAACTCTTTATTGACTAGAATGCTGTACTGCGTTACTCTGCAAAGGCAGCAAAACATTAAAACGCTGGGTGCCAATGCAGTGTGCAGGTTTGCAAACCCAAGTGGCACTAAAGGGTTAAAACACATTACTATCCCCTGTCTTTTTGCACATAAAATTGTGCCACTAGTTTATGGCATTTCGGATAAATTCTCTGCATGTTTTTTTCCTTATGGAATGGAATATTTACCTTCTGCTCTCGCGGTGCAAAATGCTCGTCTCTTTCCAAGCCTATTGCTTGCCTCTGATAATCTCCACCGAAATCTATGCTAGTTATGCTACCACTGCTGCTATTGAGTGATTTGCCAATAACGGCCCTGCTTACTTATTAAAAAAAAAAAAAAAAGTATCTTAGCAACCATTTCTTACTTCTTAATGTTATCGCTGCTCCAAATATGAATCATTATTCCATCTGTGCGTTGACAGGGAGAAGACAATGATCTTAAAATAGTCTTTAGATATCAGGTGTGGTCACTAGTGTGAGAAGTATTAGGTCCTCATTCAGCAAGGTGAGCAGCTTTTTTTTTTTTTTGGATGAAACTGAGGCTGTATGAGATGGTCCTGTGTGGCCTTTTGTGGTCAGTATCGTAACCCTTTGAGTGCCAGAGAGATATACAATGCATTGCACAGCAACATGTTGCACACCCGCTCTAGCACCCAAAGAGTTAAAGAGGACCGGTCACCTTAAAACAAATTTATTATAATAGCAGTTTTCTGTAAAAAATAACTGGTTTTTGAGAAATGAACCTGTATGCGTTGATTCCACAGTATGCCACCTTTATGCAATTGCCTGCACAATTTATGCTAATTAGTTATGTTCGTGGCCAATAGTGTTGCTCACTGTGCTATTATAATGCCCCTAGCTTAATTAATAGCACAGCATCTGGTAATGTAGGACCAGCACAAAATGAATTAGCATAAAGTGCCACCAAAAAATTAAAGGGATAGTATTGTCAGAAAATAATGACACCAAATCTTGTAGCTATTAAAAAACTAATCTAAATGCCCCCAGTCCCTTTCAAACCTTTATGGTTTGATAGATAATCACAGAGAAAGGTTCCCCCTCCCTCCCGTTTCCCTGACGTCAGCGCCTAGCTGACAGCAGGGGAATCCGGTCCCGGGACCTCCGGAGGGGGGGGGGATCTTTTGCTGCGATTATCTCTCAAACCATGTGATTATTTTCTGACAATACTATCCCTTTAAGGTTTATATAAAACAGACTGTTAGTGCATTATACAGGCAGTATTTTTTATTTCTTTTTTCAAGTTAACTAAACATAACTCGGCGTGATAGGTCCACTTCAAATAACATTAATGTTTCTTAATATACAACTGTCGTTTTAACCATTTAAGTGAAGTTGCAATGCCTTGGATACCTCTCTGGCACTGAAAGGGTTAATCCTGGTGGAAAATCTTAATGCTCACGATTCTCACATTGTGCATGGATTGGTTGCTTAACCCTCCAATTGCCAGTTTGATCATGTTAATGGGATAGTAATGTCAGAAAAAAAGTATTAACTATATGGTAGATACAATTAAAAGAGAGTACTTGTGCTTATTCGTATCTCTCAAACCATTATGGTTTGAGAGATATAGGAAAATAAAGTTCTCTGCTCCCTCCCCTTTCTGCTTGACGAGCTGTAAAGCTGTCAGAAGCAGATTCTGGTTCATGGATCAGACGGCAGCTCTTCAGCAGCACCGATATCACGATATCTAAAAGATAAATACTTCATTGGAATGGTCTACAATGTGTACTTGCAAACAGATCTGCTGCCTGGCTACTGCCGCCCCCTTCAAAAAAAAAAAAGCTTGCCGGCAGAGGTGCTGGCTCAACGGACTCTCTGCAGGCGGGCAGTCAGCTTGCGCGCAGACATCCTCCCATGCTGCCTCTCACGCTCCCCACACTGTACTGAGGTCAGAGCGTCGGGGTCACATGACCTGCCGGTGCTCAGATTTCAGACCATGCGGGGAACACGAGAGGCAGCATGGGAGGATCAAGCTGCCTGCCACTAGGCACCAGGGAGCTGGAAAACTGTGGGTGCTGGCTGGGGTAAGTCCTGGGTGGCCAGTGTGGGCGATGGGGCATGTCCTGGGGTACAGGGGTAAGTCCTGGGTCTGCAATATGGGTGCTGGGGCATGTTTTAATGGGCATCTGGCAGTGGTATATTTTAATGAGCAAACTGACCATTGCATATTTTAATGGGCAAGCTGACCATGACATATTTTAATGGGCAAACTAACCATGGCATATTTTAATGGGCAAACTGGTTGTGGCATATGGAGGGAGAAGAGAGACAGAGGTTGGAAGAGGAGAGCGACAGAGATGAAGGAGAGAGAGACAAAACAGGAGAAGATACATGGCAAAGAGAGACATGGGGAGAGGAGAGAGACATGTATGACATGGTGAAGAGAGAGACAGACATGGGTGTGATGGAGGGAGAGAGAGAGAGACAGACATGGGTGGCATGGAGGAGGAGACATGTGGGGGAGACAGACATAGATGGCATGTAGAGAGATAGAGACATGGCATGGGGGCTGGCAAATAAGTTAGGTACTCCCCTGGGAGGGACACAAATGGGGCGGGGCATAAGGGGCAGCAAAATAAGGTTTTGCCTAGTGTGGCAAAAATCCTTGCACCAGTACAGGAGCAGACATACCTGGTTATGAAAGGGTTAAAGTGGTGTCCTGTGTGAAATATTTCTATTTGATACTGTTGAAAAAGTAAAAAAATGTACATTTATAAATTATCATCTAGAAATTTTAGATGCTATTTTATAACTGTCCAATCTTTCACATAACACACCACTTTAACAAGTTCATAACCAGGGGTGTCTGCTCCTGTACTCAAAGGGCTAGATTTTCTAACCCTTTGAGTACAGGAGCAGGAAATTCTAACCCTTTGAGTACAGGAGCAGACATCACTGGATATGAAAGGGTTAAAGTGGTGTCCTATGTGAAAGATTGCTATCTAACACTGCTGCAATTGTCAAAAATGGACAGTTTTAAAATATCTAAAATGTGCAATTCTTCCATTTGTGTTTACATTATACTAACTGAACAGGGAATGTAACCAGGGGAGTTGGTTGGCTTTGAAAGACCTGGGGCTTAACCCTTAGTGTGCCAGAGGGGTATGCAATGCACTGCAAAGCAATGCATTGCATACCTCTCTGGGACTCAAAGGGTTAAATGTGTATAGAACATCTATATGGCGCATTTTGTTGGGTTGTGGTTTTGGGGGGGGGGCAGCATTTCATCCTTGGACATAGGCAGCACAATGTCTTTGGCCGGCCCTGATTCCGATGAAGTGTTTATTTTTAGATATCGTTATGTCAGTGCCATAATCTGCTTCTGACAGCTTTACAGCTCGTCAAGCAGAAAGGGGAGGGTACGGAGAACTTTGTTTTCCTATATCTCTCAAACCATAACGGTTTGAGAGATATGAATAAGTGCAAGTACTCTCTTTTTAATTGCATCTACCATATAGTTAATACTTTTTTCTGACATTACTATCCCTTTAAGTGTTCCTCGATGACTGACCAGAACACTACTGGGTTAGAGCTAGCAAGGATATATAGCTCCCTGAGGAGTGCCGTAAGTAAAATGTCTGTGACATGCTGTGGCCGTCACCGGTCCTTATGGCAAAAACCACATCATGCTTATAGCGTGGCACGTAATTCTTAAGGGGTTAAAACAGAAGCATTTAAAAGTGTTTCTTGTTATATTAAGATATTGACACTTTTATTTCTGAAAAAATGAAAGTCTCGCAGTGCAGCAAGATCGTAATTAGCATATGTAAATTCATGGAGATGCTTAATTAACATATAGTAGCATATGATAGAACACTCAAAGAGCTCACAATACAGAAATCTCTTAAACTGTGCTGCTGCTGGTCTTTTATCTATCATGATACACAGGCAGTTTTAATGACATTTTCAAATATGAAAACTTGAATTCACTTTGACAGGTTCACTTTAAGTTAATGCTCCACATTTATTACCGTGCAGACACGCGCTCCAGAGGAGTTCACCCGCCGTTCATCAGGTGCTTAAGAGTAGGGCAGTTCAGAAATCATTGAAATACCAGCATTCTTGGCACCTCGTTATTTTAGATCTCAAACAGATGTCAAGATAGAGGAAAATAAAGGGACTCTATTACCTAAAAACAACTCTGATGATTTCAAAGAGCGTTCAAAATCATGCATATTTTGCATTAGCCATTTTTTATTTAGACAATCAGTGCTTGCGTTACTTAGAGTCATAGATGATGCTGCCATAGACCTACATCACCTCCCCACTCAGCGACTCCTCAGGAATGCCTTGACCACAACCCCTAGCAATGAAAGGGTCTTAAGCGCCAATGAGTGGGAGAGGTAATATAGGGCTAAAATGTACAGCATATCTTAATTAGCATAATCTATGTGTGTAAATAAAAAATTAATAAAAAAAACAAATTAAATAAAAAATATTCTAAATAAAAGACGACTAATGTAACATATTGGTGATTCTGAAAGGTATTTCAAAATCACCAACATTGTTTGTAGGTGACTGGGGCCGTGTAACCATTTGAGCACCAGAGAGGTATCCAACGCATTACAGTGCAATGCGTTGGATACCTCTCTGGCTCTCAAAGGGTTAAACAATGAGGGCTTTATTGCACTGGAGACATTTTATTTTGAGAGCTCCCCTCTTCTTATTTGTAAAATGATTTTAGCCCAAGGAGTGCGAGAAAGGTGGGCAATGCTCTGCAGTGCAATGCATTGCTCACCGCTCAAAGGATCATATGTGTGAATGCAAAGTAGGGCAGTCCTGGGATAACATAGTGGTACCATAACTGACAAATAAAGACTCACCAAATTGCTATTAAAGGGATAGTAATACTTTATTTTAAGATGCTTTAATATTGTTCTAATTAAATACATAAAGCAGATGATCTTACTATTCATAACTTGGATAGTTTTTGTGGAATATTGTTCTAAAGTATTCCCCTCCCGCCCCTTTTATCCACTTTTACCCTTTTACTAGCTGACAAAGTTCTGGCCCTGGGACTGGATGGCTTGTCTGCAGAGCCGAAATAGCATTGGCTCAGGCCGTTCTCATGAAGATTCTCTTTGTATACAATCCTATTTCGGCTCTGCAGATGAGCCATCCAGTCCTGGGACCAGAATCTAAGTTTGTCAGCTAGAGCGCTGACGTGGCTAAAAGGGACGGGAGGGGGAAACTTTAGAATAATATTTCATGAAAAATATACAAGTTATGAAAAGAAGAGTAAGATAATTTGCTTTATTTATATAATAAAAACAATATTAAAGATTCTTAAAATAAAGTATTACTATCCCTTTAACTTAACCCCTTAAAGACCACTGACAGTCCTGGCACCTCATGGCTTTTGTGATCGCAGCGCTCCTGCGGGAGGCATTGTGCTAACTACGGGAGTCTGAAACTGACTGCTCAATGGCAGGAGTGGTCAGTTTCAGCCTCTCTTTCAAGGGATAGTAATGGCTTAAAATGATAACACGTAGTATTGTAGCTAAGGAAAAAAGAAATCCGTTGGTGCAAGTCCTATCTCTCAGAACTTTATGGTATGACAGATCGAACGTTTTAAAGTTCCCCCTTCCCAGCTGTCCGCTGTAAAGCTGACAGCAGGAGAATCGAGACTGCCTACTCAAAGCAGCTCTTCAGCAGAGCCGCAATACCGAAATCTAAAAATAAATACTTAATTGGAACGGTCTACAAAGTGTGACTGGTTTCCAAGCACACTTTGTAGAACGCTCCAATTAAGTAGTTCCTTTTTAGATTTCGGTAACATGGCTCTGCTGAAGAGCCGTCCGAGGGTCCCTGGACCAGGATCTCCTGCTGTCAGCTAGACGCTGATGTCAGGGAAAGGGGAGGGAGAGGAGAACTTTAAAATGTTCTATCTCTCAAACCATAAAGGTCTGAGAGATAGGACTTGCACCAATGGATTTCGTTTTTCCTTATCTACAATATTACTTGTTATTATTTTAAGCCATTACTAACCCTTTCAGTGAGCTAGGACACAGGCTCAGTCAAGTGTGCCAGATCTCCAAATGACATCTATGTGGACCTTAATCCTTTGAGTGACAGAGGGGTACGCAACGCGTTGTAGAGCACTCAAGGGGTTAAGGGTGATACTCCTGGTGTGTGTGTGTGCGCGCGCGCTTTATTTAACCCTTTGAACACCAGAGGGGTATGAAATGCACTGCGCATCCCTCTGACACTCAAAGAGTTAAAAGTTATTCCAGCTCAAATGTGTTTTTTGTTGCGTTTAACTGCAGTTTTCTATTGTGGCCACCAAGTGGTGCTGTCCCTATCACTTATTCTGGAGAGGCATAGTCAGTGACTCAAGCTCTCCCTCAGAGTGCATTATAAAATAATATTATATATAAATATATTATTATTATTCTTTACATAGCGGTAACTTATTTTGCAGATATTTATATATATATATATATATATATATATATATATATATATATATATATATATATATATATATATATATACATACACTAGTTGTAGAGCCCGTTATATGAGTCACAGTGCCATTGCCATCCGGTCGCGGGGCAGTCATGCACAGTAGAGACTGCCACGCTGTGGCTGATACAGAGCAGGATGCTCTTTCAGAGTGCTCCGCTCTGTAAAAGCTTCCTCACGGGCAGCCTCTACCGCACATGACTGCATCATTACAAACTTTCTAGCTAATTATTATACAGGATATATATATATACCTTTTTGCTAACCCTTTTATCTAAAAAAAAATGCAAGTTTGAGCATCACCCCTATACACGTTTGCCTTAGGGTGATCTTCATATAGCGATACCATATAATAGTTAATATATTTGTTTGTTTGTTTGTTTTTTAAAGCAGGCCATGGCAAAATGTACATTTTTAAAAGCGAGCCGGGACTTACGTCAGGACAGACTGGGGTTACAGCTCTGCATCGCAGCCGGTCAATCTGTTTGTCCTCAAGTTTTGTCGTTCTCCATGTAAGCTGGCTGGAACGCGACAATACTTTGGGAGGAAACAGATCAAGATTGACAGGCTGCGATACAGACCTGTAACTGCAGTCTGTCCGGAAGTAAGGCCCCAGCTCATCTTTAAAGGAGCAGTAAACTTTTTTTTATGAAAACACATATTTTACGGAGCTTTTCCTGCTGAATAAAACAAGGTCACTCACATCTCTGTCAGAGGTTTTATTCAAACTTTATAGCAGTTCAAATAACCAGGAAGTGAATTTACTGTGTTTACTTCCTGATAGTTCTAACTGACAGGAAGTGACAGGCAGTTTCTGTCACATTCTATGGAGAACTGTATGTCTCTGACTTTTCTGACTTTCCTCTCCATTAGACTCTAACAGGAAATCTAATTAGAATTTGACCACTAGAGGACACTGATAATGTAAAAAAACATGAATTTAAACTGTAATAACTCTGGAAATATAAATCTCTCGGCAGTGGGAGTACCCTTATTTTACTCAATAGGAAAATCCCTACAATATATATTTTTTCATAAAAAAAGTTTACTGCTCCTTTAAAAATGTAAATTTCACCATAGCCTGCTTTAAAAAACAAAAAAAACGATTACAGGGTATCTCTATATGAAGATCAACCTGAGGCAAACTTGTATATGGGTGATAGTTCCCCTTTAAATGGAAGTTATCACCTACAAACAACACTGGTGATTCTGAATGCATTTTCAAGAACTACCACATGTTGTACTTGTATTACCTTCCTCTCTCATTCGCACTTAAGTAACCCTTTGAAGTCAGAGGGGTTCTCCGGCACTCAAAGGGTTAAGCTTTATGTGCTAGGAGAGATGGGGGAGGTAACGTAGGGCTAAAACACGTTGAGTACCCCTCTGGCACTCAAAAGGTTAATTAGCATAATCCATACATCTAAATTAATAAAAAAAATAGTTTTCCAATTTAAAAATAAAAAAAAAAATGGTTAATACAAAATATACCGATTTTTTTTTTTAAAGCCAAACTTTCAGATATTACTAAGTCGTCATGCATTCATTAAGCGCATGGCGACTAGCTTGGAAATCCATGTCTTACCTTTATAAAATAGCAGACTCTAAAGAAAGCTTTGCCGTTTGGAGACTGGCGGGCATGTTAGTGCAGTCTGCTCGCCTACGCATCAGTCCCTTCCGGTGACCATGTGGTACGCTGCAATGCTTCTCAATGGAGACCGGGACTGACAGTGCAGGTGCACAGACAAGATGTCGGCGCTGTAGCCTGGGTTCCTGTCTCCAGACGGCAAAGATTTCTTTGCCCTTAAGGAGTACATGACGTACTATGACCATCATGGTCCCTATACCCTTAAGGACCGATGACGGTCATAATACTTTACTCCATCGGGAGCGCTGTAAGTAAAAATACGGCCTAAAATTGACCGCTGCAAGACTGCAGCAATCTCTTTCAGGCCCCAAAGCCATGCGCTGATACACGCAACAGGTCACATGTACCGGCGCGTCGGCAAGGATCAAAGCGGTCCTTATGGGACGGAAACATCCCAGGACCGCTGGTCCTTAAGGGGTTAACGGTAAGAGATGGATTTCCAAGCTAGACGCCATGAATCCATTTAGCTGAAAGTTCCGCTTTAAGCTTTTTCAAAACGACTAGCTGATTTTTGGTGATCTAAGCACTTTAACCCTTTGAGCGCCAGAAAGGTACAAAACAAAACATTGAAGAACAATTCATAGAATACACGTCTGGTACTAAAGTAGTTAAAAGTGCGCTGCACACAGCACATGACCAATGTCCTGCTGTGACATCTCAGAGGAAATGTACTGTGTGTAAAATCCATGCGTAAATGCAGCCTCTCGCAGCTCACAGACGGACGCCCAGGGGGACAATAGGAAGTGGTTCTTTTGTTTTTTCTACATTGATGAATCTGCATGTGGACAGCTTAAGAGCTGAACATTGTTAACAGCAGTACGTGTAGGAAGGCAGGACATTTTATTATTTTTAAATCTATAAGAATCTTAAAAGGCAATTATCATGCTTTGTTAAGTCTGCTCATAAGTGATCAGAGTTAGTAAAAAGCCCAAAACACCTACAATTAGCTGTTGGGGGGGGGGGGGTGAGTCAGCCACAATCAAGACGTGTGTTGCTCTCAACCATACAGATTGGGGGATTACTCTCACACCCTCCATAGACCCACTGTGTTAGTCTGGCAGTGGTGTCCTGGTTCAGTCCTCAATGGCTACTAACAGGACAGGATTTAATGATTTCCCAGCATGATCACAGGTGGATTAGTCAAAATGAATGAGCCACAGATTAATTCACCTTTGATTAATCAGCATACCTGGGAACTCTCCGGATTTGCCCCAGAGACTCCGATTTTCAGACTGTGTTACCGGTTCCCCGGGGACAGAGGATGATTCTCCGGCAGTGGTGAGTTTCTCCTCCTTCCCACCCTGTTCCTCTCACTTCTCCTCCTTCCCATCCTGTTCCTCTCACTTCTCCTCCTTCCCATCCTGTTCCTCCCACTTCTCCTCCTTCCCACCCTGTCCCTCCCACTTTTCCTCCTTCCCACCCTGTTCCCCCCACTTCCACTCCTTCCCACCCTGTTCCTCCCCACTTCTCCTCCTTCCCACCCTGTTCCTCTCACTTCTCGTCCTTCCCACCCTGTTCCTCCCACTTTTACTCCTTCCCACCCAGTTCCTCCTACTTCTCCTCCTTCCCACCCTGTTCCTCTCACTTCTCGTCCTTCCCACCCTGTTCCTCCCACTTTTCCTCCTTCCCACCCTGTTCCTCCCACTTCTCCTCCTTCCCACCCTGTTCCTCCCACTTCCACTCCTTCCCACCCTGTTCCTCCCACTTCTCCTCCTTCCCACCCTGTTCCTCTCACTTCTCATCCTTCCCACCCTGTTCCTCCCACTTTTCCTCCTTCCCACCCTGTTCCTCCCACTTTTATTCCTTCCCACCCTGTTCCTCCCACTTTTCCTCCTTCCCACCCTGTTCCTCCCACTTTTATTCCTTCCCACCCTGTTCCTCCCACTTTTCATCCTTCCCAGCCTGTTCCTTCCACTTCGCGCTCACTTCTCTCCTTCCCACCGTGTTCCTTCCACTTCTCCTCCTTCCCCGCCTCCCACGCTGTTCCTCCCACTTCCCGCTCACGTCTCCTCCTTCCCACCCTGTTCCTCCCATTTTTCATCCTTCCCATCCTGTTCCTCCCACTTTTCCTCCTTTCCACCCTGTTCCTTCCACTTCTCCTCCTTTCCCGCCTGTTCCTCACACTTCCTTCTCACTTCTCCTCCTTTCCTACCCTGTTCCTCCCACTTTTCCTCCTTCCCACCCTGTTCCTCCCACTTTTATTCCTTCCCACCCTGTTCCTCCCACTTTTATTCCTTCCCACCCTGTTCCTCCCACTTCTCCTCCTTCCCACCCTGTTCCTCCCACTTCTCCTCCTTCCCACCCTGTTCCCCCCACTTCCACTCCTTCCCACCCTGTTCCCCCCACTTCTCCTCCTTCCCACCCTGTTCCTCCCCACTTCTCCTCCTTCCCACCCTGTTCCTCTCACTTCTCGTCCTTCCCACCCTGTTCCTCCCACTTTTACTCCTTCCCACCCAGTTCCTCCTACTTCTCCTCCTTCCCACCCTGTTCCTCTCACTTCTCGTCCTTCCCACCCTGTTCCTCCCACTTTTCCTCCTTCCCACCCTGTTCCTCCCACTTCCACTCCTTCCCACCCTGTTCCTCCCACTTCTCCTCCTTCCCACCCTGTTCCTCCCACTTCTCCTCCTTCCCACCCTGTTCCTCTCACTTCTCATCCTTCCCACCCTGTTCCTCCCACTTTTCCTCCTTCCCACCCAGTTCCTCCCACTTTTATTCCTTCCCACCCTGTTCCTCCCACTTTTCCTCCTTCCCACCCTGTTCCTCCCACTTTTATTCCTTCCCACCCTGTTCCTCCCACTTTTCATCCTTCCCAGCCTGTTCCTTCCACTTCGCGCTCACTTCTCTCCTTCCCACCGTGTTCCTTCCACTTCTCCTCCTTCCCCGCCTCCCACGCTGTTCCTCCCACTTCCCGCTCACGTCTCCTCCTTCCCACCCTGTTCCTCCCATTTTTCCTCCTTCCCATCCTGTTCCTCCCACTTTTCCTCCTTTCCACCCTGTTCCTTCCACTTCTCCTCCTTTCCCGCCTGTTCCTCACACTTCCTTCTCACTTCTCCTCCTTTCCTACCCTGTTCCTCCCACTTCTCCTCCTTCCCACCCACTTTTTGATGTAAAAGCTTTTTATGATGCAAATCACTTCACTGACACCCCCCTGGTCAGCAGCAAATGAGATCCTATGTTAATCAAGGATATTCTTAAATCCTGGCCTGGTATTAGCCCTTGAGGATGAAACTTGTTGCCCCCATAGATCAGGGGTGTCCAAGACTGATCTGCAAGGACTGGCCACCATGAATCGGGAGCAGGTGATAAGTGAAGGGGGGTGGTGACTGAACTGCCCACACCCACAACTCAGTATGTAGGAGTGGCCAGCACAGTTGAGAGGTGCCTCACAATTGGCACTACCTACTCTGCCTGATGGGAAATCCAATCCTGCATGTGTTGCTGGACTACAGTCTCATCATCCTCAGCCAGCTGTTGACCATCATAATATGATGGTAGTTGTAGTACAAACATAGGTGGATAGCCACAGGCTTCCCATCCTTGATATAATGGAATATGAATGCTCAGCACGACAACATTGTCATACGTCCTTGATACATGAACATGCTCTGTTCTCTTACCTGGAATGGAGACTGGCTGTTGTAATTTTTGATCTCCTTGTTGGCCCCCCTGAACAGCAAAACCCGTGCACAGCTGTCCTGTAACACAACAGAAAGCAATTGTTTTTTTTAATATTCAAACACCCCTCACAGCCCCAACTTCTTATATGTCGTATTTGAGAAAAAGTGTAACTGTGTTAAAGGACTAGTACACCTTTATTATGAAAACACATTGTAAGGCAATAGTTCCAATGTTAACTATATTCTTGCAGACCCCTAACAGGCCATATCTTTAGGCTTTGCCTACTTTTCCACAGGTGAGTTAATTAAAATGACTGAGCCTCTGATTAACTCACCTGTACATAAAAAGCGAATTGCTAAAGAAATTGGCCATTAGCAGTCCACGAGGATAGGGTTGGGAACTGCTACGATAGGGCTCTTCTCGCTGAGTAAAACAAGGAAACTCCCACTGTTGGGTGATGGTTCATTCCATCATTATTGCCATATAACCCTTTGAGTGGCAGAGGGGTATGCAACGCATTGCAGTTCCCTGCCATCATCACCCTCCTGTGTCCAGTTCTGTGCCGCCATCATCACCCTCCTCTGTCTAGTTCCCTGCCATCCTCATCTCCCTCCTCTGTGTCCAGTTCCCTGCCGCCATCATCACCCTGCTCTGTGTCCAGTTCCCTGCCATCCTCATCTCCCTCCTCTGTGTCCAGTTCCCTGCCGCCATCATCATCCTGCTCTGTGTCCAGTTCCCTGCCATCCTAATCTCCCTGCTCTGTGTCCAGTTCCTTGCCATCCTAATCTCCCTCCTCTGTGTCAGTTCCCTGCCATCTTCATTTCCCTCCTCTGTGTCCAGTTCTGTGCCGCCATCATCACCCTCCTCTGTGTCAGTTCCCTGCAGCCATCATCACCCTCCTCTGTGTCCAGTTCCCTGCAGCCATTATTACCCTCAGCTGTGTCCAGTTCCCTGCCTTCTTCATTTCCCTCCTCTGTGTCCAGTTCCCTGCCATCATCACCCTCCTC
Source organism: Rhinophrynus dorsalis (assembly GCA_037306005.1). Lineage (NCBI taxonomy): Eukaryota > Metazoa > Chordata > Amphibia > Anura > Rhinophrynidae > Rhinophrynus > Rhinophrynus dorsalis. Next base: position 473,993,063 of record CM074722.1, read on the forward strand.
TGTGTCCAGTTCTGTGCCACCATCATCACCCTCCTCTGTGTCTAGTTCCCTGCCGCCATCATCTCCCTCCTCTGTGTCCAGTTCCCTGCAGCCATCATTACCCTCCGCTGTGTCCAGTTCCCTGCCATCTTCATTTCCCTCCTCTGTGTCCAGTTCCCTGCCATCATCACCCTCCTCTGTGTCCAGTTCTGTGCCACCATCATCACCCTCCTCTGTGTCCAGTTCCCTGCCATCATCACCCTCCTCTGTGTCCAGTTCTGTGCCACCATCATCACCCTCCTCTGTGTCTAGTTCCCTGACATCTTCATTTCCCTCCTCTGTGTCCAGTTCCCTGCCATCATCAACCTTTTCTGTGTCCAGTTCCCTGCCGCCATCATCTCGCTCCTCTGTGTTCAGTTGCCTGCTGCCATCATTAACCTGCTCTGTGTCCAGTTCCCTGCTGCCATAATCACCCTCCTCTGTGTCCAGTTCCCTGCCGTCATCACCACCCTCCTCTGTGTCAGTTCCCTGCCGCCATCATCGCCCTCCTCTGTATCCAGTTCCCTGCCACCATCATCACCCTCCTCTGTATCCAGTTCCCTGCCACCATCATTGCCCTCCTCTGTGTCCAGTTCCCTGCCACCATCATCATCCACCCATTATGCTACTTACAGGATATGGCATCTGTGCATTTCACCCCTACTGGTTGCTTTCCCCCGTGCAGTCTCTCTCTCTCTCTCTCTCTGGTTGCTACATAGTGAAAATAAACTACTTCTGGCCTCTTTGCTGGAAGTAATTAATAGCCATGGATCCAGGGCAGCGCTGGTAGAGAGACACAGGGGTAACAACGGTTTCTGTGGTTATCAGTGGAACAAAGCTGGGGTGTCAGACAGTGTAGTGTGGTCCTGTGACTAGCATTGGAAAAAGGCTGGGGTGTCAGGCATTGTAGTTTGGGTCTGTGACTACCACTGTAACAAGGTTGGGGTGTCAGGTAGTGTAGTTTGGGTCTGTGACTACCACTGTAACAAGGTTGGGGTGTCAGGTAGTGTAGTTTGGGTCTGTGACTACCACTGTAACAAGGCTGGGGAGTCAGGCAGTATTGTTTGGAACTCTCCCTGCACTCTGCTTTTTCCTCCATGAGCAACATAGAGCTTATATTACTAAAATGTATCTCATATTATATTTGCTTTTATTATATATATATATATATATATATATATATATATATTTGAACACACCATGTGCCATATTATATTAACACACAGGCACCATTGTTCCATTTTCTTTTTACGTCTATAAACGCCTGGCATTCTATGTCATACAAAGGTATATAGCATTTTCTCCCCCCACCCCTCCGATATTTAGTTCTGTACAAAGAAGAGAGACAAGGATGCAGACCCTCTAAGAATAAACCTTTTAAATATTAATAGTAGAACCCCCGCTTGAATATAATTCACCGCATACTTATATAAAGATATGCCTTGAATATATATCAGTCTCCAGTCTTAATTATGCCTCTGTTTGAAAAACTGTAAAGTGAACTTCAAAGAGGGACGGATTACCAGACACCATTAGAACTTGATAATCAAAATATATACTTAAAAATACAAATAAAAGGCCCAATGCATTCCGTACCACTCCTGGTACCTTTTCAAGGGCTTAATCAATTACATCAATGAATTAAAACAAAGTTGTGTATTTCCTACACTGATTTCAGGTCTTCATTTTTGTTTTCTTTTCTTCATCTATTTTATTTAATGGATCACTATTTACACATTTATGTTACTATATGTTTGCATATACATTGTGACATCATTTGTTTCCCCTGCGACTCCCTGGTGATGTCATTTGGCTCCATTTTTGCAGTCTTTACACCACATTTTGTAAGTGTCTTGATAAAGGGCCTAGGTGGGGCCCAACCGTTAATTCAATAAAATGTATTAGATAGATAGATAGATAGATAGAATATCCACGTATTGGGCACACACGTATTGGGCACACACTTATATAGATTTGCCACTTGCCTGGGTGCCAGTCATATGTAGTGATATGTAAAACTCCAAAAGCACTCACTGGTCTTGATTGCACTGATACTAATCTTCAGTCAAGTCCTGTGAGTGCTGTCATCTTTGGAATTTATAGTAAATATTTATATATATAAGATAAGGAAAGGATGGGGCAGCACCCGTGTGACTTTTCAGCAAATTTATTGAATGTAGCAGGCAACAAGTATGGTCAACGTTTCGGTCCTATCTGGACCTTTCTCAAGGCGTCAAACGTTGACCATACTTGTTGCCTGCTACAGTCAATAAATTTGTTGAAAAGTCCCACTGGTGCTGCCCCATCCTTTCCTTATCTTCTATAGTACTTCAGGGATTGTGCACCTGGGCATTAAATAGTCTTTTGGAGTGAGTGCTTTCCCCACCAGTACATTTGTGTATATGTGTATGTATATATATATATATATATATATATATATATATATATATATATATATATATATATATATATATATATATATATACGCACACACACACACACACAGAGTAAAATATCACACTAATCCCAGGCATTATATATATATATATATGATTAAAAACCTTTTGCTCTAGGCAACATGTAAATCTGGTAACAATGACAGATATGTCAGTTCCATATACACAGCTTGCTCTGCACTGAACCGGATTGATATGGATTAAAGCGTTTTTCCCAAGCTGAATTTTAAGGAGCAGAGAAATATTCTTCAGTCGATGAGAGGGTGATTTGCAGATACACTTCATGTGGAGGGTTTTCTAATCTGCACTAAATCTAAAAACAAAGGCCCTTATGTATAAATCAAACAATCAATTTTGGGCCAATCCAAGTGCCCTATAGGGGACAAGCCCCCAATGATTTGAATGTGTATTTTAACCCCTTAAATGCTTAAGAGGTCACCAGTACATTGCTTTGCAATGCGCTGGAGACCTCTCTAGCACTCAATGGGTTAAAAGGCAAAGTTTGCTTTCTCCCCTATAGTGCGTGCAGTTGGTTTGCCCATGTTTACTTGAATACATAAGGCTCAAGGACTCAGACTGAGGGATATTTGGGAAGGGAAAAAGAAAACCAAAATACTGTCCACCCCCACCAAGCTGATTTTAACCCTTTGATATATACATTCCTGGGAACTCTCCAGATGTGCCCCAAAGACCCCAGTTTTTGCAGTTAATTATCAGTCCTCCAGGGACAGAAGCTAATTCTCCGGTGGTGGTGATTTTTTTTCATGATTCTCCTCCTTCCCACCGTGTTCCTCCCATTTCCCACCCAATTCTCCCCTCTTCCCGCCTACTTTATGAGACAAGGACAATATGCCCTCCCACCCAATTAGGCCCCACCCCCTTTGTGACATAAATCCTATCATTTATATCCCACTGGTCGGCAGCACATGAGCCCGCTCTGAGGGCTCAAAAGGAGGAAGCTCCCAGGAATGGAGATATATATATATACTCACATATTGATCCTGTGGAATGCCAGGCTTCTCACTGACAGGAGATAATATATGCTAAAATGAATTACAGCTGGAGATAATGCTAATATCTCAGTTTAATGAGAGCTCTTTTGGTGATGACAGACATTCTCTATGCAGGTCAGACTAGTAATGTATTTAGAACTAGGCTGACTACGCCTGGGTCAGACCAGTGACATATTTAGGCCTAGACTGGCTAGATCTAGGTCAGACCACTGATTTATGTAGGCCTAGGCTAACTAGGCCTAGGTCAGACCAGAGACATATTTAGGCTGAGACTGGCTAGATCTAGGTCAGACCACTGCCGGCCTCCAGCCCGTTTACTTCCATGGCTTTCAGGACCTTCCGCCTCCAGCCAATAGTAATGCCCTGTGTACCATTGGCTGGAGGCAGAAGGTCCTGAAAGCCATGGAAGGAAGCGGGCGAGCGGCCGGCAAAGGCAAGCATGCCACCCGCAGAGATGTACCCATTTGCAAATGAAGTTTGCCTACAGACCTCAGTAAGCTTTATAGCTTTATTATGAAAGTGGATAGCGCCAGGGGGAGGGAGGGAAGGGATCGCCAGCATTACATTTGTTTTTTGAAGCAATGGGGAAAACAAGGGTGCGTGTTTTCAATATAAGAAAGGGGCAACATGTCATCCACTAACATTCTGGCACAATTGCCATTCCACGGGCCAAATGTTTGGATTATTTTTGTGAAGATTTTGATTTTCTAAGAAATCAGTGTGTGGGTTGGCAACACACAGAAGAACTGTTGGTGGTCTCCCATTTTGACCTGTGGCTGTTCTTCAGGAAAGATCTCAATGAGAAAGTGTCTAGATGGGATCCTACTTTCCTCCCTGCTTACAAGTTTTCTTAGACAACAGAGAAAAATATGTTTAGCTTTTGGATCGTGAGTGAAGTATCTCCATACTGTAGATTTCATAGACTGAGGGTTTCCGGAAAGATTAGTACTACTACAGATGCTATATGTTGCAAAAGTAGTAGCAGTTTGTGGCATTGGTTCAGCGGAAGCAGTCATCATAGTTAGGATTGTGGATATTGAAGACCTGTGTTGCTGCTTACTCAACAATAGTGTCTGTAACTGGGTGGGGGCATTGATGGTGTTGTGATGACTGTAGTTTCCACTCTCTCAAAGAGTTTATAAAAAGGCATAGTTCTCATTTTCAGTGATGGAAGAAGCTTTTCCTCTCAACTATTTTTCTGGCCATATCATCATCATTCTCATCTCTCTCACTTTACTTCTTCATATCACAAGGAGAGGACTATGGAATAATATAATATAGATCAACATCATCATCGGCATTGTCCGATTCATTTCCAATACTTTCATACACTTTTGAAGTCTCAAAATGTATCTTTTTATTTTTCCCCTTTTTACAGAATATTCAGCACTATTTTGTGGATAGGTGTTACTGTTACTGTCAGAAGGAGGATTTGGTTTAACTGCTAAATTCTCCTTTGATATGGCAATAACAATAGAATGTAACTTGTTGTCTTCAGTGTTCTTAAAGGGTAACTACCACCCCACAAAAAATTTATCTGAATCCAGTCCCCATCTGGCGACTAGCTGCTTAGTAGCTCTAGTCGCCAGAATTATTACCTGGTTTAACAGATTTTAAATTTGTTCGGAGGCTGACAGTAGCAGGAAGCACGGACATCTTGCTATAGCGACATCCGTGCGCCTGCGCTATCAGTCCCCTTTGGAGCCGGTCGCCAGATGGGGACTGGCTTCAGATAAAGTTTTTGTGGGGTGGTAGTTCCCCTTTAAACGGTTTAGTACTACTAATGCTGGTGGTAGAAATTTTCATGTCACTTTCACAAACATCATCTTCATTGCAACCATGGCCACAGTAAGTAACACTTTACTACCACATCTATGCACTCCTCCTACTCCTTTCCCCTATCCCCTGCCCTTAGCATGTTTGCTAAACATAATGCAAATAATATTGTTTTTTACTGTAAAGTACACAACAGAATTGTTTGCATGTGGAGTGAAGCTTTTTCTATCTCAAAATAATATATAGTGTACATCTCTGTCTGTAGTATATGTCACTGTCAGTCTGTTTCAGCTCAGGTCAAGGTCCCTGTCTGTATCTGTCACCTATCAGTCAGAATATTGTTTTTTTTATTATAAACTGTCCCTGTCCATCACTGTCCTCAAAGAAATCACACACACATGCTCCTGCAACTGAAAGCAACTCTTCCCCCACCCCCTTTGCCTGTCTATCTCAGTGATTATCAGTTCCAGTTCTTGGGGCACACCAACAGGTCATGTTTTCAAAATATCCCTAATTAATTACAGGTGAATCAATCACAATGACTGAGACACTAATTACTCATCTGTGATTAAGCAGGAACAACCCGAAAACCTGCACTGTTGGTGTGCCCTGAGGACTAACGTTGAGTAACACTGGTCTGTCTGCTTGTACAGGTAGCTAGTGTCAAGATTTCAGCAGTTTTCCATTTCTCTACTAATTTGACTGCCATGTTAGGTCTTATAGTACAATTCAGGATTACAATAGACCTGTTAGTTTTAGAATCAGCAGTCTGCTACAAAGAATAAAGTGTTCTGCACAGCAGCTGCTACAGGTGTGCAGTACCACCCACCTCACCTTACTAATATATGAGACTGTCACTCAGTCACAGTAAAGGCTCAGCCAGCTCAGATAAGATCTTTGATCACCTGCCTGTCTGACTCTTACTGACAATAACTTATCAGTCAAAAAATAGTTTTTTTTTGGTGTATTTTTTAGTCTCCTTTCTCCCTTCACACTCTCTACACAAAGAGAACACATTGGCTTCCACCAAGACTACTGAAAAGCAATTCCAACTCTACTTCATTTGCCAGTCTCCACTAGCATCAAAATATAGTTGTTCTCTCTCCTTATCCCAAGCACAGAGTGACAAAATGAGGGACACCGACACCCCTTTTGTTCTACAATGACCAGAATGCATATGGGAAGCTTTCTACATGGAGATAAATCCATTATTATAATCACTGATTTCAATACAATGACAAAGGCGTAAAAAAGTTAGAAAACGTCACTTTTTCACAATAATTTTTCAAAATAGCAGGAAGTGCCATTTTTCTCCTGTTTTGCCCTAATCCTAAACTTTAATTTTTAATGCATATGTAGACTGTCTTGTATAGACACTATCTGGCTAATTGTATATGTTCAGATTGTTATAAAAGACAAGTTCATTCAGTTAATGAAAAGCGGTTATCTTATCTGAATCCTGGACTATCTCTTCAGAGACACCTACCAGGATTGCTATAGTTAAGATAGTCAGGGAGTCCTGGAAAGGGTATGAATGGATGCCCCCACATAGTACATGTAACTCTAGATTTCAGGCCTCAGTAAACAAAGACTTTTTTTTACAGATGCTAGCATGCACTACATGATGTTTCAAGTGGAACTACTTTATGACTTTCAAGATCATCTGTATTTATGTTAGCCACCCTTTCTTTAAAACTATAGTTTATGAGCTAGTTAGGTTTTCTTTATTTGCCAGATTATTTAAATGAGCCAGTACTTCCTAGTAAGAAGTGGCAGTTGGGTGGGAGAGTGGAATGTCAGTATCTGACACACCAAGCTGCCCCAGCCAGTACTGCATAATTTGCATAAACTGACAAATAAATAAAGCTAAATATCTCATAAACTATAGCTGAAATAAAAAGAAGCTAACAAATATAGGTGATTTTGAAAGCTCTTTCAAAATCACTGAAGTCATTATAATGTGTTAGTTCCATTTTAAGTGTATTTAAAGACAGATCATTTTTAGATGTTGGTGTTCCTTTAAACAACTACAACAATGGAGTCTAATAACTTTTGAATGATGAATTCTTGTTTTACTCAGGTGAAAGCACCACAAGGAAAATTAGAGGTGTCCAACAAGAGGCTCTCCAGCTGTTGCCAGATTACAAAACTCGCAGGCTGGCGGAGGATGGCAGCAGTTGGAGCCCTTAACCTTGCCCATCCCCTACGTAAATGATTTTCTATAATAAGTTGACACTTTCATTTAAGATTTTTTTTCCGGCGTCACCAATTATGTAAGTAATTATATCCTACTCCGATCAATCAGTGACAGATGGAATCACATCAAGGATTTCACTTTAGTTTACCACTCTTTTGATTTTTTGCCAAAATTATCACATCATCTTGCAATAAATTACAGATATAATTCACGTATAACAAATGCCATCACTGCCATTTTGGGATTGGAAAAAGCAGTGTTTGGCCTAAAAAGAGGGGGAATCGGGCATGGAGTGGGTGAGGCTACCAAACAAGTCACTCACCCCCGTCCAGGAGACCCGGTAATTAACTCAGATCTGGAGAGTTTCCAGGTATGTTTACTATGTTCTTATGTAATATAAATCCTTTCTGAACTCATTGGTTCTCCAAAATGAATCTTTAGTACTGGATATTATCCCCGCAAAGGCAGACATACAGTAATTACTGTAAAATATCACGTATAATACTCACAATTTTTATCTGTTTCACCTTATGTGAAGTGGGGGTGTGTATTATACACGAGGAAAAAAAAAAACAAAACACTACTGTGTTTCAGTGCACAGAGGTCTATCCATTGGATCTACACTGGTGCCCTGGAAGACCCTGAAGGTCCTCAAAGGGCACTACCATTATTTTGAATTAACACAGGTCCTCACAGGGGGATGCGGGAAGCAAAATGCAAGCATGCCACCCACCGGGCAGATGTCCCAGATGCATCTGGAGGGGTGAGAAGAGGGAAGGGAAGGTGGGAGCATATTGAGGTGGTGGGAATACAGAATACTAATTTATTTTGGTGGGTAAAGGGAGGGAAAACAAGGGTGTGTATTATACATAGGCACTTTTGTTTTCCCTTGAAACGGTGGGTATAATTTACACCTGCATATTATACACAGGTGCGTATTATACACAGGTGCGTATTATACCTGAGATTTTACTGTATATTTGTAGAACTCAAAGATCCCAAATTCCCCCATTCTTACACAGTCTTCAGTGGAAGGGGACTGGGGTCCTTTGAGTCCCGCAAGAGTCATCATATCTGATATCAACTATTGAGTAACCCGTTGAGTGCCAGAGGGGTATGCAACACATTGCTCCCTTTACCTTTCTACATCAGCCTCTGGCAACATCCCCAATCCCAACAGTATTTCTCCTCTTATTTTGTGTACATGATTCACCGAGTATAAACGTTTTGGAGAAACCTCTTGCGCCCAAAAGGAGTTAAAATGTAAATCAATTCCATTTATTACCAGAGGAGAAACTGGCCTTGATCCTGAAAGAGAACGGGGTATTGTGCTGTGCTGCTGAGTTTGCCTTCAATGTGCTGACATCAGATGAATGACAGCTTCACCCATCTCTAGTCCTCATTAAATTGATGCTTCCAAGCATTTATTTGATGGCTGGGGAATATTGTTTTAATAAATCTCTCTCTCTCTCGGCGGCTTTTGCCATATTTTGCTGATTTCACATGTACTCTGTGCACTTGTGGGAGTGTGGAAATCTCCCTACATATATTTTACAGACTAATTAACCCCTTGGATGCAAGAGATGTCTCCAATACATTGTGAGTTGTCTAGATCCAAGAGGTTAAAAATGGTTGTGCGTAAAATTAGCACAGCAAATTCAGAAAGGTTATTATTACCTACTAAACTTAACTGATCCTGTGACCAACTACGCTGTACAGAAAAATGGGAATTTATACAGAAATATCTTATTAGACTTAAAGGTACACTAATAGTTCCTTCACATGAAGAGGGGAACCTTTCTCTTGTGTTCCACCGCTGATCCAGGTGCAGCCGGGGTGTGGCTGATGGCCAGCCCATGACAGCTTCAGTGGAATATAATTGGCTGGCTCCTAAGTGGGGTTTCCATTCATTTGAATGTCGCGATAAGTAACATAATTTGGGTAAAAAGTCTGCTGATGGCTCCCACAGGCCACTGTGCAGACCTTTCCATGTTGCAATTTCATGCGGAACTTTCATCAGATTAACATAGCGCCGCAAATGATAATTACATTAGCGATATGCACAGACGTAGTTTTATTTTCAAGTATTATTGCGGCATTAGTGAGAAATAGACCTTTTAGGCAGATAGGCACCAGCAGGGATCTTGTAGTAGGTGCTCTCGGTGCCTGCACTGTCAGTCCCTTACCTTAAGGCACAAATGCTTCTAACTCACCAATCGTGGAGTTGAAGGGAACGGACAGCACAGACACAGATATGTCGGCTCTGCAAGATGCCTGCGCTGTTCCCCGGTGCCTGTCTGCTTAAAAGGTTCTATTTTTCTTTAATGCAGCAATTATTCTTGAAAATAAAACTACACATGTGCATATCGCTAATGTTATTATCATTTACGGCGCCGTGTTAATCTGATGAAAGTTCCTCTTTCATCCCTGCTGCACTCCTGCAGGAACTCAGTAAAGATGCATACAAGGTAACAGTAACCACCATGTAAAAGACACCACAACCCAGTAATGTATCTTTCACAATGTGCAACATTCCCAGTGCACCATAACTGCGTTGGTGTAATTTGGACGCAGGGAGAAAAGCTCTATAAAAATCACAAATTATTATTATTATTATTTGTGTGAAAATAATTGGTGTGAACATTATGTGGGTGTGTCCAGTGCAGTGTAGCAGAACCCTGTTCTATGTTTATTTATGGATGTTTCATGGATGTTTACTTGTGTGAAAATGGACCTAATGCTTCTTTATAATAACCACCCCTTGTTCTTGTGCCTTGGATCCAGTGCTAACATCTTTGAACAGTCCTGGATGCAAACCTCCCAACATTTCAAATAGGCAAAGAGGGACACTTTTGTTTTAGGGGTGTTTGATTAGGGGTGGTGCTGGTAGACGGGGCAGTACAGAGAATATTTATGTTATTTCATGATCTGTTGACAACTGTTTGTGTAACTTGATAAATAATTTAGAGCAAGACTAAAGTATTTTATTTACACAGACTAATTTATACACATATATAATTTATGTATTTTTTTTCAACATATTCCCTGTAAGTCTCCCATCTTCTGATTTAAGATCATGGGAAATCCAGCTCTGCAGAAAGGGGTAAACTACAATGTACAAGATCAGGGCTAGATTTCCCATTATGCCAAGGTGAGGCTACCTGAGGCTTTCCAGCTGGTAAAGTAATATCCCATAACAAAATTTTCTTGTTTTGTAGAGTTAAAAAAATAAATTATGTGGCACAAATCCTATCCCTCAAACCTTTATGGTTTGAGAGATATTTGCATCTAAAGTTGCCTCTCTCCTCTTCAGCAGAGCCGAAATCGCGTTCTTTAAAAATAACTACTTAATTGGAACGGTCTGTAAAGTTTGCTTGCAAACCAGGCACACTTTGCAGACCGGTCCAATGAAGTAATTCTTTTTACATATCACTATTTTGGCTCTGCTGAAGAGCCGACGGCTGGTCCCGGGATCTCATGCTGTCAGCTAGAGGACTGATGTCAGGAGAACGGGGGGGAGGGGGGAACTTTACATGTTTGAGAGATAGGATTTGTGCCACATAGTTTATTTTTTAAAACTGTACAAAACAAGAACATTTTTTATGTGACATTAGTGTCCCTTTAAGGACTACAACTCCCATCCCTGCATTAGGAAGAATAGGCAACTGCCTAAGTGCCAAGTTTTGAGAGGAAGTGTCTCAGCAGTGCTGGCCACACCCACATTATGATTTGTGGGTGTGTCCAGTGCACTGTACCACATACCTGTTCTATGTTTATTTATGAATGTTTCATTTACGTGTTCTGATCACTCTTTACTGGACAATACTTAACTCCTTGGATGCCAGACCTATGTAATGGATACCTTTCTAGCAGCCTAAGAGTTAAAGGGATAGTAATACTTCATTTTAACTTTATTTTATTTTGTAGGCATTAAAAAAAACATGAAGAATGATATAAGTCTTATCTCTCAAACTTTTATGGTTTAAGAGATATTCACAAGCAAAGTTTCCCCCTCCCGCCCCTTTTACCTAGTGTAAGCAATCTCTTCTCAGATGTGAATCTGGTTGTAAGACCAGACAGATAACAGCAGGGGACAATCTTCTTTGTATGAAAACAATGAAAGCCCTTCCCCCCTTGACAAGTTTTTCAGCTTTTTCCCTTATCTTAATTAAAGATTGTCCCTCTCTGCAGTCTACCTGGGCACCTCCCTTCTGATCTGACTGAACGGGGGGGGGGGGGAATACTTTGCTTGTGAATATCTCTTAAACCATAAAGGTTTGAGAGATAAGACATATCGTTCTTCATGTTTTTTTAATGCCTACGAAATAAAATAAAGATAAAATGAAGTATTACTATCCCTTTAAGAAATGTTTGTTTCTGATTGTCTATAATAGACAGTGTACACACAAAAAAAATTGCTCTCCCTGTATGTGTCCTGGTTAGATCCTCCCCAATTTCAATAATAACTACATTTGTTTCCTCCCAAAGCCACAAACAAAACTGTAAATATAAAAAAGAGGGCGCACTTCCAGTACATTACCAAAATTTATTATAACAATAAAAGCACAGCCAATTACACTCACATAAAAAATGTATTTGTTGTCATAATATATTTGGGTAATGCATTAGGAGTGTGCTTTATATTAGAGACAAAGGGAAAGATGTTCCAAAAGTCGTCGTAATGAAAAAATTCTCAGATCGTGAGTTGATGATACAAGAACAATGTTTTCAGGAACAAATCCATCACACATTTGAAAATGTGTCATAAAGACTTAAAGGGATAGTAATGTTTCACAATAAAAGCAGCTCCATTTTACCTTCATAGTATTTGGCCATGGAGAGTGTTATTTCAATATTGTCAGAGTTGTAGTTCAAGAGTAACTGAATGATAAAGTATCCCCCTCCTGCCCATTTTACTGATGTAACACTGCTCACCTCAGAGCAGCAACCTTGTCCGGAAGGATCGCAGAGAGGGACAATCTTCAGTGAGCATAAGGAAAAACCTGAAAAACCTGTCGGGGGGGCAGGGATTTCCTTATGTTCATAGTAAGAAGATTGTCCCTTGCTGTGAGCTGTCTGGTCAAGAGACCAGATTCTACATATGAGGGGAGGCGGCTTACACTAGGTATAAGTGGCAGGAGGGGGATACTTTATCATTCAGTCATTCTTGAACTATAACTCTGACAGAATTGAAATAACACTCTCCATGGCCCAAATACTATGGAGATTAATTGGAGCTGCTGATTTGTGAAACATTACTATCCTTTTAAAAGTGAAACATTACTATCCCTTTAAAAGTGATGGTAAGATGATCTTGATGAACATTGCCCTTAAAAATTCTCATGTTAAAGTGGATCTATCACCACTTTGCAAATTATGTCTACTAGGTAGATTCCTTAGCAAATAAGTTTAAAAGGTTATTTAAAAAAAAAAAAAAAAAAAAGTTACTTGTGCAATAATTAAGGTTTAAATTTTGCCCTGCATCCTACTTCCAACTAAACTGCTCTTACCACAGCTTGCCTCTCTGCCTATGCTCCCGTCACTCTCCCCAAAATCCTCTGATGATGGATGCATTCTGTTAGTAAACTGGAGCAATCTCATTGGCTAGACATCAATATCTGCCAATGAGATCGCTCCAGCTTACTAACAGAACTCCTCCGTCATCGGAGTATGCTGGGAAGAGTGACGGGAGCATAGGCAGAGCGGCAAACTGCGGCAAAAGCAGTTTAGCTGGAAGTAGGATGCAGGGCAAAATTTAAACCTTAATTTTTGCACAAATAACTTTTTTTTTTTTTACCAGTTAATTTGATAGTATTGCTTTTCACTCCTGCTAACGGCACTAATTTGTCTTTTTTAAGTTTAGACCATTTTTATTTTGTCAGAAAAAATGATATTAATTAAAAAAAGTGACGGATAAAAGATTTTTTTCTAAAAATACCTTACAATATGCTGTATATTAAACCACGCCCAGTTTTAAGACAGCTTTTTCCCTTTGACGGAGATGGCGGGATTGGATGCAAAAAATGACAGTAATATGTCCGAGAACTGATGGATCATGGCGTAAGAACTTTTTTATTCTGATTACAGACAATTTCAGTTACCACCACTATTCGAACATCTAGTCCAAAGTTTTTGGTTTTTTATGCAATCGTAGATGAAACGGGGGTCATGTTAAAAGCAGGGATGTGGTCATAAAAGAGATAGTAATACTTTATTATTACTATCCCCCATATTGTAGGTATTTGCAAAATAAATTAATAGCCCCCAGGTTCATCTCTCAAACCTTTATGGTTTGAGAGATAACCGAAGGCAAAGTTCCCCCCTCCTTCCCTGAAGTTAGCGTTGTACTGACTGCAGGGGAAGTCTGTCGTATGACAGGCAGGCGGCTCTGCAGCTGAGCCGAGATCCTGTTAGTGAAGAAGAATTATTTCACTGAAACGGTCTTCTACATGTGCTTGGTTTGTGCTTGGTTTGCAAGCACATGTAGAAGACCGTTTCAGTGAAATAATTCTTTGTGAGATCGCGGCTCTGCTGCAGAGCCGCATGATTAAAGTCAGACCGGATATCCCTGCAGTCAGCACAACGCTGACTTCAGGGAAGGGGGAGGGAGGAGGGAACTTTGCCTTTGGTTATCTCTCAAACCATAAAGGTCTGAGAGATGAACCTGGGGGCTATTACATTATTTTACAAATATGTACAATATGGGGGATAGTGATAATAAAGTATTACTATCTATTTAAGGGTGTTAAGAAGCTATTTGCCTAGCTTAGAATGAGATGTAAATGTGGCATTAAAGGGGATCTATCATCCCTACACATGTTGGTCTAAATGGTTAGTTAATGTTGCTGGTAGATGTTATAACGTTTCATTTTTAAATAAAAATCATAATTGTTATTTGTATTAATGTGTTGCGTACACATCTGGCACTCACAGGGTTAAAGTACAATTGTATTAAATAGACCCTTATATTGTGTGATTATTCCTGTTTCAGCTGCACAGCATTTTGGGGTGCTTCCATTTCTTAAGGTGAAAAACTTCATACATGGTGCGCATTGTTTTCACCTGAAGAAGTTCCCACGAAACTGTGCACCTAATGTATGAATAAACATGCCACATAGTCGCTTAACCCTTTGAGTGCCAGAGGGGTACACAACGCATTGCAGAGCAATGCATTGTGTACCCCTATGGCACTCAAAGGATTAACAATTTCCTGAGTGCTGTCTCTTAAAAGTCCATTTGTTAGAATGTCTGTCTCTTTAAATAAAAGAAACCGTCTCCATTTGTAATGTACGGAATCATATTGAAGCGGAACTACCACCACTAACAAACTTGCACCCCAATAATTCCCTATCTGGTGACTAGCTGCTCAGTAGCGCTAGTCGCCACAATTATTACCGCGTTAACTAGAATTATCCATTGCTCCTGTGCTGATAGGCAGGAAGGAGCGTAGGCATCTTTCCATAGTGACGTCTGCACGCCTGCGCTGTCAGTCCCAGCCGGCTCTAGGAGGCGTTGCTAGGAGCCGTTCGGCTCCAAAAGGGACTGACAGCGCAGGCGTACAGACATCACTATGGAAAGATGTCTGCACTCCGTCCTGCCTGTCAGCCCAGGAGCAATGTATAATTCTAGTTAACACGGTAATAATTCTGGCGACTAGCGCTACTGAGCAGCTAGTCGCCAGATAGGGAATTATTGGGGGGCAAGTTTGTTAGTGGTGGTACTTCCGCTTTAAATCTGTCATAGGGCGAGACTTCAGTAAGTGGTGGTAGCTGAAATTGTCTGTAATCAGAATAAAAAAACGTTCTTACACCATGATCCATCAACTCTCAGACATGTTTCCGTCATTATTTTGCATCCAGTTCTGCCATCTCTGTGAAAGCAAAAAAAGCCGTCTTAAAAGTGGGCGTGGTTTAATCTACCGTTATATTGTAAGGTATTTTCAAAAATAAATATTCGTTTCCACGTCACTTTTTTTGTCTGATTAACGTCCTGACAAAATAAAAATGGTTTAAACTTGGAGAAGACAAATTAAAATACTGTTATCAGGAGTGAGAAGCAATTTGTCATTTCAAAGACAAAAAAATTATTTGTTTCTTTGAAAATGTTCATTTTAAAGACAAAAGCAATTACATTTTTAACATCAGAATTTTTAAAGGAAATGTTGATCAAAATCTTCTTGCCGTCATTTTTAATTTTTTAGACACATTTTCAAATGTGACGGATTAACTTCTGAAAATATTTCCTTCTTTTACCGCTAAATTATGATCGGACAATTTTTTATTATGACGACTTTTTGAACATCTCGCTCATAGTCATAGTTTAAGCTCCTTCTCACCCGTCACCGAGGATGAAGTTTCCATTCTCCTCACTCACTCAAATCCAACCACATGCCCTCTCGACCCAATCCCATCTCTCCTTACTCAAGAACCTTCTCCTCTACGAACTCCAATCCTTACTCATGTATTCAACCTCTCCCTCTCAACCGGCACCTTCCCATCCTCTTTCAAACATGCACACCGATCCTAAAGAAACCCTCCCTGGACCCAAACTCACTGTCAAATTACCGACCAATTTCTCTGCTCCCGTTTGCCTCCAAGCTCCTTGAGCGTCTCGCAGATAATCAGCTCACCAGATTCCTATGCTCCCACTCCCTGCTTGATCCCTTGCAATCTGGATTCCGCCCTCATTACTCCACAGAGACTGGCCTCACTAAGGTGGCCAATGACTTGCTCTCTGCCAAATCAAAAGGCCATTACTCCATACTCATTCTCTTGAACCTGTCAGCCGCCTTTGACACTGTAGATCACCCTCTCCTCCTCCATGCCCTCTGCTCCCTAGGTATCTGTGACACTGCACTCTAATGGTTTTCATCTTATCTCTGCAAACGCTCCTTCAGCGTTTCCTACTCTGGCTCCACTTCTCCACCCATCCCACTGTCTGTTGGAGTGCCTCAAGGATCAGTCTTGGGACCCTTGCTCTTCTCAATCTACACCTCGTCCCTCGGAAAACTAATCAACTCCCTTGGGTTTCACCATCATCTCTATGCTGATGACACTCAAATATATATTTCCTCCCCTGACCTCTCCCCTTCCCTCTTGTCCCGAATGTTTGACTGTCTGTCCGCTGTGTCTTCCTGGATGTCCTCCAGTCAACTCAAACTTAAAGGGGAACTACCACCCTGCAATAACTTAACTTGCATTCATTCTTCATCTGGCGACTAGCTGCTTAGTAGTGCTAGTCGCCAGAAATATTACCTGGTTCCGAAGATTTTGCCGTTTTACCGATGCTCACAGGAGCAGGAAGCACGGACATCTCGTCACAGTGACGACTGTGCGCCTGCGCTGTCAGTCCCTTTCGGAGCCAACATTCTGAATTGTGGGTGTGGCCAGAACACTCTCAATGTCCCTGTACCAGTTGTATACCCCTTTTACAGGCTATTATTGAACCCCTTGTATGCTAGAGAGATTTGCAATACATTGGAGATCTCGCTATCAACCAAGACATTAAAGGGGGACTATCACCTCTTCAAAAGTTTAACTTCAATAAATCCCCATCTGGTGACTAGCAGCTTAGTAGTGCTAGTGACCAGAATAATTACCTTATTCCAGAGAAATGTGCGTTGTTAAGGGGCTGACAGGAGGGCGGATCACGGACATCTTGCCATAATGACGTCCACGCGCCTGCACTCTCAGTCCCAGCCGGGTCTAGGAGGCGTTGCTAGGAGCTGGCTGGCTCCGGAAGGGAACTGACAGCGCAGGCGCGCGGACATCATTATGACAAGATTTCCACTATCTGTCATGTTGTCAGTCCCAGAACAATGCACATTTCTTTGGAATAAGGTAATAATTCTGGCAACTAGCGCTACTACGCTGCTAGTCGCCAGATGGGCATTTATTGAAGTTAAATTCTTGAAGAGGTGGTAATTCCCCTTTAAAGCCTTTTTTTTTTTTGTCTTTTCTTGTTATAGGCAAAAGGTATTTTCTGTGCCAGGAAACAGTGGATGGATCTGATTGGCTAGCTGCAGCCAAGGAGGGAAGGTAGGCTCCACCCCCTGATTTCACTTCTAGAATTGTTCCTGCCTACTTAAAGGGGTGGATCGCCTACCCAAAGTTACCAGTAACCTGTATTGGATGACAGAGAAATAAAAATGGTCTAAACTTGGAGAAGACAGGAGTGAGAAGAAGTACCATAGAATTAACTTGTAAAAAAAAAAAGTCTTTGAAAATGTGTCGTAAAGAAAAAAATTCTTTGTTTCTTTGAAAATTTTCATTTCAAAGCCAAAAAAAGAGACATTTTTTACATCAGATTTTTAAGGGCAATGTTATATCAAGACCATCATTTTAAATTCTTTATTACACATTTTCAAACGTGACTTACTTTACTTCTGCAGATATTGTTCTTATTTTACCACCAACTCACAATCAGGGCATATCAACAGTGCAGGTTTCCAGGGTATCACTACTTGTTAACAGGTGAGTAATTAATGGCTCAGTCATTGTGATTGTGTCACCTGTGCTTAATCAGGGATATCCTTAACATCTTAAGGACTAAAGGCTTGTTATACCCTTAAGGACTATGACGGTCCTGGACCGTCATGGAATTCCGGGCTCCCCGCGTGGCAGCACGCCATTCGGGGAGTCCGAAATCGGATTCCAAAACAAAACAATAAATTGTTAAAGGGATAGTAATGTTTCAGAAAAACAGCAGCTCCAATTAATCTTCAGAGTATTTGAGCCATAGAATTTGTTATTTCAGTACTGTCAGAGTTGTACTTCAAGAGTAATTGAATGATAAAGTATCCCACCTCCTGTCCCTTTTACCTAGTGTAACACTGCTCACCTCGGATGTGGAATCTGGTTGCTTGACCAGCAAGGGACAATCTTCTTACAGTGAGAACAATCAAAACCCTGCCCCCCTTGACAGGTTTTTCAGCTTTTTCCCATATCTTAATTGAAGATTGTCCCTCTCTGCAATCTACCTGGGCACCTCCCTGCTGCTCTGAGCTGAGCAGTGTTATATCAGTAAAAGGGGAGGGAGAGAGATACTTTATCATTCAATTACTCTTGAACTAGAACTCTGACAACACTCTACAAGACCCAAATACTATGATGATTAATTAGAGCTGCTTTTATTATGAAATATTATTATCCCTTTAACGGAACAGTAAATTTTATTTTATGAAAACATATATTTTTCAGGGTGGGTACTCCCACTGCTGAGTGAGCCATATTTCCAGAGTTATTACCGTTTAAACCTGTGTTTTTTTACATTCACAATGCACTCTACTGGTGAAATTCCAATTAGTATTCTGTTAAATTCTAATGGAGAAGAAAGTCATTGACATACAGTTCTCTGTAGAATTTGATAGAAACTGCTGAGTCACTTCCTGTCAGTTGGAATTTTCAGGAAGTAAATGCACAGTAAATGCACTTCCTGATTATTTGAACTATTATAACATTTTAATAAAACAAATGACAGCAGTGGGAACGTCCTTGTTTTAATTAACAGGAAAAGCTCTATAACATATGGGTTTTCATTAAAAAAAGTTTCCAGCTCCTTTAAATTCTGACGTGTTGGCAGGCATCGAGGACCACAGCTGAGAATCCCTGGTGTAAGTACGTTAAACACATACACAGTAGAGAGTTACTGACCTGATTATAGAGAGCACAGATGTGCAGTGCTGTGTTTCCCGATGCATTCTGGGCCCCCATGTTGGCGCCATAAAAGAGCAAATGTTCTAAATGTTGGAAATGGCCGTATCGACAAGCCTGCAAAAAAGAAAGAAAACATAATCACAACTGTTATCCCACATCTGCTGTTTGTTTGAAAGTGTCAAATGACAACTTGTTGGTGAAAATGAAAGATACTGAATAACTCATCGGGCACCCTACATCCAGCTAAAAGGGACCTATTCTGCACTCAACTACAGTACCAATGTGTCAGCAAATCAGTTATGAGGCAGTAAACAATTTTGAATGAAAAAATATGTTATAGTGAGTTTCCTCTACAAGGATAATCCACTGCTATGAGATACCTCATTGTACCCTTTGATTTCAGGAGGGGTACTTAAAGGGTCAGTAATGCCCCATAAAAATTGTTATAGTTTTGTAGAGGTTAAAAAATGAAACTATATGCTACAAATCCTATCTCTCAAACTGCTATGGTTTGAGAGATATTCGCTTTTCCCCCTCTCCCTCCCCTTCTCCTGATGTCAGCACTGTGCTGACAGAAGGAGATCCTGGTCCAGGGACAAGCCGGCGGCTCTGCAGCAGAGCCGCGCGTTACAGGAAAATAATTACTTCATTGGAAAGGTATAAAAAAAAGTGTGCCTAGTTTGCAAGCACACTTTGTAGACCATTCCCATGAAGTAGTTCTTTTTTAATAAAGTGATTTTGGATCTGCTGAAGAGCCTCCTCGAGTCGCACGACTCGAATCTCCTGCTGTCAGAACTTTAGTGGCTAATATCTCTCAAACCATACTGGTTTGAGAAATAGGATTGGTGCCAAATAATTTTTTTTTTAAACGTCTACAAAACAAGAATACTTTTTTATGGAACATTACTGTCCCTTTAATGCATTGATTCTCAATACATTGTGTACCCGACTGGCACTGAAAGCGTTAAGTCATTAAAGCTTACACAGTCCTATTTTTAGGCAAATGTCATTTAACGGCATGAATTTTGGAGATTTCTCGAATGATCTAGCACAAACTTTAACCCTATGAGTGCCAGTGGGGTACACAACCCATCTGGCATTTAAAGGGTTAAGAACACTAAGAAATGTCATTTGTAATCAGGAAGGAATTTTTTTACCCACTTGTGGATTAATTGGAAATGGCTAAGTTTTTTTTTAAATTTTTTTTTGGCTTACTCTCAGTCAATAGGGATGATTTCGCTTGGGCTGGACTTGATGGACGCGAGTCTTTTTTCAGCCTCATCAACTATGTTACTATGGCCCATATTTATAAAAGCAAACTGGAATTATTCTGGAGTAAACCAATTCCACCCTAGGGGGCAAAAAAAATAGTAAATTCCCATTCATTTGAATATAGCTTTTTAATCCCTTGAATGCTAGAGAGGACACCAATGTATTGCAAAGAGCAATCAAGGTGTTAAAGGGATAGTATTGTTTCACAAAAACAGCAGCTCCAATTAATCTTCATAGTATTTGGGCCATGGAGAGTGTTATTTCAATACTGTCAGAGTTGTAGTTCAAGAGTAATTGAATGATAAAGTATCCTCATCCCGCCCCTTTTAACTAGTGTAAGCCACCTCCCCTCAAATATAGAATCTGCTCCCTTGACCAGACAGGTCACAGCAAGAAAAATCTTCTTACTGTGAGAACAATTAAAACCCTGCCCCCCTTGATAGGTTTTTCAGGTTTTTCCTTATGCTCACTGAAGATTGCCCCTCTCTGCGATCCATCCAGACAGTCTTGCTGCTCTGAGGTGAGCAGTGTTACATCAGTAAAAGGGACAGGAGGGGTAAGTAGATTGTCCCTTGCTGTGAGCTGTCCGGCCAAGAGGCCAAATTCCACATCTGAGGGGAGGTGGCTTATACTAGGTAAAAGGGGAGGGAGGGGATACTTTATCATTCAATTACTCTTGAACTACAACTCTGACAGTACTGAAATAACACTCTCCATGGCCCAAATACTATGAAGATTAATAGGAGCTGCTTTTATTGTGAAACATTACTATCCGTTTAAAAACCCTATTTAATTAACAGGAATTTTTAGTTGTCCCTTGTGGTGCAGTTGGTTTACTCCAGAATAACTCCAGCTTTTATAAATATGGATATATGCTTCTTCGTACATACCTTCCAACATTTTGCAAATGAAAAAAGAAATACACTGAAAGCCACTGACTCTGTATAACAGCTAAAACACACATTATCTGTGCACAGTAATCTGCTAGAAGCTAGATACAATACACAGAGCAGTCTGCAAAGAGTGGTCATAGAGTGAAAAATGGGTAATTCTGTACATGACATGGTATTATTCTGTCCTGTGAATTAATTCTCATTAGTGTGTGTCTGTGATCATTCCTGTGCCTGAGTTGCAGACTGGACCCGTCACAGCTCCCACATCATTCTGGGTGGACAAGGTACAAGAGCACAAACAAGTATTGTACCTGCTAAAAAGGTACAGTTGGAGGGTATGCTTATCTAGACAAAAATCCCAATAACCACTATGAATCCTTTTTGAGTACTCTGGTTATTAAAAATTAATCTTTATAGCGGAACTACCACCCCGCCCAAAGTTGCCCCCAAAGAATTACCCATCTGGTGACTAGCTGCTCAATAGCGCTAGTCGCCAGAATTATTACCTCATTATAGAGAATTCCTACTGCTCGGTGGCATCACTCCAGGGGCCTGGCTGCCCCCTGCGACCCCTCCGCCTGGCGCCCACAATCTCCCTCCAGCTCTCTAGTAATGCAGAGCGCTGGGAGATGACATCATCTCCCAGCGCTCTGCATTACAGAAGAGGACTGCGCGGGAGCACAATGAGCCAGCCCGTCTCTCCACTGGACCACCAGTGATTGGGAGGTAGGAAATGGTCGGGGGGGGGCCCGTGGCACTTCTTGCACCAGGTCCCGGAGGCTTCTAGTTACGCCTCTGTTGCTGCTCCCGAGACTGACAGCCAGGAAACATTTTTGCATAGTGACGTCTGCGTGCCTGCGCTGTCAGTCCCAGTCTGCTCTAGGAGGCGTTGCTAGGTACCGGAAGGTACTGGCAGGGACTGACAGCGCAGACATCACTATGCAAAGATGTTTCCTGGCTGTCAGTCTCAGAGACAGTAGGAATTCTCTATAAGGAGGTAGTAATTCTGGCGACTAGCACTATTGATCAGCAGATGGGTTGTTCTTTGGGGGAAACTTTAGGTGGGGTGGTAGTTCCCCTTTAACCGTCTGAGTGCCAGAAAAGTATCCAATGCATTGCAATGCAATGCACTGGATCTACTGGCACTCAAAGAGTGCTGGATGTTATGTCCACAGAGGTGGATATGGGTTTTTTGTGGCAGGACTCCTCCTACTGACGGGTTTGTGCCCTTTGAGCGCTCGAGAGGTATAAACACCCTCTGACACTCAAAGCGTTAACCAAGGAAGAAATCCCTTGGTGGGAGGAGTCTGAGGTCCTACAATAAGGTGACCACATATCCCTTTAAATCAGGGACACTTATCAAATACACACATTGCAGGGTTGCTTTGATTCCTGTGCTATCCTGCAATGTGTGTATTTTATAAGTGTTCCTGATTTAAAGGGATATGTGGTCACCTTACCCTACAACCTTGGCAACGAAGAATCAGGCCCACCACCATGGATATAATATGCAGTAGTGATAATTTAGAGGAACCAATTCCTGCATAATTCATAATGACCATTAGGAATTTCTTGAGTGTGTGTGTGTCTCTGGCACTCAAAGGGTTAAAGAGTTAGAGCGTGTTGTATACAAGACTATACTGGAGTAGCAGACACCCCATGCAACCCTGTCTAGCTTTAATCTCTTCACTCTTAATGTGGAACTACCACTATAGTTAACACCTTAAGGACCATTGCCGTACCAGGACCGTCTCGGCGGTACATCACGGAGGTGTGCATGCGCCAGTGTGCATGCGCCAGTCCTTAAGGGGTTAAAGTCACCCTGCAATAATTAGGCAGGTGGCGACTAGCTTAATAATAGTTATTTTACCCCACACAACGACAAGATTCTATAGGAATCCTTAATCTTCCGAGACTGATGGCCAGGTTAGTGCAGTCTGCTTGCCGGCAGTCCCTTCCGGTGCCTAGCAGGACAGTGCAATCCGTCTGAATGGAGACCGGGACTGCCGGCGGAGGCACACAGACAAGGTGTCTGCGCTGATGCCTGGTTTCCGGTCTCGGAAGTTTAAGGATTTCTATAGAATCTTGTCATTGTGAGAGGTAAGATAACTATTATTAGGCTAGTCGCCACCTGCCTAAATATTGCAGGGCGACTTTACCTCTGGTGGTAGTTCCGCTTTAACTCTTTCAGTGCTGGGTTTCTCACCTTAGAGGAAACATTGCAGTCTGTGTGTAGTGGGTATTTGCCTTTCAGTTCACATGTGGAAGATTGAATCGCATAATAATAGAATCTTATTTCCCGGTAGATTTCTTATGAAACAAGCAATATTACATAATGCTCTCGATTCCGGAAATTTCATAAAATCACTTTGCGATTTGCCTAGTACATTTCAGATTTACATTACTGCTAACAGCTAGAAATCAAATATACTGGATACAGATGCCATGTTAACCCCTTGGATGCTTGAATGTTCTCCAACACATGAGGAAGCAATGCAGTGGAGACATTCCTTGTACTGAAGAAGTTAGTGTTTGATTGTTAGGACTCCATTGGTATGGCTTTTAACCCTTTGAGTGTCATGTGGTATGCAACATATTGCTCTGTAATACGTAGCATATATGTGTCTGGGACTTCAAGGGTTAAAACTAAAGTTCACCACAAAAATTGTGAGGTATGATTCCATAACTGCAGTGTGACTTCTCTACCAGCAGAGGATGCCAGATATCTTGTCTAATACACATTCACTTCTAAATGAGAAACTCAAGAGGTCATTTGACAAACAGACCCGTAATACATCATTTAAAAGGAGAAACTCTGTGAAAGAAATGACTGAAACCCAAGCGTAGTGAGGTAAGAGCAGTCAAAAGCTGAAATGAATGTTTCATGAGGATTCTGAATGCCTCAGAATGATCTAACTAACTGTATCCTGCTAGAGGGCTGGCATTTCCTTCCACCATTCTTATGGCAAAATACAGAGTATCAGAATGAAGCCTCCACAACATAAAGCTCTAAACTGGAGTGGATAGGCTGATGATCTACAGCTGTGGACTATGATTCATTCCCAGCCAGCCAAAGACTGGCTGGGGATGATGGGATTTTAATCCTCCACAGCTGGAGGGGTCCTCAGCTGGCCCATCATGTTCTACACAACAAAGGGAGAACTGCCTGTTGACTCCTGTTACGTCTGTGCTGGGCTACAATAAAATGGCTCCTGCAGAGTTATAAACACTATAGACAGGACTGAGCCCTACTTCCTGTTGCCAAACCAAAGCTATAGCACTATTGTCTCTCTCTCACTCAGGCCCTCCTCCTCTCTAGACTCGACTCCTGCATAGGGTTGCCACCTTTTCTTCCAAAAAATACTGGCCATGGCATTCCGTCCATAGACTTAACGTTGGACAGAAGCCAATTTTTTACCGGCCTGCCGGTAAAATATCGGCTAGGTGGTAACCCTACTCCCGCAACATTCTACTCTCTTTTCTTCCTGCTGCTCTTCTTTCTCCACTTCCTTCTGTTCTCAGTTCGGCTGTAGGAACTTGCTCCCAGATACCTTCCCTCTCATCTCATCCTGAAATCCCTCTCTTGGCTACCTATATGGTCTCATATTTCTTACAACATTATTATCCTCTCCCTTAAGTCGCTTTCATCTTTGGCACCCTCTGACATTTCTGCTCTTATCTCCTGCTACACCCCTTCCTGTCACCTGCGTTCTTCTCAAGGGTTCTTTCTGTCCTCTCCTTACACAACTCTAGCCATCTCTCGCCTGCAGTAATTTTCTTTGGCTGCCCCTCGACATTAGAATGCCCTCCCTATCGTCATTCGCCAATCATCAACACTCTGTACATTCAAGCATCTCCTGAAAACCAACATACTCAAAGAGGCATCTCAGTAACCATATTCTCCTTGTGCCATTGACAGTCACATTAAAATCATTCTGCACTTCCTTCACTAAGCCTTGTACTTGCACTTTTGATCCTTCTCCTGTCTCTGTCAGTTGTCATGATTTCTAAATAGACTGTAAGCTCTTTGGGGCAGGGTCCCCTTCCCAATGTAGGATTCCTGTTGCTGAACTTTTTCACCTGCTAATCCTATATAATAATTCGCTAAGGATGTTTGTTAGAAGCCGTCATGTGCAGTAGAGACGGCTGCGCGAGCTGCAGTCATGCTCAGTAGAGACTGCCTGCTCCACGGCTGATATGAAGTGGAGTCCTCAGAGTTCAAACCAGAGTCCTCTCTGCGCACCTTCCTGGGACCACTTGGTCCCATGAAGGTGCGCAGAGAGGACTACTGTCTGAATTTGGAGCGCTCTGCTCTGTATCAGCCGTGGCGCGGGCAGTCTCTACTGTGCATGACTGCACCGCGACCGTTGCTGGGTGGCATTATGGCCCGTGTACACGGGCTCTTCAACTAGTAATGCTATAATCACATTTAAGCCTGATGCTCATAACCATCTCCTTTATTTTTGTACTAGTTGAAGAGCCCATGTACAGTGTCAGCCAATTGCGGTGCAGTCATGCTCAGTAGAGACTGCTCGCACCGTGGCTTATATGGAGCGGGGCACTCCGAATTCAGACCGGGGTCCTCTCTGTGCACTTATGATCTGACTTCGGAGTGCCACTCTCCGTATCAGCTGCGTCATGGGCAGTCTCTACTGCTCATGACTGCATTGTTACAAACTTTTTAGCAAATTATTATATAAGGATTGAACTATTAATATTTCTGTAAAGCACTGTGTACATGTATGGGGCTGTAAAAAATATATATACATACATTTTCTTTTAGCGTAAAAGTGCCATACACAGAGCAATTATGGTTAGTACAGATAAGGAATGAGATCGCTGTGTGAACAGGCGTCCAGTGATACTCCCAGCCCTACACATGTGTGTCTGACACCCACATGGGGCAGCCCTGTGACAAAGAGGGGAGAGTGGGCACTTGTGGCCAGGGGGGGGGGCAAATACAATCAAGTGGCCCATTTCTGCAGTTGTTAAAGGGATAGTAATACTTGAAATGTAAAAAAAATATGTTGTAGGGTTTATCCCCCTGAGTAAAACAAGGGTACTCCCACTGCTGAAAGGTATTTTATTCAATAGTTATAACAGCTCAAAGTTGATTTTTTAGGTGCAATATCACAGTGGCCTGAAATTGTACAATGGCGCTGTTGCTACACCATCCTATGGAGATTTATGGTCCCAGGACCAAAGCTGTCCATAGGATGGTGTAGCAACAGCGCCACTGTACAATTTCAGGCCACTGTGATATTGCACCTAAAAAAAATCTACTTTGAGCTGTAATAACTATTGAATAAAATAAGTTTGAGCAATGGGAGTACCCTTGTTTTACTCAGGGTGATAAAACCTACAACATATTTTTTTTTACATTTCAAGTATTACTATCCCTTTAAAGCCCATTGTCCCAGCCAAACACAGAACTTAATTTGCATAAGCATCCGCACTTATGTGCATCATTAGCATAAATTAGCATATGACACAGAGTCCAACACACAGAAATAAAAGAATCAATATCTTCTAAACTATGCATCTGTTTGTCTTTTGGTGAACATGAAACATATGCAGTTTTTAATAAAGTTTTTAAAATATGCAGATTTTAATTTAAGGTGACAGGCACACTTTAGATGGGGCTTTTAACCGCTTCAGGAGTTAAAAGCCTCATGCAACCCTTTGACTGCCACAGGGGTATCAAACACACTGCAAAGCAATGTGTTGGACACCTCTCTGACACTCAAAGGGTTAAATCATTGGGAATTTTAATTTCTCCCCGAATTGCTCCCTTCTTACTTTTATACATATCAGAGTGTAAATTTTAGAATGACGTGTGAAGTGTGGATATGTATATGAATAGCACAGTTGCTAACATTCCCAAAAAATCGGTAGTGACAATTTGCAGGAAAAAAAAACCTGTCCTGTGAATAACCCAGCCCTTGTGTCATGACATCATCAAGCCCTGCCCCGTGAAATAACAAAACTGTGTGACTTCACCAAGCCCCGCCCTCTAGCATCACAAAGGAAAAGGCACCTGCTGCACAACATTATATTTTAAAATTATAGTGTTATTTTATTGTACTTTATTTCTGATCCTGAAAATTTAGTGTACTAGCAGTTTGGGACGGCGTTGCCCGTCATGTTATGCAGGAAATGTTTCTTTTTTTTTTAATAAATGTTATGATAGTGAATTATAGCGTAGGGTGTACGTGTCAGAAAGGTACACACAGTGATAGACAGAGACACATGCAACACACACATATACACACACATGCACTGACAACACAAACAGTGACACACAGCTGCAAATCAGAACATAAATACATACAGTGTGAGCAGTGTAAGTAACATACCTCCCAACATTTCATATGGCCAAAGAGGGACACTTGTGTTTTCGGTGGTGTTACTGGGGGCGTGGCTGGTGGTGTATTTTAGAGAATTTTTAACCCTTTGAGTGCCAGGGGGTAAGCAATGCATTGCATCCCCTCTGGCATTGAAATGGTTAAGTTACTCTTTCTGTAAGTGAATGATTTAGAAGAAGATGAAAGTATTTTTTTTACACAGACTAATTTAACAGATATATACAGAAGTTTATTCCCACATTACTGTGGGTTATATTGATGTGGAGCAATCTGATACACTGGTATATACACCACACAATGTGATCTCCTAAATAGAGGAGCAGAGGGATTTGGGTGTCAAACAGGGACTGTCCCTCCTATACTGTATAGTGACAGTCCTTATACACAGACACATGCAGACTGTATACTATACAGCAGAGGTTCTCAGCCCATGCCCTCAGTGGCCACTAACAGGCCAGGACTTAGGAATTTCACTGCTAGAACACAAGTGTGTTGATCAGAGGCTCAGTCATATTGATTAACTCACCTGTGCTCTTAAAAGGAAATTCTAAAATCCTGGCCTGTTAATAGCCACTGAGGGCACAGATTGAGAACCACTGCTATACAGTGCCAGACCATTGTAGAGAATTTTTAACCCTTTGAGTGCCAGGGGGTAAGCAATGCATTGCATCTCCTCTGGCACTGAAATGGTTAAGTTACTCTTTCTGTAAGTGAATGATTTAGAAGAAGATGAAAGTATTTTTTACACAGACTAATTTAACAGATATATACAGAAGTTTATACCCACATTACCGTGGGTTTTACTGATGTGAAGCAATCTGATACACTTGTACATTAGGCTGACCAGACCTCACCTTTAACCAGTGACACATATGAAAAATGCATACTGCAGGGCTGCTTTGATTTTGGTGCACTCCTGAAATATGCTTATTTCCTATGTGTCCCCGGTTAAAGGTGAGGTCTGGTCAGCCTACTGTATATACACCACACCGTGTGATCTCCTAAATAGAGGAGCAGAGGGATTTGGGTGTCAAACAGGGACTGTCCCTCCTATACTGTATAGTGCCAGTCCTTATACACAGACTGTATACTATACAATGCCAGACCATATATAAATAGTTTGTCATACATGCTATACAGTGAGCTATGTACAGCATGGAGATGATTGCAGGAACTGGCACCTCTACTTACAGACAGACTGACAAACAACCTGCTCTCTTTCTCTCTCTTTGTGCAATATATAAATACAGTCACATCCATGTCTCTGCCATTTACCAGCTCAGCTGAAGCCTTGCTCTGCACTGCCTGATCACCTCTCTGCCGTTGTTTCCACTTTCTCAGCAAGCCAGTATCCTCCTGCTGATTGTTTAGAAATCAGCTCACTTGTAGTAATTAGCAGAGCTGTGTAGGCTCAAAGACAGGGAATGAAGAAGCTGCATAATACAGATTGGACCATGGCCTTCCAGCTGTAGCTTGAACATTGTTCCCATCATCCTCAGCGTGCGTGTGTGTATATGTGTGTATGTGTCTGCTAGTGTGTGTGTGGGAGGACATGTGCATGTGTCTGTGGTGTAGGAGTGTGTGGCAGCCATTTTTTTTTTCAGCCTTAGATAGTGGTGGGCGGGCTGGATAGTGGGGGCAGGCCAAAAATCACACTCCCACAGAATCACCCAATGGCAGCAGTAATCCTTTTTACTGCCGCCCCTGGGTGTGTTTTGCCAGGCACAAAGTCTTCTTTTATATATATAGATTAATATCAACAACGTAATTGTAAAGTTCTACTCAGTTGATTTAAGACTGCAGTGTAGCAATGCATTATGCCATGCTGATTTAATACTTATTAATAAGCATGTCATCATGGTACAATACATTGCTGCAATCCAATCTTAAAGGGATAGTAATGTTTCACAATAAAAGCAGCTCCAATTAATCTTCATAGTATTTGGGCCATAGAGAGTGTTATTTCAATACTGTCAGAGTTGTAGCTCAAGAGTAATTGAATGACAAAGTATCCCCTCCCGCCCCTTTTACTGATGTAACACTGCTCACCTCAGAGCAGCAAGACTGTCCAGATGGATCGCAGAGAGGGACAGTCTTCAGTGAGCATAAGGGAAAACCTGTCAAGGGGGGGGGGGGGGGGCAGGGGTTTCCTTATTCTCACAGTAAGAAGATTGTTCCATGCTGTGAGCTGTCTGGTCCCAATACCAGATACACACGTGAGGGAAGACGGCTTATACTACAGCTCTGATAGTACTGAAATAACACTCTCCATGGCCCAAATACTATGAAGATTAATCAGTGCTGCTGTTTTTGTGATACATTACTATCTCTTTAAATCCAGTTCTTTTAAAGCTCCAGTCATAGGGACAGCTGTAGAGACATTGATTGATCAGGATAAGTGGCTAAAAATCAGGATTGTTCCTACAGAATCGGGACAGTGGTGTACGGAATGGGCGTACAAATGGAAGTGCAATCAAACACAACTCATCTGTGAAATGAATCCCTGTACAGGCGACAGGCCACTGAAAAGGACTAATTATTGTCATCTTGTAATGTTCTTCTGCTAAAAGGCAACAGAAGGCCAGCACCACGCTTCTAATTGTCGTGGAAACAAAGAACACATAAACTAATGGTCCATATTATGGAAATGTCAGGCAATTATTTTCCCGGCAAAGGCGAGAGGCAGACTTTAACTCTTTAGGCTACATGTTCAAAGAAGTAGCGAAATAGCTTTTGTCTTTTGTAACGACTTTTCAAAGTACAGTGTCGTTGGGATCATTAATATTTTCAGAGTGTCGGTTGTGATTGGAAATATGTCGTTTGTCCTGACTGAAATTGTTGTATGGAACAAGAAAAAAATGTCTTAAGTAAAGACAAAAATTCTCACATTCAGAACACATTTCCGCCACTTTTTTCTTAAAGGGATAGTAATACTTGAAAATAATGTTATTTTATATTGTAGCCCTTAAAAAAACATGAAAAATGATATAAGTCTTATCTCCCAAACCTTTATGGTTTGGAATATATTCACATGTAAAATATAGTAAAATGCTGTTTTCCTGGCTGTTTCAGCCAAATCTGCCATCTAGTGGACAGATTTGGAATTTGGTCCACAGAGCAACCGGCACACTTTATAGACCATTCCAATTAAGAAATTATTTTTAAAGATCGTGATCTCAGCACTTCTGGACAGCCACGGCCGGTCCAGGGACCGGATTCCAAATCTGAAGAGTGGAGCAGTGACATCACTCCAGGGGAAACTTTACTTCTGATTATCTCCAAAACCATAAAGGTTTGGGAGATAAGACTTATATCATTTTTCATTTTTTTTAAGGGCTAAAATGAAATTATTTTCAAGTATTATTATCCCTTTAACGTTCAAATTTTGTCTTTTGAAAGACATTTTTTTTGTCGTTAGCTACGACAAATTTTCTTTTCCTCTCTATGACACTGGAGCAATATCGAAAAACAAATACTTCAGTGGAAAGGTCTGCAGAGTGTGCTTGCAAACCAAGCACACTTTGTAGACTGTTCCAGTGAAGTATCTGTTTTTAGATATCGCTCATTCGGCTCTGCTGAAGAGCTGCCTGAGTCGCACGACTCAAATCCATGGCTGACCGCTTTACAGCTCGTTAGCAAAAGGGGGAACTTTAAGCTCTTATATCTCTCAAACCATAAAGGTTTGAGAGATCAAACTTGTCCCATTAAGTTTATTATTTCAATACCTACAATATTAGGGTTTGGCAATGCTAGACATTACTAACCTGTTAAATGCCCCCATTAAAGTTCATTAGAATTTGGGGAATTTTTATTTTTTCCCTCTGGCGTAGTTGGATTGCCTTAGAATTACAGAACTCCCTATTATTCAGTGTGTAGAGCCCATAGAAAGTAACACACACACATGCACACAGTTATTATCCATTGCGGATCCTCTTCAGTCACAGACTCTTTTAATAGACTGTAGGTAGAGGGATTTTAGTCACAGAAACAAGTAATATACGCACACAGCAGATGAATGTATAAGTGCATACAAAAAGGCACATTGTGGCACAATATCATAATGGGAAATATACATCATTGAGGCCAGTAAAAACATGCAGTATATATGTTCAACAAATAAAAAGTGAATCACGTGACAGGCCGTTCAGGGCACTGATTGGCTCTCACCTGGTGAATCTCCTGCCAGCCATTTTCATCTTTGCACCCGACAGTGGCGTGTTCGTGAAGCAGCAACTCACAGCAGTATGGGTCTCCTCCCACCATCGCTGTGTGGTATAATGGGGTCAGGCCACGACTGTCCTTGTAATCAGGAGATGCTCCCAGTTCTAATAAAGTCTAGAAAATAACAAACAATAATTATAGGTAACAGCAAAACATTGACTAAAGTGGAATACAGTATGTATATAATACAAATGTCTACAACAGATCCAAAATCTCTTCTCCAGCAACATATTCCAAGCTTACAATGTTTCCATTTTTTCCCAGAATTCCATACAACATGAAAATGAAAGAAACCACTGTAGTCACTTTTTCAATTACAGTATCTCAGCAAGAAGGAGAATATGAGTCTGTCCCCAGAGACCAGGTAATTAAGTCTCTGGGACAGATCTGGTATGCCTATGCATTACACTTGTGTATATCTACATATCTGAAACATATCAGAAAACATGGCTGCAGCAAAGAATTCAATGTTTACACTATCTCAATTACAATCCCAGAATCCCTTGCAGAAACATGCAATTGAGAAACACAACATTGTCAGAATCTTTAGAGAACAAGAATGAAGTAATATACCCAAATAGTAATATTATAGGTGCAATTAAAGGAATAGTAATACTTAAAAATTACTAATCCCTATTTTGTAGCCCTTAAAAAAAATGTGCCCAGTGGCATCTCTCAAACCCTTATAGTTCGAGAGATAACCACTTACAAAGTTCGCCCCTGTCTGACGTCAATGTTCTAGCTGACAGCAGGGGAATCCGCTCCTGGGACCAGCTGGTGGCTCTGCAGCAAAGCCGAGAAAATAAATCCTTCACTGAAAAGGTCTTCTAAGTGTGCTTGGTTTGCAAGCACATGTAGAAGACCTTTTAAGTGAAGGATTTCTTTTTCATTAACACAATCTCGGCTCTGCTGCAGAGCCACCAGCTGGTCCCAGGAGCAGATTCCTCTGCTGTCAGCTAGAATGCGGACGTCAGGCAGGGGTGACCTGTGTAAGCGGTTATCCATAAGGGTTTGAGAGATGCCACTGGGCGCATTTTTATTCATAATTGAGGGCTACAAAATAGGGATTAGTAATTTTGAAGTATTACTATCCCTTTAAAGCACTGGGATGCTAAATATTTCTCCAACTCAATGCGGGAGATGCAATAAGGTGTGATAGGAAGGTGATAATTTCTATGATATTTTATGGAGCCAAATCAGTAAGGGTTCTCAAACTTTGGAGATCTTAGTGTGAAGGCTCTATAGAATAACAACATGGGAACTGGAGAAGTGATA
Organism: Rhinophrynus dorsalis; assembly: GCA_037306005.1. Lineage (NCBI taxonomy): Eukaryota > Metazoa > Chordata > Amphibia > Anura > Rhinophrynidae > Rhinophrynus > Rhinophrynus dorsalis. Next base: position 474,026,203 of record CM074722.1, read on the forward strand.
TCATGGGAGAAGCTATCTCCTCTTTATCGCCCCTAATGTGCTGGAGACATATCTAGCATCCAAACCGTAGTTTCCTATACTTAAAGGAATAAGTGGTTCTTTTATTGTTTAAATTATTGAATATTAGCAACATCACCAATGCAAAATGAAGCAGGAATAAACATTTTTGCTTGAGCACCGTCTATACAAGTCCATTCCTTTTTTATTTACCCTTTGAGTGCCTCCGGCATTCAGAGAGTTAATAGGAGTGGAAAACACTTGGCCAGCAATTTGTTACAACACACAGAACCCTTAGCCAGACATTTTTTCCCAGAATTCCATACAACATGAAAATAAAGGCAACCACCACAGTCACTTTTTCAATTACAGCATCTCAGCAGGATGGAGAATCTACTTTTGTCCCCAGAGACCAGGTCATTAAGTCTGAAAGCCAGTCTCCAGGGCAGATCTGGTATATCTATATAATGCACTTCATTGCTTTGTGATATATTGACACCCCTCTAGTTCTTAAAAGGGTTAAGGTCCACTTATTCCTACAGTTACGTAGCTGCCCTTTAAAGTGACGCTAACACCAAAAAAAATAAAGTGGGTTATTTAATTTATGATCATATAGTTCAGCTAGCATCTGTAAAATGTGTTATTTTATGTTAGATGCTTAAAAGGATAGTAATGTTTCAAAATAAAAGCAACTCCAATTAATCTTCATAGTATTTGGGCCATGGAGAGGGTTATTTCAATACTGTCAGAGATGTAGTACAAGAGTAATTGAATGATAAAGTATCCCCCTCCCGCCCCTTTTACCTAGTGTAAGCCGCCTCCCCTCAGATGTGGAATCTGGTCCTGTGACTGGATATGCTCACAGCAAGGGACAATCTTCTTACTGTGAGAACAATGAAAACCCTCCCCCCCCCTTGACAGGTTTCTCAGATTTCTCCCTTATGCTCACTGAAGATTGTCAGTGAAAGGTGCGTGAGGGGGATACTTTATAATTCAATTACTCTTGAAATACAACTCTGACAATATTGAAATAACACTCTCCATGGCCAAAATACTATGAAGATTAATTGGAGCTGCTTTTATTTTGAAACATAACTATCCCTTTAAAATCTAATCCTAAACTTGAATGTTTAACCCCTTAACGACCGGCTGATCGGTGCCACGATGTGAGTTAAGGACCGTGGAGCCTTTTTTTTTTTCTGGTTCTGGACTCCCCGAATGGCGTGCAGCCGGGGGGGGGGGGGGGGGGAGCCCAGAACGCCATGACGATCATTGTACGTCATGGGTGTTCAGTCAGATTGACCCTTGACGTACTATGACCTTCAAGGGTCGTTAAGGGGTTAATGTATGTGCAGACTCTCAAATAGATATTATATATATATATGTACATATGCACACACACACACACAAACACACCACCGTTCAAAATGTTGGGGTCACTTAGAAATGTCCTTGTTTCTGTTTTGGGAGCAACCTGACCGTATGGTACATAAGAAGTGCCCATCAAGCCAATCCAAATTGTGGAGGTGCTTCAAGAAACTGACAACTAGAATGCCAAAGGTCTGCAAGGCTGTAATCACTGCAAATGGAGCATTCTTCGACGAAAGCAAAGTTTGAAGGACACTATTATTATTTAAATTAAAAATCATTATTTCTAAACTTGTCAATGTCTTGACTGTATTTCCTATTCATTTTGCAACTCATTTGATGGAAAACAAGGACATTTCTAAGTGACCCCAAACTCTTGAACGGTAGTGTATTTGATTAACTGGTTGTGCCCAGCTATTGCTGGTAATTTATTGAGATTAGTATCCAGTACTCAATTAGAAAAGCTGATATCTTATCTAAGACCATTAAAAGACAATATAATCCTATCACTTGTCAGACACCTATAAATATTGGTATTTTGGGATTTAACCCCTTAAGGACCGGCCGCGCACGTACAGTGCGGTCACTTAAGGACCAGGGACCTTTTTTTTTTTTTTTTGCGGAACCCGATTCCGGACTCCCCAAACGGCAAGCGGCCGCGCGGGGAGCTCGGAATTCCATGATGGTCCAGGACCGTCATGGGTCCTTAAGGGTATAAAAACCCATGACAGTCCAGGACCATCATGGGTCCTTCAGGGGTTAGCATATACATACAACATGTATTATCCAGTTTTGCATGCTTTTACACATTGTATCATTGTATGGTGCCCCTGAAGAAGTGCCAAGTACAGTATAAAACGCGTTGGGCCAATAAAAGTACTTATTGCACTATATATTTTTTTTATTTACATTTTCTACTTGTCAAATAAAAGATGAACACTAGATAATACATTTTGTATGTGGATGCTAAATCGAAGACCAACCAGACATTACAACTTGTGAAGACTACATATTAAATCAAGACGCATTTTCTATAAGAATCTGGTAAGCATATCAGCCGTGCAGGGGGGAGGAAGCTGCATCTTTAAATTTTAATATGTATACAGTTTCTGCTCTTAGAGGGATCTGTTCCCTTTATTTCTCTTCTCGTTAGATAGCACATGTAAAACTAGGTTTTAGTCCTCAGAAAACAGAGGACTTTTAGATGCTAAACTTAAAGGGATAGTAATGTTTCATAATAAAAGCAGCTCCAATTAATCTTCATAGTATTTGGCCCATGGAGAGTGTTATGTCAATACTGTGAGAGTTGTAGTTTAAGAGTAATTGAATGATAAAGTATCTCCCTCCTGCCCCTTTTACTGATGTAACACTGCTCACCTCAGAACAGCAAGACTGCAGAGAGGGACAATCTTCAGTGAGCATAAGGGAAAACCTGAAAAACCTGTCAAGGGGGCAGGGTTTTCCTTATGATCACAGTAAGAAGATTGTCCCTTGCTGTGATCTGTCCGGTCAAGAGACCAGATTCCACATCTGAGGGGAGGCGGCTTACACTAGGTAAAAGAGGTGGGAGGGGGATACTTTATCATTCAATTACTCCTGAATTATAACTCTGACAGTATTGAAATAACACTTTCCATGGCCCAAATACTATGAAGATTAATTGGAGCTGCTTTTATTTTGAAACATTACTATCCCTTTAAGTATTTAACCCTTTGAGTGCCAGTGAGGTATCCAACGCATTGCAAATGCAATATACCTCTGTGACTCTCAGAGTGTTAAGTGCACATAACCCCAGATCATTTCCAGGTGTTACTGTTCCTTTAACACAAGTGAACACCACTCACAGTCTCTCCCTGTATCTAATTAAACTTGCAAATGATAAACCAGTGGGGGAAAAATCTAACTGAAAGAACAAAGAGACACTGCAGGAACCTGGCACATATTTCAGTATCAGGAGAGCGATCTCAAAACATTCAAGTTGAAGCCAAAAGCCTCAATATGTCTAAACAGAGAGATCTAATTGCACCAAGACAGCCATTCTGTTTACTGAACCATAATTCATATGACACTGACAGACTGCTTCACCCAATATGAAATCTAATAGGAGCTCAGTTTGTAGACAATACACAATCCTCTTCTTCCTTAACCCTACAGAGCTTGTTTATGAAGTAACGATCAAACTTCTTCTTTAACCCCTTAAAGACCATTGACGTGGCAGGACCGTTACTCTGGTCCGGCACTTAAGGACCAGTGATGGTCCTGGTACGTCACTTACTTTTACTCACCGCGCTCCTGTAGGAGCGCGGTGAGTAATACCGGGGACTGAAGTTGATCGCTCCAAGACAGGAGCGATCTCTCTCAGTCCCCCGTTCGGCATGCCGCCCCACGTGATCAATCACGTGGGACGGCACGTCAAAGTTTCCTATGTGGTCCTTAAAGGACCGCACACCCCAGGATCGCTGGTTCTTAAGGGGTTAAAGGGATAGTAATGTTTCACAAAAACAGCAGCTCCAATTAATCTTCATAGTATTTGAGCCATAGAGAGTGTTATTTCATTACTGTTGTAGTTCAAGAGTAATTGAATGAAAATGTATCCCCCTCCTGCCCCTTTTACCTAGTGCAAGCCCAGTCTCCTCAGATGTGGAGTCTGGTCCATAGACCAGACAGCTCACAGCAAGGGACAATCTTCTTACTGTGAGAACAATGAAAGCCCTGACCCCTTTGACAGTTTTTCAGGTTATTCCTTATGAAGATTGTCCCTCTCTGCAGTCTACCTGGGCACCTCCCTTCTGCTCTGAGCTGAGCAATGTTACATCAGTAAAAGGGGCGGGAGGGGGATAATTTATCATTCAATTACTCTTGAACTACAACTCTGACCGTACTGAAATAACACTCGCCATGGCTCAAATACTATGATGATTAATTGGAGCTGCTTTTATTATGAAACATTACTATCCCTTTAAAGGAGCAGTAATACGTTTTTATGAAAAAATATAAGCTTTTCCCCACCAAAAAAAAAGAAAAGAAAAGTTTACTGTTCCTTAAAAAGGACAGTGCCTCTTATGGCAAAACTGAGATAAGTGTAATAGCATGTTAAAAAGAGGAAATAAATTAAATTTTGCTGGTGTTGGTGTTCCTTTAAATCATTTGAATGCCAGCAGGGAGAGCAGCACATTGCATTGCTCACCCTTCTGGCACTCAAAGGGTTAAGGTCATTATGATTTTTTTTTCCTCTTACATGGAGCTCTTTGGATAAAGTGTTCTGCTAATTTTAGGCCCAGAAAGAGCTTATTTTGAAAACAAATGTGCAAGTCTCATCGTCTTTAGCTCACTAGAGCTTATGTGTGAAGTAACTATGCAAACCGCCTGTTCTTTTTAAAGCCGAACAACAGACTGCTCTGCTCAATACAAGGACTGCTAACAATTGTATCTGAATTAATATGCAGTCCACATATCCATGACACTGTCAGCACACTTGAGAACTCTCCAGAACTGCCTCGGAGACTCTGTTTTTGTAGTTCTCTTGGGAGTAGGGGACAGAGGCTGATACTCTGGTGGTGGTGAGTTTCTTATGATACTCTGCCCACTTCTGCTTCCTACCCTGTTCCTCCCACTCCCCATCTACTTCTACTCCTTCCCACCCTGTTCCTCCCACTCCCCATCTACTTCTACTCCTTCCCACCCTGTTCCTCCCACTTCCCATCTACTTCTACTCCTTCCCACCCTGTTCCTCCCACTTCCCATCTACTCCTCACCAACTTCTCTTCCTTCCCACCCTGTTCCTTCCACTTCCCACCCACCTCTCCTCCTTCCGACCATGTCCCTCCCACTTCTCACCCACTTCTCCTCCTTCTCACCCTGTTCCTTCCACTTCCCACTCACATGTCCTCCTTCCCACCCTGTTCCTCCCACTTCTCCTCCTTCCGACCATGTTCCTCCCACTTCCTGCCCACTTCTCCTCCTTCCAACCATGTTCCTCCCACTTTCCACCCACTTCTCCTCCTTCCCACCCTGTTCCTTCCACTTCCCACCCACTTGTCCTCCTTCCCACCCTGTTCCTTCCACTTCTCCTCCTTCCTACCCTGTTCCTCCCACTCCCCATCTACTTCTACTCCTTCCCACCCTGTTCCTTCCACTTCCCACCCACTTGTCCTCTTTCCCACCATGTTCCTCCCACTTCTCACCCACTTCTCCTCCTTCCTACCCTGTTCCTCCCACTCCCCATCTACTTCTACTCTTTCCCACCCTGTTCCTCCCACTTCCCATCTACTTCCCACCAACTTCTCTTCCTTCCCACCCTGTTCTTTCCACTTCCCACCCACCTCTCCTCCTTCCGACCATGTCCCTCCCACTTCTCACCCACTTCTCCTCCTTCCGACCATGCTCCTCCCACTTCCCACCCACTTCTCCTCCTTCCCACCCTGTTCCTTCCACTTCCCACTCATATGTCCTCCTTCCGACCATTTTCCTCCCACTTCCTGCCCACTTCTCCTCCTTCCCACCCTGTTCCTCCCACTTCCTGCCCACTTCTCCTCCTTCCCACCCTGTTCCTCCCACTTCTCACCCACTTCTCCTCCTTCCCACCCTGTTCCTTCCACTTCCCACCCACTTGTCCTCCTTCCCACCATGTTCCTCCCACTTCTCCTCCTTCCTACCCTGTTCCTCCCACTCCCCATCTACTTCTACTCCTTACCATCCTGTTCCTTCCACTTCCCACCCACTTGTCCTCCTTCCCACCATGTTCCTCCCACTTCTCACCCACTTCTCCTCCTTCCTACCCTGTTCCTCCCACTCCCCATCTACTTCTACTCCTTCCCACCCTGTTCCTCCCACTTCCCATCTACTTCCCGCCAAGTTCTCTTCCTTCCACTTCCCACCCACTTCTCCTCCTTCCGACCATGTTCCTCCCACTTCTCCTCCTTCCCACCCTGTTCCTCCCACTTTCCACCCACTTTTCCTCCTTCCCACCTTGTACCTCTCACTTCTCCCCATTCCCACCCTGTTCAGCCCACTTACCGCCCATTTTATGACACAAGTCTGTTAAGACCTGCCCCACCCATGATTAAGCCCTTTGTTGCGCAAATTGTGTCATTTATATCCCCAGTGGCACCACATGAGGTCCCCCCCCCGGGGCTCAAGAAGGCAAAGGGGGAGATTTGTAAAAAAACATTCTTATTGTCCAAATCTGATCTGTCGCTATAATTCGCATAGTCATTTTAGAAACAGGTCTGATTTAAAAAAAGCTGTAGGAGTGTGTTTATAAATGTGACGTATTGTGAAATTTCTAGATTCTTGCACTATCCTAATGCCTAAACTTCATTAAGAACAACTTATACATGGCGTTACAATTCTGGTGAAAAAAATAGTGCACAACTATAGGAAAGTACGACAATTCTTTATAAATTCACTGCGCCAATATTTTCACTTTACCTACCGTCATTTCTCCACAAGCTCAACCATTTGGCGTTACATTACACAAAACTGACGTAACCCTGTTTATAAACAACAAAAACCACTGTAACACCACTTTACCGGCTACTGCCATGTAACTCCACTTTTATAATCTGGCCCAAAGTTCCCAGGTATACTGTGAGGGCCAGAGGGGCGAACAATGCATTGCGAAGCAGTGCGTGTAGCGCAGACCTATGGCCCTTGATGAGTTAAATTAACATGAAAACCTCCTAATAATAATCCCTCACTAACATTATTCTTGGCAGAAAATCCTAATGGCCACTATGAATCAATTCTATGTGGTTTGGTTCTTTAAAATTAATCTTAAATTAGTACTGGATACCACGTCTATCAAGACAGCCATGATTCTGTGTTACAGGACTGAAAGACCCCAAACTCCTCCCACTGAAAGATTCCGAATACATCTTCAGTGGGAGGAGTTTTAGATCCCAGGGTCCTGGAACAGAAAGAATCATGTCAGCTTCCATGGACACAATATCAATTATCAATTAATACTTTGAGTGCCAGAAAGGGATCCAATGATTGGATACCTCTCTGGCACTCTAAGGGTTAAAATATTAGTCTGGGAAAACCCACACATACTGAATTGATTCATAGGCGTACCTGGGAACTCTCTGGATCTGCTTCGGAGACTCTGGTCTCTGGGGTCAGAGGCTGATTCCCTGGCTTGGTGAGTTCAGCTATAACCCCACCCACTTTCCAGTCTGTACCGCCCACTACTGCCTCATTCTGCCCAATTTCCCAAAAGTTCCAGTGCAAACTCCTCCTTCTTCCCAACCACTCATGCCCACCTGATTAAGCCCCACCCACAATATGACACAAAATGCATAATTTATACACTCCCATAAGCTATGAGACGTCACTTGACTAACATTACAACATTAATGCCAATTTTAGAATTAACAAAAGGGTGTGGGCTGGAACAGTGGGCTCAAATGATAATAGAAATGGGCCACACTATATTTGCCCCCTGGGCCACAAGTTGCCAGCCCTACCCAGGGGACAAGACAGTTCCCAGGTCTTGGGGCCTTATTCATCAAGAAAGAAGTAGCAAAATAGCTTTTGTCATTTGTAACGACTTTTCAAAGTACAGTGTCGTTGGGCTCATTAATATTTTCAGAGAGTGTCGGTTGTAACTGGAAATATGTCGTTTGTCCTGACTGAAATTGTCGTAAGACCAATATGTTGTATACAAGGACAAAAATGTCTTACCTAACAACAAAAATGTCTTAACTAAAGACAAATTTTCACAGTCAGAACACATTCCCTCCATTTTTTTCGTAATGTACAAATTTTGTCTTTTTCAAGACTTTTTTTGTTGTTGTATATGACAAATTTTCTTTTCCTCTATACGACACTGGAGAATAGTTTAGCCCCGTCTTTGCCCGGCAGTTCTGGAGTTGTGTCGTGCACAAGAGACATTACTAGTGCAATCCACTTCCCTGTACCTGCCCTGCTTCAACTTACCTTCTCCGGAGATGTTTTTAATCTCTGCACAGTGCGTGGCACTCTTGCATTTGAAGCCCGCTTTCCAGGAAATCCATGCAAGAACATTGTGAAGGGCAATAGAGTACATCCAATGCGCAGAGATCTATGCACTGGATTTACTGTATTGCCCTGCAAGTACCTTAAAGGGATAGTCATATTTCAAAATAAAATCATCTCCAATTAACCTTCATAGTATTTGGGCCATGGAGAGTATTATTTCAATACTGTCAGAGTTGTAGTTCAAGAGTAATTAAATGATAAAGTATCCCCCTCCCTCCCCTTTTACCTAGTGTAAGCCACCTCCCCTCAGATGTGGAATCTGGTCTTGAGACCAGACAGCTCACAGAAAGGGACAATCATGTTACTGTGATCATAATGAAAACCCTGCCCCCCTTGCTAATTGAAGATTGTCCCTCTCTGAGATCCATCTGGACAGTCTTGCTGCTCTGAGGTGAGCAGTGTTACATCAGTAAAAGGGGCAGGAGGGGGATACTTTATCATTCAATTACTCTTGAACTACAACTCTGACAGTATTGAAATAACACTCTCCATGGCCCAAATACTATGAAGATTAATTAGAGCTGCTTTTATTTGTAAACATTACTATCACTTTAAGGTATTACCATTGGCTAAAATGAAAAGGTTCTTGCAGGGATTTGCTGGAAGCAGGCGGCAAATGCAAGAGTGCCACCCACTGTGCAGGGATTAAAGCAGACTCAGAAGGGGGTGGATTGATAAAGGGCAGGCACAGGGAAGCGGCAACAAAAAGTACTTTTTTTTGGTGAGAAGATGGGGAAAACAAGGGTGCGTAAAATCTTGGGTATAATTTGCACCCGCATATTATACACAGGCACGTATTATACACAGGTGTGTATTACACCTAGGTGCATATTATACACACAGGCACGTATTATACACAGGTGCGTATTACACCTAGGTGCGTATTATACACAGGTGCGTATTATACACACAGGTATGTATTATACACAGGTGCGTATTATACACAGGTGCGTATTATACACACAGGTATGTATTATACACACACAGGTATGTATTATACACAGGTGCGTATTATACACACAGGTGCATATTATACACAGTTATATATTATACACAGGTGCGTATTATACACACAGGTATGTATTATACACACACACAGGTATGTATTATACACAGGTGCGTATTATACACACAGGTGCATATTATACACAGTTATATATTATACACAGGTGCGTATTATACACACAGGTATGTATTATACACACACAGGTATGTATTATACACAGGTGCGTATTATACACACAGGTGCATATTATACACAGTTATATATTATACACAGGTGCGTATTATACACACAGGTGCATATTATACACAGTTATATATTATACACAGGTGCGTATTATACACAGGTGAGTATTATACAAAGGTATGTATTACACCTAGGTGCATATTATACACAGGTATGTATTATACACAGGTGTGTATTATACACACAGGTATGTATTATACACACAGGTATGTATTATACACAGGTATGTATTACACCTAGGTGCGTATTATACGCAGGTGAGTATTATACACACACAGGTATGTATTATACACAGGTGCGTATTATACACACAGGTATGTATTATACACAGTTATATATTATACACAGGTGCGTATTATACACAGTTATATATTATACACAGGTGCGTATTATACACAGGTGAGTATTATACAAAGGTATGTATTACACCTAGGTGCATATTATACACAGGTATGTATTATACACAGGTGCGTATTATACACAGTTATATATTATACACAGGTACGTATTATACACAGGTATGTATTACACCTAGGTGCATATTATACACAGGTGCATATTATACACACAAGTATGTATTATACACAGGTGCGGATTATACACAGTTATATATTATATACAGGTGCGTATTATACATGAGATTTTACAGTAATTCACAGATTCTTATTGATTTAAAATTGGGCTTTCAATTGCCATTTTCACACCCCCTCCCCATGGAGCAGTTGGTTTGTCCCAAAACTGCACCTCTTTAGTCTGCTGAGTAAGGACCATGGGGCTGTATTCAATAAGATACAGAGGTGAAATTCTGGGACAAACTAACTTCACAACGGGGAACAAAAGCTAATTCCCTTTGATTTAAATGGAGCTTTTAACCTCCTGAATGCTAGAAAGGTCTCTAAAGCATTTTTTAATGTGCTGGAAACCTCTCTAGCATTCAAGGATTACAAAGCTCCATTTACATCAATGGGAATTTGCAGAATTTTCATTTCAACCCTATGGTGCACAGTTGATTTGTTCCAGAACTGCCCTTCTTTAGGTATTCCTTGAATCCAGCCCGTAGTCTCCTTTAGGATTTTCTACTCATATTAAGATAAATTGGGGCTTATTATTAGGAAGACCTACTGTCCCTTTAACTTAACCCTTGGAAGGTAAAGGCATATCCAACACACTGAAAAGCAATGTACTGGGGATGTCTCAGTCATGCAAGTGGTTAAAAGTTGATCTTATAGAGGCAGCATATTAAAATTCAAAATATTCCGAGTCACACTGGAACTAATGGAAGATTTCAAGACAGGTGACCCAGTAAAAAAGCAGAAATCTGCTGAATTAAATTCAGGCCACGAGAAACCCTGGAGGGGGCACCTGCTCTCAGAGATGGGGAACGGTAGGAAACTACTCAATGATATCGCTCAGTGAGCAGGTCAGAGGACTACAGATCAGCCTCATTATAGGTCACAGAGTACATTTCTCGTACAAGATCCGCTCATGGCTAGGGCTTCAAAGGGAAAACCAGGCTCCACTTAACTCTTTGAGTGCCGAGAGGTATACCTCTCTGGCACTCAAAGGGTTAACCCTTCGAGTGCCAGAGTGGTACGGAATGCATTGCTTTGCAATGCATTCCGTAGCTCTCGGGCACTCAAAGGGTTAATCCTATACAGTGGCAATCACTATGTATTTTACCCTTTTCATTCCACACACATAAAAGATATCTGTCCAGTTGTTCTGTATAACAGTAGACTTTTAAACCTTTAGCAGTCTTAACACACACAGACAGACTACTCCAATAGCTTTTGTTCTTATGCAGCTAGTATGTGCAGCTGTTTCTTTGGACACTGGACAAGATAAGCCATGTAGGAGCATTTTTTTTCCAGAAATAGAATCAGGGGTCTGTGAACGGCGTGCAGCGCATGGGGACCCCTGAATTCCATGACTTACATATACGTCATGGATCCTTAACATTTTCCCATGATGTATATGCAGGGGCGGATTGCCCTATCGGAGGATCGGGCATCCCCCAGTGGGCCACTCAGTTATGGGCTGGTAGGGAGATCAGATGATCTCACCTCTCCAGCCCATAACTCTATGGACACACAGTACAACTAGCTCACCAAAGCCCTGAAGCAGTGAAGACCGGGTCCTGTTCTCTGTACCTGTCCCTCCCCCAAGGCTGACTTAGCTGGCCCTGCTCTGCCTGCAGTGTGTCATGGTGCAGTGCATGACTGATTAGAACTTCTGGGACCTGACTACCTAGCAGATTAAATAGGTATTATTTAAAGTGGATGTATCACCTATGGACAACATCCTCTAAATAGTTAGGTGACACATCCAATAGCATTAAAATGTTATTATTATTTTATTTTAAGCTTCTGTTTGTTTTAAATGTAACTTATAAAGTCTGGGCTGCAGCCACTTCTGTATAGACTGCAGCCCGACGCTCTGTCTCTGCTCTCCTCCTTCCTCCGATGATGAAGGCTTCTGTCAGTAAGATGGAGCAGTCTCATTGGCTAGATATCGATCTCTGCCAATGAGACCTCTCCAGTTTACTGACAAACGCCTCTGTCATCGGAGGAGGGAGGGGAGCAGAGGCGGAGCTCTGTAACCGTGGAGAACTGCAGAGAACTGCAGTCACCTGGAAGTGGCTGCAGCAGATACTTTTGTAAGTTACATTTAAACCAAACGGAAGCTTAGATAATAATAATAATAAGGTTTTAGTGCTATTATATGTGTCACCTAACTATTTAGGGGATGTTGTGCATAGGTGATACATCCACTTTAATTATTTTCAACTAATTGTACCCATTGTTAGTGAGGTTTAATTTACCTTCTGTTAATCCTTTAACCCACTGTCTGCTTTAGAGAAGTATAGCTCAGTTATTAACCCTTTGCATACCAGACAGGATTACAGCAATGTTTTATTCTGTTATTAACCAGTTGAATTCCTCATAGGTGCAGTACCTCATGAATTAACCTCTTGTATGCTAGAGAGGCATAATTCATCAGTAACCAACCCCTTGTATGCCTGAAAGGGGAATAAAGTTGTTAATTACTGATGAATTATGCCTCTTTAGCACACAAGGGGTTAATCATTGAGGTACACATTCCTGTGCAATATGTTGTGCACCTGAGACATTCAATGGGTTAATCACAGAACACATTGCTGTACGCCTCTCTGGCATGCAGGGGGTTAACAACTGATAATTTATTGCATACAGTATGTTAAGGGGTTAATAGCTAACCATTTATGCCTCTTTAGCAATGCATACAGTGGATTAGGTTAACCCTTTGAGTGCTAGAGTGGTAAGCAACACATTGCACAACAATGTTTTACGTACCCCTCTGGCACTCAAAGGGTTTTAATATATGCATACAGATTAGAATACCAGCTAGTGGGCCAGTTAAATAAAAAATCCCCCGGGGGGGTATTGCACCACAATCCTCCCCTGCGTATATATACATCGCGGGTCCTTCAGGGGTTAAGGTATTACTTGTACTTTAAACATGGAGCTCCATTCCAGTCTCCCATGTGAACAGACCTTATGGAAAGTTGCATATTATGTGGAGTTCATTGCATTGCTGAAGGTATAGCCTTACATACACCAAAGCAACAAAGAAACTGAGCACAGAAGGTGCAAGGCCATGTTTTGTATGCAGAAGATTTACCACAAGAGTCGCTTGGGTCTTTGCTCTTGCTGCTTTATGCAAAGCTGTCATTCCATCTTTGGCCCTGAAGTCCAGGTGTGCACCTCCATTTCGTAGGGCCTTAATAACATCAACAGAGCCATCCAGCTGTGCAGCCAGTGTTAGTGGGGTTTCTGCAAGACAATGGGAGAGATGTCAGTGACTTGTCCATGAACAGAATCATCTTGCTTCCTCCTTGAGATGTAGTCTTCAAACACAAATAAAATGTATTCGCTGAACAAGATATACAGTATAGGTTCTACAAGGACAGCAGTTCACACTTTGTCAACCTCTGCCCTGGTCTGATGGTTTTCACTTGTCACAGAAAAGACTGCGAACTTGCAGGATCGGCCATCCCACAACTAGCTGAATGTGTTATCTGTACCGATGCCACAGTAATGTACAGGGCACTAGCAACACAAATACATTATTCCGAAGATATTAAAACAATCTATCTAGTCATCAATTGATACTATACTATACAACACAAAGATATCTCATCTTAGCCCTTTAAGAACCAGAGCAGTTTGCAACACGTAGGGGAAGTTATGCACTAAGATGTGATAAAGAGGTGATTACTTCTCCAGTGATATCACTCCTTCAATTCCTATGTTATTCTATGGAAGAAATGCCACCTTTGGAGATCTTAGCACTGTGAGACCTGCCTTATTTCCATGAAGACTTTGATAATAATGTGAATATTGAGTTTCAAATGTATTTTTAAAGTGGAACTATCACCTTATATTAAGTCCCCCCAATAATTAGGCATATGGCAATTAGGTTCTTAACAGTGATATTATCAGACACAAGTAACACGATCTGAAGTAATCCATCCTCTTCTGCCAGGAATGCATGCAGACATCTTGGCTGAGAGACGTCTGCACACCTGCGCTATCCGTCCCGGTCTCCTCTAGGAGGCATTGCTTAACCCCTTAAGGACCAGCCGCGTACGCATGAGGCGGTCACTTAAGGACCACAGAGCATTTTTTTATTTTTTTTTTTTTAATGATTCGATTCTGGACTCCCTGAAAGGCGTGCAGCCACAAGGGGAGCCCGGAATTCCATGAAGGTCCAGGACCGTCATGGGTTCTTAAGGGTATAACAACCCATGATGGCCCAGGACCGTCATGGGTCCTTAAGGGGTTAAGATCCCGGAAGGGACTGACGGCGCAGGCATGCAGACGGCTCTAAAGCAAGAAGCCTGGCTGTCAGTCTCAGAAAAAGGATGATTACTTCAGAACCTGGTACTTGTGCCCGGTAATAGCAATGTTAAGAACCTAATTGCCATATGCCTAATTATTGGGGGGGGGCTTATATACAGTGATAGTTCCGCTTTAAAGGGATAGTAATGTTTCATAATAAAAGCAGCTCTAATTAATCATCATAGTATTTGGACTTTGGAGAGTGTTATTTCAGTTCTGTCAGAGTTCTAGTTCAAGAGTAATTCAATGACAAAGTATCCCCCTCCCACCCCTTTTACTGATGTAACACTGCTCAGCCAGATCAGAAGGGAGATGCCCAGGTAGACTGCAGAGAGAGACAATCTTCAATTAAGATAAGGGAAAAACCTGAAAAACTTGTCAAGGGGGGAAGGGCTTTCATTGTTCTCATAGGAAGAAGATTGTCCCCTGCTGTTATCTGTCTGGTCTATGGACTGGATTCCACGTCTGAGAAGAGATGGCTTACACTAGGTAAAAGGGGAGAGAGGGGAAATTTTGCTTGTGAATATCTCTCAAACCATAAGGGTTTCAGAGATAAGATTTATATCGTTCTTCGTGTTTTTTTAATGCCTACAAAACAAAATAAAGATAAAATGAATTATTACTATCCCTTTAAGGACATTGTTATGCACAATGTGCTTGTATTTGTCCTTCTCATTGTAAGACCTAAGTATAACAGTATATTTATCCTCTTTGATTACTACCTTGACAAATGACTGTAAAATACTACAGGTGCCCTGAAAATTCCAGATTCTGTGTTAGAGGTGCCGTGAGTAGAAAAAGCTTGAAAACCACTGTCTTACTGCATTGGCTCCATAGAATAACATAGGAACTGGAAAAGTGATCTCACTCCACTTTGGTTTGTTTATGGCGGTGGTTTTCTTTGATTATCATATTTCTTCTGGCGTGTTAGCTTTGATAAAGCGGTTCTACAACCGCGAAACGCGTTAGCTTGTCAAGCCGATATTTTATATTTTAATAAATATATATTTTTTTTATATTGAACACCCCGCCTTGTGATTTTGAAATATCCAGAGCTCGATCCGGAGGAATTCGTGAGTAACCTGAACGGAGACGGGTGAAATCTCTCCGTATGTGTGATTGTCAGTGGGGGCCGGTATCTGTTCGCTGACCACGATTTATGTGAGTGTGATTTCAATGGATTGTATCTAACAAAGTTTGCTATATACATACTGTACCATGTGGCGCTCTCTTATTGTTCTTTGAGGTTTTATCGTTATTATACCGCTGGGGGATAAGCGTGCTTTGGAGAGCTGCCTGGAGTTGTATTTTGGAGATTATTGTACCTCTCCATATGCCTAATCAGTCGGTTCGGTGTACACCGTTTCTGACACATACCATATTGTGAGTGTGCACCTTAGGGTGTTTTGGTGGTGGTCAATTATAATTTATTGATACACACAGGGGTGCCCTGTCTTTTTCCTTTTTTCCCTATTCTTTTATATTAGAACTTATCTCCACTTTATCACTCCTTAGTGCATAACCTACATTGTGAGATAACATGTTGCACAATTCTGATCCTTAACCTTTGAGTGCCAGTGGGGTACAAACGCATTACAAAGCAACGTGTTGCGTTCCTCTCTGGGATTCAAAGGGTTAACTGATTAACCGGAAATCCCAGGCATTTTGGTGTGGAAAAAAAAACAGAAAATCTGGAAAATCATGTCATAACATTTAAATTTATAATTTGTAAAAGTTTCTTCATCCTTCAGCACACTGGGTTAACACAGTTTTCCAGAGCTGGATTTAAATCTCAGTGTCTCCTAGGCAACCCACCACAGCTGCCTCTAGTCTCACCTATAGCCGCTCCCCCACCCCTCACAATGCCACGCCCAGCCCCATACACAGTTACTGGTCACAGAAAATACCCTTAGATTATATTGTACAAAACACACAAAAACTTTTGCATTACCTGGACAAAACATGAGACTATAAATTGCTAAAATTACAATATAAACTAGAGAATTCCAGATATTTAAATTGATAATTAAACTGGCCACCATACAATGAGGGGAGAGTATCTGGTGAAAGGGCATTGGGGAGGTGCAGGTCACATCCACAATTCAGCAAAGTGGGCAAGGCCAACACAGCTGAGAGACTTCCCGTAATTAGGTAAACTAGGCAACTGCTGAATCTGCCAAATACTAAATTTGGAACTTCCATGGGTGTTCGCAGAAATGCTTGAAGTGTTGGGCGCCGAAAAAGTCATAATCGGGGTAGGTTCTAAAGTCTATGCCGGTAGTTATGTACTGGCTTTGGGCAAGTTCCCCCTTTTGCACCTCCCTGCAGACGCCCATGGACCCTGCACTCCTCACTTCCTGGTAAGGTTGCTGGACTGGACTGTGCAAGATACAGAAGGCATTTAGGTGTGCAAAGAAAAATGGCTTCCAAGCTGCACATGCAAGATTCCATATTTTATGTTCTATCAAGGTGTGATAATGTATCTATGCAAAACAAATTACAACATTCTCTTTCACGTAATAAC
Source organism: Rhinophrynus dorsalis (assembly GCA_037306005.1). Classification (NCBI taxonomy): domain Eukaryota; kingdom Metazoa; phylum Chordata; class Amphibia; order Anura; family Rhinophrynidae; genus Rhinophrynus; species Rhinophrynus dorsalis. The sequence continues at coordinate 474,043,241 of CM074722.1, forward strand.
TGTTTTTTTGTGATTATTCTTCCTCTACCTGTTCAATTTTTATTGAGCAACAATAACTGAAGATAAAATCTAAAAAGAGGCCAAACCTTTATCTACTAAAACTGTGCAGAACAAAGGCAGCTCATTGTATATAAAACATTCTTACTGTATGTGTAAAAATGGTCACCAACATTTTTAAAGATGGGTGCAATTTATAAAGGACTAAAGGTATGTTTATAAATATGTATCTGAAAAAAATGTGCTACTCAGAATTTTTTTCCGCATGCTTTTCTATAAATTAACATCCAATATATTCATCTAAAAACAGGCATCGCATGGTGTTAATATTTAACCAAAAAAATGCCCTTATTTTTGGTACAATTCAGCAATATAGTCATACATACTTTGCAACACAAATCTTATTTGGACCATGTCAATTTCTCTTCCCCTTTTCAAAAGTCAATGATTTGGCATTCAGTATTAGTGAAAAATGTCGCTAAACACTTTCTTCAAATTAAAAAAATATTGCTGCTGGTCTGGGCAGTAGGGGGACGGAGACCTCCCACACCCAACGAATTGCCAAGGGTCAGTGATAGTTGCTAGTATATATGTGTGTGCGTGTCTATATATATATATAGAAGTAGCCATACTCCAGACATAAACGTTCTTTGCCAATGTGCAAGTAAAAAAAGACAATGGCATATCATTATCCTATATAATAATTCGCTAAGTTGTGTGTAACGCCCGACATGCGCAGTAGACATTGCTGCGCGTGCGGCAGTCCTGCGCAGTACAGACTGCCAGCGCCGCGGCTGATACAGAGCTGGGCGCTCCGAAAGAGCGTCCAGCTCTGTATCAGCAGTGGCGCGGGCAGTCTCTGCTGCGCGTGACTGCCCCGCGACCGGCTGCCAGAGGCACTGTGGCCCGTGTAACGGGCTGTTCAACTAGTATTATATAAAATCCTACATAATAATTCGCTAATGTAGGTTTGTCAGAAGATGTCATGCGCAGTACAGGCGGCTGTGCGTGCTGCAATCATGCGCAGTACAGACTACCTGCAGCTGCAGCTGATAACGGAGCGGGGCACTCTGAATTCAGACCGTAGTCTGAATTCGGAGCACCCCGCTCCGTTACCAGTCATGGCGCAGGCAGTCTCTACGGTGCATGACTGCACCGCGGCCATCGCTGCCTGCCACTGTGGCCTGTGCACACGGGCTGTCCAACTAGTAGATTTATAAATAAATATTAAATCTAATAAACAGCACACACTGGACTTGTAGAGATGGCAGAATCAGAGAAAAAAATGCTGTGTTTATTGTGAAGTCGACGTTTTGATGCCCACCGGCAGCTTCATCAAGACTTCACAATAAACACAGCATTTTTACTCTGATTTTGCCATCTCCACATGTCCAGTGTGCGTTGTTTATTTCATTATATAAAAAATTATATTAATGCCCAGGTACACAATCGCTAGAGAGAAATAAAAGGTCATAAAGAAATAAGGGGCAGCATCCGTGGGGTGAAGGTCGATATAGGACCAAAATGTTGACCTCAATAAATTGACTTTTGCTGGCTTTTTAACAAGTCCCACGGGTGCTGCTCTTTATTTCTTTATGAAATATATATATATATCCTTATGCCTGGTTGCAACAATTTTATAGACACTTTCCTTATTAAGTCAGTCTTGTACATCCACTCCTCAAGCAAGACATAGTCAGTCTGTGAAACAGACAGTCAGGCTGCTTTTTTGACTTTTTGACAAATTTGGCAAGTAAGTAATATGCAAAGTCAGATTGTCACTGTCTTTTTTTAGTTTGTATCTTTTTTTACACTGTTTCACTGTCTCTGCTTTCACAGTTCTTGACAGAAAGATGCCTGGAAAATAGTTCAGCGAACTTCCTGTCAGGAAATAAAGAGGAAAAAATAAAGAATGCGAAGTGTAGCCAATATGTAAAGTCAAAAGGAAGGTTGTCTAACTTTAAACCTATGAGTGCCAGGTAGGTATCCAATGCATTGCAACTGGTTAAAAGCCCTACTAAATCAATGGGAATTTGGCTAAATGTCAATTGTCCCATACAGTGCAGTTGGTCTGACCCAGAATTACTCCATTTTTCCCTTATACATAAGACACATCCTTCCCCTGTGGTGTGACCTCTGTGGCCCAGTGCAGAATTCATATTTGCATTTCCTTTAGTGACCCAGCTTCACAGAGACTTTAGACCAGGAATGGGCAATCTCAAGATATGGTTGAACTGCAACTTCAACTATCCTCTGCCAATCAACATCTTGCAGAGGATGATGGAAATTGTAGCCCAACAACACCTGGATAACAGCCACTTCCCCACCTCTGCTTTAGATTGAAGTTCTAGTGTCCTTCTTCTGTATGAATAAGGAAGATTAAGAAGCAGCAGGTCAGAGCAGCTGGCACTTAGTACAGATAGTCTCAGGGGTCTACGGCTCCATATAACTAGCTGTGACAGAGTGCTATGGACACAAGTGTTTGTTTACTTGGAAATGGTAGCAGGTGTTTTTATAATTTTCTCAGGCTGAAGGTTTTCTAGCAAAATAAATAGTCAAGGTGACAAAGATACTGCAAATGTTATCCCTATCTGGTATGTGGTACAAAGAGCAAATTACTTAAAGGGATAGTAATACTTAAAATGTAAAAAAATAAATATGTTGTAGGGTTTATCCCCCTGAGTAAAACAAGAGTATTTCCACTGCTGAAAGGTGTTTCATTCAAAAGTTATTAATTTGCAAAGTTGAAATTTTTAGGTGCAATATCACAGTGGCCTGAAATTGTACAGTGGCGCTGTTGCTACACATTCCTATGGAGATTTATGGTCCCGGGACCAGAGCTGTCCATAGGATCGTGTAGCAACAGCGCCACTTGATGATTTCAGGCCACTGTGATATTGCACCTAAAAAATTCAACTTTGAAAATTAATAACTTTTGAATGAAACACCTTTCAGCAGTGGGGAGTAATCTTGTTTTACTCAGGGGGATAAACCCTACAACATATTTTTTTTTTTATATTTTAAGTATTACAATCCCTTTAAACTCCACAATACCCGTTTAACTTTTGTAACAAATACTAATCGTAACAAATATCTTAGTATATGGCTTGAACCAAACTCACTTTTGGTCTTCATACTGAAGAAATAACATCAAACTTTATCCCAAAATAGGTGCTGTGTTTAGAAACAAATTGCTGCCCCATGGCGATTCTCTGGATGCAGTCACACTCCAGATCACAGTTTCCATATGAATTCTTTTTTTTTTTTAACTTTATTTATTTTTTTCTAATCAAACATTCATTGCACCAGCAGGGAGATATTATACATATTGAGGTCATCATATCACCCAGATTGGATATAGTGTGTGAGTTTATCCCACTACCACTGACATAATTTCCATTCCATGGATTTTTATTTATGGACTATTGATTTCTGTACATTAATTTGGACATATGTTTTATTTTACATTGGGATTTGTCTCCACAGTTTGTACTTGTAATATTTGTGTTTCTATATTGATCTTTTTTCACAATATTCCATGGAGATATAAAGCATATGTTGTTCTATTCTATCAAATTAAATATGTGGATTGCTCGTGGATGTTTAATTTGTGGTGTAATTAGAACGACTGAGACATTATGGGAATATCCACGTTTATGTGATATCAATTTAGGATTATATACAATTTACACTGGTGTTACAAAACATACATAAACTTTTTTAGTATTCTCTGTATAGAGTGAATTGAAAGTATATTAAAAATATAGAGAGGGTATAATATACAAAGTTAGCATGTATTTTAATTGTTTTAATTTACAGTTTAAAGGGATAGTATTACTTCAAAATTACTATATCCCTATATATTGTAGCCCTTAATAAACTGAGTTAAATGACACCAGCGGCATCTCTCAAACCTTTATGGTTTAAGAGATAGCCACTTTCAAAGTTTCCTCTCCCCTGCTGTCAGCGTTCTGCTGCCAGCAGGGGAATCCGGTCCCAGGACAGGCGGAGGCTCTTAAACAGAGCCGATATCTTGTTATGGAAGGAAAAATGATTAATTGAAACAGACTTCTACGTGTGCTTGGTAACCAATTAATCATTTTTCCTTCCATAACGAGATATCGGCTCTGCTAAAGAGCCTCCGCTTGATTCAGAGACCGGACTCTCCTGCTGACAGCAGAACGCTGACAGCAGGGGAGAGGAAACTTTGAAAGAGGCTATCTCTTAAACCATAAAGGTTTGAGAGATGCTGCTGGTGTCATTTAACTCAGTTTATCAATTTAAGGTTGGTATTTGTAGCCCCAATATCATTGTTTTTTACTTTGTTCAGAGTTTTAATAAAGTTTTAAGATGATTTTGGTGCAGGACAATTGTGTTTTTTTCTCTCCAAGTGTCCAGGATACACATAGGCAGATGTGGCACTTCATATATTGGTAATTCCTTTTTTTAGTATTTTTACCCATTAGTAGTTGTACTATTCTGATAGCCTATACTCAAAAGTATGGTGTCTTTAGTCCATATTAATTTAGGGAGCAAATATGAGGATAAAATAATTGCTTAAAAGATAAAATGTACGTGTAAAATTAAAGAAACACTAAAAATAATCAGGGATTATGTACATAAACACCCATTCTTGTATCTGTAAATATTCTCTGTTTCCTGAAGCCTAAAATCTAGTCTTACATGTGCTTTGTGGGAGTAGCCATTCCTGCCTCTTCTAGAGCTCCCCGATTCCCATTCCCATAGCAATCAAGATATGTTATCTCAGAAGTTATAGTTCAGAATTGTCTATAAACTTCCTAAAATAAAATAACAGATTTTCTGACTGCTGCCTGAAGGGCACCTATCTTGTGCAGCCTCCTATTCACCACATTGAAGAGGACTTTCCGAACGGAGATGGGAAATATTCTCTGCATGCTTGATAAACCAGGTGTTTGAAAATATTCTTCCCCCGGTCAGAGTCTAATGTGAGTAGACTACATCTTTTGTACTTATAGTATTACTAGTATGAAAGCCTGTATACACGGGCTAAAGTGCACCCAGCAGCCCTAGCTGCTGCCCTGGAGGAGAGACAGGCGGTGAGCCGTCCGGATCGCCCCACTCTGGATCAGCGTGTTCGGCGGAGTCATGCGCAGTAGAGACTCGCCGAACGCGCTGATCCTTAACAGAAAGCTCCAGATGGCTTACAGCAAAGCTCCCTGTGTGTGAAACCACACATGCACAGTACAGCTGCTGGAACAGCAGTCTCTACTGCACATGTGTGGTTACACTCACAGGGAGCGACACATTCTACCACTTTATGGTATAGGATACAATAGGGCTCTTTGCGTGCGTTTATCTTTTATATACCATATTCCTGACTACAGGAACAACGGGTACTAATCTCAATAAAGCAGCTACTCTAGGTTTTGTTTTTCATTACAAAAAAAGCACCAACCAAATGAACCAAATATTGACTGAATAGGACAGTATGAAAAAAAAACCTTAATAAGGCAAGCTTAGCATTATATTTTAAATCATTTTTACAGGTGCTAGCTGGATGCACATTACATGTAAATGTATTATATTAACCACTTTCCTGTGTTAGTGCTCCTTTAAAAGGATAGTAATGGTTCACAATAAAAGCAGCTCTGATTAATCTTCATAGTATTTGCACTATGGAGAGTGTTATTTCTATACTGTCCGAGTTGTAGGTAAAGAGTAATTGAATGATAAATTATCACCCTCCCGCCCCTTTTACTCATGTAACATTGCTCACCTCAGAGCAGCAAGACTGTCCGGATGGATCGCAGAGAGGGACAATCTTCAGTGAGCATAAGGAAAAACTTGAAAATCCTGTTGGGGGGGGGGGGGTAGGGATTTTCTGGTATCCTTTTGAATGGTCGCACGCAGAAGAGAGTGCGATCATTTAACTCTTTCATCATGTCGCCTGGCTGAAAATAGAGATGTGACAATCTCGCAGTGCATGACAGCTCAAGCTATTCTTTTACCCAAGTTCTCCTGTATTTCAGTGTTTACTTTCACAAAACAAGCCCTTACCCTGCGTGCAGAACGAAAAGGGGAAAGGAAGAAGCAGAGCACACAGAGAGCGGGAGAGGCAGGATTGGCTCACATACTGATTGTGTTTTGTGAAAGTAAACACTGAAATACAGGACAGCTTGGGTAAAAGAGTAGCTTGAGGGGACTTGAAGTGGATCTATCACATATAGATATCTAATGCTCATTAGATAGAGCATTTAGCGAAAAAGTTTAATATGTTAGTCATTTTTTAAAAAAAAACTGTTATCTATGCAAAAATTCAAGTTTAAAAGGTGCCCAGCAACCGACTTCCGCTTGCCGCTGCGGCAAACTGCTTGCCGCAGAGAGGCTGCTCCCGTCCCACTACCCAGCATCCTCCGATGATGGAGGATGTCTGTCTTTAAGCTGGAGCGATCTCATTGGCTAGATATCGATCTCTGCCAATGAGATCGTTCCAGCTTAGAGAAAGAAAGCCTCCGTCATTGGAGGATGCTGGGTAGTGGGACAGGGGCAGAGGCAGTGCTGCAAGCAGGAAGTAGGCTGCTGAGCATGTTTTAAACTTGAATTTTTGCGTAGCTAACGTTTTTCTTTTTTCCAAAATGACTAACATATTAAACTTTTTTGCTAAATGCTCTATCTAATGAGCATTAGATATCTATATGTGATAGATCCATTTTAATTTGCTCCAAAAAGGAAAATTGGGATATAAGTATAGTGTGAAGAGGCTGCCCTGGCACAAACCGTTAGAGCTGAAACGGAACTCGACCACTGACTAGGCGACATGACAATCTTGCGCTGTCATTCACTGCGAGATTGTCACATCGCTATTTTTAGCCAGGCGACATGGTGAAAGATTTAAATGGTCGCACATTCTTCTGCATGGGACCATTCTAAAGTGAACCGGTTTTTCTTATGCTCACAGAAGGAAGACAGTATATTTTGAAAATACTTTACCTTCAAATTCTTCTTGAAAATCGAGTTAAAAGTTTCCCCTCCCGCCCCTTTCCATCAAGTCATAGATCCGAAAGTCGGACAGATCGTAATGAGGGACAATATTGTGTCAGTATAAGGAAAACCCTGCCCCACTTGACGAAGCAGTGCAGGGTTTTCCTTATAACGAAAGAAGAAAAAGATGTGCTTCTTGTGCAATATCTTCAGTCTTTTTCACAGATCACCACCACCAATTGGATATTATTCACAAGATATTTGACTGAGATTACATATACATGTATGCCAGCATTAGGACTCAAGGGATTTTTTTAAAACTGTTCCCACAATTCAGCTAAATACAAATCTTCCTCCAAATAAAATAACATGGCTGCTCACCCAAGAACTCCCCTCATAAAGAGAACATGCAAAACAAAAGAAACCACTTGACGTAGATTTAACGCCATTTGGAACCCGTGAGAAGTGTACCTTCAGAAAAATTTGTAATTAGGTGCGAGCTACTCTTCTGTGGTTCGAGCCCGAGACTGGATCTACCATTTGTCTCTGTTTTGTCTTTCCCTTCCTCTTGCTCTCCACTCTTCTCTCTTCCTCTTCCCCTAGTCCCTTCCTCATATTTGACGAATGTCCTTCTTCTCCTTCGTTTCTTTCTCTGTTCCTTCTTTTACTTTTCTTTCCCACCACTTCAAACTTTCCTTGTACCTTGAGTTGAATTTTTCCCCCTATTCCATAGTGACATTTCGCTTCCTAACACTATCACATTTTAGTCCAGACTATCTACGATTTGAACCCCTCACTTATGACTAATGCAATTTCCTACATACTTCATACTCTGCTTTTCAGAGGTATTACTGTTATACGGTTAGGTTCCATGATTCGCTCGAATCCTCTCTCATTCATTGTTCAATTTTCATGACTGTTATTTTGTACTTATCATTATGTGTGATACTGTTCATTTAGCTTAGTCAGTTGTCACCTCCTTTGTATTATGTATCACGTAGCCATTTTGGCTGTTTTTGCATTTCATGTAATGTACTCTTTCTGTTAATAAAGATTTATTAAAAAAAAAAGAAACAAAGGGGGCGCCAATAGTGCCTTATCACAACAGATACCAAAATAATATCTCTATAAGAATTGCACTCACATTAACAGATTGCTTGTAATAAACATACAAATATACACAGCTAAAAAAGCTTGCAGAAAATCTTTCTACAGTCTCTGCTCTAATTAACTGAGGGACAATGAGAATGAACGCTCCAGAAAAGCAAGCTGTACCACTGATACAAAGTGGTCTTTATTTGTTTAAAACACTTATAACCAATTACAAAGATTTTAAACTTCCCACACTGCTACGCGTTTTGCAGCGGCTGCTTTATCAAGACATTGGTTACATAAAACAAAGGAGAGATAACAGCTTGCTGGAATTAATGAATGGGGGCTGGTAAATGTGATAATTGCCCTTTAAAGATAATGGCTTCTTTTAAAATGCTGACAATATGTGTTTATTATTCCATTTTAAATATCCCCCTAGTGTCATCAGTGAATGGTAAGACGTTTAACCCTTTGAGTGCCAGAGATGTATCCAATGCATTGCACTTCAATGAGTTGGATACCTCTCTGTCACTCAAAGGATTAAGTCTGCTGTGTCCCAGGCATTCTATGTGTATGGAGTTGTTTCCATTAGACAAGGATTAATTCATCAATCACACTCCTGAGTGTGTGGTGCTTCCTGTTTCATTATATCATGTTAGAGGAAATCAGAGGAACAGGATTCAATTTCCCTGAGCATGTTACAGGGTTGCTGTGTGGGTCTTGCTTGAATTAAAGGGTTACCGATTGATAGGTGTGTGTGTGTGTGTGTGTGTGTGTGTGTTGGTATCCCTGAAGTACAAGCATTTCATATTTAGGCTAATATGTAAGCACAGAAAATAAGCTGGTTGATTCGTACATCCCTCTGTATGCAGAAACATTTCCCATTGCTCCCAACATTTCAAGTGGCCAAAAAGAGGGATACCTGTGTTTTAGGTGGTGTTGCTGGGGGTGTGGCTGGTGGGCGGGGCATTACCGAGAATTTTTAGGTTGTTTTGAGACCTTTTGACACCTCTTTGTGTAACTGAATAAATGATTTAGAACAAGACCAACTTATTTTATTTACACAGACTAATATATAAACACATATACTAAAAGTTACACAGACAACGTATGTTTTATTACTGTGGCACAATGTGATACACTTTTATATATACACCACACAGTCTGATCTCCTAATAAGAGGGACATCAGGGTGGGAAAGAGGGACAGAGGGATATAGGTCTCAAAGAGGGACTGTCCCTGTTAAAGCAGGACACTTGAGGGGTATGATTCCCAAATAAATGTGTTGGAGACCCCTCTTGAATTCTTAAGGTTAAAATACCTATTTAAATCACTGGGAATTTTTATTTCACCCTCTAGAATGAAGTTGATTGCTCCAAAATTGATAAGACGTTGCTTTTTCCATAAAGCCCTAAGTCCCTTATCCATAAAACCTGTCACGCATCAAGGCAGAGGGAAAAATAATTGTAAATAAAATATTATGAAAAAGGACACAGGCAAAGCAAAGATCATATATTATTTAAATATACTGCAAAGAAACCATTAGCATTGACCCATTCCTGCCTCAATACGTTATCATCAGAGATAGTCACATATATCTTTATTTCTTACCTCCGTTATCTGGGTCATGGTAGTTTGGGTCAAGTCCCCGATCCAACATCTTGGAGATTTTCTCTACGGAGCAGTGCTGAATGTAATCCATGAATTTACGCAGATTACCCTACAATAAAAATAGGTGTAAGTAACAGCACAAACAAAGAAGTGTGTATATGAATATGTCACTTGTGTGCAAAGTAAATTATTATTATTCTGTTTGTGCATATACACAGATATATAGTATAAAAGCCCGTATACACAGGCTAAAGTGCCACCCAACGGCCTCGGCTGCTACCCCGGATCAGCATGTTCAGCCAGTCTCTACTGCGTATGTGCGGTTACACACACAGGGAGCCTCTCAGGCTAGCGCTTTATGTATTTTATATATATATAACAGATTGGAGGCACTCTCACTTAAGTAGTCCAAGGTGCCTGGGTGCTACGATAAGACTATAATCATAAGCTTGCATGAAAGCATCAAGCACTCACAGGACTTCAAATAGAGGTAAAGAGAATACTATAAATTTATCCAGATCAACGTTTCGGCCAGACAAAGCTGGCCTTCCTCAGGCCATCGCGGTCTGGCCAAAACGTTGATCTGAATAAATTTATAGTATTCTCTTTACCTCTATTTGAAGTCCTGTGTGTGCTTGATGCTTTCATGCAAGCTTATATATATAATGGTAGGTTTATTTGAACAGTGAGAGACAGAATAACAACAAAAAAATCCTGAAAAACGCATTTCAAAAAAGTTATAAATTGATTTGAATTTTACTGAGTGAAATAAGTATTTGACTCCTTTGCAAAACATGACTTAGTACTTGGTGGCAAAACCCTTGCTGGCAATCACAGAGGTCAGACGTTTCTTGTAGTTGGCCACCAGGTTTGCACACATCTCAGGAGGGATTTTGTCCCACTCCTATTTGCAGATCCTCTCCAAGTCATTAAGGTTTCGAGGCTGACGTTTGGCAACTCGATCCTTCAGCTCCCTCCACTGATTTTCTATGGGATTAAGGTCTGGAGACTGGCTAGGCCATTCCAGGACCTTAATGTGCTTCTTCTTGAGCCACTCCTTTGTTACCTTGGCTGTGTGTTTTGGGTCATTGTCATGCTGGAATACCCATCCACGACCCATTTTCAATGCCCTGGCTGAGGGAAGGAGGTTCTCACCCAAGATTTGACGGTACACGGCCCAGTCCATCGTCCCTTTGATGTGGTGAAGTTGTCCTGTCCCCTTAGCAGAAAAACACCCCCAAAGCATGTTTCCACCTCCATGTTTGACGGTGGGGATGGTGTTCTTGGGGTCATAGGCAGCATTCCTCCTCCTCCAAACACGGCGAGTTCAGTTGATGCCAAAGAGTTAGATTTTGGTCTTATCTGACCACAACACTTTCACCCAGTTCTCCTCTAAATCATTCAGATGTTCACTGGCAAACTTCAGACGGGCCTGTACATGTGCTTTCTTGAGCAGGGGGACCTTGCGGGAGCTGCAGGGTTTCAGTCCTTCATGGCGTAGTGTGTTACCAATTGTTTTCTTGGTAACTATGGTCCCAGCTGCCTTGAGATCATTGACAAGATCTTCCCGTGTAATACTGGGCTGATTCCTCACCGTTCTCATGATCATTGAAACTCCACAAGGTGAGATCTTGCATGGAGCCCCAGAACGAGGGAGATTGACAGTTATTTTGTGTTTCTTCCATTTGCGAATAATCGCACCAACTGTTGTCACCTTCTCACCAAGCTGCTTGACGATGGTCTTGTAGCCTATTCCAGCCTTGTGTAGGTCTACAATCTTGTCCCTGACATCCTTGGACAGCTCTTTGGTCTTGACCATGGTGGAGAGTTTGGAATCTGATTGATTGATTGCTTCTGTGGACAGGTGTCTTTTGTACAGGTAACAAGCTAAGATTAGAAGCACTCCCTTTAAGAGTGATCCTAATCTCAGCTCGTTCCCTGTATAAAAGACACCTGGGAGCCAGAAATCTTGCTGATTGATAGGGGGTCAAATATTTATTTCACTCACTAAAATGCAAATCAATTTATAACTTTTTTGAAATGCGTTTTTCTGGATTTTTTTGTTGTTATTCTGTCTCTCACTGTTCAAATAAACCTACCATTAAAATTATAGACTGATCATTTCTTTGTTAGTGGGCAAACATACTAAATCAGCAGGGGATTAAATAATGTTTTCCCTCACTGTGTGTGTATATATATATATATATATCCACACAAGGCTTAAAATTTGAAGTCCTTTGCTACTAGCCAGACCTGAAAAGTTACTCGTCACTGCAAGCCATAACATACCCACCAGGGCTAAATTTTCACTCGCCAATTTTGAGCCCTGCACACATACATACAGTACTGTGCAAAAGCCTTAGGCAGGTGTGAAAATATGATGTAATGTAAGAATGCTTTCCGAAATAGACATGTTAATAGTTTATTTTTATCAATTAACAAAACGCATAGTGAGCGAACAGAAGAAAAATCTAAATCAAATCAATATTTGGCGTGACCACCCTTTGCCTTTAAACAGCATAAATTCTTCTAGGTACACCTGTACACAGTTTATTAAGGAACTCAGCAGGTAGTTTGTTCCAAACATCTTGGAGAACTAACTACAGTTCTTCTGTAGATTCAGGCACCTCAGTTGCTTCTCTCTCTCTTCATGTAATCCAAGACATAATCGATGATGTTGAGATCAGGGCTCTGTGGGGGTCATAACATCACTTCCAGGACTTTCTTCTTTATGCTGTAGATAGTTCTTAATGACTTTGGCTGTATGTTTGGGGTTGTTGCCATGCTGGAAAATAAATTTGGGGCCAGTCAGATGCCCTCCTGATAATTGCATAATGGATAAGTATCTGCCTGTACTTCTCCGCATTGAGGAGATCCTTAATTCTGGCCAAATCTCGAACTCCACTTCAGCTGATGGCACTGCTGGACATCTTCCGACTGCAAAGGAAAGTAAGCATGATTTGTCTTTCATCTGATGTACTGTTTCCTTGGCCGACCACTGCGTCTACGGTCCTCAATGTTGCCTGTTTCTTTGTGCTTCTTCAAAAGACCTTGGGCAGCACAGCTTGAAACCCCTGTCTGCCTTAAAATTGCTGCCTGGGAGAGACCTTATGTCTTGTCACTTTGCTCAGTCTTGCCAAGGTGTATGCCTTTTTATATTAAATGGTCTTCAGTAACCTCACCTTGTTAGCGGAGTTTAGCTGTTCCTCACCCAGTTTTATTCCTCCTTCTGTTTCAGTTAATGATTGTGTTTCAATCCATAATGATCATTAGCACATATTTGGTATAATTGTTTAATCATACACCTGACCATATGCCTAAAAATCCCTTTGAAGGCAAAGGATGGTCACACCAAATATTGATTTGATTTAGATTTGTCTTCTGTTCACTCATTATGCATTTTGTTAATTGATAAATATAAACTATTAACATGTCTATATTTGAAAGAATTCTTATTTTACAGCATTTTTTCACAACTGCCTAAGACTTTTGCACAGTACTGTGTATATGTATTTATATTTATGTACATATTTAAAATATACAGTTCTGTAGAAGGTAGATGGCACTTGCAGAATCCTTTTAAAGGGGAAACAATAGATTTATTCAGTTAGATTTAATAGAACTTTAAAAGGATCCTGTGAGTGCCACCTACCTTCTGTAGAACTGAATATATGAATTATTTTCATGTGCAGTGAAGTCATCTACTACCTTTACAGCGAGTGCAATATACATATAAAATGTACATAGGACCAGATTTCCCATTGGATACTAAAAAAGAGTAAAGGCACCCTCAATCTGTAATTTACACAGCACCCATATTATTTTATGGGTACTTTTTCACAAACTTAATGAAAGGTACACTTTATAGGTGTGTAGTTATCCTTAGGTCTCACCGTCAGAATGACAACAAAGAGCATATTATTCATAATAATTTCCATAAATATATATTAGAAACTCAACTTCAACCCTTTGAGTGCCAGAGATATATCCAACACATTGCAATACAGTGCATTGGACAACTGCTGTCATAGAAAGTGAGAGGCGCCCTAATCTGGTATCCACAGCACATCAAAGTGACGCAACTTTGAGAACCACTGGCCTAGAGGACACCTGATTGCATGACAGGTGCACTTGTAACCATCACTGAGCTGAGCTGAGTGTGTCCAACAATATCCCAATGATAGACAATGTATTTACCATATAGAGTTAACTACTACTGTAGCATTAGTTTGTATACTAATTTGAATAATTTATCTACAGCTTTATATACCCATTTAGAGACTCATTTATTTAATCTCATGAATCCCAGAGAGGTCTAGAAATCATTCTCTTGCATTGAACTGGAGATCGCTCTAGTGTCCAAGAAGTTAAAAACTTGTTGTTTGTGTGTTTGTTATAAGGCCCCTTCACATAGTGAAAATGAACACAGATACAGTATTGTCCCCAGTGCAGAAAGTTGCATTGTAGTTCTATGGTTCCTTTAAAAAGGGCAACTCTCAATTCTCATGGACTCAACAAGATCCAGCATGCAGCCATTGTTCATGCAGGAATGCATTAATGTTACAGCATGGATTATCTGCATGGTGGCCTATGGACTGCTGGCAAACATACACAAGCTACAATGGAAGTCTCAAAACCCATTACAACATCCAAAAAATGGTCAATCAATAAGAACATTAGCCAATTATGTTTGATTGACACTCATAATAAATTAATAACATTAAAGTATTTTATCTACAAGGATACATTGAGACTATCTTTTTTTTTCCAGCATGTCCTGGGATATAGATGTTATTATTGTCCAGTTCAATGGGTTACTATGTTATCTACCTTGGAAGGGTGACCTGACTCTGAAAGGACTAGAACCTGCAATCTTGAACTATGAATAGATGCTACAGCTGTGGCAGTAACCAACTGAGCTATCTTATGGCTGGCTGTTGCACTTGTGCCTTATATATATACTAGTTGAAAAGCCCATTTACACGTGCCACCCAGCAACCAGCCAGATCCTGTCTTGTCACTGGCCACGCTGTGAGACTGCTGTGTGCGCTGCAGTCATGCGCAGTAGAGACTGCTGTGTGCGCTGCAGTCATGTGCAGTAGAGACTGCTGTGTGCGCTGCAGTCATGCACAGTAGAGACTGCCCGCGCTTTCCTTTGGTCCCAGGAAAGTGCACAGAAAGGACTCTGGTCTGAATTCGGAGCGTATCAGCCGCAGCGCGGGCAGTCTCTACTGCGCATGAGTGCAGCGAACACAGCAGTCTGTACTGTGCATGAGTGCAGCGCTCACAGCAGTCTCTACTGCACATGAGTGCAGCGCACACAGCAGTCTCTACTGCGCATGAGTGCAGCGCACACAGCAGTCTCTACTGCTCACGACTGCAGCGCACACAACAGTCTCTACTGCGCATGACTGCAGCGCACACAGCAGTCTCTACTGCGCATGACTGCAGCACACACAACAGTCTCTACTCCGCATGACTGCAGCGCACACAGCAGTCTCTACTGTGCATGAGTGCAGTGCACACAACAATGTCTACTGCGTATGAGTGCACCGCACACAGCAGTCTCTACTGCACATGATGACTTCTGACACACATCCTTAGCAAATTATTATATAGGATATGTATTTTTTTTTTTTATTATTTAGAGGTTTTTCTAGGAACAATACATTGAGATTTGTCTCGTTTTCAAGTATGTCCTGGATAGTTTTCAATAAAGGGTTACATATTTACACAGAGTATCATTATATATACACATAAATATACATACATATTAGAAATTATAAACAGTTACATATGTATAGGTATAAAAAAGCATTTACTTTTAAGGATTTTAGACTGAGAGAAGGTCTGATTATTTCAAGTGTGTAATTTATATGATAAATACACACACTGTTTTATATACGCTACCATTCAAAAGTTTGGGGTCACTAAGAAATGTCCTTGTTTTACCATCAAATGCAGTCAAGATGTTGACAAGGTTAGAAATAATGATTTTTAATTTAAATAATAATTGTGTCCTTCAAACTTTGCTTTCGTCGAAGAATCCTCTATTTGCAGCAATTACAGCCTTGCAGACCTTTGGTATTCTAGTTGTCAGTTTGTTGCGGTAATGTGAAGAGAGTTCACCCCGTGCTTCCTGAAGCACCTCCCACAATTTGGATTGGCTTGATGGGCACTTCATATGTACCATACAGTCAAGCTGCTCCCAAGGACATTTCTAAGTGACCCCATACTTTTGAATGGTAGTGTATATACACACACATTCACAAATACATATGGGCACATGTGCACACACACAACTGCAGACATACACACAAAGACATAGATGAATACATGCACACAAATACAGACATTCTCCGGCATGCACACACACACCTGCATACCATAAACAGACCTACAGGTATAAAGCTTATGGGTAAGTTATCTTGTAACATTTACCTTGGTGTGGAGTTTGGCAATCTGTTTATCATCAACACTGGACTGTTTGTACAATCTCTTCTTGTAACGAAACTGCAAATAAAAATAATACATTTTTAGAAAAGCCTACAGAAAACTGTAAATGTTTTGGAGAGATACAACCAATGCCAATCAAACGAAGAGTTAAATTGTTAGTAATGTCCTAGAAAAAATATTTATCGTTCAACTATATGCAACAAATCCTATCTCTCAAACCGCTATGGTTTGAGAGATATTTGCTTTCAAAGTTTACTGTTTCCTGCTGTCAGCTGTAAAGCTGGCAGCAGGAGATCCGTGCTGGCCGACATGAGGAGGCTCTTCAGCAGAGCCACAATCGTGTTATTTAAAACAAATTACTTCATTGGAATGGTCTAGAAAGTGTGCATGCACACCAGGCACACTGTGTACACCTTTCCAATGAAGTAATTATTTTCCAATAACGCGATCTTGGCTCTGC
Organism: Rhinophrynus dorsalis; assembly: GCA_037306005.1. Taxonomy (NCBI): domain Eukaryota; kingdom Metazoa; phylum Chordata; class Amphibia; order Anura; family Rhinophrynidae; genus Rhinophrynus; species Rhinophrynus dorsalis. Next base: position 474,059,820 of record CM074722.1, read on the forward strand.
TGCAGAGCAGGATTCCCCTGCAGTCTGCACAGGGCTGACATCAGGGAAAGGGGAGGGAGGGGGGAACTTTGAACAGGAATGTCTTTCAAACCATAGTGGTTTGAGAGAGGATTTATTGCATATAGTTGAACTTTTTAAGCACTACAAAACACTAAAGATTTTCTCTGGGACATTAATGTCCCTTTAACATCTGAATGCCAGAAAGGTATGCAAAGTATTGTGTTGCAACGTGTTGACTACATCCCTAACACTTGAGGGGTTAAATAACAAATAGCTAATAGACAATTTGCTATGGAACTCCAAATTCAACCCTTTAAAGAGATAGCAATACTTCATTTATTTAAGCTATAATATTGTAGCTATTATATAAATGGCCATGGGGACGAGGTTCGCACCCAGTTAAGCAAATTTATTCATGGGATATTGGGAGGAAGCCAATATTTGGGGTTCCTTCCAATGGGGCGCACACCTTATGTACTATGGCTGTTGCATAGATGATATTTTAATTGTTTGTTATAGCCTTAATCCCTTGCGAAGTAATGCTCTGGCAGTAGCTCTGGCCACGGATCCCTTTAGTAGATCTCTTCCCCAGTGTTTACAGTAATATTGTGCAGAATGTGGATAAGCCTACCTCCAGGGATGGCACGCCTCTGCTCATGGGCTGTGGATACTCCCGGAGAAGACGTTCCTCATCCAGGAATTTGCCGTCTCTCCCGTTACTAAAGGGCTGGTACAGGCCATAGTTGAGGACATCCTTCAGACTCTGATTGAGGGTGCACAGGATCCGCTGCTTTGCCACCCAGACAGTGGCATGAGGGTTAAACCGGATGCACTTCTGTTAAACAAAGATATTAACAAGAACATCAGAACAACTGCTGAATAATGATAGTAGTTAAAGCAGGTGTAGTTAAGACATCCAGCTATTGGGGACTACAACTCGCAACACCCCCAACTAGCCAACGCTGGCTGGGTCTGATGGGGGCTGTAGTTTCTAATAGCAGGATGTGCTAAAATGCACCACTCTGGATGTAAAGGAGCAGCAAACGTTTTTATGGAAAAAATACACACTATACAGATTTTCCTGCTTAACCCCTTAACGACGCGTGATGTGCCAGGATGTTAAAGGGTTAGCAATGCCGAAATTTAAAGGGATAGTAATACTTCGTTTTATCTTTATTTTATTTTGTAGGCATTAAAAAAACATGAAGAACGATATAAGTCTTATCTCTCAAACCTTTATGGTTTATGAGATATTCACAAGCAAAGTTTTCCCCTCCCGCCCCTTTTTCCTAGTGTAAGCCATCTCTTCTCAGATGTGAATCTGGTTGTAAGACCAGACAGATAACAGCAGGGGACATTCTTCTTTGTATAAAAACAATGAAAGCCCTGCCCCCCTTGACAAGTTTTTCAGCTTTTTCCCTTATCTTAATTGAAGAGTGTCCCTCTCTGCAGTCTATCTGGGCATCTCCCTTCTGATCTGGCTGAACGGGGGGGGGGGGGAATACTTTGCTTGTGAATATCTCTTAAGCCATAAAGGTTTGAGAGATAAGACTTATATCATTCTTCATGTGTATTTAATGCCTACAAAATAAAATAAAGATAAAACGAAGTATTACTATCCCTTTAAGTCTATTAAAATAAAGTCTATGAAGAAAGTCCTATCTCTCAAACCTTTATGGTTTGAGAGATATTCTCCTCTAAAGTTCCCCCCTCCTCCCCTTCTCCTGAAATCAGCGCTCTACTGACAGCAGGAGATGCCAGTCCTGAGACCACCAGACAGCTCTGCAGCAGAGCCGAAATAGCGATCTTTAAAAATAATTACTTCACTGGAACGGTCTACAAAGTGTGCCTGGTTTGCAAGCACACTTTGTAGACTGCTCCAATTAAGTAATTCTTGTTAAATATTGCTATTTCGGCCTTGCTGAAGAGCCTCCTCGAGACGCACGACTCGAATCTCCTTCTGTCAACTTTACAGCTGACATGATGGAGGGGGGAACTTAAGTGGCGAATATCTCTCAAACTATAAAGATTGAGAGACAGGACTTTCTTCATATACCTTATATTTTTTTTAACATCTACAATATTTAATAGACTTAAATTTCGACATTACTATCCCTTTAAGGACCAGCGATGGTCCTTGCGCGTCATGGAATTCTGGGATCGCAGCACGGCTGAATGACGCTCTACAATCCCAGAATGCACTGGTGAAAAAAAATTGTTGAGGCCCTATAGACCGCCACAGCCCCAGACCAAGAGGTCCTTAAGGGGTTACATCAATTACAGAAATTCTCGATAAAGACTAATAAAACAGCACCTCCTAGTGGTCACGTTTACAAAAAAGTTTTAGAAAAAAAAAGAAAGACTGAAAATCAGTCTTGTTTTATATTTTCATAACTTTTGAATTATATCCCAGCAACAATACCCTTGTTTTATTTAACAAAAAAAGCTAAGTAAAATATATTTTTCATAATAAAACATTACTCCTTTAACCCCTTAAGGACCATTGCCGTGCCAGTGAAGCTGTTAAGTCTGATCAGGCCTTAAAATTTGAAGTCCTTTGCTACTAGCCACACCTGAAAAGTTACTCGCCACTGCAAGCCATAACATACCAACCAGGGCTGAATCTCTACTCGCCAGGGCTAAATTTTCACTCACCATTCGCTAGTGGCGAGTGGAAATTTTGAGCCCTGTATATATATAATATATATATATATATATATATATATATATATATATATATATATATATATATATAATATATGCTTTACGTACTTGGAAAACTGGCAAATGACCACAAAAAAAGTATTGGTGAGTACTTGAAATATATATACACACACACACCCCACCTCTTGACTGTCCCCTTTTGCCTCTTTCTCCCCCTCTTGATTCCCACCTTTTACTTCATTCTCCCCCTCTTGAGCTCCCTCCTTTTGCCTTGGCTTTTTCTCTCCCTTTTGATCTCCATTTGTCCCCCTCCTTGACTCTTGATCCCACCCTTTTGCCTCTCTCACTCTCTACTGATCCCCCCTCCTTTTTGCCTCTTGTTGGTCCCCCTCCTTTTGTCTCCTGATCTTTCCTCCTTTTGCCTCTTTTTTTTTTGACTCCACTCTCTGCCTCTTTCACCACCCGCTCGATGCCCCATCTTGCCTCCCTTACCCTCCTCTGCCGGGTGCTCGCTGTTCTCTCGCGAGCCCCGGCAGAATTCAGCGTCGGAGCGTTACCATGGTAACCCGCGGCAACGCTCCGACGCAACAGGAGGGAGAGAGAAGCGACCCGGGAGCATTGTGAGCAGCTCCCCGGGCTCCCTCTCTGCAGCACCGACCCTGACACAGGGTATCGCAAATGCTGGTATCGATACCGATATCAGTATCGGTATTGGTGCAACCCTAATATTAACCCATTAAGGACTGGCGCACGCATGTGCGGCCGGCACTTAAGGACCACAAGGCTTTTTTATTTGTTTTTGTGGATTTGATTCAGGGCTCCCCGAGATCAGGAAGCACTGAATTCCATGACGTGCCAGGACCGTCACTGGTCCTTAACTGCTGGACAGCCATGACGGTCCTAGCACGGCATTGAACGTTAAGGGGTTAAAGGAAAAGTAAAACGTAAATATGATCTGCTGTTATTTCACATGTAAATACCCTGCACTGGAATCTGTAAAAGTCTCTATTTTCAGAGGCCTAAAATCTAGTGTTACATATGCTCTGTTGGGGCTCCTGTTCCTGCCTTTTCCAAGGCTCCAGGGCTGGGTGTCCTATAAACATGTCGCTATCTATTTGGTGACCATCATAAAGGCGAGTTAAAAATGTTGCCTGAATGAAAAGGGCGACATCAGAATTCTAATGTCGCAAGCTTAAGAGTCACCAACTAGAGAGAGACATATGCAATGCCCACACCACTGGTGTCCGTAAAAAATTTTCTGGGGGGGGGGGGTAAAGCCATAAAATGACCCCCAGGCAAGCCCATCAAGCCCCTTTGTTTATTTGGAGAGGGATCATCCATGGCCCACACATCTATGTCTCACAGAACCACGCTTAATTTATCACACATTATGTTGTCTAATATACACCACTTCAAAAAAACTAAATGGGCAGGGGACTGACCTGTCTGTAGTCAGGAAACACAGGGGAAACATTGCCCAGCTTTTCAAAGGATTCCAATAACAGTTATGCCCAGGTCTGGCTCCGTCTCAGCCTCCTCCGCTCCTTCAATCAACAGGGCGCAATGCCAGACCTGGATTGACTTGACAACACCGGATGAACGTGGTAGGCAGCAGATAAAGACTGGAGGAGGTTGAGACGGAGCCAGACCTGGGTACAACTATTATCGGAGTCCTTTTAAAAGCTGAACAATGTTTCCTTTGTGTTCTAGACTACAGACAGTTCGGTCCCCTGCCGATTTTGTTTTTTTGCAGTGGTGCATATTAAACAATATAATGTGTGATAAATTAAAGCGGAACTTTAATATAGAGCCCCAAACCATAAGTACGTTAGCGACATGCTTAGACGTAGTTTTATTTTCAAGAATAATTGCTGCATTAAACAAAAATAGACCTTTGTAGGCAGACAGGCACCGGCCGGGATCTTGCTGTAGGCGCTCTCTGCACCTGCGCTGTCAGTCCCTTCCCTTAATGCACAAAGGGGAAGGACAGCACAGACTCGGAGATGCCATCTCTGCAAAATGTCTGCACTGTTCCCCAGTGCCTATCTGCCTAAGAGGTTCTATTTTTCATTAATGCAGCAATTATTCTTGAAAATAAAACTACATCTATGCATATAGCTAATGTAATTATGGTTTGTGGCTCTTTATGCATGGTTCTGTGCGACATAGATGTGTGGTCATTGGATATATAAATGTCGCCCTCTATTTGGCAACTCCAAAGCTTGCAACATCAGAATGTCGCCCTTTTGATGTGGGCAGAATTCTGATGTCACCCTATTCATTCAGGTGACATTTTTAACAAGCCTTTCTGATGTTGCCAAATAGATGGCGACATTTCAATGGTGAACCCCAGGGCTGAGGGCTCCCGTTAACATATGGTGACCAGAAATCCCTGCTTTCTGAGGACAGTCCCCAGGTTGAGGTCTCTGTCCCTGGATAATGTGTCTGCAAAAATGTTCCCAGATGCCTCCAGTCCTCACTCAGTCAGTGCCTGGTCACGTGACCACAGGGAACACTTTGTGGTATATACGCACATCTTAGAGTTTATCAGAGTAAAATATACAATTCATACTGAAATATTTCCCTGCAAAAGTTTGTCACTTATGTATATACAGGTAGTAGGTTTCTATGTTTCATGAATGTGAGAAATAACACGCACATAATACAGTTATTCCAAATACAATTCATGTATAATCTGAGGGAAAATATGCTCATAAAATAGTTTTTATCATTTGCCTGTAAAACAAAAACACAACAAAAAAGCCCCTGGATTTCATTAACCTCTTAAGGACCGGCCATCACTTAAGGACCATGGACCTTTTTTTTTTTTTCCGATCCTGGTTCAGGGCTCCCAGAACAGTGTGCAGCCGCATGGGGAACCCCGAAATCCATGACCTACATGTAAGTCATGGGTCCTTTAGGGACATTCACCCCATGACGTACATGTACGTCCTTGGTCCTTAAGGGTTTAAAAAAATCTGGTCACCTTACAGTAACATAACAATATTTTCTGGTGTCTAAGAAATGCTAGTGTTTTATTATCTGTAAATGGTTCATTATAAGGTAACACAGCCTTTAAGAATAAAACGTCAGTGAGTACTAATCTGAATAAATTAACAGAATTAGCCCTTATTTCTCATTACAATTAGTGTAAAATAACTAGGTCTGACAGAAGCTAGCTGGAAGGTCATAATATTTAACCCTTTGAATGCCTGAGAGGTATGCAAAGCATAGCAGAGCAATGCGTTCCGTACCTCCCTGGCCCTCAAAGGGTTAAAATTATATAACCCAATTTCATTTTCAGTTGTTAATGTTCCTTTAAAGCTAGACCTATTCATGTGTGTTCTGAAACAGCATGCCTTTAATATCTAGTGCAGGGCACAACCTTGTTTTATCCTTCACCGGATAGTTCTGCAGATCTCCCTGTGCACACAGCCCCAAGCTATCACACACATTCTCACGTTATCGCTCATAGCTCAACTGTAGGAAGGCACTCACCTGCAAGCAACCTGTTCCCATACTATCACATAGGACATGCTGATTGTTCAGCTATTTTAACACTTTATTGTTCTTAAAGGGATAGTAAACCCAAAGAAAAACTGTAAGCCAAATGATAGGAATAATAAAAACATACTTAACACCCTCATTCCCATCTCTCAAACCGTTATGGCTTGAGAGATATAAGAAAATAAAGTCCTCCGCTCCCTCCCCCTTCTCATGCGTCCGCTGTATAGCGGACGTCATGAGATCCTGCTTCCGGGACCAGACGGCGACTCTTCAGGAGCACTGTCATCGAGATATCTAAGTATAATTACTTCATCAGAATGGTCTACAACGTGTGCTTGCAATCCAGGCACACATTGTAGACCATACAGATGAAGTAATTATAGTTAGATATCCCAATGTCAGCACTCCTGAAGAGCCGCCTACAGTCGGTCAACCCGATTCTGCCTCTGACAGCTTTACAGCTCATCAGGCAGAAAGAGGAGGGAACGGAGGTCTTTATTTTCTTACGTCTCTCAAACCATAACAGTTTGAGAGATGGGAATGAGGGTGTTAAGCATGTTTTTATTATTTCTATAATTTGACTTACAGTTTTTCTTGGGGTTTACTATCCCTTTAACTGATTTTGTTGGCTGGAGATACATTCCACAATACCCTAGCCCAGGGTTGTCCAAGTTCAGTCCTCAATGGCCACCAACAGGCCAGGATGTAAGCACAGGTGAGTTAATCAGTGGAACATTCATTCTGACTGACTCACCTGTGCTTAATCAGGGAAATCCTTACATCCTGGCCTGTGGGTGGCCCTTGACGACTGAACTTGGATAGCCCTCGCCTAGACTAAACACCCTTAGCCACATCCACATTCATTATATAACCCCTCCCCCAGACCCATCAACTGTTCCAAGGCACAGAAAGGACACCTTAGCTCAGCGATAGGCAACCTCTAGCTCGCCAGCTATTGAGAACTATAAATCCCATCCTATGTAGTTTTCAATATCTGCACAGCCAATTGTTTACCCTGCCTTAGCTTATTGTATACAAGACTAAAAATGTCTTGCACACCCCAGTTGTCCACAGTTGGTTAATATGGGACAATATATTGCAGGTTTTACCCTGCAGAGTAAAATAAAGGTACAGAAATATGTTTTATTCAAAAGGTATTGCATCTCAAAGTTGATTTTCTTGGTGCAGCACTTCCATGTGCTGAGATTTTATACCGGAGTGCTGTTAGGACAGTCTATGGACAGCTGCCAATAACCCTCCATAGCCTGCTGTTGCAACATCACCACTAACAATTCAGGCCAATGGTAGTGCCGCACCCACAAGTCTGAGCTGCGATAACTGCTGAATAAAACATCTCTCAACAGGAGGCATGCCCTTGTTTTACTTATTTTTATTCATTTATTTCAGTATTACAAGATACTATCCCTGTAACCCTTTAAGAGTCAGTGGGGCATGCACTGCGTAGCTTTGCAATACATTGTGCACACATCTGGTTCTGAATGGGTTAACCATGTGAGTGCCAGAAGGATATGCAAGGCAGTGTGGCGCTCACAATTAAATCAGCTGTGGCACTGAGGGACAAATTTCAGAAAGTTACATGGTTATTTGGGAATTGCTTGAACCCTCTGAACACCAGAGGGGTACGCAACGCATTGCAAAGCAATGCATTGTGTACCCCTCTGGCATTCAAAGTGTTAATCTCTTGGATATTAGAGAGGACACCAAGACATTGCTCTGCAATGTGTTAGTGAACTCTCTAGCATCCAAGGGGTTAAAGAGCAACCATTGACCTTTTCACTGCCAAATTACCCCTATGCAGAGGAAGGCTGGCCTGGGGGACAGTGGGACATTGTCTCTCTCAATTTACCCTCTTGTTTCTGTAAATGGTGCTACAATAGAGATACCACAGAGCTTAGAACTGAAATGGTGCTACGATAGAGATACCCCAGAGCTTACAAGTGAAATGGAGCTACACTAGTGATACCACAGAGCTTACAAGGGAAATGGAGCTACAATATGGATACCACAGAGCTTACAAGTGAAATGGAGCTACACTAGTGATACCACAGAGCTTACAAGTGAAATGGAGCTACACTAGCGATACCACAGAGCTTACAATTTAAATGGAGCTACAATAGCGATACTACAGAGCTTACAAGTGAAATGGAGCTACACTAGTGATACCACAGAGCTTACAATTGAAATGGAGCTACACTAGCGATACCACAGAGCTTACAATTGAAATGGAGCTACACTAGTGATATCACAGAGCTTACAATTGAAATGGAGCTACACTAGTGATACCACAGAGCTTACAAGTGAAATGGAGCTACACTAGTGATTCCACAGAGCTTACAAGTGAAATGAAGCTACACTAGTGATACCACAGAGCTTACAAGTGAAATGAAGCTACACTAGTGATACCACAGAGCTTACAAGTGAAATGGAGCTACACTAGTGATACCGCAGAGCTTACAATTTAAATGGAGCTACAATAGCGATACTACAGAGCTTACAAGTGAAATGGAGCTACACTAGTGATACCGCAGAGCTTACAAGTGAAATGGAGCTACACTAGTGAAACCACAGAGCTTACAAGTGAAATGGAGCTACACTAGTGATACCACAGAGCTTACAATTTAAATGGAGCTACAATAGCGATACTACAGAGCTTACAAGTGAAATGGAGCTACACTAGTGATACCGCAGAGCTTACAATTGGAATGGAACTCCACTAGTGATACCAGAGAGCTATGATGCATATGGAGCTACACTAGTAGCGTAACCTATTTCCCCTGTAAGCTCTATAGTATCACCAGTATAGTTTTACTTAAATTGTAAGCTCTGTTTCCTTACTTAACAAAATGAATGCCAATTTTAAAATTAACAAAAGTGGGTGGACTGGGACAGTGTGCTCCAGCGACAGTGGCTATGGACCACTTGATTATATATGCCGCCAAGGCCACATGTTGCCAGTCCTCTCCTGCCCCCGTGCCTTTCACTCACAGTTTGCTGCAGGTCTGGGATCACAATCCGGATGACCATAGTGTTGGTCTGGATGTCCTCCAGCCGGCTGGTCGGCCGCTCTGCAGTGGCTCTGATGGTGTCATAGATGGTCTCCTCTTTAGAGCTGTCTGATTCGGATTCCATTGAGTAGTCTGAAAAGCTCTGCGCCATCTCATCTTCACTGGACGTGGGGCTCCGGGGCATGTTCAGGGGCATTCACCATAAAGCACTAGAGTACAAACACATGGAGGAGAGAGGTGAGAGAGGAGCAGAGAGACGGTATAAAAAACTGAGAGAACGACTGATAAAGGAAGGAGAGATAGTGATAGTGAAAGAGGGAGAAAGTCTACGTCAACAAAGGAGAGGAGAAGAGAGAAATAACGAAAAAAAAAACAGAGCGAAGGAGAGAAGAGAGAAAGAAAGAAGAGAGAGAGATACAGAGGCAAAAAAACAACAAATAAGAAAGAAACAGAGTGAGACAGACAGACAGACAGACAGACTGTGTGAGAGAGAGATAGACACAGAAATAGAGAGAATACAGGAATCCCCCAGTGTAAATCCAGGGTATGGACTATGGCATATGATCACTTAGTTGCTATTGGATCATACACTCTGCCACTGTTAGGACTTTAAAGAGGAACTACCACCCCGCAATAACTTTAATTCATTCTTCATCTGGAGACTAGCTGCTTAGTAGCGCTAGTCGCCAGAAATATTACCATGTTTCAAAGATTTTCCAGATTTTCGGAGGCTCACAGTAGCAGGAAGCACGGACATCTCATCATAGTGACGTCCGTGCGCCTGCGCTGTCAGTCCCTTTTGGAGCCGGTCGGTTCCTAGCAACGACTCCTAGACCCAGCTGGGACTGACAGCACAGGCGCACGGACGTCACTATGATGAGATGTCCGTGCTTCCTGCTACTGTGAGCCTCCGAAAATCTGGAAAATCTTTGAAACATGGTAATATTTCTGGTGACTAGCGCTACTAAGCAGCTAGTCGCCAGATGAAGAATGAATGAATGTAAAGTTATTGCGGGGTGGTAGTTCCCTTTTAATGCCAGTAAACGCCTTACACCTGCCCCATAGCACTGACAGAAAATGGTATAAAGTTACACCATTTTCTGTGTGTCTTGATTAGTACTTATAGAGCTAAACAATGCATAGAGGGAAAGAACACCCAGGAACACCCACAGACTGCCCCACTGTCCTCCCAATGGTGCACAAGGCGATACAGGCATAGTAATACTTCTATTAGATTTTAGCTCCAAGTCATCTTTAAAAAAAAAAAAAAAATGTTAACATGTAACGCTGTATGTAGTTACTTACAGTGTTGTAGTTCAAATGCTATTCAAGACGAAAGCATCCCCCTCCCACCCCTTTCCCTGCGTCACGCTGCCTCTGTGTCTGATCCAGATGGAGAGCAGTCTTCAGTAATCAAAAGGAAAATCCTGCCCCCCTTCATCAAAGAGGGCATGGCTTTCCTTATACTTACTGAATGAAGACTGTCACTCTCTGCGATCCATCCGGACAGTCTTGCTGCTCTGAGGTGAGCAGTGTTACATCAGTAAAAGGGGCAGGAGGGGGATACTTTATCATTCAATTACTCTTGTACTACAACTCTCACAGTATTGAAATAACACTCTCCATGGTCCAAATACTATGATGATTAATTGGAGCTGCTGTTTTTTGTAAAACATTACTATCCCTTTAATGTTGGAGTTTACATATTGGCATTTTTACATGTGTACAGGTAATGTTGTCTATATTTTAACTCTGAGTGCCAGAGGGATATGAAACACATTGCAAAAGCAATGTATTGCATACCCCTATGGCACTCAAAGGGTTAGTTACAAAAACACACACACTAACAAAAAAAAAAAAAAAAAAGAAACGATATATAAAAAGTCAGTAAAAGAATGGAATGAAAATAAGAAAACCCTAAAGATGAAAACAATTTTCAGAATTAATGACCAGGATAAGTTATCTTATACACGCCAAGTCTCATTTAAATTCTACGAGGCCATCGCTCCTGACAAGCACCTGTCTAACCTGTCATTTCCTCTGTCCATCCATCATATGCAGGGTAATGATTCCCCTCGCACACACCAATATATCCCAGCAACAGCTAAGGCTGCAGATCATCCCTCTAAACCTGGGCACATATGAAAAATGGCTGCTGCATGGATACCTGGAGCAGCCCTGTAATAACCAATGCATTTTTTCATGTGTCCAATTTTAACCCTTTGAGTGCCAGAGAGGTATCCAATACATCCCCAAAGCCATTCCTGTTTATTTAAAAAGAGATTTGAGCTCGGTGATTCTCCGCTCTAAACTTCACACTGCGCCTGCTGGACAGATTTACAGGATATCCCTCACTAACCCCAGGCAGCTTAATCACAGCGGCAGCAGAACATTTCAGTTTATAGAATTACTACAATCAAAAAAAAAAAAAATAGGAGTCGCAATCATTTTTTTTAAAGGGATAGTAATGCCAGAAATAAACTTTATTTAGTATGGTAAATTTTACAAAAATAAAGTATTTGGAGAAAGTCCTATCTCTCAAACCTTTACGGTTTGAGAGATATTCTCCGCTAAAGTTCCCTCTCTCCTGATGACAGCTGTAAAGCCGACCTAAGGAGATCTGAGTTGTGCGACTCGAGAAGGCTCACCAGTAGAGCCAAAATAGCGATCTTTGCAAACCAAGCACACTTTGTAGACCTTTCTAATTAAGTAATTCTTTTCAAAGATTGCTATATCGGCTCTGCTGAAGAGCCGCCAGCTGGTCCCAGGACTGGGATCTCCTGCTGTCAGCAGAGTGCTGATGCCAGGAGAAGGGGGGGGCACCTTTAGCACCGAATATCTCTCAAACCGTAAAGGTCTGAGAGACAGGACTTTCTCAAAATACTTTATTTTTGTAAAATCTATAAAACTAAATAAAGTTTATTTCTAGCATTACTAACCCTTTAATTAAAAAAAGCTCACAACAAAGGGAGTATCCTTGATTAACTATAGAATATATTATATAGCTATATTCCATATTAACCCTTTGGGTGCCAGAGGGGTATCCAACATATTGCTCGGGCACTCAGAGGGTTAAGCATTACTATCCCTTTAAGTCAGAGGGAGAAATTTGAACAAACCTGCTTGGTTCAGTGAAGTATATAAATAACACTACTAATTATAGCAACAACTACAAAGTATCTTTCTTTGGGTAATGCGTGACTCACAATAAACAGCAATGTTTAGTATAAATATATATTCCCATAAAAATAAAAAACCCATTTGTTCTTTTGGTTTTATTTTTATTCTGGATTTGGCATTGGGTCACTGTTTATCAGGGATAGATTTACATCTCAGATGTCCCTAGGTGATCTTGGCCTCTCCCATGACCACATGCACTCCTCCAGCCATGTCCACACACCCTGTCCCACCCAGTGTTGTCCTGTGTATGAACCTACAGGAAAGGTGAGTGACCACATATGAATATATATGTGTGTGTGTGTGTGTATAAATACATATGTATCCTACATAATAATTCACTAAAATGTGTGAAACAACGCAGTCATGCACAGTAGAGACTGCTGCGCATGCTGCAGTCAAGGGCAGTAGAGACTGACCGAGTTGCGGCTGATACTTCGGAGAGTCCAGCTCTGTATCAGCCGTGCCGCGGGCAGTCTCTACTGCGCATGACTGCCCTGCGACCGGCTGGCAGTGACACTGTGGCCCGTGTAACGGGCTCCTCAACTAGTATATAAAAATATATAGATAGAGAGAGCAGTAAATATAATTGCAGGACATGAGAAAATGTCAGACTACGCAGAAATCAGTGCACTGCAATTTAAATTGTCATAAGCTTACTGTATTAAAGGGATAGTTATACTTTGATTTAAAAATGTCTAATATTGTAGCTATTAACTATAGAAGTAGAATAAGCTATTTCCCATGTCTCAAAACTTTATAGTTTTTGCTTTCGTAGCATTTAAAGTTCCCCTGCCCTCTCCTTTCTCATAAGTCCGCGTTCTAGCTGACAGAGGCAGATCCTGGTCCCGGGACCGGCAGAGGCTCTTCAGCAGAGCCGAACTTGTGACGTTTATGAAGAAATTCTTAATTGGAACGGTTTACAAAGTGTGCTTACAAACCAGGCACACTTTGTAGACCGTTCCAATTAAGCAATTATTTTTAAAGATTGCTATTTCGGCTCTGCTGAAGAGCCTCCACCGGTCCCGGGACCAGGATCTGCCTCTGTCAGCTAGAGCGCTGACTTATGAGAAAGGGGAGGGAGGGGGAACTTTAAATGCTATGAACACAAAAACTATAACATTTTCAGAAATGGGAAGTAGCTTATTCTACTTCTATAGTTAATAGCTACAATATGAGACATTTTTAAATCAAAGTATTACTATCCCTTTGAAGGGATATCTCCTTACTTAAAGGGAAGGAACATATGCTAATAATACCCCACTTACGTCAGGGCAGAAAGTCACAAATGCCACTATGAAATTTGCCCTTGTGCCTTGGTTCAAGAGATAACATCTTCAGTGAGTCCTGTGTATAATGTCAATGGAGGCGGACATTACAGTTGCTGGTAGTTTTTTCAGACTACAGCAGGCAGCATGCATGAGTATATTTAAACATTTAAAGGGACAGTAACAATATGTAAGCAATATATAATGGTGGGCAAAACAAGTAAAACTGCTTAGAGGAATTTTATTCAAAACGTATTGCACTCCAAGTAATTTTTTTTTTTAACTGCAGTACCTTCATGGTCTGAAATGCTACAGTGGTGCTGTTGCTTCACCATTCTGTGGAGGTTTATGGAGCTGTCTATATTATGATGTAGCAACAGCGCCACTGTAGAATGTCAGACCATTGAGATACTGCACCTAAAAAATTTAAATTTCAGCTGAAATCATTTTTGAATAAAACACTTCTCAGCAGTGGGAGTTCCATTGTTATACTCAACATGATAAACCCTACAATATATATATTTTTACATATTAAGTGTTAACAACTCTTTAAGGACCAGAAGTTAAGATTACCGTGGGCGGCAAGCAGAGTGGTCCTGTGGTCCTACTAGCAACTGTCATGTCCGCCACCATGGAATGAGATCCAGGACTGAAGGTGTTTTCTCTTGAACAAAGGAACATGTACTAAATTAAAGCGGAACTACCACCCAATAATAAGATAGCATCACATCACTGCCCATCTGGCTACTAGCCTTCACCCTAAGATTGGGGTCAAAACCCTAAGTCTCAGGGTCAAACCCTTATTTGCTGGACCATGGTACATTTCACATGAGCAATTATAATCTTGTGAAAATACCAAAGTCCAGCATGCAGCAATGTCACTGTTTTACCAAAGGAACACCGTCATGTTGCAGTAAGGAAGGCCTGCATTGAGGCATATGGAGCCGCCTGAAGACCTCACCCTCAATGCAACCTTCAGTGAACAACTGTCCCACATGGTGTTAGCCAATAATATTGGCTAGGAAGAGAAAAAAGAAAGTGCCACTCAAGGTAACTATATGAATCGCCTGTGGAGGATATTATACATATATCGAGGATTCTCCCTTCTGATCCCCCTGGCTGCTGACCTCCTATATGGGTCTTCTTGGGGGTTATGCAGTAAAGAGTGATAAAGAGGTGAAAAAGTGGAGATGACTTCTCCAGGAGTATCACTTCTATAATTCCTACTTTATTCTATAGAGCCTATGCTCTAAGATTTCCAGTGGTGGAAAAATCTTAGTGCATTGGCTGTACAGAATAACACAGGAACTGGAGAAGTGATATCACTGGAGAAGCCATCTCCACTTTTTCACCTCTTTATTACACCTTAGTGCATCTCCCCCATAACTCCTTGTGATGGAAGAGATCCCAGTCCACATTCACAAAAAAGACACAAACAAAAAGAGGGCGCTAACGAGTTTTGAAGTAGATACCCACAGAACAAATATCATCAATGTATAGCATTAACACTTACATTTGTTGTCTTCTCCAGTAATCTCAATTTGTTACAGTTAATTACTCATAATTTGGCAGATATTTATTTTGTGAGTATCTCCTTCGATACTGGCTTGTACCCTCTTTTTGTTTTTATATTTTTGGAATAATATTGGCTGGCACTCAGGAGGGCCGGCCAGCAGATATTCCTCTCCCGCATCCTGAATGGTGGTGGAATGTTGAAGGTGAGTTCAAGAAACATGGGGGACAGAACTGTTGCTGTACATTTGTCACTCATGTGAAAGAGACCTAACCATTCTTTTCGCAAATGTTTATTGTCTGTTGGTAAATTTACTGACACCTATAATCCCTGCAAGGGGCATTGTTAGTTAGCTATAGTTGCCATTATCTGGAGGTATACCAACTGCAGTAACTCTTTGGATGTTAGAGAATGATATATTCCATCTATCCTCCAAGGGGTTACATTTTCTCGTTATATACATACAGCCATATGCATGAAGACAAAATGACCCAATTCTGAGGTATACCAGCTACACCATAGGAGACCAATAATACACATTCTCAGAGATCTAAATGGGGTTAGTGACCACTTGAGTAATAGAGAAGTCTACTATTCAAGAGGTAAAATCCTCATTTAACCCGTTAAGCGTTGCAATGCATTGGATACCTCTCTGGCACTCAAAGGGATTTATTCAATAAACACAAAAGAGCCGGACTAATAGGACAATTATGATCTGGCACATGACCACTTCACAGTTTGTATACTGGTCAAACTCACAATTGGAATAGACTACAAACCTAATACACTGTAGTGTTTACATATGTGGAGGATAGTCAAACTGTCTCTACATACATTATTTCAGGAATGATATTCCGCTGCTCTCGTGGTCTGGCGGACCAATCCCTTCAAGGACAAAGAACACCACAGCTAGACAAAGGGATACGAAACAAAGAGGGGTGCTTCGGTTGTAGTGTATATGTGTAGTCTGTGTGGATATGTATGTGTATAAGTATGTATGTGTGTGTATATGTTTGTGTATATGTGTGTGTGTATATATACAAAGTTTTTTTGACTTACTCGCTTATCCTGGAGGCCGGTAAGCATATCTTGGAACTTTCAGAATAAGCTGACCCTGAGATCTTGTAAATATTAACCCTTAAAGGTCACATGATATAGATTTCTGTCAATCTGTCGCTCATCGTTCTAATCAAGAGGTGCTCCAATCAGTCCTTAACCCTTTAATGACCGGTGATGTGCCAGAACCATCACCATTTTTTGTTCCTTAAGGAATGGTGACCGTTGTAACAGGAACCCAAGACGCCAGTGTGTCCTGGGCCATTGCGCTGGGTCCTCTCTCCTTGATGCGGCTTCAAGATGGGTAGCTGGTCCTGTGAATCTGGATAAAGCTGAATCGCTAGAACGGAGGTCTCCTGAATGGGGGTCAAAGGGGACCCTTTACACCATTCAGGAATAAACGACAGGATACACTTCTTAGTCTACAATGACTAACTCAATTTATTGTGGGAAATGGACATTTTATACAGAAACCACATACAAAGCAACAATAGCCCAAATACAATACACAATGGGAGTATACACAAGGAATACAATGGCGCCAGTGGTGGATGGGCATATAATACAATGGGCACAATGGGGGTATAAACAGAAGGACAAAGGGGACAGTCTACAGTGAAGGGATGTTACATAATTCAGTCTTGCTGCTCGAAATCATAGCCAATAGGAATTGGAGCTACAAGATACAGCGGCCAATCCGGACCCAGGCCACCATCTTCTACGGGAAGATTGAATTACCCGGGTCTGACACATAACCAAATTATGTCACGCCGTCCCCCAAGCCAATGGGAGCCGGAGCAACACATTGCAGGATGGGGCAGCCAATGACTGCAGCGCCTCCGTGATCCATACAGAAAATCCAACACACCACACATAGTCCACGTCACCAGGGGACGGCAGCCAATCCGCTGCACGCCTACTTTTCAAATGCAAAGCGCCAGTCCCCTGGTACTCTGACCATGAGAGGCCAGCACAGTAAGCAAATTTCAGTCTTTTAATCCACTAGTTCCATAAGCCTAAAAAGGCCTTCCAGTAATGGCCTACAGCCTGTTACAATGGTCCTGGAACGTCATGTACTTTCTGCTTACAGAGCTCCTACGGGAGCGCTTAAAGCAAAATGAGGTCTGAAATTGACCATTCCAGGACTGGAGCGTTGTCTCAGAACCCCATTCAGTGCGCCGGCATGACGTCCATTATCAAACTGGTCCTTAAGAGAAGGACAGCTGGTCATTAAGGGGTTAAGAAACCAAAAACATGCAACAACTTAAAAATAAAACTGCATGAACACGCAAGACAAGCAGGACTTCTCCCTCTGCCTTCCTTGTACAAGTGTCACCAATTTAGAAACTAAAAAGTAGTTACTTTACAAGATTAGATAATAGAAAGCACTGGAATCTCTCACCCTGAGAATGTGGCCTTTCACCTTAGACCCTGAGATTTGGGTCAAAACCTTAAGAGTTTCCAGGTATGCCAGTAAGTGTCTCCTTCTAATGGGAAAATAGCTTCAAGGGCAATCACTTGGCCCTAATTGGGTTCACAACACATTTCAGGTAGTGACTGGATTTTAACAATGTACATGAGTTTATCGAGACATACAATAAATTAGTTAGTTAGTGTGTGTGTCGACCGGACGCGATGGCAGGCCTTAGAAGAAACAGGTTTGAGGACACTGAGCATAGTTGCCACCACACCAGAAGAAAAACCCTTCTTCTTCAATATTGAGGATTCAATTTCATAGCCGTCAAAGCTAGCCAATGAACATCCTCATTCCACAGGTAACCCTGTAGAAGAAGATCCGGACAGCAAGGGAGCTGGAATGGCTCCACCACTGACAGATCCAGAAGCTCCGGAAACCAAGCCTGTCAAGGCCAGTACGGAGCAATCAGAATGACTGGGCAGAGCTCCAGGCTCAATTTCTGTAACATCCTGTGCAACATGGGGAGGGGAAGAAAGATGTAGGCCAGAGGAAATAACAAGGAATGAACATGGCATCCACCGCTAGAGCTAGTGGATCCCTCCAGCGACAGCAGAACCTCGGAACCTTCCAGTTGTGTCTTGTCACCATCAGGTCAATGCAAGGAAGATCCCACTTCTAAACAATAAGGGTGAACACCTCTGGGTGCAGTTCCCACTCTCTGCTGTCCACCGTGTGTCAACTGAGGAAGTCTGCCATGATGTTGTCTACGCCAGGAATGTGTACTGCGAATATGGCAGGAATATGTTCTTCTGCCCAGGACAAAATAGCCTTGACCTCTAACCAAGCAGCAAGACTTCTTGTTCCTCCCTGCTTGTTGATGTAAGCCACGGCCGTGGCGTTGTCGGACTGAACCCAGACTGGGCAATCTTCCAGCTGAGGTGTCCAATGACGAAGGGCATGAAATATCGCCTGAAGCGCCAACGCGTTGATGGGAAGGAGATATTCCTGTGGAAACCACCGACCCTGAACTATGAAGCGACCCAGGACCGCTCCCCAGCCGGACAGGCTGGCATCCGTCATCACCGTGGTCCAGAAGGATACCAGGAATGACTTGCCCTTCAGTAGATTGGAGAGGTCGAGCCACCATGACAAACTCAGTTCCACATGAAGAGGAAGGGATACGGATGTCTTCAGAAGGTCCGGCTGACCCTTGCATACCTGGATCACAAACCTCTGGAGTTCCCTGGTGTGCGCCATGGCAAATGGGGCCGCTTCTATGGTGGAGATGAATTTCCCCACTAGAGAGGACAGCTTCTTGGCCGGAACTGGATCGTGAGCCAGAACAGCAGAAACCCTGTGGGCGATCTGGTGAGCCACCTCGTCTGTGAGAAACACCATGCTCTTCTGAGTGTCTAAGAGAAGGCCCAGGAAGACCAGACGCTGGGATGTGACAAGATACGACTTGTCCATGTTGATGAAAAAAAAAAGCAAAACAAAATAAAAATAAAATGAAAAAAATAAAATGAAAAAACATTTTTCCATGTTATTTTTTTAATTTTATTTATTTTTTTTTATTTTTTTTTCATTTTATTTTTATTTTATTTTGCTTTTTCGATACTGGTTTAGCCAGAATGGTTGACTGTTGCTTTAAACAAGGGATTTCTGTGTTACAGAGGAGATTTTTACCTCTGCGAGAGTTTTTTCTAGTAGTAGAATAACTATGATCTTGTTACTATTCAGTAAGTAATTTTTTAGTTTTGTTTTCTTGGTGTCTCTTTATAGTCCTTATTTGGGGCTGGTAGTTCTTGGATTGTGAACTACGACTCAATTTTTTGTCAAGATATTAATGATTGTAATTTTAGAACTTGTATAATTGTTTATATTCACTAGTTTTCACAGTTAGGGGATTGGTGATTTTAATATTACTTTATGTATTCGGTAGTCAATACTTACCTATTGGGATGATATGGCGGCTTTGTTCTGCCGTTGGTTGTTATATACATCCTTCAGTGGGAGAATTGTGATGATGAACATTCAGTACAATATTTTTGTTTTATTCACAATATTTATAAATAGCTTTATTAGTTCTGTAACATTATTTCACATTTAATCACTGACTATCAACTAACTTTATTCATGTTTATCACTACGATCATTCAATCAGTTGACACATTGTAATTTCACTAGAGGGAGCAATTGATTTCTGGATTACTCTCTGTTTCTTCGACTAATCACGATTTTCCAGCACCAGCGCTAATGCATGTTCACATCTCTATTGTTTTGCATGAGATGCACGTCACTGCTGCACGTTCACGGTAAGGTATGTTTAGCACTGTTTGTTTTGTATCACTATTCTTGATAAAGGTCCCTACCGGACCAAAACATCAAAATCAAATAAACTTTTTTTTTTTAACATTTTAAGTCCTGTGAGTGCTTGACCTACATGATTAGATATTATATTTGCCAATGCACTCAGGCTCATTATATTGGATGATGTGAGTGCTGACCTAGAGTGATATATTGTATATATATCTATATTATATATATACAGGGCTCAAAATTTCCACTCGCCACTAGCCAATAGCGAGTGAAAATTTAGCCCTGGCGAGTAGAAATTCAGCCCTGGTGGGTATGTTTTGGCTTGCAGTGGCGAGTAACTTTTCAGGTCTGGCTAGTACGAAAGGACTTAAAATTATAAGCCCTGATTGATTATATTTATTTATATATATATATATATATATATATATTATATACACACACACACACACTAAAAATGTCTATACAGTTACATACTGTTTTTAGAAATAAATAAGCATTTCTTTTAAAAGGGATAGTAATATTTAAATTTTACTATCCCCATCTTGTAGCCCTTAAAAAACTGAATTAAATGAGCCCAGCAGCATCTTTCAAACCTTTATAGTTTGAGAGATATCCTCTTTCAAGGTTCCCTCTCCCCTGACGTCAGCATTGTAGCTGACAGCAGGGGAATTCAGTCCCTGAGTAAGCCGAGGTTCTTCAGCAGAGCCGAGATCGCATTATGGAAGAAGGAATCCTTCATTGAAATGATCTTCTACGTGTGCTTGCAAACCAAGCACATGTAGAAGACAATTTCAGTGAAGGATTTCTTCTTCCATAACGTGATCTCAGCTCTGCTGAGGAGTCTCCGCCGGTCCCAGATTCCCCTGCTGTCAGCTAGAACACTGAAGTCAGGGGAGGGGGAAAAAACAACTTTCATAACTTTGAAAGCGGATATCTCTCAAAACATAAAGGTTTGAGAGATGCAGCTGGGCTCATTTAATTCCGTTTTTAAGGGCTACAAGATGGGGGATAGTAAAATGTAAGTATTACTAGCCCTTTAACTATTTCAGACTGGGAGAAGATCTGATTTTTTTTTTAGGTAGGTTAGTTCAGACTTTCGGAGTTCTGAAGGAGAAGGAAGATCAGTCGGCTTCTTTCTTGTAGTTGGGATACTCAGTGAGTTGTTAGCAGTGGAGCGGAGGTTATAGTTAATATGGAGACCTGGAGTGATCATACTGCTCAGGTAGTCTGTTATCTTTCTAGAGAAGTGGTTATATACCAGGAGACATGAACGGTACATCTAGATTTGAGTGTTAGTCAATTTAGTTCTTCATACATATAACAACGATGGGTTGTGTAATTACATTGGAGGATAAAGTGACATAATGAGTTATACAGAGTGTCAGATCTGCCTCCTGAAAGATACAAACAGTCAGAAACTGACGATTAAAAACACCACACTTTAAACACAAGAATTAAATTCCTGCAGGCTACCCTTCCAACTCCAATCGTTCCCTGTATGATAGAAAATCTGTAGGGATCTGCATTATTGTGTCCCTGCGGAGCCAAGCGACAGTGACAGATATAGATTTATAGACTCTCTCTGTCACCCATTAATACGTGTAAAGAAAATACTTATTCCTGAAAGTGCCTGAATGTAATTAGGTTATTCTCATCCCTGTGTCCATGTAATGAGATATACTGCGAAGGTGTTGTTGAATAATCTGCTGTCACTTATCTGTTCAGTCATGAAGGGGTTCATACAAATATTCTGCATTGAGAGTTTATACTGAATCATAAAACAAAGGACAACAGTTCCCAAAAAATAGGCTCTAAACAGAACCATGAACCTCATTGTATGATGATTCACCAGAGCGCCATCTTGCGACCAAAAGGCTGAACCCCTTAAGGATTAGAAGGGAAGAACAACACATTGTCTAGTAATAAACTGAACACTGCTCTGGTCTATAAAGGATTAAAATGACTGAGGTTCCAAGAGCACACAGGGGCGCTAATGTAGTAAGAGGAATTGGAGTAATGCTGGAACAAGACAACTGCACCCTTTGATTTCAATTTGGGGTTTTAAGCCTTGAAAGCTAAAGAGGTCTCCAATGCATTGGAAATCTCTCTAGCATTCAAGGCGTTAACCCTTTGAGTGCCAGGGACACAAAACAAATTGCATTGAAATGTGTTAGGATACCTCTGTTGCAATCAGAGGGTTAAAGGTTGCATTTAAAGGGCAATGTCCAGACTTCGTGTGTATCCACCTTAAAGGGATTGTAATACTTAAGTATTACTAATCCCTATAGTAATATAGTAAAGTCCTATTAAAAATAAATCTATTGCCCCCAGTGTCATCTCTCAAACCTTTAAAGTTGCCCTCTCCCTCCCCCTTCCCTGAAGTCAGCATCGTAGCTGACTGAAAGGAAATCCAGTCATAGATCATCAGGTGGCTCTGCAGCAGAGCCACGATTGCTTTAATTAAAAAAAAATCTTTCACTAAAACGGTCTTCTACGTGTGCTTGCAAACCAGGCACACGTAGAAGACCATTTCAGTGAAAGTTTTCTTTTTTATTAACGTGATCACGGCTGTGCTGGAGAGCCGCCTGAAAGTTGTACAACAGGCTTCCCTGCAGTCAGCTAGAACGCTGACTATGGGGAAGGGGGAGGGAGAGGGCAACTTTAGGAGCGATTATCTCTCAGATCATAAAGGTTTGAGAGATGACACTGGGGGCAATACATTTATTTTTAATAGGTCTTTAATATAGGGATTAGTAATACTTAAGTATTAGTATTCCTTTAAACCCCTACTGTCAGGTTTGGAAGCCCTTCACTACGGTGTATTGGGACAGGGCACAGAAAAACTGAACCGTGAGATGTCAGATTCCCACCGGTCAGTCTCTTCTTGTGGGACCAACAAGGAAGGTCTGTAGAGTCAGTTTTTCAGACCCTTGTTCTACTCCACCTTTGATCCGCTGGGGCTCGCTATACCAACACGGCTTAATTATGAGGTCTGCTCACAAGAGAGAAGATCTGCTGATAGGACACTAGCCTCATGTCATTTACCTTTTAAATCAATGGAAAGCTGGTGAATTTTAATTTGTACCTTGTGGTGAGCTTGCTATAGTTCTTCTTATCATGTCAGCCTCCATGTAAAGTAATTCATCAGAGCTCTTCAGCAGTGCTGGCATAGCTATACCTAAAAATAAATACTTCATTGGAACGGTCTACAACGTGTGCCTGGTTTGCAAGCACATGTTGTAGACCATTCAGATGAAGTATTTATCTTTAGATAACGTTATATAGGCGCTGCTGAAGAGCCGTGTCTGGTCAAGCGACCAGAATCTGCTTCTGACAGCTTTACAGCTCATCAAGCAGAAAGGAGAGGGAGCAGAGAACTTTATTTACTTATATCTCTCCAACCATAACGGTTCGAGAGATACAAATAAGTGCAAGTACTCTCTTTTAATTGTATCTACCATACTGTTAATACTTTTTTTCTGACATTACTATCCCTTTAAGACTGACAATGTACGGATTCCTTAAGGAGATTACCCTATGGAAGTCTGCCCCCAGACCTATGTCGGGGGTGTTTACTTATCCATGGGAGCCTGGTGGGCTGGCCTAACTGTGAAATTATGTTTATAACTGTTCAAGGCGATAATCGAATGTTGATATGAGCAAGTTGAAGTTAT
This sequence comes from Rhinophrynus dorsalis, assembly GCA_037306005.1. Lineage (NCBI taxonomy): Eukaryota > Metazoa > Chordata > Amphibia > Anura > Rhinophrynidae > Rhinophrynus > Rhinophrynus dorsalis. The sequence continues at coordinate 474,083,441 of CM074722.1, forward strand.
ATTATTTGGCAAATGCTACAATTACATTATATGTTATTTATCAATAAAGCTATGGCCTGTTTGCCTCCAATTACGTGTTCGTTCTTATTTATCTATACCCTGTACCCTATATCTATGATGTGGGACAGTTCTGGGCCATTCAGGAGATGTGTTCACCTGAGCCAACTCCTCACTTGCATCTCACACAGTTTCTGCATCACCTTGCTCAAACTATTCCCCATTATGACCATACCTGGGAACTCTCCGGATTTGCCCCGGAGACTCCGGTTCTGACAGAACTTTACCGGGTCTCCGGGGCAAAGGCTGATTCCTCCGGATGTGGAGAGTTTCTATTGAAACTCTGCCACATCTGCTTTTTCTCCCGCTGTTCCTCGGTCCCCAGCCTTCTGTGTGACACCTTTAACCCTCTGAGTTCCAGAGTGGTAAGGAATGCATTGCTTTGCAATGCATTCCGTACCACTCTGGCACTCAAAGGGTTAAGTCCCCCCTCACCCGCGGCAAGCCCCGCCCCTTTTTGACGCGATTAGCGTCATTTTTGTCACCCCCTGGTGAACAGAGGACTACCCTCCGGGTAGCCCTCAACTGGAAGTTCCCAGGTATGGTTATGACACAAGCAGCCCTAAGATGTCATTTCTATGGTGAAAGAGAAATGGTGTCAAGGAGTGGGTAACCTTTGACTTTCCAGCTCTTGGGGACAACTAACATGCCCCACCAGATGTTGTAGTCCCCAACAGCTAGAGAGCCACAGATTGCCTATCCCTTGTGTAAAGCAAAGGCAGCGTGTGATAAGGCTTCATTTCAAACTCCTGTTGTGTATAAGAGGGGTTCCCTACACATTGCAGTGCAACACAGCACTTCATTAAAAGGCTCAATTTGCAGGTTTCTATTCCCAAACCGATGAGGTTGCCAGGTTTAAAAACCGTGAATTGATTGTCTGATGTCTTTTTACAGCCGTACGAATGGAAAGAAAGGGGCGAAGGAAAATAATTATCTTTCTCATAAGAATGAGGTCTCCAGACCACAGCAAAATGGAAATCACATGTATTCCTGAAGTTAATGGAAATTCAAACACTTACTGATGACAAATGCACTGACAAAACACATGAGATTATTTTGCTCTTTCATTGCATTGCTACATAACGGTCGCATTTATTAAAGAGCAACTAACAGGAAGAAATGAAAAATATAGATATATGTTAAAGTTGACCTGTCACCCTCAGATAAATGTAGTTAATTTTAAACATAATTAAAAACTGTCAATAGAGTGTGCTAGCCATTTGCTTGTAATTGAATTATTTTTGATAAATTAACCCTTGTCTATTGGTGGCAGAGTGTGGCACTTTATGCTAATTAGTGTATTTGGTGTGACACTATTAACCCTTTGAGTGCCAGAGGGGTACGCAACGCATTGCTTTGCAATGCGTTGCGTACCCCTCTGGCACTCAAAGGGTTAAAACGCATTGAGCAATGAATGAATTTAGGCAGAGGAAGAACAATGTTTGACCGTAAACAGAATTTTTTAGCATTATTGTGCAGTGAATTAATATAGTGACACAAGGGGGGTTATTCATTAAGGTGTTAAACAAACGTTGATAATGTGGAGATGACTTCTCCAGTGATATCACTTCTCCAGTTCCTATGTTATTCTATGGAGCCAAAACTTTAATGGGAACTCTCACCTCTAGTAAACTTGTCTTCATTTAAAAGTTCCCTTCTAGTGAAGCTGTTATCTAGTTTTATTTTTCATTATAAATCTTTATTGGCAGAGATATTGCCTTTTAATGTTAAAGGGATAGTATTGCTTGAAAATAATTTTATTTTATATTGTAGCCCTTAAAAAAACATTAAAAATGATATAAGTCGTATCTCACAAACCTTGATATTAGCAAGTAAAGTTAATAATAATAAAAGTAAAGTTCCCTTTTCCTGGCTGTTTTAGCCAAGTCTAGTGGACAGATTTGGAATCTGGTACACAGATCAGCTGGCAGCTCTTTAGCAGAGCCCACGTTCTTTAAAAAGAACTACTTCATTGGAACGGTCTACAAAGTGTGCCTGGCTCGCAAGCACACTTTGTTGACCATTCCAATGAATAAATTCTTTTTAAAGATCATGATCTCGGCACTACTGAAGAGCCGCGGCCGGTCTGCAGACCGGATTCCAAATCTGATGACTTGAGCAGTGACGTCACTCCAGGGGAAACTTTACTTGCTAATATCTCCCAAACCATAAAGGTTTGGGAGATAAGACTTATATCATTTTTAATGTTTTTTTAAAGGCTACAATATAAAATAAACTTATTTTCAAGCAATTCTATCCCTTTAAGCCAGTAATGTCAGTTCTCTACAGGCTGTGGGTACTACTCTGTACCTCAGCCTGTCAATCTTCCTCTGTTCTCCTCTCCAAGTATTGCTTCCATCCCACCTTCTCCAATGATGGAGGATTCTGGCACATGACTTTATGTGCTCTCTTGCAGGTCATTGTACAGGCACAGACTGAGCACATACTAACACAAACTAAAAATAGCCACAGAGGCAAGCGGACTGCCACTGCATATAAAGGACAACATATGAACTAAAAGCTGTCTTAGGGTGTCAGGTCCAATACACTGGCAAAAAAAAAAAAAAAAAAAAAAAAGTCCAGTGGTCCTTAACTGCCAACTGCACACTGCCGCGGCTGGTCGTTAAGGGGTTAATGAATTGTAAAGTATTAAAGAATGTGACCAATGAGAGTCACATTCTTTAAAGGGAAAGCAATGTTTCACAAAAACAGCAGCTCCAATTAATCTTCATAGTATTTGGGCCGTGGAGAGTGTTATTTCAATACTGTCAGAGTTGTAGTTCAAGAGTAATTGAATGATAAAGTTATCCCCCTCCAGCCCCTTTTACCTAGTATAAGCCACCTCCCCTCAGATGTGGAATCTGGTTCACAGACCAGACAGCTCACAGCAAGGGACAATCTTCTTAATGTGAGAACAATGACAGCCCTGCCCCCCTCAACTGGTTTTTCAGGTTTTCCATTATGCTCACTGAAGATTGTCCCTCTCTGTGATCCATCCGGACAGTCTTGCTGCTCTGAGGTGAGCAGTGTTACAGCAGTAAAAGGGGTGGGGGGATACTTTATCATTCAATTACTCTTGAAATACAGCTCTGACAGTATTGAAATAACACTCTCCATGGGCCAAATACTATGCAGATTAAAGGGATAGTAACACTTCGTTTTAACTTTATTTTATTTTGTAGGCATTAAAAAAACATGAAGAATTATATAAGTCTTATCTCTCAAACCTTTATGGTTTAAGAGATATTCACAAGCAAAGTTTCCCCTCCCGTCCCTTTTTCCTAGTGTAAGCCATCTCTTCTCAGATGTGAATCTGGTTGTAAGACCAGACAGATAACAGAAGGGGACAATTTTCTTTGTATGAAAACAATGAAATCCCTGCCCCCCTTGACAAGTTTTTCAGCTTTTTCGCTTATCTTAATTGAAGATTGTCCCTCTCTGCAGATTGTCCCTCTCTGCAGTCTACCTGGGCATCTCCCTTCTGATCTGGTTGAACGGGGTGGGGGGATACTTTGTTTGTGAATATCTCTTAAACCATAAAGGTTTGAGAGCTAAGACTTATATTATTCTTCATGTTTTTTTAATGCCTACAAAATAAAATAAAGTTAAAACAAAGTATTACTATCCCTTTAATTGGAGCTGCTTTTATTATGAAACATTACTATCCCTTCAACCCTTTAAAAATTAAAGGGGTGTGCAATGCATTGCACAGACCTTGACCTCAAAGGGATAATACTCACTAGTTTAACCCTTAATAATAACATGATCCAGGGGGTCGGTTGCCCTAGAAGACCACAGCACCTTTTTTTTTTTCTTTTTCTTTTGCTGCAATGAATTCTAGGATCATAGATCGGCATGCAGTTGTGCTGAGATCCCAGAATTTCATGCCGTGACAGTAACATCACTGATCAAGGTCCAGACCGGCATGATGGTCCTGGCACATCATATGTCATTAAGGGGTTAAAGGGACAGTTCCATATATTATCATATTTTGACTTTACAAACAAATATTCAATTTTCACCTATTTTTTCATACATTTTTATCTCTAGTGGAGTTGTCTGAATGTGTTTCCAGAGAGCTTTCAACATGGAGCTGTGATAGCAGACAGAGAGAGAGAGCAACAATTTTAAAGGGGAAGTATAACCCCTATACAAGTTTGGCTTAAAAGTACTTTTATAGAGCGACTAACTGGAATATCATAGTCTTTTTTTTTTTTTATTTGTTGCTTGGCTGAAATTACACGTTTAACAATGATCCTGTGCCTTCCTTCCGGACACAGAGGCATAACTACAGGCTGCTGGGCCCTTGTGCAAAATTTGCCACAGGCCTCCCCACCATGTTGACCCCACTGTCCATCTCCTGTCTGACTCAGGAGGAAGGTCATCCCTGGTGGACAGGCGGCGTGACAGGAGAGGTTTGTGCTTCCTTTTGCACAGACCTTCTGCTGCCTTCTGCACAGACCTCTATATGCAGCTACCGCATGGTCCTCCAGTAATGTAGAGCGCTGGGAGATGATGTCACCTCCCAGCGCTCTGTATTACTAGATGACCAGGAACCAAGTAGAAGCTGCTTACAGCTTGCCAGTGGGGAGATCAGTGTGATCTTCTCACCGGCAAAGCTTTTCTAATGGTGGCGGTGGTAGCAGGGGGCGACCGGACACCTGGAGTGATGAGCCCAATCACAATTGTGACCCCTGCGACCACTATTGTTACACCACTGTCCGGACAGACTGTGGTTACAGCTTTGTACCGCAGTCTGTCACTCTTCTTCTGTTCCCCTCCCTCGATTCAGCGTCCTCCGATAATGGAGGATTTCTGCATGTAAGCTGGAGCGCATTCTGGCCAATGAGAGCTCTCCATCTTACATGCAGAAATCCTTCGTCATTGGAGGAAGCTGGATCAAGGGAGGGTAGCAGAGCTGTAAACACAATCTGTCTGGAAGGAAGGCACGGGATCATCGTCAAATGTTTAATTTCGGTCAAAGAACACATTAAAAAAAAGACAATAGTATTCCCGCTAGTTGCTCTATAAACTTGCTTTAAACCAGAATTGAAAATTAGAAGCGCCGACCTATGGATAATCCTGTCAGTCTTCGAATCTTAAACAGTTAATGAGATATTCGGCTGCAGCTAATCTCAGTACTCAACAGGTTAATAGGACACTCGTATACAAAAAAAGAAAATTCTGCGCACACCTATCTCAAGAAATCTTCAACTATTTTGTGGGGATCGTAATAAAAAAGAAAATACAATAGACAGATCAATCTAACCAAAGAGCAATAATGGATCTCAATAAACCAGATCACATATGCAAAACAGTAATCAGATAGCACAGAGTCAAACCTATCAGGTACCTAAAACAAATATAAATACACACCACAATTCCCAAACATAACAATATCAGTTCCTTCAATCAGTTCATATTGTATTTACATCCCCTCACTCAATCAAATGAGTACTAACTACGATCAATCAATTGCTTCAATCAAGGCTATCACAATCTTATATGTGGATGGTTGCCAATCAGATAATACTGTCTCTCTTCCGTCCCCAGTTCTCAAGAGGTTAATCTCCAATAAGAGTTCTTTGATCTTCGTTAATGTAATCCGGATCTGATCTCTTCCAAATATATCATATGTCTGTTATATTGTGTCTATAAAGGGCGAGTCAAAAATAATGAAGGGTAGGGAATCCCTCCCGTCCCTCTCGTTATAATTTAATTTATACTCTAATTTAATTTAATTTATACTCTAATTAAATCGCATAGCTCAAGCGCTATGCAGATAGATCGGTTCACGCAAGGAGGTCCAAATAAATACTGCTTTATTACTAAAAACAGATTAAAAAGTATCTATGAGCAGTATCAGCGAGTACAAATACAACCCTTTCCCTTAGTCAATTAGTGAAAATCCACTTCACAACACGGCAACAGACCACATCTGATGTCACTACCGGCTGCAGTCCTGGGCTTCAGACACAAAAGAACGGTTGTTGGTTCACTCACTGGGTCCTAAGCTCTTCCCAACGCGTTTTGTACCTCAGTACTTTGTCAGGGGTCAGTTAGTGAACCACAACCTGCCCATATTTATGACCTTCCAGCTTCAACATTATTAACTTATTATTACTCTCTAATAAAACAGTCAATATTTACATTCAAGCCTAAGGGTTGTAGACTTTTCATTTTAAAAATCCATTCTATCTCTCGTTGAGATAGTTTTTTCACTATATCCCCTCCTCTCCAATTTGGTTTTACCAGATCAATCGCTGTACAAGACAAGACACTAGGATCACAATTATGAACTTTCTTGAAATGTTCCGAGACACTATGTGGTTTAGTTTGAGTTTCAATATTCCACATATGTTCATTAATTCTCGTATGTAATGACCTAGTAGTACGACAGATATACTGTAGTCCACATGGACATTCCAGCAGGTATACTACATTACTACTATTACATGTCATAAAATCACAGACCTCAATTTTTTATTTTAAAACATTTGATTGAAATTGTTTTATAGAGCTTAATTTTCTGATTACTGGTTTTACAGGGTTTACACTTCCCACATCGAAAGAAACATTTAAGATGTTTTTTAAACTCTCCTTCGGCTCTTTCCTTACATAACTATGCGCTATCCTGTCTCTAATATTACCAGCCCTTTTAAAGATCAATTCAGGTTTTTCTGGAAGTAACTTTTTCATATCTTTATCTTTTAACAGAATCGGCCAGTATCTGTTTAATATCTTTTTTACTTCACGATGGTCTTCACTATATTTAGTTACATAGAGAATTCTCTCTTTCATCATTAATTCTCTTTTCCTTTGTTAACACTTATTAACCATTCTCACTCCATAAGTGAAACGTTTTCTATATTTTCCTTAAAGGGATAGTAATACTTGAAAATAATTGTATTTTATATTGTAGCCCTTTAAAAAACATGAAAAATGATATAAGTCTTATCTCCCAAACCTTTATGGTTTGGGAGATATTCACATGTAAAATACAGTAAAATTCTCTTTTCCTGGCTGTTTCAGCCAAGTCTGCCATCTAGTGGACAGATTTGGAATTCGGTCCACAGAGCAACCGGCAGCTCTTTAGCAGTGCCGAGATCACGATCTTTGAAAAGAACTACTTAATTGGAACTATCTACAAAGTGTGCCTGGCTTGAAAGCACACTTTCTACACCATTCCAATTAAGAAATTCTTTTTAAAGATCATGATCTCAGCACTTCTGGAGAGGCACAGCCGGTCCCCGGACCGGATTCCAAATCTGAAGGGTGGAGCAATGACGTCACTCCAGGGGAAACTTTACTTCTGAATATCTCCCAAACCATAAATGTTTGGGAGATAAGACTTATATCATTTTTCATGTTTTTTTAAGGGCTACAATATAAAATAAACGTATTTTCAAGTATTACTATCCCTTTAAGAATTCGTTCAGGATAATTCTTTACTTGGAACTCCTTCTTGATTTGATCAGCTTGTTGGAGGAATACATTATTTTTAGAGCAATTTCTACTTGCTCTTATTAGTTGGCTTTTAGGGACATTGGTTAACTAAGGTCTAAAAGGACAGCTTCTTAAAGGGATATTTGTATTGCAATTCGTAGGTTTGCAATGTATTTTTGTTTCCAAGGTGTTTTCCTCTATATAGATGGTTAAAGCAAGGAAATTCACTTGTATATCACTTATCTCACTAGTAAATCTTAAGTTATAATTGTTTATGTTTAAGTTCTCTAAAAAGACCCTGGAGGCAGCCTTGTTTGTCTAGGATCTCATTAGTCTCTCAGTGCTCTTTCACTTTTGAGGCCTGTTGGCTCTAGTTCATGGGGTTCGTTTTTACCCCTGTTCAGTGTCCGTTGACACTTTACGGTTAGTGTTGAGCTATTCATGATCTGTTGGTTCATTGGTTCTCTGGTGACTTTGGGGGCCTGTGTCTGGTCTTTACCTTTCTTCCCACCCTGGGGAACTTAATGGCTGGACATCCCAAAGTTACCAGTAACCTGTATTGGATGACAGAGAAAATAGGATTTTATTCTTACCTGTTAAATCCTTTTCTCCTAGTCCGTACAGGTTCTGGTCTCCCAACCTGTCAAGGGATCATGCTTGGTTCTCCTGTGGCAGAACGTGGGGGTCCTTTCGGGTTCATGCTCACAGGAGTCTTCCTTTACCTTCTTACTACCTAGTCAATAGTTTTCAAATCTTACTGGATGGGGATTGGCTAGCTTCAAAGCTAAGGAGAGGAGGTAGGCTCCACCCAGCAGTCAGTTCTCAGAATTGTTCCTGCCTACTTAAAGTAACCTGTATGGACTAAGAAAAAAGGATTTAACAGGTAAGACTCTTTTTATTCCTCTTTTTACTTCATGATGGTATTCACTACATTTAGTTACAAACAGAATTCTCTCTTTCATCATTAAAAATTTCTCTTTTCGTTTGATACCATTTATTAACCCTTCTCGTTCCATAAGTGAAACTGTTTCTATATTTTCCTTAAAGGGATAGTAATACTTCGTTTTAACTTTATTTTATTTTGTAGGCATTAAAAAAACATGAAGAATGATATAAGTCTTATCTCTCAAACCTTTATGGTTTAAGAGATATTCACAAGCAAAGTTTCCCCTCCCGCCCCTTTTACCTAGTGTAAGCCATCTCTTCTCAGATGTGGAATGCAGTCCATAGACCAGACAGATAACAGAAGGGGACACTCTTATTCCTATGAAAACAATGAAATCCCTTCCCCCCTTGACAAGCTTTTCAGGTTTTTCCCTTATCTTAATTGAAGATTGTCCCTCTCTGCAGTCTACCTGTGCACCTTCCTTCTGCTCAGGCTGAAGAGTGTTACATCAGTAAAAGGGGCGGGGAGGGGGACACTTTGCTTTTGAATATCTCATAAACCATAAAGGTTTGAGAGATAAGACTTATATCATTCTTCATGTTTTTTTAATGCCTACAAAATAAAATAAAGTTAAAGGGAAGTATTACTATCCCTTTAAGAATTCTTTCAGGATAATTCTTTACTTGGAACTCCTTCTTGATTTGATCAGCTTGTTGTAGGAATACATCAGTTTAGAGCACTTTCTCCTTGCTCGTATTAGTTGGCTTTCAGGGACATTAGTTAACCAAGGTCTAAAATGACAGCTTCTTAAAGGGATATATGTGTTGCAATCCATAGGTCTGCAATATAATTTTGTTTCCAAAGTGTTTTCCTCTATATAGATGGTTATGTCAAGGAAATTCACTTGTACATCACTTATCTCACTAGTAAATCTTGAGTTATAATTGTTTATATTTAAAGTGTTAGTAATGTCTAAAAAAAAAAGTTTTTTGCATTTAGAAGAGCCTAAAAAGCTGAGCTAAATGCAAAAAAACGTATATCTCAAACCGCTATGGTTTAAGAGATACAGGCGTTTGAAGTTTGATCTCTCCTACTGACAGCTGTAAAGCTGTCAGCAGGAGATCCGTGTCGGTCGACACGGAGGTGCTTGAGAAGTGCCGCAATCTCGTTACTTACAAGGAATCCCTTCATTGGAATGGTCTAAAACCCGTGCTTGGTTCAGGCACACGTTTTAGACCATTCCAATGAAGGGATTCCGTGTAAGTAACGAGATCCCGGCACTTCTCAAGCGCCTCCGTGTCGACCGACACGAATCTCCTGCTGACAGCTTTACAGCTGTCAGTAGGAGAAATAAAACTTCAAACGGCCGTATCTCTTAGACCATAGCGGTTTGAGAGATACGTTTTTTTGCATTTAGCTCAGCTTTTTAAGTTCTTCTAAATGCAAAAAACTTTTTTTTAGACATTATTAACACTTTAAGTTCTCTAAAAACAATAAGAACTGATTGAAGGAACTAGTATTGTTATGTTTAGGAATTGTTGTATGTATTTATATTTGTTGTAGATACCTGCTAGGTTTGACTCTGTGATATCTGATTACTGTTTTACATATGTGTTACGGTTTATTGAGATCTATTATTTCTCTTTGTTTAGATTGATCCATTGTGTGTATATATATATATATATATATATATATATATATATATATATATATATATATATATATTTTTTTTTTTTTTTTTTTTTTTACAATCCCCACAAAATAGTTGAAAGGTTTTTTGAGATAAGTGTGCGCAGATTTTTTTTTTTTGTATACGACAAACTTGCATAGGTGTGCTAGTTCCCTTTTAAAAGGTACAGTGTAAAAACCCACATTGTGAAACAATGTCTAAAAGTAACCTCTACAGCATACATATAACTCAGCAGAGTTAAATTAGTTTGTGTGAATAATATATGTTGGTCTTGCTCTAAATCATTTATTTAGTTACATAAAGAGGTGTTAGTAGGTCATGAAATAACCTAAAAATTCTTGGCAATGCCCCGCCCACAGCAACACCCCCTAAAACACAAGTGTCCCGCTTTGGCCATTTGATATGTTGGGAGTTATGCAACACTGCATCCGGAACTGACGTAAGATGTTCACTCTTGTACAAAGGCACAAGGGCAAAATTTGTAAGGGCCATTAGGGTGTTTTGGCCTTAATAAAGTAAGTTTGTGATTATTATTTTAGAGGTGTAACATCTCCTTTAAATCCATATATTCCACGTGTATCCAGAGGGCAGGAATTGAAGAAGCTGCGTGCAATAGATCAATCTAGCAAGGCAGTTTCCTGCATACACTTCTGAGATTCTCTCTTCTGATGTATTACTGTGTTAGACTCCTAATTGATCCATTACAAGGTATAAAATCCTACCAAAGCATATTACAGTCTCTGTTCAATTCAGCTGCAAGACACCTCTGTCACCTCTGCATTAAGATGAAACAAGGAGCTTTTTAAATCAGCCTTTCTGAACCGTGTGCAGACAGGTTCAGCTTTTTTCTGCCTAGCAAGTCCCTTGTAACTGGGAGGGGGCTGAATGTGCCCTTTTTATCTCTACTGACTGTATTTTTAAAAGATGCTAATTACTCAACCTTACAAAAATCCTTGATTAATTGGCAATTAAAGCCAATATAAGTACAAAGCAAAACGTGTTATAATGAATAACAGGGATGTCTCTTTTGCTGTAAAAATAAATATTGGCCATCCTATTGTTTCTCTATTATTAGAGTAGCAAATTAACCCTTTGCATACCACTCTGGTCCTTAAAGGCTTACAGGCTGCCACTGTCAAGTTATTCTGGAGCAATGCTGAGCTAAACCAACTATACCATAGGGGAGAAATTAATTTAAAGGGTTAGTAATGTTAGTTGGTTTTTTGCATTTAGAAGAGCTTAAAAAGTTGAGCTAAATGCACAAAATCGTATCTCTCAAACCGCTATAGTTTGAGAGATACAGGCATTTAAAGTTCGATGTGTCCTGCTGACTCTGGAAAGCTGCTTGCAAACCAGGCACACGTTTTAGACCATTCCAACGAAGGGATTAGTTGTCAATAATGCGATTGCGGCTCTGCTGCAGAGCCTCCATGTCGACCGACATGGATCTCCTGCTGACAGCTTTAGAGCTGTCAGCAGGAGACATCGAAATTTAAATGCCTGTGTCTCTCAAACCATAGCAGTTTTTCGAGAGATACATTTAAGCTCTTCTAAATGCAAAAAAACTTTTTTTTTGACATTACTAACCCTTTAACTATATTTCCTTTTGGGTCTCAGGACAAGGACACAGAAACATAAAACTATAAATACCGCCCCCCAGGGTGGATAAAAATCAATGATTTTTTTATTTTTTTAATCAGATTTTTTGGATTTAAATCAAATTTATTTTAATGAAATGCTTTTGGAGGAAAAATATTTCTAAAGATAGTTTTCTATTTAAGATACATTATAGTTTAAAGGTTATTCAGCATGAAATGGAGCTTAGTTATGTACCCGAGGCTGTATAGTTATGCAATTATATTTTATGTTATATTTTATTATATGTTCCACATATGAGTGATTAATCTATTAAACTAAAATCCGTTCTGATATTGCTGTTTTACTAATCTGACAGGTTATATTCTAAATATGACTTCTTCACTTGGTTGCACATATTGATGGTTTTAACTACCAGCAAGAATGAGTTTTTGCATTTAAAAATCATGATTTAAATCGAGTCTTACTGACTACTGATTTAAATTGTGATTTAAATCGACTTGATTTAAATCAAACTCACCCTGCCCCCCCCCCCCCCCCCCCCCAAATCAACCTCCCAGTTTTTCTCCTGTCCTCACATCAGGCATAGCTGGGAACTAGCCGGGTTTCACCAGGAGACTCCAGATTAGAACACGGTCTCTGGATTAAACCTTAAATTCTTCAGGTAAGGTGCATTTGCTTCTCCTGTGCACCTAAAATTATTGTTTTAAAAAAAAAAAAAAAAAAAAAAAAAAAAAAAAAAAAAAAAAAAAGGTCCATACAGGATACTTAACTCTGATGCCAGGTGGCAGGAGCCATTGGGAAGAGGGCTTTGCCATTTCCTTTCCCAATGGCAGACTATTACAAGTAGGGTGACCACATTTCCGTTCTGCTATTCCGGGACATGTGGTCACCCTAAATTTGAGTGGCATCCGGTCCCCTGCGGCTGGCTGGCACTGAGTTCCCTCCTACCCGCCCGCATCATCACGCGCCCCTGCGGGCCGTGATGACATACATACAGAGAAGAGGAAGAGGGCAGAGGCACCGGAAGAGAAGCGCTTGCTGCCAGAGTCCAGCAGCAAGCGCTTCTCTTCCGGTGCCTCTGCCCTCTTCCTCCTCTCTGTATGTATGTCATCACGGCCCGCAGGGGAGCGTGATGATGCGGGCGGGCGGACGGCTACCTTCATTTCGGGACTCTTTATTGTCCCGGTGGGGGATGATCCGGGACGCGGGACATAGAACCCAATTAAGGGACAGTCCCGGACGTTCCGGGACACGTGGTCGCCCTAATTACAAGAGATTCTTGGGTTTTGGGCGTCATCAAACAAGGTTACAAAATCTGATTCTCCTCCCACCCTACTGCTCGTTTCATAGTCACTCAAGTTCCAAATCATTCCCCGAAAATACATTTTTATCTGCTTCATTCATCATCTGGTCTCACGAGTTTTCTAACCAGTTCCCCAGAGCTTCTAACAAGGGGTATTACTCCACTGTACTTTTAGTCCCCAAAGTATCTGGGGTTTGAGTCTGGTGGCCAACTTGACTTTCATCAACCAATTTATTCTTCAAGAAAAATTCAAGATGAAGGGATTAAAATCAGCGGTCAACATCCTGCTTCAAGGAGACTGGATATAAACTCTGGACCTTCGGGATGCTTATCTTCACATTCACTATTCACCCAGCCAGCCAGAAATGTTTGAGAATAGTAATAAAACAAGGAACAGCTCTCAAGCACTTCCAGTTTACGGCCCTCCAGTTCAGCGTTTCATCATCCCCCAGGGTCTTTACAAAAGTTCTGGTAGTCATAGTTGTATTTCTGTGGGATAACCAAGTACCACTTATCCCAGATCTCGATGGTTCATCAAGGCAGATTCAACCATTCAGTTTCATCAACACTCAGCCTTAGCAGTGGCTACCCTTCAAAGTCTGGGTTGGCTTATAAAATGGAAGAAATCTGCTCCGAATCCAGAACAGAAGAAAAGATTCCTGGGCATGAGCCTAGATTCCACGGTATCAAGGATGTTTCTTCCGGAAGACAAGATAACATCTCTTCTACAACATACAGCCACCATAAAAACCTCAGACCATCTGTCAATCAAGTTCCTATTGTCAGTCTGGGGACTTGTAGGTCAAGTTGTCTTTGACATAGTAGAACAGGAAGAATCTCTCAGCAGGCCTCTCTTGAGTGTCTCCAGATTGGATGGTCCTGACAACTGATGCCAGCAAGCTTGGATAGGGAGCAGGGATTCAAGCAGGGATCTTTCCAAGGGAAGTGATCCCTTTCAGAGGCCAGGTGGCAGTTTGGAGGGCTCTACGGGTGGCATCATCCCTGGTCAAAGTCAGAGCAGTAAAGATCAGGTTGGACAACTCTACCACAGTGGCATAACTGGCATGTCAGGGGGGGGAAAGGAGCCCACCATTCTCATGTCCAGCAGTCCATACTGCAGGGAGAACAAACACTTGGGTGGACTCTATGAGCTGCAAAACCCTTCGGCACGAGGAATGGTCACTTCATACGGAAGTTTCCTGGAACTTATTTTAATTTTTTTTTACACTATGTCACTGACAAGAACTGTAAAAGCAGGGATATACAGTGTATCACAATCCCTGCAGGCTATTAAATACAACATACAGAGTAGTCAGTGCTGCAGGGATAGTGTTAGACTGCATTACAGTCACTAACATTTCCAGCACATTTGCTAAATACAGAACTAGAAAATGAGGGAGTAAATGTAATATTTCGAGTCTTCTCTCTCCTAGAAATCAGAACTTTCTGAACCCGTGGGTATGCCGCCCGTCACATCTATTAATCCTTTGAGTGCCAGAGGGGTGCGCAACGCATTGCTTTGCAATGCGTTGCGCACCCCTCTGGCACTCAAAGGGTTAACAGTCCCTTATAGTCTTTAGGGACATAAACATTTGGAAAATAACCAATAAGAATTCCCGTACAAGGTTCCCATAACATCAATTAACTTCCAGCTGCTGTGTTCATGTCCTTGTAGCCATGTCTTTCGACAGGAACATGATACATTTTTCATTTCTAGAATACCTTTTACCAAGAAGGTTAATGCTAATGTGGCCCAAGACAAATGAGAAATACTGACTACATGCTGTTCTATATTTTCCCAGAGTTCTCCTCTCCGCTGGAAACCTCTTCTTAACTTCTTGTATACTAAAGACATCTCTGATGCATTGCGTCTTAAAGTGAAACTGCCAACTTGATCCAAGTTTGCATATTTGAAAACGTCATTAAAGGTATAGTAATGTTTCAAAATAAAAGAAGCTCCAATTAATCTTCATAGTATTTGGGCCATGGAGAGTATTATTTCAGTACTGTCTGAGTTGTAGTTGAAGAGTAACTGAATGATAAATTATCCCCCTCCCACCACTTTTACTGATGTAACACTGCTCACCTCAGAACAGAAAGGTGGTGTCCACATGGCAGAGAAGGACAATCTTCAATTAGCATAAGGAAAAAAACTATCAAGGGCGGCAGGGTTTTCATTGTTCTCACAGTAAGAAGATTGTTCCTTGCTGTGGTCTGTCTGGTCTTAAGACCAGATTCCACATCTGAGGGGAGGTGGCTAACACTAGGTAAAAGGTGCAGGGGGGGGGATACGTTATAATTCAATTACTCTTGAACTACAGCTCTGACAGTATTGAAATAACATTCTCCATGGCCCAAATAGTATGAAGATTAATTAGAGCTTTTTTATTTTGAAACATTACTATGTCTTTAAAAACTGCCTATGTGTCATCTTAGGCAAAAGACCAGAAAATGTACACTTAAGGAGATATTCATACTTGTTACCATATTCTAATGTATGCTAATTGCAGTACCCGTGCAATTCCAGTGTATTTTCATATGCTAATGAGGTTTCCAAGACATTTGATTTGCTACTTAAGCATGCTGCCCCAGGAGACTCTTGCTGTCACTTTTCCCAGAAAGAATATGAATATTTCCTAAACTATACATCTGCTGGACTTTTGGTTAACATGCAGGCAGAATTAAATGAAGTTTTCAGATATGCAAAAAACATTCAAGGTGACAGGTCCACTTGACTGAGATGCCCCTCGCAACAAAGGAATTTACCTGGACTGGTCCCAGGCTTGGCCAAGCCCCTGTCTGACATACTGGTGAATTCTACCACCTCTAATTGCATTTAATTTTTTTTTTTAATCAAGCCTCCTTTAGGGGGGTATCCTTTTAATATGTTGCACGCAAAATAGAATACAACTCCTGCTCGCAGTCAGCATGTCGCTGTGAGTAAAAGGGCGACCTGGGAATCTCACATTGCAGGACAGCATAAGATTCTCAAGTCGCGCCTTCAAGTCCCAGCATCCTTAGCCATTAAGCACAATACTAACTTCTTTTTAACACCTGGAGTAATGAATTGGTTATAATTACAAAATTATGTAATTAATGATGCACCTGTCCACTACAGAACTGTATCTAAACAATTGCATTCCAAAGCAAGGAGCTCTGTACTGAAATAAGCCGCTCCAGCCTCTCTCTCCCCATCTCTGCTCCACTTACTTCAGAACAGAGTTCCTTGCTTTGGAATACAGTTGTTTAGATGCGGTTCTGTAGCCGACAGGTGCATAATTAATTACATAATTTTGTAATAACCACCAATTTGTTACTCCAGGGGTTAAAAAGAAGTTTGTATTGTGTTTAGTGGCTAAGGATGCTGGGACTTGAAGGTGCAACTTGAGAATCTCGCACTGTCCTGTAATGTGAGATTCTCAGGTCGCCCTTTAAATCACGGCGACAGGCTGACTGCGAGCTAAAGTTGTACGCTATTTTGCATGCAACATGTTAAAAGTGAACCCTTTAGGAGACCATTCTTTGGGGCCCTAAAACTAAAATATTCTCCCAAAGACACATTTAAAACTTAGTGGGCCCTGAGGCTGAGGGTCACCCATGGAATCTGGGGCTTGTCACCAGTGGCGTAACTATAGGGGTCGCACCCACGACCGTGCCCGTCACTTCAGGGGCCCGGCCGCACCCTGCGACCCCTCTGCCTGGCACCCGCAATCTCCCTCTTTGGCGCTCTAGTAATGCAGAGCGCTGGGAGATGACATAATCTCCCAGCACTCTGCATTACAGAAGAGGACCATGCGGGAGCTCATCCCGCCAATCTGTCTCTCCTGCCACGCCACTGGACCACCAGGGACTGGGATATAGGAGATGGGGGCGTTGTGGAGAGTGGAGGGCACTGTGGAGGGCCCAGGGGCCAATATGGTCAGGGGGGCCCATGGGGCCTGGAGGGTTCTAGTTACGCCTCTGCTTGTCACAACTGCACACTCTGTACAACCTGTAGTTACACCCCTCCCCAGAATTGCTCCACTATCATATTTGTGCATACAGACCCCTAAGCAATCTCCCCTCCAAGAAAAAACACTTCTAAACAATAAAGTGATTCAGGGGGCTTTTCCACATGCAACATAAAATAAGAAGTGACTTTGATCTGGTCCATATTGACTGAGTGAATTGCTGGGCAAATGAATTTAACCCTTTGAGTGCCAGAGGTATATGCAACGCACTGCTCTGCAATGCGTTGTGTCCCCCTCTGGCACTCAAAGGGTTGACCCAAGCACAGAGCTTCAGATACACGTGATTGTATGAACCACAGAATCTTCTGTCAGGGAAACTATTTTGTGGTGGCCACATCTAAAGCTCTGCCAGTTCCACTGGGTGGGGTGCACTGCCAGAATAAATAACGCACTGTATTCAGTGCCTGGGAAACTACGATCATGTAAATAACATTATACCTGCTTAGAAAAACACACTGACACATTGTGCCCAATTTAAATTACAATGCTTTATTATTTTCAACTAAAGAATGATGCCGTCTATAAATAAAATAATCACTCATATCAAGTGGGGAATTCTATTCAAAGAAGAACAGTGGCAGTTTGCTGTCATATTAGCCCCTTAAAGAGATATCGCCAATGCATTGCTATGTGTGTGTGTGTGTGTGTGTCTATGGCAGTGGTTCTCAACCTTTTTTCATTCAAGGCACCCCTACACACTGTTCGGAATTCCCAGGGCACCCCTAACTTCTCAAAAGTTGTATAAGAGTGTGTAATGAAGAAGCTATATCTATAAGAGTAGTTACTTTTACCTCCCAAATTGAGAATAACATAATGGAGCATAGCAAAAATTAGTTATATATTGGGGATAAATATAACAAAAAACTCCTGTTGATTTAAATTGGGGGTTTTAACACTTGAATGCTAAACAGCATCTTAGCATTCAAGGGGTTAAAAGCCCAGTTAAATTAACTGCAAGTTTGGGAATTTGTATTTGCCCCAATGGTGCAGTTGGTTTGCCCTAGATTAGATTTTTTCCAGTTTTTCTAGTATCAGAGCGAGTGAGACAGAGAGCAGGAGCAATAATGACCAGTTCATTGTTATTACTTTATTGATTCTTTTTTTTAATACTACATTTCATAAGTCCATGTGGTTCATGATGAAGGGCACTATATGAGACAGACTGTGCCCCACTGATGTCCATGAGTGGCACATTGGTAACCCACTGACTCCATCTGTAACTGATACCCCAGAGATGTACACTGGGGCATCAGATGAGCCACTCTGGTGTCCAAATGTACCCCTCTGTCCCTCCAGAAAATGGTAAGGTGGGAGAGTAAATGTGTGCACTGGATGGGCTCATCTGATGCCTCAATGTACACCTCTTGGGCATTATAGGGGCACTGGGCTACTAATATGTTTTTAAGGGCAACAGTGGGGCACAGTTAATATCGTTAATTGGCCATTTGAGTGAGAGGGAGACAAAGGGCAACGAAAAGAAGAGAGGAGTATTAAAATGTAAAACTATTCACCCTACCAGTTTAAAGCAGGATGCTTGCTGTCTGTGGTCTTCTTGTAGCTGCAGCTGTTGAGCAGAAACCACACTGTCCCCCGATGCTGTGTGTGTCACTCTGTCTCTAACGACATGGAATTGCCACCAGTACAAAAAAAGAGGCGGGAATGTGATGAGCAATCACAGCTGTCCCACCTCCATCCAACAGCCCAATCAGGATGCGCCTCCAGCAATAGGCTGTCTTCCTTGCCTGTTCCTACCCTACACAGTGCCTCAATGGACGCACTGTTGATTCAAAGCATTGGCAGTGCTTCAACATAAAATGCTGCACCCTAACTGCATCTGCAATAGCGAGGTGTAGTTACGCTATAAATTCAGCGGCACCCCTAGAGAGTGTCCGCGGCACACCGGTTGAGAACACTGGTCTATGGATTTGTAGGAGAGAGAGAGAGACAGAGAGAGAGGAAGAGTCTGTGTCTGAGAAACAGACATTTTAGTTTATGGGGTGTTGCTGGGGGTGTGGCTGGTGGGTGGGGCATTACTGAGAATTTTCAGATTATTTCTTGACCTATTGACAGCACTTTATGCAACTGAATAAATGATTCATAACAAAACCAAAGTATTTTAATTACACAGAATAATGTATAAACACATGTAATGAACTTTAACCAAATAGTAATGTACTAGTTTTAAAGCCCGTGTACACGGGCAAATGATGGCGGCTCTGCAGTCATGAGCAGTAGAAATTGTCTGCACCGCGGCTGATACGGAGCAGGGTGCTCCGAATTCAGACCGAAGTCCAGTCTGCACACCTTCCTGAGACCGCTTGGGTGCGCAGAGAGGACTGCGGTCTGATTTCGGAGCACCCCGCACCATACCAGCCGCGGCGCGGGCACTCTCTACTTCACATGACTGCAGCGCGCGCAGCCGTCTCTACTGCGCATGATGGCTTCTGACAAACATAGTTAGCGAATTGTTATATAGAATTATTGCTGTAGAGCAATTTGTTACACTTTTATACACATTACTCAGTCTGATCTCCTAAAAAGAGGGACAACAGGACGGGAAAGAGGGATTTGGGTCTGAAAGAGAGACTTCCCCTCCTAAAAGGGACAATTGGGAGGTACAGACCCCTAATACCTACTAAAAATGGACACTTGGGAGGTATGAAGCACTAATACCCTAATATCTCCTAAAGAGGGCCACTTGGGAGGTATGGGGCCCTAATATCTCCTAAAGAGGGCCATTTGGGAGGTATGGAGTCCTAATATCTCCTAAAGAGGGACACTTGGGAGGTATGTACCCCTAATATCTCCTAAAGAGGAACACATGGGAGGCCTAGACCCGTAATATCGCCTAAAGGGGGACACTTGGAAGGTATGGACCTCTAATATCTCCTAAAGAGGGAGTCTTGGGAGGTATGTACCCCTAATATCTCCTAAAGAGGGACACTTGGGAGGTATGTACCCCTAATATCTCCTAAAGAGGAACACTTGGGAGGTATGTACCCCTAATATCTCCTAAAGAGGGACAATTGGGAGCTATGCACCCCTAATATCTCCTAAAGACGGACACTTGGGAGGTATGCACCCCTAATATCTCCTAAAGAGGGACACGTGGGAGGTATGTACCCCTAATATCTCCTAAAGAGGGACACTTGGGAGGTATGCACCCCTAATATCTCCTAAAGAGGGACACTTGGGAGGTACGGACCCCTAATATCTCCTAAAAAGGGACACTTGGGAGGTATGCACCCCTAATATCTCCTAAAGAGGGACACTTGGGAGGTACGGACCCCTAATATATCTTAAAGAGGGACAGTGGGTGTATGTGTATTTGGGAGAATGTGTGTGTTTGTATGCGTATGAGAGAACAGATGTGTGTGAGTATGAATGTGTATGATATAGAGGTTATGTAAGTAAGAAAGAGACAGAGTGAGAAAGAGCAAAATGGAATAAAAGCATGAATCCAATATTACAATGTTGTCCAACTTTTCATGGTGATTTACTTTAGTCAGGAATATATAAAATGTAGTACCATGAAAGCTATTGAGTTGTCAGGCAGCTAAATGCCACCAGAGGGCCTCTTGGGGACCACATTTGGCCTCCAGGCTACCCCCTGGCCAGCCCTGCTGTATTGCATCTCCCTAACACTGAGCTTCTGACTTACTGTTGAAGGATAAATCCCACTCATTTCCCTTAGAACTGCGCTACATGACTGGGATCCCAAGAGGAACAATTAATTCCCGAGGCAGCCCAGTTTACAAAAACTGGATACCAATCCTCGGGAACGATTTACGTCATACATCATAGGGGCTTATTTGCATATATTTAAATTAACCATTGGATGCCCTGCTATGTCCACACATAAAGGTTTATAAACTAAGAAGAATTAGAGCAATTCTGAGGCAAAACAACTGCATCCTAAAGGCCAAATACACCAATCCGTTAATTCAATTTGTGACGGATTGCAAAGCAGTGTGTTGCAGACCTCTCTAGCATTGAATGGGTTAAAAGCCCCACTAATATCAATGGGGATTTGGGGAATTTTAGATTTCTCCCCATGGTAAAGTTGGTTTCTTCCAGAAATCCTCCATTTCTACTTAGTACATCAGCCTCTCTAAGCCAACATTAAAGGGACAGTAATGTCCCATAAAAAATGTTTAGAGTTTTGTACAGATTAAAAAAATAAGCTAAATGCCACAAATCTTATCCTTAAAGGGATAGTAATACCTAAAATGTAAAAAAAAATATGTTGTAGGGTTTATCCCCCTGAGTAAAACAAGAGTACTCTCACTGCTGAAAGGTGTTTCATTCAAAAGTTATTAATTTTCAAAGTTGAATTTTTTAGGTGCAATATCACAGTGGCCTGAAATTGTACAGTGGTGCTGTTGCTACACGATCCTATGGACAGCTCTGGTCCCAGGACCATAAATCTCCATAGGATGGTGTAGCAACAGCGCCACTGTAAAATTTCAGGCCACTGTGATATTGCACCTAAAAAATTCAACTTTGAAAATTAATAACTTTTGAATGAAACATCTTTCAGCAGTGGGAGTACCCTTGTTTTACTCAGGGGGATAAACCCTACAACATATTTTTTTTTACATTTTAGGTATTACTATCCCTTTCAGTCTGAACCTTACGATAACTCAGACTGAGACCCTTATCCACACCATCCTACGGAGTAGACATGTTCACAGACTCAAGTGGTCAAAGTATCAAAACACCCACAAAATAGTGTGTGTGATAAATAAATGCACCACAGAAACTCTAAATAAGACTTATCTGGTAGGTGAAGGGTTAAACTGAGGAGGGGAGAAGGAGAGTCCAGGCCCTGCGTAGGATACTCGATCTGCAAATACACAAAATGGCTGCCACGATGGGAGCCGATCGGAAACGAGCACCCAAAGCGGGCGCTCATGTGAAATGTAGTTTCGCTGACGTGCCCCAACAGTGCCAGAAGAGTACCCCAACAGTGCCCAGAGCGTTGACAGGATGACAGAGCAAGGGAAAACCCATAACATGAGCCTTCTCTGACCTCGCTACGTGGAGCGTTTGCAGAGATATGTCCCAAACTGTAAAGTCCCATAGACGTGACTAGAGCAATGGTGTCTATGTGGTAAACAAGCGCCTTAAAGGCGCAGAACATAAAGTTAATGAGAATACCAAAAAGTAAAAACACTCAAAAGCCCACTAGAATAAGACAGTAGATCCAATAAACACTGGTCCCAATAGGGAGTGTCCAAAGCCCCCTCAAAATGTGCTAACTAGCAACAAAAGGGTTAAGTTACCACAGAAACTTGCTCCAAACACCTCACAGACATACAGAAATAAACCCAATGAGTGCATGAGTATGTAATAGGAAATCCAAATTAGACCCCTGTGCGGAGGGGAAGCATGGGACATGTGGACCTCAGCACTCAAAGGGTGCGCACCTTTTTCAGCAGGTCTTCTATCTTCAGATTACCATATATCAAGAAGAAGCCTCAGTGGGCAACTCCTGGGGAAAGAACTTACAGCCAAGATTTCCCCCCCCCAGGGCTTAGGTCCACAAAAGCACCTGGTAAACTGAGCTATTCACATTTGGGTGAAGGAAATTGGAAGTGATGGTAATCCGCCTAATGATGGTATTCCATATCTAACACAAAAATAATAAAAAAGCTAAAACTATAGCAGAACTGTTCTCTTGCCTTGTGTCTTGACCAAGGAATAAAGCTTACTGGTTGAGGATTGGCTAGCTGAAAACTAAGGAGAGCAGGTAGGCTCCACCCAGCAGTCACTTCTCAGAATTGTTCCTGCCTATTAAAGGGGCTGATCGCCTACCCAAGTTACAAGTAACCTGTATTGGACGACAGAGAAAATTAATTAAGGGAATGGAGGACACCCCTTGAGATTAGAGGAAAGGAGGTTTCGGCTTCAGCAGAGGAAGGGGTTTTTTACAGTAAATTGTGGAATTCCTTGCCCAAGGATGTGGTTATGGCAGATACCATGGAAACATTTAAGAGAAGATTAGATACATTTCTTTCACAAGGGAACATACAGGGTTATACTGTTTATTAGTAGGCAAATCTGGAAGGTCTGATTAAGACTAACTTATTTGGTAGCAGGAAAGCTATACAGTTCTCATGTCACTAGGGTATAAGGCAAAGGTTGAAGTTGATGGACTCGTGCCTTTATTCAACCTAATTTACTATGTTACTATCTTGCTCTCTCACTCTGGCACTCTAAAAGGGTTAAAGGCTGGTAGGAACGTAGAACACCTGAATTAATTTCTACATTACAACTTGAATTTTTTAGAGACTCCATGCTGGAAGCTCAGCGGCCCCACTCTTGCAGTATTAAGGGAAAGCAGGAATGAAGCCGCAGTGGGGGATTCACAGCAGGGAAGACCTATAGAATAGAAAGATCATGTGTACAACAGAGTTCAGCAGAAATTCTCAGTACTAGTGAACAGGTTCCCTGGGGGGTGAAAAGCTCAGCCGCGCTCTGAATCAATCTCACTGATCCTGAAGTAGTCACCTATCTGTAAAATTGCAGGAAAGTGCAGGGGATTGTAGAGGCAGTGACAGTTTTATTGTAATTGCCCTTTTATCCTGCAGTCAGTCCCCAGTAAACATAGATACAACATGCGTTATATGTCCCGCACCGCATGACACAAATGGACTTGTAGATAACGCAGGCTTCTCTTTAATGCTCTGAGTGACACGGTAGCCCCTAACTCATTGCATAGCAATGAGGTGGGCACCCTTCTGGCACTGAAAGGGTTAAAGAGAACATAGGGCCTGTGTAATTCTGGAGCTAGGCAACTGGGCAATATGAAAACGTCACAAACTCCCATTAACCCTTTGAGTGCCAGAGCGGTACGCAACGCAATGCGTTGCATACCCCTCTGGCACTCAAAGGGTTAATGTAAACGAGGCTTTTAACCCCATGAATGGCAGAGAGGAATCCAATGTGCTGGAGACTGCTCTAGCACTCAATGGGTTAACATTTCCGTTTACATCAATGGCAATTTTCTCCAACGGCACAGCTAATTATCTTCATAATTGCTCCCGCTTTAGGTTAATGAATGAGGCTCATAATGTTTAACTCTTTGAGTGCCAGAGACACACCTTTGGCCCTGTACTCAGGTCTGCCTTGTGCAGCTCCAAAACAGCTCCTATCAGCCATTCGGAGGAAGGAAGGGGTCAGAAAATGGAACCCCGCAGCTGGAACACAAGTCTGTGGCTCGCAGGTTTGCTTGCACATTCTTTGAGTCTCTCCTTTGATCATCATAGGGGACCTTTTTCTTGTTGACTTCCCGGAGGGGAGTCCTGTTGTGCTGCTGGAGGAGGTAAATGACGCGATTTGCATAAAAAAGGGGGCAGAGATTAATCACAAGTGGGGCAGAGCTTAAGAAACTTAGAAACCAGAGAAATAGGCTGGGGAAGGGGGAGAAGTGGGAAGGAAATGGGAGGAACAGACTGTATTGTGGTCTCCATCTCACACTACGTTATGGTTATCGAGGTATGATTTTAATTATTCAACAAATAAACAGTTCATGTTTTTAACCTATTTTTGCAAGTGATGAACGAGTCTCTGGTGCGAATTCAACAGTCTGCATTTACTATATTGGGGACAAACGAGGGAGTCTCCAGTTTGCATAATGACCACCACTACATCCAGTGATTTCATGCCTGTGTGAAGCATCTACGTACTTAAAGGGATATCTGCATGCCTTTCAATGTTGTATCATTGAGCTGGAATGACTGGGAACTTCTGGAGTGGCTGAATTGTCAGTTTGTTGAGACTGCATGCACATTGACCATAGACCCGCCGTGTACAGCTTTCAAGGCCAATACAACAGGCGTACAGGCAACTGAATCATGAAGGACACAAAACTGTCCTGCTCGATGCAGCAGAGATACACCAGGGACATAGCTGAGAACTCACAAATCTGCCATGGAGATTCCAGTTTTTGCCGTGAATTACCGGGTCTCCGGGGATAAAGCTACATTCTCTAGTGATGGGGAGTTTTATTTGAAATTTTGCCCACCTCTCCTCCTTCCACCCACCACCTACCTATTTCTCCTCTGTCCCACCCACTTCTCTTTTCCACCCTGTTCTGACCACTTTTCCTCCTTTCCAATGTTTCTTCCACTTTCCACCCACTTCTCCTCCTCACCCTGTTCATCCCACTTCTCCTCCTTCCCACCCTGTTCTGCCTATTTCCTACCCACTTCTCTTCCTTCCCACCCTTTTCTGCCCACTTCTCCTCCTTCCCACCCTGTTCTGCCTATTTCCTACCCACTTCACCTCCTTCCCGTCCTGTTCCTCCCACTTCTCCTCTTTCTCACCTGTAATAAATTATGACAAACATTTCCAAACATTGGGAAGACCCTTGTTTTACTTGTGAGGAAAAACCCCTATCGCATATACATTACATTATTCATTAAAAAGTCTTGACTTGGTATGGAAACAGCTCCCTATATCTAATTGTGATACCATATTGTCCTATAAAAATCACTCATATTTTAGCCTTCGGGTTCCATTAACCCCTTAGATGTTGGGGGGTTACATATTAAGTATTACTATCCCTTTAACCCCTTAAGACCGTCCGTGCAGGCACACAGCGGTCACTAAAGGACCACTGAGCATTTTTTTTTTAAGAATCCGATTCCAGACGGGAGCCCGGAATTCCATGACAGTCATAGTACGTCATGGGTCATTCAGTCAGATTTACCCATGACGTACTATGACCATCAAGGGTCGTTAAGGGGTTAAAAAACTATGTGGATAAAAGGGCTATTGATTTACAACTACAAAAAAAAAATAGTTCTGATAAAAACCTTGCCACATGCCAGTTGTGCATGGCTGTGCATTGTGTGAATAAAGAACATCTAACCATGGTCACATCAGACTGATGTCTTACCCCTGGCTTCCTGCCCAACAGCCATCTATGTAATTATTAACTACCAGTAAACTGTATTTGTACAAAGCTGGATTAATATTCACAAACAAACCGCCTTGCCTTCACCACGAGACAATGCGCAATTCACGAGTGTGCCTGCCAAGGTATTAACACACCTGCGAGAATACAAAACAGCCTCTGAGGGAAGGAGCCCTTGTCAGCTCTGACTTCATAATACCACCGGAAAGAACTTTAGATCCAATGTAACTTCACAAAAAAAAACAGTCTGTCAGATTCCTGGAAAAGGAATGTGTGAGATAGACTTCTACACTATATCATATTACAGAAACTGCACCACTTATCTGGTATATACAGATATGGTCAACATAAGCGGCACCCTTGAATATTTTGTATATCATGTACAGTATCTCCTGAAAAAAAGTGATACGGAACAGCACAGGATAAAACAATAAAACACTACAAAAAAAAATGGGAGGATAAAGTATAAAAATGGAAACATTGTCATGAGTCTGACACAATTATTGGAACCATCTTGAATAACTAGAATGTCATTGTTGCGAAATTAGACTCACGTGTGATAAATTGTCAGTGCTCACATGGCTTTAATTAACCAATCAATGATGGCTTTAATGCTTAAAAAGGTCACTTTTATTCCTTGTTCCTTTTTCACAATGGTGAAGACAAGAGAGCTGCATGAGAGCATCAGAAATGCTATTATCACCAAACATAAGATTTTTAAAGGGTACAGGGCCATCTCCAAAGACTTTGGCATCCCTGTTTCCACAGTTTGCAATGTTCATTGCAATATGGTTGTTCATGGAAAGGCCAAGAACCTACAGATACGTGGTGGTAAGAGGAAAATTGACCAGACAAATCTTTGAAGGTTGGTGCGAACTGTGGAAAAAACACCATGACAGACATCCGCACAGCTTAAGGCTGACCTGGAGTGGCAGTTTCAACCCGCACCATACACCACACACTAAACCAAGAAGGACTTTATGGGCTAAGGAGAATCCCACTGCCAACAGCAAAACATAAAAAAGGCAAGACTGATCTTTGCCAAAACCTTCCTAATGAAACCACAGTCATTCTGGGAAAATCTTTTCTGGACAGATTAAACCAAAGTAGAGCTCATTGGCAATGCAGACCTGCGATATGTTTAAAGGTGGCAGAGTGAAGCTTATAATAAGAAGAAGACCCTCCCTACAGTTAAATATGGTGGAGAATCCATAATGTTACAGGGCTGCTTTATTGCCTCTGGTACTGGAGGCCAAGGCCTTGAACGCATTAAGGGAATCATGAAATCAGAGGATTACCAAAGCATTTTACAGTGAAATGTGCTACCCAGTGTCAGAAAGCTAGGTATGGGTTGAAGATCATGGGTCCTCCAGCAGGAGGAGTGGGAGAAACTGCCAGCAAACAGGGCGCACGAAGGTTATAGAAATGTTTGGAGGCTGTCATTGTTGCCAAGGGTTGTTCAACTATATATCAGAGAAGGATGCTTTTAATGCTGTCCTGGTCATATTTTAGGTTTTTATTGTGTGAAATTACGTCAGTTTGAAAAGACCTCTTTTTTGTTGAATACATTTTAGACATCAAATAAAAATATTCTGATAATACCAAGTAGGTACATTTCAATTTATTTCTGAAGATACTGTACATGATGTACAAAATATTTAAGGGTGCCAATAATGTTGACCATAACTGAAGGAGGACACTCTATCACCTTGTAAGTTCAGTGGCAATCTTGTCCACCGCTCCCACCTTCTGTATGTATGAGGCCACCATATCCACTATTTTGTACGTGCAAAATCAGATTCAGATTATCCGCTGAACTACAATTTTGTATGTATGAGGCCACCTTATCCAGTGCATAATCATGTTTTAGATGTAGGATGTCACCATACCCACTACATAACCATCGTTTATGGCTTAACTCCTTTGCATAGTGCAGCAACAGTTTAGTTCCAACAGACAGCACCCACACAATCACACTTTCGGTGAAGGACACACAGATGGGAAATATGTCTACCTCAGTGGGTTTCCTTTTATTCCTTTTCTGACAAAGACAATTTTACTTGAGTAGCTTGCTCCACAAATAGATAGAAGAAAGTCAGAAAAAGCAATGGGGGCACTTTTAAATCAACATATAATCAACAATTCTTAGAATATGCAGGGGGTACTCACATTGAGCCTACCCTTGTCCAGGTACTCCAATAAATTTACAGGAAATAACATCCCAAATGTAGCATTCCATATAAATGTATTTGAATATGTTTAAAAACACTTAAAAAGACCAAAGTGTTTCAGGATTCCACAATCCTTTCCTCAGGGTCTCCTAAATCTTAATGAGTAGGATGATGTTAATCTACTTCTACAACTATTGACTTATTAACCCTATGAACACCTTCCTTCGTTTTTTCTTTTCCTGCTTCCACTCATACACTACCGTTCAAAAGTTTGGGGTCACTTAGAAATGTCCTTGTTTTTCATCAAATCAGTTGCAAAGTTAATAGGAAATACAGTCAAGACGTTAACAAGGTTAGAAATAATGATTTTTAATTTAAACAATAATTATGTCCTTCATACTTTGCTGTCGTTGATAAATTCTCCATTTGCAGCAATTAGAGCCTTGCAGACATTTGGTATTCTAGTTGTCAGTTTGTTGAGGTAATGTGAAGAGAGTTCACCCCGTGCTTCCTGAAGCACCTCCCACAATTTGAATTGGCTTGATGGGCACTTCTTACGTAACATACAGTCAAGCTGCTCCCATAACAGAAACAAGGACATTTCTAAGTGACCTCAAACTTTTGAACAGTAGTGTAGATACTCACTTTCAGTGCCAGATACGATCATTATTTTTAACTGAGGTAAAAGAGAAAAGTATCTCAGAAAATGCACC
Organism: Rhinophrynus dorsalis; assembly: GCA_037306005.1. Lineage (NCBI taxonomy): Eukaryota > Metazoa > Chordata > Amphibia > Anura > Rhinophrynidae > Rhinophrynus > Rhinophrynus dorsalis. The sequence continues at coordinate 474,112,239 of CM074722.1, forward strand.
ACTTATCTGGTATATAGAAGAACAATGGATTTACCACATCTCATTATGAATGTGCAATGCCAATCTTGTCCACAGTAACCCCATTTTATATGTAAGAGGCCACCTTATCCACCATGCAACCATCTTGTGTGTATGAGGTCAGGTGATCCAAAGCACAACCATCTTGTATGTATGAAGTCAAGTGATCCAGTTTCAATGTTGATTGCAAATTGCAAACAGACCCTCAGAGCACACATTCTATAAGAGAACTTATCCACAGTATTTACATTGTACACTCTCTGAGTCAGTCCTCTAGCACGGGGTGGGCTGGCTGGGCTCCTTAAACAGCTGGGGCTAGTTACTACCACCTTCATCCCAAGTTGAGAATAATGGCAATTGTAATCCAGCAACACCTGGGGGCCTCCTATTAAAGGAATAGTAATGTTTTTAAAATAAATGCAGCTCCGATTATTCCTTATAGTTCTTGGGCTAATTAGAGCGTTATCATTCTCTATGATGTGTAGTTCCTGAGTAATTGAATCATAAAGTGCCCCCATCATGCCCCTTTTACCTATGTAAAGCTGCACAGCAAGACCATCTGGAATGATCACGGCAAGGGACAATCTTCTGTTAACATAAGGAAAAACCTGCCTTCCTCCTTCAAGGTGGGCAGGGTTTTCCTTATACTCACAGCCAGCAGATTGTCCCTCACTGTGAGCTGTCCAGTCAAGCTACCAGATTCCACATCTGAGGGAAGGTGACGTACACTAGGTAAAAGGGACAGGAGGGGGATACTTTACAATTCAATTACTCTGGAACTACACATCATAGAGGATGATAAAACCGTTCTACGTGGCCCAAAAACTATAAAGAATAATTGGAACTGCATTTATTTTGAAACATTACTATCCATTTAAGGTGACCCTTTGTTCTGAAATTTCTTGCTCCAACATTTTTGGGTTGACCCCTAGATGTAATGAAAACGTGTTAAAGGAATAGTAATGTTTCATAATAAAAGCAGCTCTAATTAATCATCATAGTATTTGGCCCATGGAGAGTGTTATTTCAATTCTGTCAGAGTTGTAGTTCCAGAGTAATTCAATGACAAAGTGTCCCCCTCCCACCCCTTTTACTGATGTAACACTGCGCAGCCAGAGCAGAAGGGAGGTGCCCAGGTAGACTGCAGAGAGGGACAATCTTCAGTTAAGATAAGGGAAAAACCTGAAAAGCTTGTCAAGGGGGGCAGGACTTTCATTGTTCTCATAGGAAGAAGATAGTCCCCTTCTGTTATCTGTCTGGTCTATGGACTGTATTCCACATCTGAGAAGAGATTGCTTACAGTAGGTAAAAGGGGAGGGAGGGGAAACTTTGCTTGTGAATATCTCATAAACCATAAAGGTTTGAGAGATAAGACTTATATCGTTCTTCATGTTTTTTTAATGCCTACAAAATAAAATAAAGTTAAAACAAAGTATTACTATCCCTTTAAGCTCCGGTCTAGTGTAACCATGCTAGATACATTTTTGCTCTCTCTTCTCAGACTTGACTATATTTGTGGACACCTATTGCTGCTCTGATGACAGTTTCTAGTTTGTTATTCTGTTATGGTTGTCTTTGGGAGAGACACAAACAGCTTTTTCCTTCCATTTCCACAAGAGGAGATGAATTGGCTTGGATACTTTGATTAGCAGCATGACTTATACTGCACATCTTCAGCTCCTTGGGATGCAGCATTATTTGTGCTCATTAAGCCCTCTCTTTTCATCCCCTAAAGGATCTCTTCTACCAATCATCATTCAAAATAATAAAAAAAAAAAGACAGGACACATTTGTTCTGTAGAATATCTTAGTAGTACATTGTTTTAAGTACAAATCTGTCTACATTCCATCATGTAAGCTGTGATGGCATATTAATCTCTTGGGACCACAGAGGTCTCGTTTCAAATCATCGGTGCCCTTTCTTTGGCGCCAAAGATATTAGGAGTGTCCCATAGCAGTATCTGAAACACTTGGGGTCAAATCTTAACAGCTTAACCTATCCTGACCTCCTATTTTTTATTGATTTACAATGACAAAAGTAATTATCTGATTGGCCTCTTGAATCTCTAGCAGCCAAAGGTTAAAAAGACAAGAATTAAAAGTTACATGTGAAGTGTGGGTATACACCGATTCTGGCACTATACTACCAGTGTTAAATCAAAAGGTTTTGTTGATGTTATTCTTTAAAGGAGCAGTAAACTTTTTTTTTATGAAAACACATATTGTATAGAGCATTTCCTTCTGAATTAAACACTCCCATCGCTGTCAGATGTTTTATTCAAATATTATAGCAGTTTAAATAATCAGGAAGTGAATTTACTGTGTTTACTTCCTGGTAGTTCTAACTGACAGGAAGTGACAGGCAGTTTGTATCACATTCTATGGAGAACTGTATGTCTCTGACTTTTCTGACTTTCCTCTCCATTAGAATCTAACAGGAAATCTAATTAGAATTTGACCACTAGAGGGCACTGCTAATGTAAAAAAAACATTGGTTTAAACTGTAATAACTCTGGAAATATAAATCTCTCGGCAGTGGGAGTACCCTTATTTTACTCAATGGGAAAATCCCTACAATATATATTTTTTCATAAAAAAAGTTTACTGCTCCTTTAATTTATATTCAATGCTAACCTAAAATGATGCCCATATCGGACACTGAAAAAAGTGTCCGTTTGGTATGTATGTATTATGTGTGTCACTGAAAGAGAGAGATTATATATATGTGTGTGTGTGTGTGTGTGTGTGGTGTCTCTGCTGGAACTAACTGGTTGCTGGACTGCCAGAAGGAGTGTACACAGAGACCACTTTGTTATGAAGCAAGCCACTCAACATGGACATGTCTGACAGGAAATGAAACCCACTGAGGCAGACATCTTTCCAGTCTGTTTGTGTGTCTTGCAATGAAAGTGTGCCAGTGTTGCGTGTTTGGTGTCTGCTGAAACTATCCTGTTGCTAGACTGCAAAGTACAGTTCAGTCATACAAGAGGGTTGTGCAGTGGATAACGTGACCTCATACATACAAGATGGTTGTGCTCTGGTTCACGTGACTGCATACATGCAAGAGGTTTCATACAGAGGCAAGAGGAAGAGTGTTGGAGAGAGGCATGGGGGAAGAGAGAGGCTTGGGGGAAAGAGTGACGTACAGGGGAGAGAGAGAGGCATGGGGAGAGAGAGAGGCATGGGGAGATAGAAAGGCATGGGGGGTGAGAGAATGATAGAGAGGAGGCATGGGGAAGAGAGAAATGAGGGAAAGAGGCATGGGAAAAGAGGGAAATGTGGTGTGAGTGAGGCATGGGGATATAGGGGGCAAGAGAATAGAGAAGCATGGGGAAAAAGTGAGAGTGAGAGATGCTTGGGGAGAGACAGCAAGAGAGAGCAACATTGGGAGAGACAGCAAGAGAGAGGCATGGGGATGAGAGAGGCATGGAAGACAGAGAGATAGAGGTATGAGAGAAAGACGGAGGCATGGGGAGAGAAAGGGAAAAGGGGGGAGAGAGATAGGGAGAGTCTTTGGAACAAGTGAAAGAGAGGGAAGAGGATGGGGTAAGGGGGGAGAGAGAAAGAGTAGGAAGAGGGAAGGACAGGACGAGGGACGGGTAGGAATAGAGAGGGAGGAGGGAATGTGAGAGAGGTACAAGGGTAAACAGAACAAGAGGAGTAAAACAAATCTGTGATTTGACTGCCCATGGGGAGGTGGGTCCCTGGCATTTTTTTCTTATTGTACAAGCAGTGTATCTGATCAAATCAATCCTTAAAGGGATAGTATTGCTTAAAAAATTCTATGTTTCAGGGTTTATCCTGCTGACTAAAACAAGGGCACTCTAACTGCCGAGAGAAGTTTTATTCAAATGTCATTGGAGCTCACACTTTCATTTTTTGGGTGCGTAGCCTGAAATTTTACAGTGGTGCTGTTGTTATAGCATCTCATGGAGGGTTACTGTCAACTGAACATCCTTGTCCATAGGCTGTTGTAGCAGAAGGGCCACCATAAAATCCCAGGCCATGGAGGTACTACACCCAAAAAAATGTGAGTTAGAGCCGAAATATCTTGTGAATTAAATATATATGAGCAGTGGGAATACACCTGTTTGCACAATAAACACAGCAATATATATTTTTTCCATATTAAGGAGGTATGATTCCTTTAATGTGGGCGCACATCAAGCACCCATATCTATTAACCCTTTGAGTGCCAGAGGGGTATGCAACCCATTGGTTCGCACTGGGTTGCATAATCCTCTGGCACTCAAAGGATTAATTATATAATATTCATAAGGAGTTAAAGGGATAGTAAAGACTGTTTTCATTAAAATCTAATATTGTAACTATTATAACAATAAAATAAGCAATGTAAGTCCCATCTCTCAAACCTTTATGGTTTGAGAGATAAACAAAGCTAAAGTTTCCCCCCTCCCTCCCCTTCCCTGATGTCAGCTGTAAAGCTGACAGCGGGAGATTCATGTCGAGGGGGCTCTTCAGCAGAGCAGACATAGCTCGATCTAAAAATAAATACTTCACTGGAACGGTCTGCAAAGTGTGCTTGTAAACCAAGCACACTTTGTAGACCGTTCCAATGAGGTTATTTGTTTCTAGATTGCACCATTTCGGCTCTGCTGAAGAGCCGCCGGACTGTCCTGGGACCAGGATATGCTGCTGTAAGCTACAGAGCTGACGTCAGGTAAAGGGGAGGGAGGGGGGAACTTTATCTTTGTATATCTTACAGCGTTTAATTTATTGTTGTAATAGGTACAATATTAGATTTTAATGAAAACAGACGTTGCTATCCCTTTAAAGAATCTCTCCTTACTCTCCTTAATATACCCCTCTGGCTCTCAAAGGGTTAATGGTACAATATTCATAATGGGTTAAAGAATCTCTACCTAAAGGGATAGTAATACTTCGTTTTAACTTTATTTTATTTTGTAGGCATTAAAAAACATGAAGAACGATATAAGTCTTATCTCTCAAACCTTTATGGTTTGAGAGATATTCACAAGCAAAGTTTCCCCCTCCCGCCCCTTTTACCTAGTGTAAGCCATCTCTTCTCAGATGTGGAATGCAGTCCATAGACCAGACAGATAACAGAAGGGGACAACCTTCTTCCTATGAGAACAATGAAAGCCCTGCCCCCCTTGACAAGTTTTCAGGTTTTTCCCTTATCTTAATTGAAGATTGTCCCTCTCTGCAATCTACCTGGGCACCTCCCTTCTGATCTGGCTGAACAGTGTTACATCAGTAAAAGGGGTGGGAGGGGGACACTTTGTCATTGAATTACTCTGGAACTACAACTCTGACATAATTGAAATAACACTCTCCAAAGTCCAAATACTATGATGATTAATTAGAGCTGCTTTTATTATGAAACATCACTATCCCTTTAACTGGCACTGCTGTCCTTCTCTTTATATCTGTGGTACCCACACTCCTCTCTGTTCACTGCATGAGATATAGAAAGGCTTCAGGGAAACTCAATCAGAAAGATTGGAACAGCATGAATATTTCCTGAGTTAGAACTCTGTTCCTCTCCCCTTCACCAGAAAATAGCTGCTTTAGAAGAGAAATATATTCCAGAGCCTTTGGAAATGAGGTTAGCATGCCATTTTATATAACCTGCTTCCACTATTCAAATGTGGGTCAGGGAGGCTTCAGATGTAAGCTTCTATGCGGCATTGTGTCAGATTCTGCTTTTGCCTCTGGCTATGATTTTAACAAGTCAAAGACTGAATTTAAACATTCTCAGAAACCCAATACAACTTCTTATAACTGGGCAGAGTTCTAATGATGTCCCTGCTCCTCGTGGGTCAAACACCAGTGGAGATAAACAGGCAGGGAGAGATTTCCCATTGGGCAGAGTAGGCAGCATCCTAGGGCCCAGCTAGGCAACATTTGACTCTCCAACTGCTGTGGACTACAAATCACACTATCCCCAACAAGTTGTTGGCTGGTTGGGGATGATGGGAGTTGTACATATCTCGGAACTCTCCGGATCTGACCAAGAGACTCCGGTTTTCAGACTGAATTAATGGGTCTCCAAGGGCAAAGGCTGATTCTCTGGCTGTGATGAGTTTCTTCTCCTTCCCACCCTGTTCCTCCCACTTTTCCTCCTTCCTATCTGTTCTGCCCGCTTCCCGCCCACTGCCCACTTCTCCTTCCCACCCTGTTCCTCCCACTTCTCCTCCTTCCTACTCTGTTCTGCCCGCTTCCCGCCCACTTCTCCTTCCCACCCTGTTCCTGCCACTTTTACTCCTTCCTACCTGTTCTGCCCACTTCCCACCCACTGCCCACTTCTCCTCTGTCCTACTCTGTTCTGCCCACTTCCCACTCACTTTATCACACATAGACAAGTAAGCCATGCCCACCAGCCATATCAAACATGACACACAGCTAGATCCAGCAGTCCATGACTTCAGAATGTTGCAAAAATGTTGGTGACATTTTTCCATAAACTGCCTATTGGAGCAGCTACTTCTGTGTTTATACAGGGGATGACTTTGTATATTGAGAGTCTTCAAAGCAGTTTCTTCTGTGTCTATATAAGGGGAAGAGGAGTCTGTATACAGAGCACCTCCTGGAGATGCTTTTTTGTCTCTATACAGGACTTTCTATACAGAGTGCCTTCTGGAGATGTCGCTGTGTCTATACAGGGGGAGGACTGTATACAGAGCGCCTTCAGGAGATGTTTCTGTGTCTATACAGGGGGAGGACTTTGTATACAGTGCGCCTTCTGCAGATGCTTCTGTGTCTCTATAAAGGGTAAGGATTTTGTATACAGAACACTTTCTGGAGCTAGTTCTATGTCTATACAGGGTAATGACTTTGTATACAGAGCACCATCTGGAGATGCTTCTGTGTCTCTACACAGGGAGAGGACTTTGTATACAGAGTGTCTTCTGGAGATGCTTCTGTGTCTATACAGGTGGATGACTTTGTATACAGAGCGCCTACTTAAGATGCTTCTGTGTCACTCTATACAGAGAGAGGACTTTGTATACAGAGCGCCTACTTGAGATGCTTCTGTGTCTCTACACAGGGAGAGGACTTTGTATACAGAGCGCCTACTTGAGATGCTTCTGTGTCTCTACACAGGGAGAAGACTTTGCATACAGAGCGCCTTCTGGAGTTGACTTTCAGTTCTGTTTTAAAGAATGTTGGTGGAACTTTTCCCCATTAGATTTTCATTCAGAGAATAAATGACTATTGAGGACTCCCAGTAGATGCAGGCACAGAGACAAAAGGGTGCATTCGGGGGAGTGGTTCGTAACGGAGTGTGTTGGGGGAGTTGGGCTTAATGGTGCTAGCTATGTCCGGCTGACGTTCAGCACCATTTGTGGGCTGGAAGTCAAGGAATAAACATTCCTGCCTCCCCCTATTCTTTTATGGCTTGGGTTCATTTCTGTCTTAGCTTGGCTGATTGTCCAGGCCTTGTTGATAAGGTGTTGGGTAAAAGTTATAGTTAAGATTGTTAACGGGTTACTCCCTAGGGAGACAACCCTATGGAACTGTGTCCCTGAACCTCGGTTGCACGTGTTTGCTTACCCACAGGATCCTAATGGTCTGGACCAGTAGGTTAATTCATTTGCAGTCTTGTTGGGAACACAATCAATTAATATATTGGCATGTATCAGGTCTCTTGGCCATGTGGATTACAAGTTGAATATGTAATATTATTTAGAAAGGAGTTCTATTTGTACATTATTCTATATAATAATTCGCTAGGATGTTTGTCACAATGCAGTCATGCACGGTATAGACTGCCCGCGTCTGGGAAGTCTCTACTGCGCATGATTGCATCGTGTGAGTGAGGCGACGCAAGACTGCATCGTGTGGAGCAGTGAGGTAGCGGCCTCTTAACATTACCCAGACCTTGGCCAGTGTACACGGGCTTTTACACTAGTTTATAATAAAAGCTATGGTCTGTTTTCATTCAATGGTTGTGTGGTGTGGTTTTTCATATCCCCGTACCTACGACATGTTTGTGAGTAGAAGGAACTTCTGATCAAACAATGAACCCCCTCCTCAATGGGTTAAAAGCCACTTATTCCTAGATCATATTTCCCCTTTTAATGGTAGTCTTTATATATTGCATATGAGTCAAAAGGAAAAAAGTTTACTTTGAAGGAACTCAGCCTGGTGGATGATTCCAGTGTGAACAGTACACCATTATCTTGTTTAGGCATGTAGCTATAGATATATCTATACATTTCACATATGATAATGTAATTCACATGTGATTCATATGCCCGCATGAATACGAGTCTCCCACTAAAATGAATGCAATGACACAGCAATATATGCAAATAAAGAAAAAAAAATAGGGAGTAAAAAAATATATTTAAAAAAAGGTACATCGCTTGCAAATCATTGTTTACAAAACTTAAGGGGGATTCTCACACCAAATAAAGTCTCCCCCAACAATTACCCATCTAGAGATAAGATTAAAGGGATAGTAATGTTTCAAAATATAAGCAGCTCCCATTAATCTTCATAGTATTTGGGCCATGGACAGTGTTATTTCAATACTGAGAGAGTTGTAGTTCAAGAGTAATTGAATGATAAAGTATCTCCCTCCCACCCCTTTTACTGATGTAACACTGTTCACCTCAGAACAGAAAGGTGGTGTCCAGATGGATAGTAGAGAGGGACAATCTTCAATTAGCATCAAATCTGAAAAACCTGTAAATGGGGGCAGGGTTTTCCTTATGATCACACTAAGAAGATTGTCCCTTGCTGTGATCTGTCTAGTCAAAGAGACCAGATTCCATATCTGAGGGGAGGCGGCTTACACTAGGTAAAAGGGGTGGGAGGAGGATACTTTATGATTCAATTACTCTTGAACTACAACTCTAACAGTATTGAAATAACACTCTCCATGGTCCAAATACTATGACGATTAATTGGAGCTGCTTTTATTTTGAAACGTTACTATCCCTTTAATAACAGTAGTATTAGCCAGCATAATTACCACGTTACTGAGAAATCCTACTTCTGCTGAGACTGATGGCCAGGCAACAGCTCTTTGAAGGAATCTGTGCGCCTGCGCCCTCAGTCCCTTCTGGTATCTAAAGGTACAATGCAACGCCTCCCAGAGGTGACCGGGAGTGACAGCGCAGGCATGCAGATGTCTGCGCTGTCGTCTGGCCGTCAGTCTTGGCACAAGGACATCTCAGTAACGCAGTGATTATGCTGGCTAATATTACTACTGTTAAGCTTATCACTAGATGGGTAATTGTTGGGGTGAGAGTTTATTTGGGGTGATTGTTCCCCTTTAAAGGGATAGTAATGTCAGAAAAAAAGTATTAACTATATAGTAGATCTAATTAAAAGAGAGTACTTGCACTTATTCGTATCTCTCTAACCGTTATGGTTTGAGAGATATAGGAAAATAAAGTTCTCCGCTCCCTCCCTTTTCTGTCTGACAAAGCAGATTCTGGTTCCTGGATCAGACGGCGGCTCTTTAGCAGTGCCGATATGATGATATCTAAAGATAAATACTTTATTGGAATGGTCTAGAACTTGTGCTTGCAAACCAGGCACACGTTGTAGACCATTCCGATGAAGTATTTATCTTTGTCGGCGCTGATGAAGAACCGCCATCTGATCCAGGAACCAGAATCTGCTTTGTCAGACAGAAAGGGGAGGGAGCGGAGAACTTTATTTTCCTATATCTCTCAAACCATAACGGTTTGAGATATACAAATAAGTGCAAGTATTCTCTTTTAATTGTATCTACCATATAGTTAATACTTTTTTTCTGATATTACTATCCCTTTAAAGAGGAACAATCACCCCAAATAAAGTCTCACCCCAACATCCAGGAACCAGAATCTGCTTCTGACAGCTTTACAGCTCGTCAAGCAGAAAGGGGAGGGACCAGAGAACTTTATTTTCCTATATCTCTCAAACCATAACGGTTTGAGAGATACAAATAAGTGCAAGTATTCTCTTTTAATTGTATCTACCATATAGCTAATGCATTTTTTCTGACATTACTATGCCTTTAAAGAAATGGTAAACCCTAAGACTAAAGTTTATTCATCAAAAGTCTATTTTGTTTTGTCCTAATTACCACTATGTTATTCCGGTCACTTAAAAGTGCATATTTACCAAATCAGTCACCTGATCCCAAGTGGATAACGGCAGGACGGGTTAAAGGTTTTTTTTATGGTTAAATCATTCATTCCCTGCTCAAATTCAATATAACTACTGAGAATGCACGTAGCTAAAATGTGTGCAGTGCTAATAATGGGTTTGGACAAGGAGAGCGTTTGTCATTGCGCTGACCCAATATTACCAGTTGCCACTGATGAAGCAGCCTTCACATAAACCTGCACTTATCAGCACTGTTTCAATGATTGACTTGGTATTTTCTTTTGAACGACCATAATAGCATAGCAGTAGACAGGAAAAACATAGGTTTTCTACTAATGTAGTTTAGAGCAAACATGTATTAGCACTGAATGCATTTATTTATGCATTAAAGGAGCAGCACTTTTTTAAAGGGATACGAATACTAAATATGTAAAAAAAAAAAAAAAAAAAAAAATTATATATCTATATATATAAAAGAAGACTTTGTGCCTGGCAAAACACACCCAGGGGCGGCAGTAAAAAGGATTACTGCTGCCATTGGGTGATTCTGTGGGAGTGTGATTTTTGGCCTGCCCCCACTATCCAGCCCGCCCACCACTATCTAAGGCTGAAAAAATAAATGGCTGCCACACAATCCTACACCACAGACACATGCACATGCCCTCCCACACACACACTAGCAGACACATACACACATATACACACACGCACGCTGAGGATGATGGGAACAATGTTCAAGCTACAGCTGGAAGGCCATGGTCCAATCTGTATTATGCAGCTTCTTCATTCCCTGTCTTTGAGCCTACACAGCTCTGCTAATTACTACAAGTGAGCTGATTTCTAAACAATCAGCAGGAGGATACTGGCTTGCTGAGAAAGTGGAAACAACGGCAGAGGGGTGATCAGGCAGTGCAGAGCAAGGCTTCAGCTGAGCTGCTAAATGGCAGAGACATGGATGTGACTGTATTTATATATTGCACAAAGAGAGAGAAAGAGAGCAGGTTGTTTGTCAGTCTGTCTGTAAGTAGAGGTGCCAGTTCCTGCAATCATCTCCATGCTGTACATAGCTCACTGTATAGCATGTATGACAAACTATTTATATATGGTCTGGCATTGTATAGTATACAGTCTGTGTATAAGGACTGGCACTATACAGTATAGGAGGGACAGTCCCTGTTTGACACCCAAATCCCTCTGCTCCTCTATTTAGGAGATCACACGGTGTGGTGTATATACAGTAGGCTGACCAGACCTCACCTTTAACCGGGGACACATAGGAAATAAGCATATTTCAGGAGTGCACCAAAATCAAAGCAGCCCTGCAGTATGCATTTTTCATATGTGTCACTGGTTAAAGGTGAGGTCTGGTCAGCCTAATGTACAAGTGTATCAGATTGCTCCACATCAGTAAAACCCACGGTAATGTGGGTATAAACTTCTGTATATATCTGTTAAATTAGTCTGTGTAAAAAAAATACTTTCATCTTCTTCTAAATCATTCACTTACAGAAAGAGTAACTTAACCATTTCAGTGCCAGAGGAGATGCAATGCATTGCTTACCCCCTGGCACTCAAAGGGTTAAAAATTCTCTACAATGGTCTGGCACTGTATAGCAGTGGTTCTCAATCTGTGCCCTCAGTGGCTATTAACAGGCCAGGATTTTAGAATATCCTTTTAAGAGCACAGGTGAGTTAATCAATATGACTGAGCCTCTGATCAACACACTTGTGTTCTAGCAGTGAAATTCCTAAGTCCTGGCCTGTTAGTGGCCACTGAGGGCATGGGCTGAGAACCTCTGCTGTATAGTATACAGTCTGCATGTGTCTGTGTATAAGGACTGGCACTATACAGTATAGGAGGGACAGTCCCTGTTTGACACCCAAATCCCTCTGCTCCTCTATTTAGGAGATCACATTGTGTGGTGTATATACCAGTGTATCAGATTGCTCCACATCAATAAAACCCACAGTAATGTGGGAATAAACTTCTGTATATATCTGTTAAATTAGTCTGTGTAAAAAAAATACTTTCATCTTCTTCTAAATCATTCACTTACAGAAAGAGTAACTTAACCATTTCAATGCCAGAGGGGATGCAATGCATTGCTTACCCCCTGGCACTCAAAGGGTTAAAAATTCTCTAAAATACACCACCAGCCACGCCCCCAGTAACACCACCGAAAACACAAGTGTCCCTCTTTGGCCATATGAAATGTTGGGAGGTATGTTACTTACACTGCTCACACTGTATGTATTTATGTTCTGATTTGCAGCTGTGTGTCACTGTTTGTGTTGTCAGTGCATGTGTGTGTATATGTGTGTGTTGCATGTGTCTCTGTCTATCACTGTGTGTACCTTTCTGACACGTACACCCTACGCTATAATTCACTATCATAACATTTATTTAAAAAAAAAGAAACATTTCCTGCATAACATGACGGGCAACGCCGTCCCAAACTGCTAGTATTTATATATATATATATATATATATATATATATAGTACAGTTTATTCTCAGTGGCCTGAAATTGTACAGTGGCGCTGTTTCTACACCATCCTATGGACAGCTCTGGTCAGTTGACCATTAACCTCTATAGGATGGTATAGCGACAGCACCACTATAAAATTTCAGGCCACTGTGATACTGCACCTAAAAAAATTCAAGTTTGAGCTCTAATATTTTTTGAATAAAACATCTTTCATTAGCGGGAGTATCCTTGGGCATTAACCTTACAACATATATTTTTTTACATTTTAGGTATTACTATCTCTTTAACGAAAACCTATATGTCAAAGGACTGTTACTGCTGAGTACGAGAGAAGTCCAACAGCTGCCAGTTGTTTTATTAAAAAGTTACAGCAGTTGTTATAACAGTTCAAAATTGTTATACTCTCTGGAAAGAGAGATTCAAGGCGCTTACGTCCTGAAGATTTAGGCTGACCATATTTCCTTGAGACAAAAACAGGACGGTGTTTGGGACAGACGGACAGTGGGACTCCGAGTTTGATTGTAGCAAGCTGCAAGAACGTGTTTGCTCAGTCTCTTACTAGCGGTGTTCTCTCTCTCTGGTCAAAAAGCCTGTCCCTGAAGTAAATCAGAACTTCCTCTCTTCATCACTCACACTAGTGGTTTTACTGTGTTTACTGTATGCATTGATTACCATAGAGTCTTATGACTCGTCATCATATCACTGTCTAAGAGACTCTATGGTAATTTACCATAGACTCAAGAGTCTTAGACAGTTAGGAGTCACTCAACTCTATGGTAATCAATATGTACAGTAAAACCACTAGTGTGATTAAAGGAAGTTCTGATTTACTTTATTTTATGAGAAATAACCAAAAAAATTTAAAAATATATATAAAAGTTATATTAAAAGCGGGACAAAATTGACATTTATATTAAAAAGATGGGACGGTCTAGAAATATGAGAAAAACAAAACAGTGCTGTCCCGTTCAAAACAGTACATATGGTTAGCCTCTGAAGATTCTAACTGAAAGGAAAGGACACAGCAGTTTCTATCACATTACATGGAGAACTGTTGTCAGTGACTCACCTCTCCCCTAGACTGCAACAGAACAATTATCGGAAAACTGGCCACTAGATGGCAATCTTAATGTAAAAAAACAAAACACCAGTTTAAGCTGTAATAATGATTGAAAGACATTTATACAGTGGGCATGTCTTTTTTTTACTCAGCAGAAAAGCCATACATTAAAAATTGATAAATGTTTACTGCTCCTTAAGGGTTGTGTTCAGTTAGCTAAAGAGCAATTCTGGATCAAACTAACTTCATCAAAGGGGACAAGTGAAAATTTCATATGGGTTATAAGAGGCTTTTTAACTCTTTTAACTGCTAGAGTGAGCTCCATTGCTGGAGACCTCTATAGCATTTAAGGGGTTAAAAGTTCCATTTAAATAATTGTGAATTTTGTAATATTGTACTTGTCCCCTATGTTGCAGATGGTTCATTTTAAAACTGCTCATCCGTAGTTACGAAATGCAGCCGGCTGTGCTTTGGTTAACCCTTTGAATGCCAGAGGGGTACGCAACGCATTGCTTTGCATCTGCGCGCCTGCGCCATCAGTCCTTTCCTGTTACCTTAAGGTACAATGTAGCGCCTCCTAGAGGAGACTGGGATGGACAGCGCAGGTGCGCAGATGTCTCTAAGTCAAGATGTCTGCGCTGATGCTTGCCTGTTCATCTCAGATCTAGTAGGATTTCTTAATGATGCTGTACTTACGCTGGATAATACTACTATTTCTAAGCTTATCATTATATGACTAACTAGTGTAAAAGCCTGTGTACACGGGCCAAGGTCCGGGTGATGTCAACCCTTTGAGTGCCAGAGGGGTACACAATGCATTACCCCTCTGGCACTCAAACGGTTAAGAGGCTGGTCCTGCTCTGCGTCCTGCCACCAACGCAGTCACGCACTGTAGAGACTGCCCGAAAGCACAGAATGCTCCCAGCACAGAACTCCCAGCATCCCTACACCTCCCAGCATTCTGTGCGGTCAAGCCATCTCTACAGCGCATGACTGCTTCTGACAAACATCCTAGCAAATTATTATATAGGATTATTGGGGGAGGAATTTATTTGAGGTGATAGTTCCACTTGAAGAGTTGCCTTTCTATAAAAGTATTACAAATGCTTCCGTGAACAATATAAAATGAGTAATAAGCATTTTCTGTGAACAATCCAATAAGCAATGCAGATTTTACGTAAGCGATGTTACCTTTTTACAATGAATGCATAAGTTTAGGTACAAAATGACTTTCTATCATTATTAAATATGACCAACACAATCATAATTGCTGTTTGTTTTACACTGTGGTTTTGAAGCAGACTTTTATTACACATGACCCCCTTGAGCTTAAAAGGGTAAATCGACATTCTGTAAATGTCAGCTGAGTCTTATGTTATCGTCTCGGTAATACACCGCTTTTATTCATGAATGTAGGGGTTTTTTTTGTTTCATACCTGTGTGTGTCTAATATTTATTCATTGTAATCAGGATTAAGTACTACGACTTGTTTTTCATTAAAGAAGAAACGTAAAGATGTCAGAGATTATAATAAAATCAGCTAAGTAAAATGCCACTCTATTTCCCTATTAACCAGTTGGAGGCTACAGACATTCCCAACACATTCCAAAGCAATGTGTTGGAGATATCGCTAGCAACCAACAGGTTAAAGGGATAGTCTATATATATAAAAGAAGACTTTGTGCCTGGCAAAACACACCCAGGGGCGGCAGTAAAAAGGATTACTGCTGCCATTGGGTGATTCTGTGGGAGTGTGATTTTTGGCCTGCCCCCACTATCCAGCCCGCCCACCACTATCTAAGGCTGAAAAAAAAAATGGCTGCCACACACTCCTACACCACAGACACATGCACATGCCCTCCCACACACACACTAGCAGACACATACACACATATACACACATGCACGCTGAGGATGATGGGAACAATGTTCAAGCTACAGCTGGAAGGCCATGGTCCAATCTGTATTATGCAGCTTCTTCATTCCCTGTCTTTGAGCCTACACAGCTCTGCTAATTACTACAAGTGAGCTGATTTCTAAACAATCAGCAGGAGGATACTGGCTTGCTGAGAAAGTGGAAACAACGGCAGAGAGGTGATCAGGCAGTGCAGAGCAAGGCTTCAGCTGAGCTGGTAAATGGCAGAGACATGGATGTGACTGTATTTATATATTGCACAAAGAGAGAGAAAGAGAGCAGGTTGTTTGTCAGTCTGTCTGTAAGTAGAGGTGCCAGTTCCTGCAATCATCTCCATGCTGTACATAGCTCACTGTATAGCATGTATGACAAACTATTTATATATGGTCTGGCATTGTATAGTATACAGTCTGTGTATAAGGACTGGCACTATACAGTATAGGAGGGACAGTCCCTGTTTGACACCCAAATCCCTCTGCTCCTCTATTTAGGAGATCACACGGTGTGGTGTATATACAGTAGGCTGACCAGACCTCACCTTTAACCGGGGACACATAGGAAATAAGCATATTTCAGGAGTGCACCAAAATCAAAGCAGCCCTGCAGTATGCATTTTTCATATGTGTCACTGGTTAAAGGTGAGGTCTGGTCAGCCTAATGTACAAGTGTATCAGATTGCTCCACATCAGTAAAACCCACGGTAATGTGGGTATAAACTTCTGTATATATCTGTTAAATTAGTCTGTGTAAAAAAAATACTTTCATCTTCTTCTAAATCATTCACTTACAGAAAGAGTAACTTAACCATTTCAGTGCCAGAGGAGATGCAATGCATTGCTTACCCCCTGGCACTCAAAGGGTTAAAAATTCTCTACAATGGTCTGGCACTGTATAGCAGTGGTTCTCAATCTGTGCCCTCAGTGGCTATTAACAGGCCAGGATTTTAGAATATCCTTTTAAGAGCACAGGTGAGTTAATCAATATGACTGAGCCTCTGATCAACACACTTGTGTTCTAGCAGTGAAATTCCTAAGTCCTGGCCTGTTAGTGGCCACTGAGGGCATGGGCTGAGAACCTCTGCTGTATAGTATACAGTCTGCATGTGTCTGTGTATAAGGACTGGCACTATACAGTATAGGAGGGACAGTCCCTGTTTGACACCCAAATCCCTCTGCTCCTCTATTTAGGAGATCACATTGTGTGGTGTATATACCAGTGTATCAGATTGCTCCACATCAATAAAACCCACAGTAATGTGGGAATAAACTTCTGTATATATCTGTTAAATTAGTCTGTGTAAAAAAAATACTTTCATCTTCTTCTAAATCATTCACTTACAGAAAGAGTAACTTAACCATTTCAATGCCAGAGGGGATGCAATGCATTGCTTACCCCCTGGCACTCAAAGGGTTAAAAATTCTCTAAAATACACCACCAGCCACGCCCCCAGTAACACCACCGAAAACACAAGTGTCCCTCTTTGGCCATATGAAATGTTGGGAGGTATGTTACTTACACTGCTCACACTGTATGTATTTATGTTCTGATTTGCAGCTGTGTGTCACTGTTTGTGTTGTCAGTGCATGTGTGTGTATATGTGTGTGTTGCATGTGTCTCTGTCTATCACTGTGTGTACCTTTCTGACACGTACACCCTACTCTATAATTCACTATCATAACATTTATTTAAAAAAAAAGAAACATTTCCTGCATAACATGACGGGCAACGCCGTTCCAAACTGCTAGTAATGTCTAAAATAAAGTCGATCTCACAGTCTTCTCTATTGTAACCATAACACTTTGTGCTATGTATAATAACTTACTTTTCTGTAATTTTAAACATATGCAATGCAAAAGGATCCCCCTCCCGCCCCTTTCCCTGCATCATGCTGCCACTAAGCGTGGTCCGGATGGACAATGGCGTGGGACAATCTTCAGTAAGCAAAGGAAAATCCTGCCCTCCCTCATCAAGGTCCTGGGACCAGATTGTAGCTCCAAGGGGAGGAGGCCAGAAAAGGAGGGAGGTAGGGTTGCATTGATACCGGTATCTGTGCCGATACCAGCATTTGCGCGAGTACTCGTACTCGCGCAAATGCGGCCAATGCCAGCACCGATACCCTGTGTCAGGGTCGGTGCTGCAGAGAGGGAGCCCGGGGAGCTGCTCACAATGCTCCCGGTCGCCTTTCTCCCTCCTGCAGCATCGGAGCGTTGACGCGGGTTACCATGGCAACACTCAGACACTGACCTCTGCTGGGTCTCGCGAGAGAACAGTGAGCACCCGGCAGAGGAAGCTAAGGCAGGCAAAGAGATGGCAAGATGTGGGGCATCTAAAGCGGGTGGTGAAAGAGGCAGAGAGGGGGGTCAAGAGGGAGAAAAAGAGGCAAAAGGGACCAAGGGAGAAAAAAAACAGGCAAAAGGAGGAAGGATCAGGAGACAAAAGGAGGGGGGCCAAGAAGAGGCAAAAGGAGGGGGGATCAGGAGGGAGAGAGAGGCAAAAGTGTGGGATCAAGAGTCAAGGAGGGGGGGACAAAGGGGGATCAAAACAGAGAAAAAGCCAAGGCAAAAGGAGGGGACTCAAGAGGGGGAGAATGAAGCAAAAGGTGGGAATCAAGAGGGGGAGAAAGAGGCAAAAGGGGAGAATCAAGAGGTGGTGTGTGTATGTATGTGTGTGTGTATATATATATATATTTCAAGTACTCACCGATACCAATTACCTATACTTTTTTTTCCGGTCATTTGCCAGTTTTCTAAGTACCTAAAGTGTGTGTGTATATATATATATATATATATATATATATATATATATATATATATATATATATATATATATATATATATATATATATATATATATATATATATACACACACACAAACAGGGCAGTAGGCAGCACTCTCGATAATAGAACAATTGCCTGGGTGTCCGGATGAAAATAATTATAAAGAATGGTTTAAATCAGCACTCTCAGGACTTCAATGTAGAAAAACAAAAAATCTTTTTATTAGATCGACGTTTCGATCCCACTCGGGATCTTTATCAAGATCTTGATAAAGATCCCGAGTGGGATCGAAACGTCGATCTAATAAAAAGATTTTTTGTTTTTCTACATTGAAGTCCTGAGAGTGCTGATTTAAACCATTCTTTATATATATATATATATATATATATATATATATATATATATATATATATATATATATATATATATGCTTTAGGTACTTGGAAAACTGGCAAATGACTGCAAAAAAAGTATCGGTAATTGGTATCGATGAGTACTTGAAAAAAGTATTGGTACTCGTACTCGGTCATAAAAAATTGGTATCGGTGCATCTCTAGAGGGAGGGGGATCGTTTTACACAGAATATCTTTAAAACTACAGAAAAGTAAGTTATTAACCCCTTGAGGACTTAAGGCACAAAGTGTTAGTAATGTCCAAAATAAATTTGTAATAGATTTGTAGAGGCTAAAAAAAGAATCTCATTGCCACAAACCCCCATCTCTCAAACCCTATGGTTTGAGAGATATTGACAATCGAAGTTCCCTCTTCCCTCCCCTTCTCTTGATGTTATCTGTAAATCTGACAGAAGGAGATCCGTGTCGGCCAACACGATGAGGCTCTTCAGCAGAGCTGAAATCCCGTTTTTCGAAAAGAACTACTTCATGAGAATGGTCTACAAAGTGTGCTTGCAAACCAGGCATACTTTGTAGACCTTTCCAATGAAGTAATTATTTTCTAATAATGGGATTTTAGCTCTGCTGCAGAGCCGTCTGCTGATCCCCAGACTGGGATCTCCTGCTGTCAGCTAAACATAGACGTCATTAGAAGGGTAGGGAGGGGGGAACTTTGATTGTGAATATCTCTCAAACTGTAAAGGTTTGAGAGATGGGGTTTATGGCAATGCAATTATTTTTTTACCCTCTACAAATCTATTACAATTTTTTTGGACATTACTAATACTTTAAGGACCACGGGACTTTTTTTTTTTTTTACAATCTGATTCAGGGGTCTAAATTCCATGACGTGCCAGGACCGTCACTGGTCCTTAAGCGCCGGACAGCGGTGACGGTGCTGGCACGGCAGCGGTTGTTAACCCCTTCGCGTCCTGTGACGTACCCGGACCGTCACGCTGGTCTGGCACTTAAGGACCAGTGACGGTCCTGGTACGTCACGTACTTTTACTCACCGCGCTCCTACAGGAGCGCGGTGAGTAATATCGTGGACTGAAGTTGATCGCTCCAAGACCGGAGCGATCTCTTTCAGTCCTTCTTTCGATGTGCCACCCCACGTGATCAGTCACGTGGGACGGCACGTCGAACTTGTCTATCTGGTCCTTAAAGGACCAGACACAGCGGGATCGTCGGACGTTAAGGGATTAAACATAGTGTTATGTTTACATTAGAGAAGACTAGGAGATCTAGTTTATTTTAGACATTACTATCCCTTTAAATTAACGTGTATAAAGTGCTTTCAGTTCCAGGGTTAATCTATCTTTTCATTTATTCCTTTTGTCAATACCTTCCTGATGTGATTCTTACAAATTTCAAATTAGTGTGATCCACCTACACAGAATGCATTACCCTAGGTTGTATTCCTTCCTCCTTCTGTGTAACTATTATTTCATGTTTATAATCTTATTTACCTTGAAATGAAGCTTTAACTTGTGCATTGTGGATATTCTTTTGAATGTAGGTAATGAGTTAATAAAGTTCTATGTTTTTGACTGCTGTATTCTCTTTTTCTAAATTTCTATGCCAGGGATGGACAACATGATGCCCTCCAGCTGCTGCCGGACTACATAGTTACATAGTACACAAGATATTATAAGGTGCACTACCTAATAGGACTATAGGAAGTGACAATGGACTAAAGGGAATGTGCTACAGTCAGTAGAATAATTTCAAAACAAAGACAGAGAGAAACTGTAAACAGCACCAGACCCACCTTCCTTATAGTGTTAGTAATGTCCAACAAAAAGGTTTTTGCATTTAGAAGAGCTTAAAAACCTGATCTAAATGCAAAAAACTGTATCTCTCAAACCACTATGGTTCGAGAGATACATACATTTAAAGTTTGCTGTCTCCTACTGACAGCTGTAAAGCTGTCAGCAGGAGATCCGTGTAGGTCAACACGGAGGTGCTTGAGAGCTGCAGTCTCGTTACTTACAAGGAATCCCTTCATTGGAATGGTCTAAAACGTGTAAGGAATTCCTTGTTACCTTATGAGATTGCGGCACTTCTCAAGCGCCTCCGTGTCGAGAGACACGGATCTCCTGCTGACAGCTTTACAGCTGTCAGTAGGAGACAGCGAACTTTAAATGCCCGTATCTCTTAAACCATAGCGGTTTGAGAGAGACATTTTTTTGCATTTAGCTCAGCTTTTTAAGCTCTTCTAAATGCAAAAAACTTTTTGTTGGCCATTACTAACACTTTAATGAGAACTTCATGAGCTAAGTGTGGTGATGTGTGTCAGATAGGTATAAAGATAAAATAAAATTAAAATATAACTTTTATTACATACATATATTTAAAATATGTATGGCGAATTAAAATAAAATCTTAGATTGCTTGTGAATTCAATCTAGCAGTCAAAATTACGTAATTCTGTAATAATCATAAAACAGATAAATACTGCTGTCATGCCGGTATAACACTTCTATGTTTTCTGTGTGTTTAACGTCTACAGATATCTCCTTCGGCAGTACTAGGGTTAAACATGTATACCTGACTGAAAACATTTGCAGGATGATAAATGATGGATACAAATAGCAGGTGAATGCTCTGAACAGTGATGGACTCTGCTTTATATTAGATGGTATTGATAGTTGAACGTTTCAATAGTGCCACAATTAAAGGGATAGTATTGCTTGAAAATAATTTTATTTTCTATTGTAGCCCTTAAAAAAACATTAAAAATTGTATAAGTCTTATCTCCCAAACCTTTATGGTTTGGGAGATATTCAGAAGTAAAGTTTCCCCTGGAGTGACGTCACTGCTCCACCCTTCAGATTTGAAATCCGGTCGCCCGACCAGCAGTGCCTCTCCAGAAGTGCTGAGATCATGATCTTTAAAAAGAATTTCTTAATTGGAATGGTCTACAAAGTGTGCTTTCAAGCCAGGCACACTTTGTAGACAGTTCCAATGAAGTAGTTCTTTTTAAAGATCATGATCTCAGCACTGCTAATAGAGCTGCTGGCTGATCTGTGGACCGGATTCCAAATATGTCCACTAGATGGCAGACTTGGCTAAAACAGCCAGGAAAAAGGAACTTTACTTTTATTATTAACTTTACTTGCTTTTTTGTTTTCTAAACAAAAATGCCTAAGACAACAGCTCTTTCAAAATGACCAAAGTAGTTTTTAGACTTTCTAACCCCTTGGCAGCTTGAGAGACCACTCAAGCAGCCAAGGGGTTAAAACAAATGTTTAGGCTCCTGCAATTAGCCAATAAGCACACTGCAATTTATTTAACAAAAAGATCCTGGTTACAGATCCAAGTGCATAAATGAGAAACTGACTCGCTTCCCATTGCAAATGTGTTTTTAATATTTTGGGATGTTCTTGGAATAATTCCGAATGTAGCTGATAATTACATATTCCTGAATATAACTGGCAGTGCCCCACACACCTGGTTAGACTATTACCTCCCCCCTACTGCCAATCTGCTGCACCCTGGTCTATTTCATAAAAACGAGTGCCAGCAACAAGATGCGTAAATCGCGCAGGAAGTGCTAATGTAGCAAAGTGGTGGCAAAGAACCCAGCAGAGTTCTTATTCAGAACGCATGGTACTCAGCTGGTGAACGTAGCATAGATTAGGGAGATAATGTGCGCGTATCCTGTGGGACAGAGGGCAAATTATCCTCTTATCCAGCACCTGCTGCCAGTCAAAATCTGAGGATTGTGACTCGCTCATGGTTCAGATACCCAGAACAGAATGTGTTTGCGCATGGAGATTAGAGCCAGGTTGGTAGTTAAAGGGATAGTAATACTTCATTTTATCTTTATTTTATTTTGTAGGCATTAAAAAAACATGAAGAACGATATACGTCTTATCTCTCAAACCTTTATGGTTTGAGAGATATTCACAAGCAAAGTTTCCCCTCCCGCCCCTTTTACCTAGTGTAAGCCATCTCTTCTCAGATGTGGAATCCAGTCCATAGACCAGACAGATAACAGCAGGGGACAATCTTCTTCCTATGAGAACAATGAAAGCCCTGCTCCCCTTGACAAGTTTTTCAGGTTTTCCCCTTATCTTAATTGAAGATTGTCCCTCTCTGCAGTCTACCTGGGCACCTCCCTTGTGATCTGGCTGAACAGTGTTACATCAGTAAAACGGGAGGGAGGGGGATACTTTGTCATTGAATTACTCTTGTACTACAACTCTGACAGAATTGAAATAACACTCTCCAAAGTCCAAATACTATGATGATTAATTAGAGCTGCTTTTATTATGAAACAATACTATCCCTTTAAAGTACAAGATTTGATCTAAAGTAACAATGAACTTCATGCTCAGGAGACAGTTTTACAGGTTGAATAACTGGGTCTCCAGAGATGGATTCAGGTTTGGAGAGTCTGTGATAACCCTGCCCACATTTCCACACATTCCATCCACTCCCGTCTCATCATTCCACCTACTTCAATGTGTGTTTCAGCATCCCCAAGCCTATTAAAGGGATAGTAATACTTTGTTTCATCTTTATTTTATTTTGTAGACATTAAAAAAAAACATGAAGAACGATATAAGTCTTATCTCTCAAACCTTTATGTTTTGAGAGATATTCACAAGCAAAGTTTCCCCTCACTGATCAAAACGGCCATCTAGCTGTCAGATTTGGAATCCGGTCCGAGGACCAGCCGTGGCTCTACAGCAGAGCCGAGATCCTGAGATAAAAGAAGAACTTCATTTGAATAGTCTACAAAGTGTGCCTTGCGATCTCGGCTCTGCTGAAGAGCCACCGGTTGATCTGCGGACCGGATTCCAAATTTGACAGCTAGATGGCAGACTTGACCAACTGAGGAAAGCCAGCTGCGCCTGGCTGAAACGTTGACTACACAGTTTATTAAAGGGATAGTAATACTTCATTTTAACTTTATTTTATTTTGTAGGCATTAAAAAAACATGAAGAATGATATAAGTCTTATCTCTCAAACCTTTATGGTTTAAGAGATATTCACAAACAAAGTATCCCTTCCCTGTTCAACCAGATCAGAAGGGAGATGCCCAGGTAGACTGCAGAGAGGGACAATCTTCAATTAAGATAAGGGAAAAAGCTGAAAAATTTGTCAAGGGGGGAAGGGATTTCATTGTTTTAATACAAAGAAGACTGTTCCTTTCTGTTATCTGTCTGGTCTTACAACCAGATTCACATCTGAGAAGAGATGGCTTACACTAGGAAAAAGGGGCGGGGAGGGGAACTTTGCTTGTGAATATCTCATAAACCATAAAGGTTTGAGAGATAAGACTTATATCATTCTTCATGTTTTTTTAATGCCTACAAAATAAAATAAAGTTAAAACGAAGTATTACTATCCCTTTAAAACCTTTATTCTTTCTGAAAAAGCCCTGTGAGTGCCTGATGCTTCCTTTTTTCTATCTAATTAAAGGGATAGTAATAGATTTTTTGCAATGCAGCTCAGTTTGTCCAACATTAGGAATAGTACTGCCAGCTGATGCTCTTCTCCACAACTGTACAGTTAAGATGTAATTTTATGCTGAAGATGGTCCCTCCCTCCTGTTCTGATGCCGCTTCCCCTCAGATCTGAAGTCCGGGCGCTTAACTGGAAAAATCATAATGAGGGACAATCTTCTCTCAGGCGGTATAAGGAAAAACCTGCCTTCCTTGTTGAAGGAGGACAGCTTTTTCCTAATACTGACAGAAGATTGTCCCTTATTGTGATCCGCTGTCACATCTCAGAGTAAAATGCTGATGACGGGAAAAGGGGCGGGAGGGATCAACTGCAGCATAAAATTACATTGTAACATACTGTTTTGGAGAATAGGAGCATCAGCCGGCAGTACTATTCCTTATGTTGAACAAACTGAGCTGTGTTGCAAATGATCTAGTACTATCCCTTTAAGCACAAGCACATCAATCACAATCTGAGTTCCCATCTGTGATCAAGTAGGACTATGCAATTGGTATGTCCTGATGACTAACACCGAGTAACACTCGAATAAACAGACATAACTTTCAAAATTACCTGACCCTGAGACCTTTGAGGTATTGACCCTTATACTTCCCCATAAGTTAGATTCTAGGCCCAGAGTAGTCTAAAGCTGGACCATCAACTTTTGGGGACTACAACACCCATCATCCTAATGAGCCAATGTCTGATTGAGAATTATGGGAGATGTAGTCCCAAATAGCTGATGGTCTACCAATTGACTGCTCCTGCTTAAAGGGATAGCAATACATCATATTTAAAAATCTACATCTTGTAGCCATTAAAAAATAAACAAAATACCCCCAGTGCCAATAATCGTATTTAAAGTTTTTAAAGTGTTTAAAGTCCCCCCGCACCCCTTTCCCTGATGTCAGAGCTCTATCTGACTGCAGGGGAACCCGGTCCTGGGACCAGCCGGCGGCTCTGCAGCAGAGCCAAGACTGCGTTACTGAAAAAGAAATCCTTCAATGGAACGGTCTTCTAAGTGTGCCTGCAAACCAAGCACACTTAGAAGACCGTTCCAGTGAAGGATTTCTTTTCCAGTAACACGATCTTGGCTCTGCTGAAGAGCCTCCGCCGGTCCAGGGAAAAGCGCGATCCCGCGCGGACGGCATTGGCGGACCACTGGGCTTTATTTTATTATCTCTTCCGGTTCAGTTCTTCCGGAGCGGTGTGCAGCCGCGCCGGGAGCCCTGAATTCCACGCGTGCCAGGACCGTCATTGGTCCTTAAGTGTCGGACCGCCGTGATGGTCCTGGCATGGCAGTGGTCCTTAAGGGGTTAAATTAGTAGACACTTATTCCTATAGGAATAGTTTCCTTAAACACTTGAATGCTAGAAAAATCTCCAACACAAAGGCACCTCTAGAATCCAAGGGGTAAGTCCCTCATCCTCCTTATTACTCAGGAGAGTAAAGTGGGATCTCAGAACGCTGACACTGTCATTCACAATGATAGGGGCTAGGAGGACAGCCCATGTAGTTACATGGAATACATACAGCCGCATGTTCAGGAACATCAACTTGGCCCAATTAAAGATGACAAATGTAGTTTCATTCCAAGAACTGAGAAAGTGTGAAAGTAAGAATGCTCAGGAATCAGGACACGCATGATACATGTGTAAATGTTCATGAGATGGGTAATGTATCATATAGAGCAATGACCCTACTACTCATGTAATGCAGGAATATAACTACACCGTATGCACAATGCAAGTCAGAAATTCTGCAAAGAAAAAGATCAATCCTGCGCTCTGTATCAATATGTGAATGTGTGCCCTTGCTTAGGCATATATTATAATCATTACTAAATCTGAAAATAAACATGAGGATTTTGGCCAAAGTGGTATACGCTTGCCACCAATATCAAGGTACCCCATAATTGACAAGTACCTACTCTAACATGATTTTTTTTTATTTCAACACCATATACATCATTATATTTTTCTTAAAGATTCTTAAAGAGGTGGTTTTTGGCCTATTTTGCATACACCATGCATGGTATCTAATGCTGTTCCTCTAGTGGCCTGTGGGGGTGATATTTTCTGGCTTATAAGAGGTTCTGAAAGGTTTGAAGTCCTCTTGTGCCAGTTTACACTCACTGCAGGCCATGGAGGTTGTTAAGGCAAGTATCTCTCTTATGCCTTTATATAAAGTTCTGTCTGGGTTTTTAATTGTAAAAATATTGGAACCTACAAGGTAGCATGTATGGCATATTTGAAGGTCCCACTGCGCGTTTCTATAGGGGACTCCTTCCTTTCTCAAGATACAAAAGATTTTTTAATGTTAGATAGGGGTTTTTAATTGCATACACAATAGGACCCATCAGTTCAACATACATTTCATCTTAAAGGAGAGAAAGGGGGATCAAAAGGGAAAGAAAAAGCCAAGGCAAAAGGAGGGGCCTCAAGAGGGGAAGAATGAAGCAAAAGGTGGGAATCAAGAGTCAAGAGGTGGTGTGTGTATGTATGTGTGTGCATGTGTGTGTGTGTATATATTTCAAGTGTTCACCGATACCAATTACCGATACTTTTTTGCGGTCATTTGCCAGTTTTCCAAGTACCTATACGCTTTAGGTACTTGGAAAACTGGCAAATGATCGCAAAAAAAAGTATCGGTAATTGGTATCGGTGAACACTTGAAATATATACACACACACACGCACACACATACATACACACACACCATCTCTTGACTCCCACCTTTTGCTTCATTCTTCCTCTCTTGAGCCCCCTCCTTTTGCCTTGGCTTTTTCTCTCCCTTTTGATCCCCCTTTCTCCCCCTCCTTCTCCTTGACACTTGATCTCACCCTTTTGCCTCTCTCTCTCCTGATCCCCCCTCCTTTTGCCTTTTCGTGGCCCCCCTCCTTTTGTCTCCTGATCCTTCCTCCCTTTGCCTCTTTTTCTCCCTCTTGACCCCCTCTCTGCCTCTTTCACCACCCGCTGCCCCATCTTGCCTCCCTTACCCTCCTCTGCCGGGTGCTCGCTGTTCTCTTGCGAGCCCTGGCAGAGGCCAGCGTCGGAGCGTTGCCATGGTAACCCGCGGCAACGCTCCAACGCTGCAGGAGGGAGAGAGGTGACCGGGGAGCATTGTGAGCAGCTCCTCGGGCTCCCTCTCTGCAGCACCGACCCTGACACAGGGTATCGGTGCTGGCATCGGCCGCATTTGTGCGAGTACAAGTACTCGCGCAAATGCTGGTATCGGCACCGATACCAATACCAGTATCGGTATTGGTGCAACCCTACTTATACCACTTTGGCCAAAATGGGAACAAAATCCTCATGTTTATTTTAGATTTAGTAATGATTATTATATATGCCTAAGCTAGGGCACACATTCACATATTGATACAGAGCGCAGGATTGATCTTTTTCTTTGCACTTGCACTTTGGGTTTCGGCCTGATAATTGGGGGTTATGGAGAACCCTCTCTTTCTTTCCTTGCTGCCACTTATGTCAATTAATTAATCTCTTATAATTTATACACTATATATGTATTCACTGTGGTTAGTTTAGCGCTGTAAGCTTTTCCTGTCTTTTGAAAGAAGAAGATTCCCATTGATTTAAACAGGATTTTTAACTCCTTGAATACATTTGGGGAATTTATATTTGCACCTTATAGGGAAGTTTGTGGCACCAAAGTTACTCAAATCTTTATGTGCACATATGGCCCTTGGACTAGTGGTTTTCAAAGGGCTAGTATTACCAAGCATTCTATATACATTATTGAACAGCTGTGCACTCTATCACCTCATTCAGGGCAAAAACACAGCCATAGAGCAAGGATTATGAAAATTGGAAGCAATGTGCTGAAGGGGTTAAAATGCAAGGATCATGTGACAGTGGCTCTCTCGCCATTACTGTCCTTCTGGAAGCAGACATGCTGCTGAAGCCTGAGATGCACTGTGAGCCCAGGCACATAGGAAGATCAGACAGACAGGGGTCTGTACAGAGACAAAGTGACCCTTTGCTGATCCAACACTGAACTCTGAACTGGGAAACTTATGTTCACATGGTAACCAATCTGCCAGTCCCCATACACCGCCATACCTCCCAACATTTCAAATTGCCAAAGAGGGACACTTGTGTTTTAGGGGGTGTTGCTGGGGGTGTGACTGGTGGGCGGGGCATTACCGATAATTTTCAGGCTATTTCATAACCTATTGACACCTCCTTGTGTAATGTAATAAATGACTTATAACAAGACCAAAGTATTTTATTTACACGCACTAATTTATAAACACAGATACTGACATTTAAACAAACAATAATGTGAGTTTTATTGCTGTAGAATAATATAATACACTTATATACACACTGATCTCCCAAAAAGAGGGACATCAGGGTGTGAAAGAGGGACAGAGGGATTTGGGTCTAAAAGAGGGACTGTCCCTCCTAAAGAGGGACACTTGGGAGGTATGCACCGCTAGAGACTGATTATCTATCCCAACCCCATCAGTCTATGGGACCGCAAACACCACTCATTAACCTTCCAACTGTGACCCTTTTACCAGGTACAATGCCTTTTTTGTGCTTTTGTATATTATAAAATAGCATAAGAAGGTTGTAAAGTTTTACAATACATCTTAAAAACACTACATGCTGGGATTCATAGTTCTGTTTAGTAAGAAGTTCTTTGTCTCCACTCAAAGCTATTGCACTTGCACACTACAACTCCCAGCCTTCTATGAGCTACTTTGTGTGTGTCCTTTGATATATCTGTATGCACAGACTGTGGCATAACTAGTTTTTTGGGCCCTCTAACACACAAATATTCTCCCAGGGGAATAACTAGACCCTACTGGACGCTGAGGTGAACGGGCCCCTGTGGATGCCAGGTCCAGTCACAACTGCACCCTCTGTGGTTATGCCCCGGTACACAGAGCAGGTATTGTGTTTCCTGTGTAATGCTGGATGATGCAAACTCAATAAGGATTGCAGCTTAGAGCCATAAACTTCAGGTTCCATCCGAATCAGATGACAGTCGAGAAAGGACAGTTTTTGACCCCCCAAATGGCTAGCAGGAAACTTTTTTGAGGCAGCGCAATACAACTCAAGGCTTTTTACTGGGTCTGCAATTACTCTTTGTGCACTTCACTGGACATGTAAGGGTTTACGCCAATGGGAATTCTAATGTGTTCCTTACTGTTCAGAGGTTTTGTCCCTGAAATGCTGGAACATTGTAAACTCTCTGATGCAGAGCCTTTTCTACAGTTTGTTTGGATCAGGTTATGTATATCAGTGTATGTTTTCACGAATAATTTGTACAGTGCTGTTGAAAATGTTGGCACTCAATAGGGTCATAATAATAATAATAATAATAATAATAATTATAACATACTTCCCAAGTGTCCTTCTTTAGGAGGGACAGATCCGATTTGAGACACAAATCCCTCTGTCCATTTTCCCACCCTGGTGTCCCTCCACAGCACAGCAATAAAACTCACATTAATGTTTGTATAAACTTCAGTCTATGTGTTTATATATTAGTCTGTGTAAATAAAATACTTTGATCTTTCAATAAATCGTTTATTCGGTTACATAAAGAGGTAACAACAGGTAATGAAATACACTAAAAGTTCTCTGTAATGCCCACCCACCAGCCACGCACCCGGCAACAGTTCATTTTTAAAATATCACATTTTAACATTGTGCGGCTCGGAGTTTTAAGTAGGTCACCCTGTTGAAAAGAGCAACATGACAATCTCGCCCTGCATATAGGAGCGAGATTCTCATGTCGCTTCTTTTAACAGCACTCTTGCCTGAAGGCTTGGTTTGAAAAAGAGAAGAAAAAAAAAAAAAAAGAAGTATAATCGAGCATGGTGTCCACTGCCTTTCCTGGAATAAAAACTGCTTTAGCTTTGCAAAATGTTTTAAAATTTGGTATAAACCTGTGCCTCTGTGTCATTAATTAAAAGTAAAGCTGTCTGATAAAATATATCCATATTAACCCTTTCGGCACAGAAAGGGTTAATAAAATATTAAAAGAAACACATTTTAATAGCCCTTTCTGTGCCGAAAGGGTTAATATGCATATTTTTTAATTGGGCAGCTTTACTTTTAATTAATGACACACACAGGCACACATCTTTACTTCTGTACCTCTATGGAGAGACAAGTTTCAAAACATTTTCAAAGCTAAAGCAGTTTATTATTCCAGGAAGGGCAGTGGGCACCATGCTCGATTATACTTTATTTTTTCTTCTTCAAACCAGCCCCGCAGGTGAGAGCGCTGTTAATAGAAACGACATGAGAATTCGCGCTAAAGTGCAGGGCGAGATTCTCAAGTTGCCCTTTTCAACACGGAGACCTGCTCCAAGCCGCGTGCTGTTAAGAATGCAATATTTTAAAAAGGATACCGCCAGCAACACCAGGGGAGGGCTGGCCTGGGGGGCAGGGGGGCAATTGCCCCTTGGGCCGGTCATATGTCTGGGCCAGTGGGCCACTGTCTCATTTAATCGCCATCTTGTTGCTATAAATGGAGTAATACTAGTGATACCACAGAGCTTACAATTGAAATGGTGCTGTACAAATTATACAACAAAGCTACAATCCAAATGAGGCTACACTAGTTACATAACCCATTTCCACTGTAAGCTCTATAGTATCATTAGTGTAGCTTTACTTAAATTGTAAGCTCTGTAATATCAATAGTTTAGTCCACTTTAATGTGAGCTATGTGGTATCGCTTTACTTTACGATATTAATGCCACGATTAAAATTAACAAAAGGAGGTGGGCTTTGAGAGTGGGCTCAAACGATAGTAGAAATGGGCCACTTGATTGCATTTGCCCGCCGGGCCACAAGTTGCCAGCCCTCCCCTGAGCAACACCCCGTAAAACAAAAGTGTCCCTCTTTGGCCATATGAAATGTTGGGAGGTATGATAATATGGAAACAAACGCAAGCATCTTGTTATTTTTAGGCACAAATCTATCTTTTACTGCCCTGCCAATAAAACACCAGCTAGGTGGCAACCCCGCTCTGTGGGCAAATAGATACTAAATATCAGTACCAGCTCTGTTACATTCCGTGACCTTTGTGCAGTAAAACTAAACTGTCCTGGTATTTGCACTGATGTCCATCCTGGATCAATAAGTAACTATTGCAACATATGAATAAAAACCACCTTGTTTAGCATCAGAGATAACAATGACACTGAAGCCATGACTTAACCTGCTGTGATACTGAGGGTCGTGTGTATCCAGCAACAAAGGTGAGATTCAGGAGCAAAGCAACCGAACATGTACATTGAATTAAATGGGACTTTTGTGCCCGCGAATGCTAGATACCTCTTCAATGCATTGTGAAACAAAGAATTGGAGACCTCTCTAGCATTCCAGGCTTAAAGGGATAGTAATGTTTCACAATAAAAGCAGCTCCAATTAATCTTCATCGCATTTGAGCCATGGAGAGTGTTATTTCAATACTGTCAGAGTTGTAGTTCAAGATTAATCTATACTATAAAAGACAAAGTGGTCATGTGACCACAAATTCTACAACTGTGCCTCACACCCCCCAGGGAGGCAGCTAGGAGATTTACTCTCCTCTACACTGCCTGAGCCCAGCATTACACAATAAATTATAATCCACACACCCCGGGGCAGCAGCTATGAGAACATATATCCTCCACACTGCCTGAGCCCAACATACACACCCGAGGGCGCAAGCTAGGGGGAGATAAGCATATCTTCTACACACTGCCTCAGTACAACACACACACACACAGCCACTTACATTTTCCACAACCCTCAGAATCCCTTCAGCAAAACCAAAAAAAAATGGCTGAATTTCACCTATCGATGTCTGAATCACCACCAAGCTTTTCCCTTCAACAAGTTCCGCCATTCTCTATATTGCCTCTTAAACAAAAACAAAAAAACATGTACAACACATTTGGAGCAGTGCTGATTTGCAGTTCCTCTTCTTCTGTGGTACATCCTCTTGTGTCTTATCCCTGTGAGTGCCATACGTCTATCCACTGCATTGGATACATTCGTGATTGTGCTTTAACCCATTGCATATCAAAGGGGTATGCAACGCATTGCAAAGCAATGTATTGCATACCCCTCTGGCACTCAAAGGGTTATGTCTTTAGGCAATGGGTGCAACAAGATGCCAAATATTGTGTTGGTATAGCTACACGCTCAAGCTGGTGTGACAAGTGTGGGTGTAGTAAGATGGCTTTCAGTGTAGTGAAATGTCTACTGTGCTGAGTGTCTTTATGGAACTTATGCCACTCATTCCCTGAAGTTTCTCCTTGCTCCCTGTCTCTGTGTTATGGCTCCACTGCTCTCCCAGTTCTGGCCAGTGACACCCAAGCATCGCAGAACGAAAGCAGGAAGCAGCCAAGTCTTCCAGTCCGTCCCATGCAGCCTATCACAAGTCCTTGGAGCGGGCCTCCTAGCCCCAGTCTGGCCTGTTCAGGATCCTGTTCTCCGCGTAGCCCCATCCTGCAACAGTCAGCATGCCACCCCGGAGGAAAATGGGTCTGACTTAGGCACTCACTTCCTGACCAACAAACAGACCCTGTGCCGGGAGGCCAAATCTTTCCTGTACAGACTGTGCCAGGAAGAGCCCCACCTGGATTCGGACAAGGTGTCACACACTCACTCACTATATTACATTTTTGAGTGTCTAAAGGCCATATAACACATTGCTCATTTGTTTAATCCCTTAACGACCATTGACGTGCCAGGACCGTCACTTGGGTCCAGTACTTAAGGACCAGTGACGGTCCTGGCACATCATAGAGTTCAGGGTTCCCGGCACGGCTGCATGCCACTCTGGAAGCCCTGAACCGGAAGTGAAAAAAAGCCCTGTGGTCCTCAAGTGCTGTCCGAGCGCGCCAGTCCTTAAGGGGTTACTGAATCATATATATTTATTATTTTTCTATAAGTCTTACGAACGTCACATACATAGAAGTGTAATTATACATGTACACTAGTAATACAGAATATGTATATATCCATAGGGAAATACACATTTAGTAGAATTCACACAAGAACACCCTCCACACACACTTATGTTCTTACACTGATCTGTACTGATACATACACATTATGAAGACTGACTTCTTACATAGATCAGCACTCACAAGGCAAGAAGTATTTTTATGTTTATTCATAACTAACTAGCAGTGTGGGATGGTGTTGCCTGTCTCATTGGTTATTTTTTAAGCAATTCTTAGCAGTTTAGGTGTCATAGGGGTACGCAACACATTCTAATGCATTGCATTCCCCTCTAGCACTGAAAGGGTTAATATGTGCCTCAGCGAGGAGTGTATGTATGTATATATAATTTACAAACTGTACACATGAGTACAGTCTGTACATTAATTTACATTATATATACACGCCTCACCGAGGCTCACATTAACCCTTTCAGTTAATGTGGAGAAAGAAAGCCATGTGAGCGCTGTAAGTCGAATTTTAAAGGGATAGTAATGTTTCATAATAAAAGCAGCTCTAATTAATCATCATAGTATTTGGACTTTGGAGAGTGTTATTTCAGTTCTGTCAGAGTTGTAGTTCAAGAGTAATTCAATGACAAAGTATCCCCCTCCCGCCCCTTTTACTGATGTAACACTGCTCAGCCAGATCAGAAGGGAGGTGCCCAGGTAGACTGCAGAGAGGGACAATCTTCAATTAAAATAAGTGAAAAACCTGAAAAACTTGTCAAGGGGGGCAGGGTTTTCATTGTTCTCATGGGAAGAAGATTGTCCCCTGCTGTTATCTGTCTGGTCTATGGACTGGATTCCACATCTGAGAAGAGATTGTTTACACCAGGTAAAAGGGGCGGGAGGGGAAACTTTGCTTGTTAATATCTGTCAAACCATAAAGGTTTGAGAGATAAGACTTATATCGTTCTTCATGTTTTTTGAATGCCTACAAAATAAAATAAAGATAAAACAAAGTATTACTATACCTTTAAAGGGGAACTACCACTCCACATAAAGTTAAATCCCAAGAATTACCCATCTGGCGACTAGCTGAACAATAGTGCTTGTCGCCAGAATAATTACATCTTTGCACAGTGATGTCTGTGCACCTGTGCTGTCAGTCCCAGTCTGCTCTAGGAGGCGTTGCTTGGTACCTTAAGGTACAGAAGGGACTGATGGAGCAGGCTCGCAGATGTCACTATGCAAAGATGTCTGAGCTGTTTCCTGGCTGTCAGTATCCGGAGAAGCAGAATTTCTCTGTAAGGAGGTAATTATTCTGGCGACTAGAACTATTGATCAGCTAGTCGCCAGATGGGTAATTCTTGGGATTTAACTTTATGTGGGGTGGTAGTTCCCCTTTAAAAGGGGGGGTTAAATGTGAACAATATTTGTCGAATTAAAATGGTGAAAGAAAGCACTATAATTTGAATTTCAAAGGGGGGTTAATATGTCGAAGGGGGCACTCTGTCAGATTTTGATAATGTGGGGAGCACATCTACCACTAAACTTCTATAGTCAATCGTAAGCCTATTTCCTTGGACTTTTACATTTTGCATTTTTTAGGAGGTAGTTGAATAGAAGCAGACAACAGCAGTTTTGTTAGTTCGTAGAAACATGCTGTCTACGCCAGTTTTGTTTTACGGTGGTTCTGCAATAGAATACAGGGGTAACACATGTTTGCAAAATACACGTAGCTTGCGTTTAATGTAACGCCGGTTTTAGTGTGGTAATAGAATCTAAATTGATGTGATATCGGCAAGGAAGGCAAAGGGAGAATTTGTGCTTATCTTGTGAGTGTTCACTCAGTGATATCTTTAAGCTGTATTCATAGATCCTTTCTTGAGGTCTGATTGGTATACCTGGGAACTTTGTCTTCCTTAGTCCATGGTGAGGGCTCATTTGGTGCCGCAAGAGATATAAATGACACGATCGTGTCTCAAAGAGGCAAAGCTTAATCACGGGTGGGGGCAAGGCTTAACGGCCTGGGTTATAAAGTGGGCAGGAAGTTGTTGGGAAGTGGTCAGAACAGGGTGGGAAGTGGGAGAAGTGGGTGTGAAGTGGGTAGAACAAGGTGGGAAGGAGAAGAAGTAGGTGGGAAGTAGGCTGAACGGGGTGGGAATGAGAAGAAGCAGGTGGCAAGTGGGCCGAACAGGATGGGAATAAGAAGTGGGTGGCAAGTGGGCCGAACAGGGTGGGAATGAAAAGTGGGAGGAACAGGGTGGGAAGGGGGAGAAGTAGGCAGGAAGTGGGAGGAACAGGGTGGGAATGAGAAGTGGGTGGGAAGTGGGCCGAACAGCGTAGGAATGAGAAGTGGGTGGGAAGTGGGAGGAACAGGGTGGGAAGGAGGAGATGTAGGAAGGAACTGGGAGGAATATTTCAAAGATCTCAGAGTTCGCACATTTTGAAAGAGGTCAGGTATGGTTACATTGTGTCACAGCAATGTAGAACGAGAGGCGCCATTTGTACAATGGCTCATGTACAAACAGTGATTAATGCAGCGATAGGCAACCTTTGGTTCTCTAGTTTTTGGAGACTGCAACACCCATCATCCCCAACCAGCCACTGGCCAGGAATGATGGGTGTTGTGTCCCCCAACAGCTGAAAGGCCAACGGTTGTCTAACCCTGGACTAGCAAGTGTTCATTTTCATCCTTCTGATCATGTTACAGTGTATTTACAGATCAGGACAATTCCAAAATCCGGCATGGTATCGCCCCCCCCCCAAAGAGTACAGTTTGAGACCACTGGTCTAGATAAAATCTATAAAACAAACAGACTGTAGAAATTCTGAAGAAACCAAACTGATCTGTAGGAGGAAATAAATATTTCTATAATTCCCACAGATTCAAATGGAGGTTTTTAACCCTCTGCATGATACAGAGCTCTCCAACACACTTCAAAACCCCATATAAAGGGATAGTAATACTTAAGTATTACAAATCCCTATATTAAAGCCCTAGTAACAAAAAACGTATTGCCCCCAGTGTCCTCTCTCAAACCTTTATGGTTTAAGAGATGAACACTTCTAAAGTTGCCCTCTCCCTCCCCCTTCCCCTTAGTCAGCATTTTAGCTGACTGCAGGGAACAGTCCTACGACTTTCAGGTGGCTCTTCAGCACAGCCTGATCGCGTTAACTAAATAAAAAAAACTTTCACTGAAATGGTTTTCTACGTGTGCTTGGTTTGTGCTTGGTTTGCAAGAACACGTAGAAGACCGTTTTAGTGAAAGTTTTTTTTTTTACTTAACGCGATCGCGGCTTTGCTGCAGAGCCGCCTGATGATCTCTGACTGGATTTCCCTGAGTCAGCTAGAATGCTGACTACGGGGAAGGGGGAGGGAGAGGGCAACTTTAGAAGTGTTCATCTCTCAAACCATAAAGGTATGAGAGAGGACACTGGGGGCAATACGTTTTTTGTTACTAGGGCTTTAATATAGGGATTTGTAATACTTAAGTATTACTATCCCTTTAAGACTTGGTGCCAGAAAGGTATGCAAAGCATTGCAGCACTCTGGCACTCAAAGGGTTAAATCAGTGGTAATATTTATTTATCCCCCACTGTGCAATCGGTTTGCCACAAAATTGCTTCATCAAGCATCCTAGCTGTTTTAGAGTAAAAGAAATGAGATTGGATGAATTTATGGGCTCAGTTCTCCAGTCAGCTATACTATACAGGCTACAGCTGTACACAATGCATCTGCGTGAGTCCAGAAAACTAGAAATGTGCCACATTATTAGAAACGTGACCTTCTGACACCCTCTCCAGCAACTCTTACTCTCCGATTCCTTTCGTTCCCCTTGGATGTACATTAAACAAGCGCATACCATTCTACGGACAAAGTAGGAGGTCTCTGATAAGAGGCAGAGATCATATGTATGTTGAATGCTCGTTACTGTGTGTAAATTATATTTCAGACATCGGTCCACTCTAGTCGTACAGTAGTATGTTATATGCAGAGGTGCGAAAACACCAAAAGCCCCAGGATCCATTATAAAATAATGAAAAAGGAGGAGTGAGCAAGATGCAACATGATGGGTGAGATTAAACACCTCCGACGGTCTCTATCCAACCTATTACTTTAATAAATCCAGTCTGTTTTCCTACAGATAATGACTGAAGTGAATTAACCCTAACACAATACATTGGTCCTTAACAGGTTCACCAAACCCTCAGATGTTAACCCCTTAAGGACCGATGACAGTGCTGGCACGTCACGAGTCCAACATGCGATAAGGACCCATGGCATGCCAGGACAGTCATGGATTTCAGGGATCCCTGCGCGGCTGCACATCATTTGGGGAGTCCTGAACCGGGTCACACACACAAAAAAAAGTCCATGGTATTTAACCCTTTAACGACCCTTGATGGTCATAGTACGTCATGGGTCGATCTGACTGAACGACCCATGACGTACTATGACCGTCATGGAGTTCCGGGCTCCCCCCGCGGCTGCACGCTGTTCGGGGAGTCCGGAACCGGAAGAACAAAAAAAAAATGCTCTGTGGTCCTTAACTCACCGCGCCGATCGTTAAGGGGTTAACCCTTTGAGTGCCGGCCCTTAAGGGGTTAAAGAACACTCCAACAAACTGCTACACAATTGGAGACTTTTCCAACATCTGAAGAGTTAAAGTGAACCTGTTACCTGTGTGTCAGTGGGAGTACGCAACACAGTCGTTTGCAATGCATCTCTGGCACTCAAAGGGTTAAGTTTAAAGAGAATTAAAAATGCATAGATGCTTTGCTAGCTATTTGCTTATATATGTTGTTTTTTTTATTTATTTGGTTTTAATAATTAAATACTACTGTTGTCACTATAATTAGTTTCTGTGCTGGGCCATTATTGCTACTCACATTGTACGATGAATGAATCTAGGCAAACGCCACACCCCTAGGGGCATTTCTAACAGCACAGTGAATGGTAAGTTTGGCCTGGAGCAGAAGTCATTAGCATACTGTGCAGGGAATTAGCATACAGTGCCACCAAGACAGAAAGGTCAATTTCTCAACAAACAGTTTATTTTACGGAAAGACAGCTACTGCAACATATAGGAAGATTTTAAATCTCTGTAAAACAAACTAAACTTGTCTTAAGGTGACAGATACGCTTTAACTCTTGCTGTGCTGGAGTAATTCACTATACTTCACAGTAATACCTATCATGAAGAAATGCCAAGACTGATATTCTATAGTTGCCAGCAGGGATGGATTTACATCCCAGGTGCCCCTAAGAATAGCACTTTAGGAACCCTTAGCTCCACCTATGGCCACCCCCCCAATCACATAACCCCGCCCCAGTCCCATCCACTGGTTCCTGGCACAGAAAATACTTTTGGCCTATAACAAGCAAAACAAAAAAAAAAAGCTTTAACCTCTATGCATTGCAGATCTCTCTAACATCCAAGTGGTTAAATAATAGCTTGTGAAAGGGTAAAAAACTGGTGCATAGAGATTGAGATTTATTTAGCCCAACCCACACTTCACAATGTGGGTGTGGCCAGCACATCTGAGGCTCCAATCAAAATCTGGAGCTCTAGGAAATTGCCTACTCTCCCTATTGGGAAGTCCAGGCCTGGTAGCCAAGATATCTAAGCAGCTGGAACAGGACAGCTTGCACTGGCTCCTGACCTCATCCTGCATTGTGGAAGAAAATTCATGAAGCGTGTTTACCTCATTAAAAATTAGATAACGCACTGTCTAAGCCAAATGCACAGGATTTATAACAAAATAAATGGATATTGTCACAGAGGCAGAATCACTGTATTAACCCTATGAGCGCCATAGACGTATCCAACTCATTGCACTGGATACCTCTCTGGCATTCAATTGGTTAACTCTTTGAGTGCCAGAGTGGTACGGAACGTATTGCAAAGCAATGAGTTAAAACCATGAATACTGTCATCCCAAGGTTAAATTTTGCATCACACATAGGATAAAATATAAAGGGTCATACTCAGGAAGCCAAAAAAGGAGCAATTCTTGAGCAAACCAGCTGTGTTATGGGGGAGAAAAACGAATTCTATAAATGGGGAATTTAAAGTGACAGGAAACCTCTTTAACTCTGAGGGCCGGAGGGGTATACATCGTATTGCTTCACACCACTCTGGCGCTCAAAGGGTTAATGTTACATATTCTGCATAAAATTTAAAGACAAATTGAGAACATTTTTTTTTCCCTCCTTTTTTATGTCCATGACAGGGAGCTCCTGAATTTCTGTTTTCAATTAGATTTCTGTTAGGAATTGTAAAAGCAGGGGTAGTGATACAATGTAACACTATTCCTGCAGCACACAGCTCTCTTTCGTATGCTGTATTTAGCAGCCATATTGACAGTGTTACATTGTCTCACTAGCCCTGGTTTCACAGTCCAGTATCGGGAGTATCACAGTATCACAGGAAACAGAAATTCAGAAAGCTCACTGTCAGTATAGGCAATTTGACTTTGGATCTTACTTACAGAGAATGCTAGAAAGGTCTCCAATTCATTGTTTCAATATGAATTTTAATTCCGTTCCTGGTTTGCCACAGAATTGCTCCTCTATAACCTCCTGAATACAGCCAATAAAATAATTATAGCTGCCGTGTAGATGTGCTAAATAGAGTACCATGTTACGACATCTGGGCTCTCAGTAAAATCCCAGCTTCTTCTTCTTGTCAGTTTCACCCTCACTTTACAACTGTTATATTGTGACAAAAGCCAAGACGGGACAAGCCTTTGATCCACGTCTATGGGCCTTATCTACTATGCCTGCTTTAGCATCATTAGGCAAACCAACATCATAGGTGAGAAATAATGATTCCTAACATTCCTTTCAATTTAAATGGGGCTTTTAGCCTCTAGAATGCTAAAGAGGCATCCCTGGGAACTCTCCAAATCTCCCCCAGAGATTGTTGCAGTTAATTACCAGGTCTCCGGAGAAGAGGCTGATTCTCCATTGGTGGTAAGTTTCCTATGACACTCTGCCCACTTTTCCTCCTTCCCACCCAGTTCCTACCACTTCTTCTCCTTCTCACCGTCTCTCCCACTTCTCCTCCTTCCCACCCTGTTCCTCCCACTTCTCGCCTACTTCTCCTTCCCACCCTGTTCCTACAACTTCCCTCCCAGTTCATCTCCTTCCCACCCTGTTCTGCCCACTTCTACTCCTTCTCAACCTGTTCCTCCCAGTTCCCACCCACTACTCCTTACCACCCTGTTCTACTCACTTCTCGTCCTTCTCACCCTGTTCCTCCCACTTCTTCTCCTTCCCACCCTGTCCCTCCCACTTCTCCTCCTTACCACCCTGTTCCTCCCACTTCTCCTCCTTACCACCCTGTTCCTCCCACTTCCCACCCACTTCTCCTCCTTACCACCCTGTTCCTGCCACTTCTCCTCCTTACCACCCTGTTCCTCCCACTTCTCCTCCTTACCACCCTGTTCCTCCCACTTCTCCTCCTTACCACCCTGTTCCTCCCACTTCCCACCCACTTCTCCTCCTTACCACCCTGTTCCTCCCACTTCCCACCCACTTCTCCTCCTTCCCATCCTGTTCTGCACACCTCATGACACAAGCTGTTAAGCCCCACCCCTTTGTGAAGCCAATCACATCACTTATATCCTCGAGTAGTACCACGTGAGTCCTCTCCAGGTGATCAAGAACACAGATCTCCCAGGTATGTAGAGAGGTCTCCAATGTACTGCTTTGTAATGAACAGCACATTTATTTAGTATTCAAGGGGTTAAAGTCCCAATTCCAATCATTAGGAATTTTTCAGTTCTCTCTCACAGTGAAAATGGTTTACCCCCAAACTCCTCCACTCTTATTTTGAACATACGGCCCCATAATGTCATATGTTCAAAGTAAAAGTGGAGGAGTTCTTTGGCAAACCAATTGCACTAAAAATTATCATTGATTTAAAGTGGAACTTTCACCTCTAATACACTGCGTCTCCTACGCTTAATCTAGTAAAAGGGTTTGTAGATTGATGTTTTTTTTTCTCTACATACTTTATGAGATATGAGATATTCTCTCTCAAAATTTAGACTTGCGATAGGCTCTTCTGCATTCTGCGTCACAGGGTTATGTCAGCACAGCTCTGCAGGACTTCCCAATCTTCAAATTCTCCTCCCGCCTCCCTCTCAGCTCTCTCTGGGAGTGCATTCGCACTTCCTTCATGGTGTTGTGACACATATTGTAACAGCAAGCTCCATATGTCATTATACTGAGCTTTCCATTACAATATACAGTGGCATAACAATAGGGGTTGCAGGGGTCACACTTGTGACCGGGCCCATCACTCTAGGGGCCCGGTCACCCACTGCGACCCCCGCTTGCCTGCAACTTGCAACAAGCTGAGGCCTGTGCCTTCTTCAGCACAGACCTCTAGCAGCTGAGCTGGCCTCTTCCGCATTCTAGTAATGCAGAGCGCTGGGAGATGACATCATCTTCCGGCACTCTGTATTACTGAAGAGAGGACCACGCGGGAACTCCCGTTGTATAGAGGTCTGTGCAGAAGGAGGCACAGACCTCTCCTGCCATGGCGCTGGACAATGGGGAGGTAGGAGAGTGGAGGCAATGTGGAGAGTGGAGGCAGTGTGGAGATTGGGGGCAGTGTGGAGACTGGAGACAATGGGGGGGCAATGTGTCAGGGGGGCCCATGGCAATTTCTGCACCAGGGCCTGGTGGCTTCTAGTTACGCCTCTGACAATATACATGTGAAAAGAAG
The DNA here is from genome assembly GCA_037306005.1 of Rhinophrynus dorsalis. Lineage (NCBI taxonomy): Eukaryota > Metazoa > Chordata > Amphibia > Anura > Rhinophrynidae > Rhinophrynus > Rhinophrynus dorsalis. The sequence goes on from CM074722.1 coordinate 474,154,107, forward strand.
CATTATATTTCACTTATACATATGGTTACGCTAATTCTGGAAGTCTTTGCACTCTGTAGTCAACTTTTTGTGGCAGAAACTTTAGGTTTGGCGAAAAAATGGCAAAGTGAATTTATTTAATACCAGGTAACAAAACGTTTTAACACCGATTAACGCCATATTTATAATGCTTCTGTTGTTCTGTTACAAATAGCACCAACCAATAGCGACATGATAAAGATTGACATGCAAATCGTTAAAGAATACTTTTTATGAATCTCCCCCCCATGGCAATAACTTGGGAACTTCTTCCGACTGCTGCCAACCAGGGGATGTCAATGACAGAATTCAAGTCATAAAGCAGGTGGGGCTTGATCAGGAGCGCAGAGCTTAGGCGGCTACGTGTCATAAATGGGGTGGGAAGTGGGCAGAACGGGGCGAGAAGAAGTGGGAGGGAATACTGTCAGAGTTGTAGTTCAAGAGTAACTGAATGATAAAGTATCTCCCTCATGCCCCTTTTACCTAGTGTAAGCCACCTCCCCTCAGATATGGAATCTGGTCTTAAGACCAGACAGATCACAGCAAGGGTCAATCTTCTTACTGTGATCCATCCGGATGGTCTTGCTGCTCTGAGGTGAACAGTGTTACATCAGTAAAAGGGGCGGGAGGGGGATACTTTATCATTCAATTACTCTTGAACTACAACTCTGACAGTATTGACATAACACTCTCTATGGCCCAAATACTATGAAGATTAATTGGAGCTGCTTTTATTTTGAAACATTACTATCGCTATAAAAAGCTCTATTCAAGTGCATGGGAATTTTAGATTTTTTTTTTATTTTGTTCCCTATGGTACAGTTGGTTTATTCCAGGCTAACTCCAGTTTGTTTTATAAGTGTTTGGGCCTACATGGTTACGTTAGAAGTACACTGGCTGCTGGGAGTGGAGTTATAACCATACCTAGGAACTCTCCAGATCTGCCCCAGAGACTCCGGATTATACAGTTAATTACCGGTCTCCGGGGACAGAGGCCGATTCTCCCGTGGTGGCGAGTTTCTTATGAAACTCTGACCACGTCTCCTCCTTCCCATCCTGTTCCTTCAATTTCTCCTCCTTCCCATCCAGTTCCTCTCCGCTCCACTTCTCCTCCTTCCCACCCTGTTCTTCCTACTTCCCTCCCACTTCTCCTCCTTCCCATCCTGTTCCTCCCTGCTCCACTTCTACTCTTTCCCACCCTGTTCTTCCTACTTCCCTTCCACTTCTCCTCCTTCCCATCCTGTTCCTCCCGGGCTCCCCTTCTCCTCCTTCCCACCCTGTTCCTCCCACTTCCCACCCACTCCCCCTTCTTCCCACCCTGTTCCTCCCACTTCCCACCCACTCCCCCTCCTTCCCACCCTGTTCCTCCCACTTCTCCTCCTTCCCACACAGTTCTGCCCACTTCCCTCCTACTTAATGACACAAGGATGGTAATCACCACCCCTTTATGACGTGAATCGTGCCATTTACATCCCCCAGTTCAGCAGCACATAAACCCTCTCTGGGGGCTAAAGAGGAGAAAATACCCAGGTATGGTTATAAGGGGAAAAGGATTAGCATTGCAAGGGCTGCCAACCCTGGTCCTCATGATCTACCAACAGTGCATGTTTTAGGATATCCCAGCTGTGCACTGGTGGACTAATTAGTGGATCACTCACCCGTGATAATTCAGTGATATCCCTGAAGGTATATGAAGGCATGTAGGTATATGAAGGCATGTAGGTATATGAAGTAACAAGTAGTGTATTTTACTAAATGATTGCTTTTCATAACAAATGTGAGAGGAAGCACAAATGCAATGAGTAAAATACATGTATCCATGACAGAGAAAAAAGGATAACAAGAAGGGAATACAGAAAAATGTAAAACGTTTGCCCTTTGAAAAGGTCGGGTCTAGATATAGGTTTGAAGGAAGCTAGTGAAGGGAACGTCTGTGGCAGCCTGACAGATATCTCGCTCTCCTGCCTGTAATTACAGTAATATCACAACTATATTAAATGGAAACTGAGACCTTATAGGCTTTTCCACTGTTTTCTAAAGTAAATGTGTGTCACCATAATACAGTTTAGAACAGAGATGGGCAAAATACAGCCATTAGGCTGATTTGATCTGGCTCTTGGGTCTGGCAGGCTGTACGCATAAAGCAGTGCTGCTATACAAAGAAATATCACTTCTGTCTTACTCAGCTGATAGAGTGAAACATTTTATCATTAAGCAGAACTTTGATGCAATGTATTATTCAGTGATTGATGAGAGCACCAGAACTGATACAGCTGTTAAAGTGAACATGCCACCTTGAATACAAGTTTGCATTTTTGAAAACATAATTGAACCCTTTGTGTATCAGAGATATTTTGAGTATCAGAGATAGATGTATAGTTTAGACCTGTGTTTCTCACTGAGTCACTGAGGTTCAAACGCACCTGCCTCCATGGAATTGACCCGAACTAGACCCTTACATGCGTCATTCAATTCCATGTGCATGCACTGAACCCTAAACACAATACAAAGGGTGCGCACATGTGGAAATGTCATGTCATGTGAGGAACCACAGTGCAGAGAGTGCCACCACACCATGGGATCTAGCACCCAAGGGGGAGCATCCTCCCTAGGTCCAATAGGAACAAATTACAATCTGTGACCACATTCTGAGGTGGAACCAGCTATACCACTGATCAAATATAGCTACACACACATACTAGCAAATACACACATATATTCATTTAACAGGCATATACACAATTTTTTTCTTTTTTCTTAAAACATCCAATGAAAGAAACACAGCCACCAATGGTGAATACAGGTGCCACCAACTGTGTCACCCCTTCATCCTCAAGCTATTGCCTACCAATCCTCTAGCAGGCATCCAGAATGAAACAATTATTTTTTGCCCACAAAACACACCACAACAAAAAACCTCAAATTTAGCCACCCCTTTGTAGAATCCTGCCATAGAGGATTCATATGGAACTCATCAAACCCAGTCCATACGAATCAGCTGCCAATATATCCTCATCCAACCATCAGAAGTATAGGAAACTAAGGAAAGACCTGGATGAGAAAAGAAGTGGACCCACCATGCATGCCGCATGTGGCATCTGGACCCCCCCACCCAACATCACCTTCCACGGGAACGCTCCGCCCCCCCCACACACACACAATGAGAAGTTGATCCAAGCCATCCTGCTAGACTGCAGAGTAAACTGCCAGCATGAAAGTGCAGCTCCGTGGCTAGCTTGCACATGCTGACTGTATCAGGGAACCCACAGGGATCAAACAAACTACCTCCGCTTGAGAAGGCCAGCTTGCTCCACCTGCAGCTCTAGTTGCACTCAGGGTCATACCCTAGAATCTGCGATGAGGTTTGTGATGTCCACCAATTTGCTCCATTGCAGCTCCAGTTGAACTCAGGGTCGAACCCTAGAATCTGTGATGAGGTCTGTGATGGCCACCAATTCGCTCCATCGCCTAGATGTCACAAAGGGTAAACCTTGCGCCCGAATCCTCCAACCTCCACTCCTTGCCGTCTGCACTAGCTGCCCATTCCAAAACAGAGTCCCTTCTCTCCATGCATGGAAAAACACCCTGCCTTGACAGTCTGTACCTTGTCATGATGAGGACACTCACTGGTACTTGGCCGTCCCACAGCTAAGGAGTAATGAAACCCAGACAGCAGTGCCACACTGTGGGCACACTTCTCCTCTACAAATTCCAGTGAAGCGCAGCTCCAGCCAGACCATTCCCAGCCACAATGACATGAATGGCAGTCTGCTTCCTCTGCCTCCCATAAAACCTCCATTCTTATCCCTCCCCTGACATCCAACACAAGTGTGCACTTCCTTTCCGGGGAGATCTTAGTTTTCAAAGATGTTAGCAACTTTGAAGTGGTGGAAATGTAAAAATAAAAAAAAAAAACATTGTTTCCCTGTCGCGCCATCTTATGGAAATAATTGTGCACACCAGCCTAGAGGTAGCAGGACAAACAATGCCTCATTTGATGAGGGTTCATTTATAATAAGAGCTTGTAGTTGGTGTAGTTTTGTGCCTCTGGTACCTCCTGCAGTAAGCCACCTCATATCAATCGGGTGCCATTTCTATTGTATGAACAGTAGTTAATGATTATAGTACGAAATTCCATAGTTTACAAAGATTTCAGTACGTTTGAAATGGTGGAAACAATTGTGCACACCAGGCTAGGGGTAGAAAGGTAAAATGACCCCTCATTTGATGCAGTGGGATATCTACTTTCAGGAACTATATGCTTTTATTATAGTTACAGTTATTATATAGCTGTTTTAGGGTAGTTTTACCATATAACCAATGGAATGTGCATTTTAGTTCATACATTTGAAAATACCCTATTGCAGGGGTCTGTGTAGGCCATGTATGTTGGTAAAATTATACATATCTGATATATTTGTACTCAGGAGGTTCAGGGTTGTTAAAAACAACTGAAATGTTCATTACCATCATAAATATTTTGGATATATAATTTATAATAGTGGCATTTTTTTGTATTTATGATAACATATCTTGTCACACGATGCATAATTTATTTTCTTTGAGGTGCCATGAAAAAGATTTTGTTGTAAAAAAAAAATGATATATAGTTTTCCTTATATAACTACAAAGTTACCAGCAAAATTCATGCCTAAACGGATGGCTAGCAAAACTGCTGAAAATATGTCTGGCCTGCAGGGTACAGAAATTTCCCAAGCCTCTTGGACTAAAGGGGTTAAACCCTTGCACACCAGAGAGAGGTCTCCAATACATTTCTTGACAAAGTGTTGTAGACCTCTTCAGCATTCAAAGAGAGGTGCCCAAGTCTGGTCTATAAGGGCAAACGGCAAGCCAAGATTTAATGGTCCTTCCCAGCTTGTGCACAGGTGGGTCATTGAGCCATTGATTAACTCTCCTGTATCGCACCTGTACTTAATCAGGGGATTCCTTAACCCTTTGAGTGTCAGCGGAGTGACCAATGAATTGCAACACATTCAAAGGTTGACATCCTGGATTATGTGTAGTCTATGAGAAATGAATGGGTACACTTTTGGGTTAACCCTTTGAATGCCATAGGGGTATGCAAGGCATTGCTTTGCAATGTGTTGCATAACCCCCTGGCACTCAAAGCGTTAAAAGAGCATAAACCCTCCTAATATTAATCCCCAACTTATCTGAATCGGGCCAGAAAATTCCAATGGCTACAATGAACCCTCTCTGTGGGGATTGGTACTTTAAAGGAATAGTAATACTTAAAATGTAAAAAAATAGTTTGTAGGGTTTATCCCCCTGAGTAAAACAAGAGTACTCCCACTGCTGAAAAGTGTTTCATTCAAAAGTTATTAATTTTCAAAATTGAATTTTTTAGGTGCAATATCACAGTGGCCTGAAATTGTAGAGTGGCGCTGTTGCTACACGATCCTATGGACAGCTCTGGTCCCGGGACCATAAATCTCCATAGGATGGTGTAGCAACAGCGCCACTGTACAATTTCAGGCCACTATGATATTGCACCTAAAAAATTAAACTTTGAAAATTAATAACTTTTGAATGAAACACCTTTCAGCAGTGGGAGTACCTTTGTTTTACTCAGGGGGATAAACCCTACAATATATTTTTTTTTACATTTTAAGTATTACTATCCCTTTAAAATGAGCCTTTAATTAGTACCTGATATCAATGCTTCAGGGATGCAAGCACAGAAACACCTCCCACTGAAATCTTCAGTGGGATGTGTTTGGGGTCCTGGCATTCTACAATAAAGTATCAGGTTGTCCTCCTTGAAACATCTTATTAAAGGGGAACTAATCACCTCAACTAAAGACTACCCCAACTGTGCTATCAGTCTCGGTCTCCTCTAGGAGGCGTTGCATGGTACCTTAAGGTACCAGAAGGGACTGGCAGTGCAGATGCCTCTAGAGCGCTTTTGCCTGGCCGTCAATGTCGGCTGAGGAAGGATTTCTGACTAACGTGATCTTTATTCTGCATAACAGTTAGATTGTTAAAGGGATAGTAATAATTAAAATGTAAAAAAATATGTTGTAGGGTTTACCCCCCTGAGTAAAACAAGGGTATTCCCACTGCTGAAAGGTGTTTTATTCAAAAGTTATTACAGCTCAAAGTTGAATTTTTTAGGTGCAATATCACAGTGGCCTGACATTGTACAGTGGCGCTGTTGCTACACCATCCTATGGACAGCTCTGGTCCTGGGAACTACCTTCCCTTGAGAAGGCCAGCTTGCTGGACTTGCAGCTTCAGTTGCACTCAGGGTTGAACCCTAGAATCTGCGATGAGGCCTGTGATGGCAACCAACTCACTCCGTCGCCTAGATGTCCTGAATCCTGGAACCAGAGCTGTCCACAGGATGGTGTAGCGATAGCGCCACTGTACAATGTCAGGCCACTGTGATATTGCCCCTAAAAATTCAACTTTGAGCTGTAATAACTTTTGAATAAAACACCTTTCAGCAGTGGGAGTACCCTTGTTTTACTAAGGGGGATAAACCCTACAACATATTTTTTTTTTTTACATTTTAAGTATTACTATCCCTTTAAGCTTATCCCTAGATGCCGAATAAGGTGGAGTGGACTTTAGTTGGGGGCGATAGTTCCCCTTTAATTAGTAAAGATTCATTGTGGAGAACCAATCCACGCATACGGTTCATCGTGACCTGATTAGGAGAAGTGGATGTTATAATCAGGTGTTATTTGTGATTAAATCAAAAGGTATAGCAACATAAAACTAATCCTAAAACATCCACACGGACGGCTAATGACACAGAATGAGACAGATTAAAATTCCCCTCTCTTTGATGAAACTCTGAAAGGCAGAACATAGATTGCTGTAAATGAAGTTTTAATTACAGACTAATTACACGTTTGAGTAATTTCTCCCAGTGTTCAAATCAAACAATGTTAGAAAAAGAAATGTACTCTCATTGTAAGCAATACCTATTTAAATTATGATGGAAATTAAAATAACAAAAAAATCTTTTTTTAGGGCCAAGCTTACAGCAGGTGAGAAGAGATTCTGCAGGGAGGGAGATACAGCTATTTTACACTTCCGTATTACTGCATGATCGTGTGGATTGTCTTGTAAACTCCAAGGGGAATGCTAAGGGACTCATTCCCGTAAATGAACACTGTTGCAGTGTTAGAGGAAGGCAGAGTCTTGAACGAAACAAGCTTTTGTATGGTCAAGTAATGAATACGCCAAGATGGCTGGACTCCAAGCGGAGAAGTGGATACAGTTTAACCCTCACAGTATCAGAGAGGTATCTGACACATTGCACTCTGGCACTCAGATAGTTAAAGGGATAGTAATACTTAAAATATAAAAAAAAAAATATGTTGTAGGGTTTATCCCCCTGAGTAAAACAAGAGTACTCCCGCTGCTGAAAGGTGTTTCATTCAAAAGTTATTAATTTTCAAAGTTGAATTTTTTAGGTGCAATATCACAGTGGCCTGAAATTGTACAGTGGTGCTGTTGCTACACCATCCTATGGAGATTTATGGTCCCGGGACCAGAGCTGTCCATAGGATCGTGTAGCAACAGTGCCACTGTACAATTTCAGGCCACTGTGATACTGCACCTAAAAAATTCAATTTTGAAAATTAATAACTTTTGAATGAAACATCTTTCAGCAGTGGGAGTACTCTTGTTTTACTCAGGGGGATAAACCCTACAACATATATTTTTTTACATTTTAAGTATTACTATCCCTTTAAAGGAGAGGTACATATATACACACACATGCGCTCGCCGGTCAGTGTTTCGGTCCTCGCAGGAACATTTTTCATGTCTTGAAACACTGACCAATAAAATGTACCTATTTGCTGGCTGTACTCCTTTATTTTATACCAGTAATTTGAGGACTGTGCACCTGGGCATTGAACCGTTGTCTGAATGATTTCACCAACCATGAAACTATATTATATTATATACTAGTGAAGAGCCCGTTACACGGGGCACAGTGATACTGCCAGCCGGTCGCGGGGCAGCCATGTGCAGAAGAGACTGCCGGCGCCGTGGCAGACACAGAGCTGGAGCTCCGCTCTGTATCAGCCGCGGCGCAGGCAGTCTCTACTGTGCATGACTTTGTTGTTACACACGTTTTAGCGAATTATTATATAGGATATATATTTATATACTATATAATAATTCGCTAAATAGTTTGTAACAAAGCAGTCATGCGCACTAGAGACTGCCCGCGACGCGGCTGATACGGAGCGGGGCGCTCCGAAGTATCAACCGCGGTATGGGCAGTCTCTACTGTGAATGACTGACACACGACCGGCTGGCACTGTGGCCAGTGTACACTGGCTCTTCAGCTAGTATATATGAATCAATTTCTGTTTCCCGATATGGTTATTACCTGCGACCAGCTACCAAATACACCACCCATTACTGTAACAGTATATGGTCCTGTTGGTCTGAAATGATAAAGCAATGCGTTGCGTACACTTCTGGCACTCAAAGGGTTAAAATTAGATTATGTTGCACAGAGCCAAATTAAGACTCTATGGGGCCCTAGGCAGGATCCCAAATTGGGGCCCCTCTCCAGAATGCCCCCCTCCCCCCAGCTGCAATGCTTTCTGGATTTTCCCCCATTATCCACCTCCACATTGGCCCCTTTGTCCACCTCCACATTGTTCTCTTCCACTTTGTCCTCACTGTCCACCTTCATATTGTTCACCTCCGCATTGTCCCCTGCACGACTAAGAAGATGGCTGCTGAACAACTTCTTGCACGCTCTGCCTCTGTCTCCCAATATCCTGTGCATGACAGGGAGTCGCATTATCGGGGGGGGGCTGTGGGCACCCCCTCAAGTTACCAGGCCCCAGGCAGGTGCCTAGATCGCCTTGCCCATAATCCGGCTCTGATACTGTCAGTGTGATAAACTTTCCAACTCACATTTTATGTTATTCTATGGACCTCTGCGCTAACATGTCTCTGACCTGTGAAATCTTAGTGCATAGGGTCCATAGGATAGAAACTGGTGAATTTATCGTTCAATGACAGCCAGAAATGTCTGTTGATTATTTGTCCAACCAGGAGATGACAGTTCTGCTCAAGGTCACAGTGTGACAGTTCCGGACCACGCAGAATCTTCTCCTGAGGTTTTTTTTTTTGTCTAATCTTTTCTTCCACCCACCACAAATCTTTTCCAGCTCATTGCTTTACCTGGCCAAGGAAGTAACTGACAACTCAAAATGATCATTAAGAAGCGCAGCCAGGAACTCAATCAAAACCATACGAGCAGTTAATTAATAGAAATCATCAAATGAAAAAAACAAAACAAAGCAGATGGTCCTGGTTCTGTGAACAATATCAGGCACCTGTCTGTTCACACTGTTCAGAATTGTAATGTAACCTCTGCCCCCACTCCAGTGTGTGATACATACTCGTACCTGAGAACTTTCAAAATGAACAAACCCAGAGATCACTGAAATATTAACCCGTAAAGTTCCCAGAACATAGATTTCAAGTGATATACACCTGCTTGCTCTAAGCAGGAGGTGGTAATCAGTCCTCTAGGAACCCTAGACATACTATAACTTATGGCGGGATGCAAGAAATCAGAGGCGTAGGAACCCCTACAAATCTGGGGTGATAGCCCCCCTATATGTCACTTTGCCCTCTCAGTCCTTCTGTACCTTCTTTTTAGCGTGGCTGATCAGACCGCGGTAGAGGAGCTTCTGATTTTCTACCCGGTCTGACAGGAAGCTGCTCATTGTGCTCAGCAAGCAGCTTCCTGTCAGACCGGGGTACAGGATACAGAAGATCTTCTACCAGCGGACCACTCTGCTCGTCCACGCTACAAGAAGGTGACCAGCAGGAGGGAACACAGTGCAGTGCGCTCTCCTCCTGCCGGTCTCCCAGAGCCTGTGCCCCCCGGGCCGGTGCGCCTAATGCCTGGGGGGGGGATTTTGTCCCCCCCATGATTCCCTGGGGGGGATGCGTCCCCCCCATCCCCCCGGTTCTTAAGCCCCTGCATGAAACACGTGCAATCGCTATTTCCAGTGTGAAAACCACAAGTGAATAGGTTTGCGCATGAAAAATCAAGATTAACAAACATATTTTTGTGTGAGCGTCGTCAGGATCAACGCATCTGTCTGAGTGGAATAACGAATGCTCCTAATGCAGTAAGTCTGTGTAGTGTTGTCATAAAAAAATTGTATGCGTAATTCAAGAAGCACTTGGTATAAAGCTTCCAGGATTAGAACATGCACACAAAAAAATGCCTTTATCGCCTCTGGTGCTCAAAGGGTTAATAGTAAACAAAAAAGCAATAGCGGGTCCAGATGGCACTGGTGTGTGTATTGCTGCACATATCTGTGATCTATGTATGTGGATAGACAGAGGATGGGTTGGTAAGGTGGAGCAAGCCAGGATTACCTCCAGCCCTCCACTAACTGGTGCTTCTCCCGCTCCTTGTGCGGCTGCCCTGCTGTGACAACGTCATCACATTGTCATTGCTCTTCCTCCCAGCAATTCCAAAAGCAATTGGCTGGCTTGCGTTGTCACTCAGTCAGGTGTGTGTGTGGGGGGGTGACAGGGTGAGGGGGGGGGCCTCACATGTTGGTAATAGCGGCATATGGGAGATTTTTTTGCTGATGCACTGTGCAGGCAAGCCGCAAGGACATCCGGTCATGCAGACCATTATTAAAGTGGAACTACCACCCAATAATAAGATAGCATCACTTCATTGCCCATCTGGCAACTAGCTGCTCAGTAGCGCTAGTTGCCAGAATTGTTACCGGATTAAAGAGAAATCTCAATTCTTCATGGACTGACAGAAAGATGCAGCGTGGACATCTTGCCCTAGTGACGTCCACGCGCCTGCGCTGTCAGTCCCAGCCGGATCTAGTAGGCGTTGCTGGGAGCCAAAAGGGACCGACAGCACAGGCGTGTGGACGTCACTAGGGCAAGATGTCCTCGCTCCGTCTTGCTGTCAGTCCTTGAAGAATAGAGATTTCTCTTTAATCCGGTAAGAATTCTGGCGACTAGCGCTACTGAGCAGCCAGTTGCCAGATGGGCAATGATGTGATGCTATCTTCTTATTTGGTGGTAGTTCCGGTTTAAGTATTCTAAGTATCGCAATAGCGGCAAATGCAGCATGAATGAATGGATCTCAGCAAATGACGGGTCTACCCAGAGATTTGAAGGTTCCATCTGGAGACCCGGAGATACTGCTCTAAATCCGAAGTTTCCAGGTGAAACCAGGCAAGTTCCCAACTATGCCAACAGTCTGTACACAGCAACACTCCTGATAAGAGCTGAAATATCTGACTCAACGTAAGTAATCTGAATTACAACAGGAATAAAGGTCTTGGTCTGTATAGCACCAAGTGACATTTCACACAGCGGTCATATACATCTATTAATATACATTTTGAATTGTATATGCAATTGCCTATATATAATGAAGTCTGCTTTTACTTCACACCTTCTCATAAACAATTGGCTTTGTTAGTCCTGAATAGTTTTCATGGGTCAGTTGTCTTTATCAGACTGTAAAATGAAACTAACAAACATACAACACAACAGATATCTATATCATATTTTGTATTATTTTCAGACTGCAGTGTGAAGGACAGATCCCTAGGAAAGTCCTTCTGTTCAATAATTTAATGGAACACTAACAGCAACTAATACATCCCGTTTAAAGAGCCTAATGACCATTACGGATACATTCTGTGAAGCTTGGCTTCCCATAATTCATCTTTAGCCAGCTGACGAGCAGAGGGTTGTACAACTCATTGCAAAGGAATGCCTTGCAGATCCTCCTGGTGCTCAAGAGGTTAATTAGCATACCTAGGAAAGATCTGCCCCAGAGTTTCCAGTTTTCTGAATTCATGACCAGGTGTCCGGGGACAGGAAGGGATTCTCTGGGAAGCAAGACCTTTGGTAACCCTGTCCATTTTCGCACAGGTTCCACCCGCTGTCCCACCCCATTCCATCCATATGTGGGACAATCCTTCACCTTCCCTCATTCCAGTCCCACTCACTTCTATGGAACCCAACCCACATTGTGATGTGAATCTCGTAATTTGTTCATTCCCACATCCACCTATACTGTCACTCCTGGGGCTACGGCCAGCAAAGTCTATGGAGACAGGCATATTTAATCCTTTAAGCGCCAGTGCCCTCTGGCACTGAAAGGGTTAACTGTTGCCGGACTTAAGAAATACAAACTCCTCCCCTCTGAAGCCCCCCCAGTATTTTGGAGTCCTGTAGTTGACAATAAAGAACCAGGTCTTCCTCCATGCACTTGATATCCAGCACTAATTAACCCTTTGAGTGGCAGAGGGGTACACTTCCGGAGAAGTAAAATCAATACCGACTTTATTCGCAGTGGTCATTAGGCATTTCTGCCCAGATTAAAATAATTAGGGTAGGGGGGAGGGTTATCACTAGGAGGTATTAATGCCATTTATTCCTAGAAGGGTCATTCCTCATTAATGAAGAAAAGCAAGTATTATAAATTAGTAAATACTACTTAAAAAAAAAAAAAGTAAAAAAAAATACAAATCAGTTAAAAGGTAATTATCACATTTTACTATGTCTGCTCTTATAGTACTTAATAAAAAAGCTCAAGGTCCATTGTGCAGCACCTAAATGGCTCCTATTAGCCATTGATATACCTGGGAAATCCTGTGGTGCCACTGGGGGTATAAAAAATGGCAATGTTAAAAAGGGGAGGAGCTTAATGACAGTGCCACAAAGCGGGCAGGACGTGGGAGGAACAGGGTGGGAAGAAGCAGAAGTTGACAGAGTTTCATGAGAAACTCGCCACCACCGGAAAATCAGTGTCGGTCCCCGGAGACTCGGTAATCAGCTACCAAAACCGGAGTCTATGGGGACATATCCGGAGAGTTTCCAGTTATGGCCATTGGCAGGGGCAGAAACTGACCCACCCTTGGTTGGAGCACAACCTGGAATTCTATGACTCTCAGCCACAAACTAAGGTTTTCAGGCCCAGTGAGGACCTATGTGGACCTGCACTAAGCAGAACAGGAAACAACTGCGTGACTGAAACCTTGCGTAAAGCATTTTCTTACTTGACCAACAGGAGGTGCTCCAGGGCTCTCTTTATAAGATCAAGCTCCCCTGGAGTATCAATGACAGATGGAAATGGGAGCAACCAAATGTGGTGCATCATAATGTGGGTGGGGCTTAATAATGGTGGGTGGGATCAGGAGCTAGAAAGCCAGCGTTTGCCATGAAATGGGCAGGGAAATGGGTGGGACAAGACTAGGAGTGGGTGGGGTTACCATGGAAGTTTGCAAACTGGAGAATCATCCTTTGTCCTTGGAGACACAGTATTTAACACTTTGAGTGAGCATCCTTCTGGTACTCAAAGGGTTAGGTCTGAAATACCCAGTTTTCGGGGCAGAGTTCCCAAGGATGCCGTTGGTCCACCCGGGGCTCACAAGGAAGGCCTGCTTCCAGTCGGTCAGATCTGATATGGTATTATAGGAGTGATAGTGGCCCTTTAACTTAGCACAACTGTGTCCTAGGAAGCACTGCAAATTTAACCTCTTAGATGGTCTACAATACATTTGCACTGGAAGACTTCCTAGCATCCAAGAGGTTAACCCTTTGAGTGCCAGAGGGGGTATGGAAAGCATTGCACAGCAATCTCCTGTGATTCTCAGGAATCTAAGATGACGGAACTATATTTTGGCTCCTGAGCTGCCCTGTAACCCTTTGAGCGCCAGAGGGGTTGTTCCGTACCCCTTTGGCACTCAAAGGGTTACAGCGCAGCTCCCGGGCCAATATACATTGTTCCGTCATTTTAGATTCCTGAGAATCACAGGAGATTTGGTGGTTGCCATGGAGAAGGGAACTTGCAGCGGGAATGTATGTTAGTTCATACATCCACACACAAGTATGTACACTCTCGTGTCATCAATACAGAGGGAGGTCTTCTACTGTACAAACAGTATTTACAGGATTTCATTTACCATTAATGGTGACATTTACTATTATTAAACCGTCCGATTTGGCCGGCGTTTCTGTTAATCCAACTGCATTCAACAGACTGCGAAATGTCGAAGGGAACCACTGAGTCCTCCCAAGGGCCATACACACAAATAAAAAGTGGTGCAGTTCTCTAGCAAACCATCTGTGCAATAGGCGGCAAAAAAAAAAAAATTCTATTAAATGTAAATGTTATTTTTAACCCCTTGATTCCTAGAGAGATCTCTAAAGCACAGTACTGATAGCCATATGCACAGAAAGAAAAGTGGAACAATTCTGCAGCAAGCCAACTGCACCACAGGGGCAAACTAATATGCCAATTGATTTAAATGGTGCTTTTAACCCTTTAAATGCTAAACAAATCTCCAATGCATTGCAAAGCAATGCAGTGGCATCCTCACTAGCATTCAAGGAGTTAAAAACTCCATTTACTTCGGTTTATATGGGCCTTTTAACCATTTGTTTGCTAGGGAACCCTCCAAAACATTGCTTCACAAATTGTTTGATACCTCTCTAGCAGTCAAGGAGTTAAGAAGAACAATTTCCACACCTGGGAAGCTTCTTGTCCCAAGGAGGGTTGGCTTATTTTGTCTTTAAAATGGGAGGAGAATGGCAGGAACGGATAGTGAAGTGGGCGGAGTTACAAGGGAACGCATTCAGCCCTGCGAATCAGCCTCTGTCTATAGAGACCCAATAATTGATATAAGAACTTGGGTCACTTATGGAGCGTTCCCAAATGTGCTCCATTTCAATCAAAAAGGAATTTTGTAGACTTTTTGTCCAAACTCCACGTTCTTTGTGCATATGACACCAAATACAGGCTCCATTGTACAGTTAAATTGGAACGCTCACCTCCCAGAAAGGTATTTCTATTTAAATTGTCATGTACAATAAAGCTTCAATCCCTTACTTTTTTTTTTTTTAAAGTGGAATTCAAGCTTGCATATTTGAAAACTGCAATAAAACCTAAATGTCATGTTAACCAAAACTCCATCAGAAGATATTTCTGGCCAAAGGGAAAGTTAACATTTTCTGATACTGCACAGAGCTGCGTTAGCATATGGAAAGTCATTGAAGCCTTCATTAGCATATGACACATCACTGAAGATGCATCATTAGCATATGCAATGTTATTGGTTAGCTTAATCATCATATGAAATTGCACTGATATCGCACTGTGTCACAATTAGCATATGAAAGATGTATGAATATCTCCTGAACTATACATTTGCTATTCTTTTGGGCAACATGACATATAGGCAGTTTTTAATGCAGTTTTCAAATATGCAAACTTGAATTCAGGTGAAAGTTCCACTTTAAATCATTATGGACACACATATATTAGATTTTAATTAATTACTTGCTGATGTCCCACAGGAGATTGCTGAGGTACTGCTCAGTATTTTACAGCTGTCTGTCTATCCCCTCCCCCCTCCAATCACCTCCTCCCTCAGTGCGTCCCAAATATTTATGTGACCTGGTGCTCGCTCTTCCCAATGTGCATCCAGATCATGGAGGCAAAGTGAGATTCGCATTCATGAACTCACTATATAACAAGTGCCAGTCCACTTGCCAGTCTAAAAATAGCCCAAGAGACAAGCGGACTGAGCCTTGCCAGTGATATTAAACTGGCATGGCTCAATCAGCTTGCTCTGGGGCTACTATTAGATAGGCAAGCAGACTGGCACTTGTTATATAGTGAGTGCATGAATGAGATCTCACTTTGCCTCCATGACCTGGATGCACATTGGGAAGAGCGAGTGCCAGGTCACATGAATATTTGGGACTCAGTGAGGCAGGAGAAGGGACTGCGGCACAATAGCAGAGGTGATAGACAGCACTAAAGTACTGAGCTGTACCACAGTGATCGTGGAGACAACAGGAAGGGAGCATTCACAGATCCACAACAAGATCCAAAAGGTTTGAATTCTAATAATGATGTTAGTCTGTTTATACGGAAATAAGATATTGTTTGTTCAACCCAGTTCTGATGTATAAGTTGACATATATTTGGAATCCTGGTTTGACGGTTACGTTCTTTATCCATCATATCTGTTTTAATTACCTACCTTATTTTGTGCATCTCTTAGCACACTTTGGTACTTTACTAGCCTTTTTTAAGCTAGGTGGATTTATTATTAACATAAATCTAAGATTTCCCAATATTTATATGGGTGTCATCCAATGACTGACCACACTAGTGCTATTTTGGTTTTGACTTCCATAGAAATTTGGGAAACGTATAGGCTGACCATCCGTAGTTACAGCATTGCTAGGACCGCCAATCACGCTAAAAGCATGATGGGAGATGCAGGATGCCATGGTAGGTTGATCTAAAGATCTTCTTATGTTTAATCTATGGTCAGTCCAATGAAATTTGTTCATTTAATGATTTTATTGTGAACATTTGTGTTGAATGCTTTAAAAGACATTTGGATGTCATACCGATTTATGCCTATGACTAAGTAACGTGCTTTACTAAACACGTTAGGCGGATCGTGTGTTATTTGCTGTATACCATCACCCATGCGAGTTACCCAGGGAAACTTTTATACTTGAATTCATAATAAACTTTGACGTTTTTAAAGGGATAGTAATGTTTCATAATAAAAGCAGCTCTAATTAATCATTATAGTATTTGGACTTTGGAGAGTGTTATTTCAATTCTGTCAGAGTTGTAGTTCAAGAGTAATTGAATGATAAAGTATCCCCCTCCCGCCCCTTTTACTGATATAACACTGCTGAGCTTAGAGCAGAAGGGAGGTGCCCAGGTAGATTGCAGAGAGGGACCATCTTCAATTAATATAAGGGAAAATCCTGACAAACTTGTCAAGGGGGGCAGGGTTTTCATTGTTCTCATAGGAAGAAGATTGTCTCCTGCTGTTATCTGTCTGGTCTATGGACTGGATTCCACATCTGAGAAGAGATGGCTTACACTAGGGAAAAGGGGCGGGAGGAGAAACTTTGCTTGTGAATATCACTCAAACCAAGACTTGTATCGTTCTTCATGTTTTTTTAATGCCTACAAAATAAAATAAAGATAAAATGAAGTATTACTATCCCTTTAAGTATACCTGATTGGCTCCTTGCTTGTTGTGGATCTGTGAGCGCTCCCTTCCTGTTGTCTCCACATTTGTTGAAACATTAAGCAGAGGTTGTGGGGGGCTGCACTGGATCTACAGGAGCCATTTGACCGGGTGAGTTTTGCTGCTTATTAGAGCTTGTACCTGTGTAACCTTGAGCCACCTTAATTATTGTATATTATATTCGCTGCTGATGTGTACCACAGTGATCACCCGTGTACTTTATAATCAAATATCTCTGTGCCCATAATGGTTTTTTTTTTTTGTTTTGTTTTTTTTTTTTTTGAGAGTATTGGAATGAAACTTTATTGCACACAACAATTTAAACAGAAATAACTTTCTGGGAGGTAAGAGTTCCGCTTTAAGTGTGAATGATAACACAAGGTCTCTGGAGAGTAAAAAAGTGCTTCCATCACCTTCAGGTTTCACGGAAGCACTTCTGTTATCTCAAAGAGGCTGACGTACTAAGCAGAGCTGTACCAATTCTGGAAGGGACAACAACATTCTCCAAATTCCCATTGATTTAAATGAGGCTATTAACTCTTGAATGCTATGGAGTTTGCCATCATATCTCCAACTTACCCAGCATTCAAGGGGGTTAAAAGCTAAACGTTTCTCTCTTTGATAACAAAAGCAATAATGGAACAGACCAACAGCACCATAGGTGACAAGTTCACATTTACATCAATATAAATGTGAACTTGTCACCTATGGTGCTGTTGGTCTGTTCCATTATTGCTCTTGTTATCAAACAGAGAAACGTACAGGGCTGGGGTAGTCAAAAATTGAGGACTACAACTCCCATCATCCTCATGATGGGAATTGTACTCCTCAACAGCTGAAGAGCCAACAATTGACTATCACTGTTGCACGGCGACACTCATATATCAGCAGTCATTTTCTCAATTCATTATGAAGGCAGGAAGCCAAACTGGGGAGAAACATGTCAGATTTATTGAGCGTATCGTGTGTGTCCTCTGCTCAGAGACCTCCCAATGACTAACCGTCCATCAACACAGCAATAATTAGAGCTTTTATCAATGACTCAAGACAAATGTGCAAGCGCACGCATACTACAGCAGATTTATGAGACAAGAAAAACATTACTTACTTCGTCTATAGGAACACGGATACTAAAATGAATGTTTGGTATACATATGTTTAGTTTATTATGGTGTTTAGCGCTGCGAGTTTTTCCTTTTCCCTGGAACAAAACTAAAACTTGACACGCTATGAAAGAGCGCGTTTTATCTGCATGCAAACATTTCCATAATTTGAGAGAACTTAAAGGGCAATTGTAACGTTTTACCAAATCTACTTCTAGGGGAGCAGTCTAGTCAGAAAACAGACTTCCCTAGCTAAAATGTAACCCGGCAGTATGTGACTTATAGCCTATTGGGCCGTCTGGCAGCTGGAAGTTATGATGCTTAATGCAAAAAAAAAAAAAGTTCTTCTTGTAGCTCTTATTGTGATTGGCTTTATTTCTTTGAAAAGCAAACTTGTGTTGCACAACACGTAAGCATTTAAAGGGACAGTAATGTTTCATAATAAAAGCAGCTCTAATTAATCATCATAGTATTTGGAATTTGGAGAGTGTTATTTCAGTTCTGTCAGAGTTGTAGTTCAAGAGTAATTCAATGACAAAGTATCCCCTCCCATCCCTTTTACTGATGTAACACTGTTCAGACAGATCAGAAGGGAGGTGCCCAGGTAGATTGCAGAGAGGGACAATCTTCAATTATGATAAGGAAAATACCTGAAAATCTTGTCAAGGGGGCAGGGCTTTCATTGTTCTCATAGGAAGAAGATTGTCCCCTTCTGTTATCTGTCTGGTCTATGGACTGCATTCCACATCTGAGAAGAGATGGCTTACACTAGGTAAAAGGGGACGGAGGGGAAACTTTGCTTGTGAATATCTCTTAAACCATAAAGGTTTGAGAGGTAAGACTTATATCATTCTTCATGTTTTTTTAATGGCTACAAAATAAAATAAAGTTAAAATGAAGTATTACTATCCCTTTAAGCCATTACAAATATATTTTTTTAAAGTTTTTTTTATATCGTGCTTCATGTTAACAAGCTTTCGTGTTTGTGCTGAGTGGTGTACGTTGGTACGTTACCCTAGTGAAGACAGGGTTAAAATCTTCACAAGGGCATATGTCAGATTATCGGCTAACAGTAGCCTGACTGATACAAAATGTGAGTACACTTGCTTTTTTTGGATACATTTTTACATTGATGTATTGGAAACAGTGACCAGTGTCAAACAGCAGTAGCAAAAGCAAACAAAATCCTGTCTTGCATAAAAAGAGGTATTGAAGCAAGAGTTGATAACATTATTTTGCCATTGTACAAATTATTGGTAAGACCTCACCTCGAATATGCAGTGCAGTTTTGGGCACCAGTTCTGAAAAAGTAATAGAGATGGTCCAGCGAAGAGCAACACAATTAATTAAGGGAATGGAGGACTTGATGTAAGAGGAACGACTAGACAAACTTGCTTTATTTACTCTAGAGAAAAGACTACTAAAAGGAGATCTTATCACATTGTACAAGTATATAAGAGGTCAATACAAGGATCTCTGCGGTGAGCTATTAATTCCAAGGCCTGATCAGGTGACCAGGGGACACCCCTTGAGATTAGGGGAAAGGAGATTTAGACTTCAGCAACGGAAGGGGTTTTTTACAGTAAGGTCTGTTAAATTGTGGAATTCCTTGCCCAAGGAGGTGGTTATGGCAGATACAATAGATACAGTTAAGAGATTAGATACATTTCTTTCAAAAGTGAACATACAGGGTTATACTGTATATTATTAGGCAAATCATGAAGGTCTGATAAAGACTAACTTATTTGGTAGCAGGAAAGCTATATAATTCTTAGTCACTGGTATATGAGGCAAAGGTTGAACTTGATGGACTTGTGTCTTTATTCAACCTAATTTACTATGTATTACAATACTGCACCATTAGGTGCTTCCTGTTTTTCTTCTCTTTTGGCGGATCCACATGGATATCAGATACCATTCCTGCATCCATATCAGCATACCTGGGAACTTTCTCCTATGGAACTCCCAGGGACGGCCCATTGGTAGCGACCATGCTTAAGTTAATTATGTGACTCGTGTCATAAAATGGATGGGAGTTAATTGGGTAGGTGGGACTTAAACTGATTGGGTTGGGGAAGTGGGTGGAACAGGGTGGGAAGGTGGTGAAGTGGGCAGAGTTACATAGGAAATTCACTAGACCCAGTAATTAACACTAAAAAACAAATCATAGTTTCCGTCACAGATCTGGAGAGTTCCTGGGTAGGAGAAGTTCAGTTTAAAACATGGTAAAATTGTATTATGGAGTTAGCTGCTATACTTATGTCTCCTATTTAAAAAAGTGCAAAATGGACACTAATGATTAAAAACAATATCCCTTTAACATGGAGTACCCATGTTTTAAGCAACATGATAAACCCTGAAATATGTATTTTTTCAATATTAAGCATTGTTATCGCTTTGATTAGATCTGTCCAAGTTTAGTCCTCAGTGGCCACCAACAGTACAGGATGTAAGATTTTCCCTGATTAAGGGGATAGTAATGGTTATTTTAACAAAGATTAATAGTGTATATATTAAAAATACAAATACAATGACCTACCTCCCATCTCTCAAACATGTATAGTTTGAGAGATATAAGCTGCTAAAGTTTCCCCCTCCCGCCCCTATCACAGACGTCAGCGCTCTAGCTGACAGAAGGAGATCCTGGTCCCGGGACTGGCTGGCGGCTCTTCAGCAGAGACGAAATAGCGCTGTCTATAAAGAAATACTTCATTGGAATGGTCTACAAAGTGTCCTTGCAAACCAGGCACACTTTGTAGACCATTCCAATGACGTATTTATTTCTAGATAGTGCTATTTCGGCTCTGCTGAAGAGCTGCCAGATGCTCCCCAGACCAAGATCGCCTTCTATCAGCTACAGCGCTGACGTCTGTGAAAGGGGGGGGAACTTTAGCAGCTTATATCTCTCAAACTATACATGTTTGAGAGACGGGAGGTAGGTCATTGTATTTATATTTTTAATATCTACATTATTAATCTTTGTTAAAAGTAACTAATATTATCCCTTTAAGCACAGATGGGCAAATCAAAATGAATGATCAACAGATTAACTCACCTGTGCTTAATCATGGAAATCCTTACACCCTGGCCTGTTACTGGCCCTTTAGGACTGAGCTTGGACAGCCCTGTATTAGACTTTTGCAGCTTTAGCACAGAAGCTACAGAGAGGAGAGACACTTACTACAGACACTCAGAGATCAACCCCGTACTCCAACTGATGCCTTCCCCCACAACTCCTACACATCTAACCCAGGCACCACTATGAGCACAGCAGTGATGAGTGTCACAGGTAACATCCATGCTCTTTTAAGCTTGCACCATTTCGCTGTAAAAGGGACGTTACAAATTCAAGAGAACTGTGGAGCAGAAAAAACTCATTTCTGTAACTGTAGGGGGGAGGCAAGCGTTGCCTCTCCATCATCCCAATGTTTCCTACCCCTGGTACAGAGAGAGAGGGACAGAGAGAGAGAGGGACAGAGAGAGAGAGGGACAGAGAGAGAGAGAGGTACAGAGAGAGAGAGAGAGAGAGAGAGAGACAAGGAGAGAGGGACACAGACAAGGAGAGAGGTACAGAGAGAGGGAGAGAGACAAGGAGAGAGGGACAGAGAGAGACAAGGAGAGAGAAGGAGAGAGGGACAGAGAGTGAGGGAGAGGGACAGAGAGAGAGAGGGAGAGAGACAAGGAGCAAGGTACAGAGAGAGAGAGACAAGGAGCAAGGTACAGAGAGAGAGAGGGAGAGAGACAAGGAAAGAGGTACAGAGAGAGAGGGAGAGAGACAAGGAGAGAGGTACAGAGAGAGAGAGGGAGAGAGACAAGGAGAGAGGTACAGAGAGAGAGAGGGAGAGAGACAAGGAGAGAGGTACAGAGAGAGGACAGAGGGAGAGAGACAAGGAGAGGGGTACAGAGAGAGAGGGAGAGAGACAAGGAGAGAGGTACAGAGAGAGAAGGACAGAGGGAGAGAGACAAGGAGAGGGGTACAGAGAGAGAGGGAGAGAGACAAGGAGAGAGGTACAGAGAGAGAGAGGGAGAGAGACAAGGAGAGAGGTACAGAGAGAGAGAGGGAGAGAGACAAGGAGAGAGGTACAGAGAGAGAAGGACAGAGGGAGAGAGACAAGGAGAGGGGTACAGAGAGAGAGGGAAAGAGGTGGAGAACGACAGCGAGAGATCTTCAATATCCGAACAACTTGTTTTTATGTGTGTGTTTACTTAAAAGCCCAAATACTGGTACTTCAGGTACAATGAGATGTCTGCTCCCAGGCTTCTGAACGGCAGAAATTTAATTTGTTTTTTCTTCTTAACCATCAGTAAGAATAGTATCATGTGCACAGAGGGAAAAACAGCATATTGGAAGGAAGTATTTAATAGGGAAATAGAGCATTTCAAACATCCATTTCAAAGGCTAGATTTACTGATATGCAGGACAAGTTTGTTCTTAAAGGGGAACTATTAGCCCAAATAAAGTCCCCTCACATTAGGCATCTAGCTTACCAATGAAACTGTTATGTAGAATAAAGACAGCGTTAGTCAAAAATCCTACCTCAGCCGACACTGACGGCCAGGAAACAGCGCAGACATCTTTGCTTACAGACATCTGTGCACCTGCGCTGTTAGTCCTGGTCTCCTCTAGGAGGCGCTGCATGGTACCTTAAGGTACCAGAAGGGACTGACGGCGCAGTTGCCTCTAGATCACTGTTGCCTAGCCGTCAGAGTCGGCTGAGGTAGGATTTTTGACCAACCCTGCCTTTATTCTGTATAACAGTTGCAATGGTAAACTTATCTCTAGATGCCTAATTGGGGGGTGGACTTTATTTGGGGTGATAGTTTCTCTTTAACTCCTTGGATGCTAGCAAGGTCTCCAACGAATTGCTTTGCAATGTGTTGGAGACCTTGCTAGAATCCAAGGGGTTAAAGGGATAGTAATACTTAAAATGTAAAAAAAAAAATATGTTGTAGGGTTTATCCTCCTGAGTAAAACAAGAATACTCCCACTGCTGAAAGGTGTTTCATTCAAAAGTTATTCATTTTCAAAGTTTAATTTTTTAGGTGCAATATCACAGAGGCCTGAAATTGTACAGTGGCGCTGTTGCTACACCATCCTATGGACAGCTCTGGTCCCGAGACCATAAATCTCCATAGGATGGTGTAGCAACAGAGCCGCTGTACAATTTCAGGCCACTGTGATACTGCACCTAAAAAATTCAACTTTGAAAATTAATAACTTTTGAATGAAACATCTTTCAGCAGTGTGAGTACTCTTGTTTTACTCAGGGGGATAAACCCTACAACATTTTTTTTTTTCATTTTAAGTATTACTATCCCTTTAAGATTAATCAAGCAGTGAATGAACAGGCAGCTGTGGTTGGAACAATGCAAAGAATGTGAAGTGTTTTAAGTGCCTCTCCTGTGATTTAGCATAATGCTTTGTTTGAATTCACACTCACAGATTACATATTTCTTAGTGGGACAGATTAATTCCCATCAAATGCATCAAAGATCTTGAACTATTCAGCATTTGGACATTATTGATAAATAAAAACAATTCTTTTAAATTAATCATATATATTACTTTAAAAGGACAGTAATGTCCCAGAACAACTTTTTATAGTTTTGTAGAGGAGAAGAAAATAAGGTGAATGACACAAACCCTATCTCTCAATCCTCTATGGTTTGAGAGATATAGGCATTGAAAGTTACCCCCTCCCTCCCCTTCTCCTGATGTTGCTGTAAAGCTGACAGCAGGAGATCCCGGTCCTGGGACCAGCATGCGGCTCTGCAGCAGAGCCGAAATCACGTTATTGCAAAATAATTACTTAATTGGAAAGGTCTACAAAGTTTGCTTGCAAACCAGGCACACTTTGTAGACCTTCCAATTAAGTAATTATTTTGCAAAAACGCGATTTCGGCTCTGCTGCAGAGCCGCATGCTGGTCCCAGGACCGGGATCTCCTGCTGTCAGCTAGACGCTGACATCAGGAGAAGGGGAGGGAAGGGGGAAATTTCAATGCCTATATCTCTCAAACCATAGGGGGCTTAAGAGATAAGCTGAATGGCACAAATCCTATATCTCAAACCCCCTATGGCTTGAGAGATTTAGACATTGGAGAAGCTTCTGTACTGAAAGCTTATGTAGAAACAGCAGCAACGCCAAGTGGAGGAATTAAAGGACACTCATCAATATATTATTAAAGGCCAGGTGTATGTTTGTCCGATGCAGTCATGCTCAGTAGAGATTGCCTGAAGGCAGTATGTTTGTCCGATGCAGTCATGCTCAGTAGAGACTGCACGAATGCAGTATGTTTGTCCGATGCAGTCTTGCACAGTAGGCGTGGCCTGAACGCACAGAATGCTGGGAGGTGTAGTTCTGCCGGGCACTTTGTCCCGTGGACACGGGCTTATACACTAGTTTTGATAATAAACCATAAACATTCTCTTAGGTATTGATAAGACTTTAATGCTCTACTGTCTGTTGAAATAAATAGTTGTTAAAGTGGAAACTGATGTACAAGATATGTTTATTTTTGTACTTCTGATTGCGAGACCCAGGAAAACTCTATCGTTATGTATTTGTACCCTACACCCTTGACAAATAACCTGAAATGTCTTAGGGGTGCCTCAAAATGCTCCTAATGCAAAGACTGACAACCACTGATCTAGAGTCCACACACTGAGGTCATTTCTAACAGCACACACAGTGATAGGTTTGGCCTTGAACGGAACTAATTAGCACTGTCTGGGGAAATTGCAACCAAAGAAAAGATTAATTTTTAAAAAACAGCTAGAATAACAGAATACAGGCAGATTTTTATTCTCTGTAAAACCAACTACCCTAGTCTTAAAGGGGATCTATCACCCCTTTATAACTTTGCCTAAATCGTTTTGTTATATATCATATATAATGAAAAGTGTATAAATAAAAAAAACAAAACACAAAAAAAAAACGCTTGTTTGGAGAAATTAAAAGAATAAATACGGCTCTGTACCTACTTCTGCATAGACTGCGGTTACCTGCTCTGTAACCACAGTCCTTCGCTCCTCTCCGTCTATCCAGCCTCCTCCAATGATGGAGGCTGTCTGTAAGCTGGAGCGCTCTCATTGGCAGAGATCGATTTCTGGCCAATGAGAGTGCTCCAGCTTACATCTGAGGAGGCTGGATAGAGAGAGGCGGAGCGGCAGACTGTGGCACAGATCAGCTATCCGCAGTCTGCCCAGAAGTAGGTACAGGGCTGTATTCTTTTAATTTTGCCAAACAAGTGTTGTTGTTTTTTTTAAAATGTATAAGCTTTTCATTATATATGATATATAACAAAAACAATTTAGGCAAAGTTGTAAAAGGGTGATAGATCATCTTTAAGGTGATAAGTCCAACAGTGACATGTCTTAACCCTTTGAGTGCCAGATGGGTACGCAATGCATTGCACTCAAAGGGTTAAGATACAGGTCCACTGCAATGAGTTGTGCACCCGTCTGGCCCTCATAGGGCTAATTTTGGGCAATGTAAGGGTAGTTGTTAGCTAGCCTGCATTATCGTTTTACAATGGTGCATATCTTGTGTGTTTATGTAAAATCATAGACTCCCATGACTTGGTCCCTATTTGTCTCAAATGATCGATACTGCACAGCAGAATGGAACAAATGGAATGTTATATGTTTGTACCTGGAACACAGGTCGGTTCAAAGTAAACAAAGATCAACTGAGGAACTTTGCATTTAGCGGTGTTAGTAGACCACTTAGGGTGAGAAAAATGGGTTCACTTTTGAATGGTCGCACACAGAAGAACGTGCAACCATTCAACTGTTTCAGCAGGTCGCCTGGGTAAAAAGCGCAACGTGACAATCTCACAGTGCGTGACAGCTCAAGATTGCCACGTTGCGCTATCAATGCTCGCATTAAGCTCACAGACATTAAGCACACGGAGGCAGCTGGAGCACCTCTGTGTGCTGTGAGAGATACTAAATAATTTATATGCAGTTTGGCTATTTCAATCATTTGGCCATCTTCTCTCCCAGCTGCATTAACCTTTGCTCACTCCCTTCAATTACCCTTCTAGTCCCCATCTCTGCACTGTTTATTTCTCCTGGATTGCAGACTCTAGTGAGGAGGACCCTCGTCTTTTGTATCAGCATGCTCAGATCTCTAACGTTCCGGTCATTTCAAAAAGCTTTTATTAACTCTGTCTCGCAGCACAAGGAGGTGCTCCAGCTGCCTCCGTGTGCTTAATGTCTGTATGCTTAATGCACCCGTTGACAGCATGAATTGACAATCTCGCTCTGTCATGCACTGCGAGATTGTCACATTGCGCTTTTTACCCAGGTGACCTGCTGAAACATTTGAATGGTCGCACGATCTTCTGTGTGCGACCATTCAAAAGCATACCGGAAAAATAATAGATACTCTTCAGAGCAGGAACAGTACATTTTGACCTCCAGCTGTTGGTATCTGCAACTCCCATCACCCAACAGGGGTTGTAGTCCCCAAATCGGTGGTGGCTCTAGGTTTTTGGGGGCCTATACTCCCACACTGTTTTTTCTAATAAAACATTGCAATCTGATTTTGTTTACATGCGGAGGTGATAATGTACAAGCACTTTAGGGCCCTCTGACCAAATGGGGTCCCTGAAGCACCTGCTTACTCTGCTTATAATGTAGTGCCACCACTGGGTCCAACAATGGACTATTGTAGTGAAAGTGATAAATCCCCTCCATAGAATCACTTCCATTATAAATACAATACGTCAACAAACAAGAACCAGTTAAGTCATCTAGGCTGCCAGCTTCCTTATTCACTTGAAGAGCTTAGTTTTATTTAATCCTTGGAAATCCCTTGTGTCTGTTCAAGGCATTCTTAAAGGGCAACAAACATGAAATAAAAAAACATATGTCAAAGATCAGTATTTTATTAGTTAATAGCTATGAGTTCCTGTAGTTTCAGTGACTGTAGTACAAACTAACGGAACCCTGTGTACAGGTTCCAGCTGGACTTCTCTTCTCGTGAGTTGATGTTGTCAGCTCCAAAGAGGCAACTGATGATTCCTACTGACTTATATGCTATTACACCCAACTGCACAGCCAATAGGAATGAGGCTGCCACTGGAGGTGGGACAAGAAGCTTGACTGGACTTTTAGGACTGTAAGGCAGGAATGATGATGTTTAAATAGCAAAATGTTGAACACTACCTTATGTTTTTGCTTTTTTTTTTTTTTTTCATATCAGTTGCTCGTAAAATTCCAGGGTTACATTAGCAAATACCACTTTAGCTGGGCTGCTACTCTATGTATCTACAACCCATTTGCAGAAGATTCGTATGAGTTTATAACTTCCCATCCATCAACTTTGGGTCTTATCTTCTGGCCCATTATCAATACCAGCGTTGGGCAACTGTTGATGCTGCAGATGTTGTTGTACATCATCCTCTACATCAGTGGTGTCCAAGTTTAGTCCTCATGAGATTCCAGTAGAACAGAATGTAAAGATTTCCCTGTCTGAGCACAGGTTGGCCAATCAAATGAATGATCCACTGATTATCTCACCTGTACTTAATTAAGAAAATCTTTATATCCTGGCCTGTTGGCGGCCATGGAGGATCAAAGTTGAAAACCCCTGCTCTCTATGTTTTTGGACTACAAAACCCAATATATAGAAAAATCCAGAGGGCATTTGGGTGTCTGAATGCTTAGCACGTTATGCAGGAAGAAAGAGGAGCAATTTTTGAGCATGTCAAATGTCCCATAAGGCAAAGAAAACTCCCCAATGATTTAAATGGGGCTTTTAAACCCTTGAATGCTAGAGAGGTCATTGCTTAGCAATGCATTGGAGTCCTTTCTAGCATTCAAAGGGCTAAAAGTCCAATTTAAATCATTGTGGATTTGGGAATTTTAAAAGCACTGTATGGCGCAGTAGGTTTGTTCCAGAATTTCTTTTCTTTCTGCATATGGTACATATCTGACATATTGATAAGACACACACTGTAAACTTTATACAGATAACATCTAGCTGCCAAGAGGACTGCCTCATTGACACCATTTTTAATTCTTTTTCATTAATTTAAAACAAAAAAATGAATCAAGAACAGAGATTAATTTTCAAAACCACTGAACAGTAAAATTTACCTTCGAGAGTTGACTTTCCTTGTATAATTGTTCTTGCCCGCTATTCTATATTCTAGGAATATGTATGGTATCCAGGGAACATTAACACCAGTGCTTGATCCTCGAGAACAAACACCAAGGAGGACTTGATTTTTTTCTCCAATTAATACCCAATTAATGTAGTTTTAATCATCACATAGGCAGCTTATGTAGGGTGTACACTGGCCTTTAACCCTGTTGTGATGGTAACCTTAATGCCAGTATGAGAGGTGGACATTGTTTTCATATCCTACAGAATGCTGGGAAGAAGTACGACAGGGGTGAAAGAGAGAGAAAGGGAGCGAGAACAAGAGAAGGAAAGAAAGAGAAGAGTGGTGAGGGGAGGGAGAAAAAGAGAGAGGGATTAAGTGAAACAGGCAGGAAATAGGGAGAAAAGAGTAAAAAAGAAAAATGTGAGACAGGAGGAGAGAGGAAAAAAAGAAGGAGACACAGAAAAGGAGAGAGACAGAGAGAGAAAGTGTAGACAGAGAGAGGGGGGAATGGAATGGAGAAACAGAGAGACTAAGGGAGGGAAAGAGGGAGACAGAGAAAGAAGAAAGAGCCGGGGGGGGGGAGAGAATGGGAGAATGACCACAAGGGAATTCACTATCTGGAGTGGCTAAGAAGTATTACCCTTCTGGGACCTGGCCGGAGTAGCTAAGTATTATAGCCCTTCTGGAACCTGGATGGAGACCCTGGGAAGTATTGCCTTTCTGGGACCTTTCTGGAGTGTTAAGGAAGTATTGTCCTACTGGGACTTTTCTGGAGTGTTAAGGAAGTATTGCCCAGCCCTTCTCTTGGCTGCTGGATACACAGATTGTTTAGCATCAGCGGCCAGGTGAGGCACCAAGACAGGAAGCAAAAGTGTGTTCAGAAAGACTGAGGTTGGCAGGAGAAAAGAACATCAAACATATAATACACGTCAGCAGGCAAAGGAGTAATCTATGAAGCAAACAGGAAGCACAGGCTGAGCATAGTAAGGTTCGCACAATGGAACCAGGTAAGAGGCACTTTGAAGGTAAGCCTGAGCACTCCACTGATGAGCCTTAGAAAGGGAAATGGAGGGAAGAAAAGCCAAAACCAGATCAACTGGAGCTGCATCTGGCAACACAAGAAATGTCAGAACAGTTTAACTATATCTGAAATTATCCCCTTCCAGGGACCCTCTTTGGAGGCCCGAAAGAAGGTTTTGAATTAAATTTTGAATTAAAGGGATCCCTGTGAGAAGCAAGAATCCAATATTTTATCAGTGATTAATAACTCATTCCCATCCACAAAAACAGGAGGAGTTGCAGTAGATGGGTGAGCAAAATGATTTTGAAGATATGGTTTTAGGAAGGAAACATGAAAAGTAGAGGAAATGCTCAGATTCCTGCAAATGTCCAACAGAGTTCATCTCTTCCAGGATTTGGAATGGACGGATATAGTGAGGACCAAATGTATCTGAGGCTTGGAACGGTGAGGACCAAATGTATCTGAGGCTAGGAACGGTGAGGACCAAATGTATCTGAGGCTTGGAACGGTGAGGACCAAATGTATCTGAGGCTTGGAACAGTGAGGACCAAATGTATCTTGAGGCTTGGAACAGTGAGGACCAAATGTATCTGAGACTTGGTATAGTGAGGACCAAATGTATCTGTGGCTTGGAATAATGAGGACCAAATGTATCTGTGGCTTGGAATAATGAGGACCAAATGTATCTGTGGCTTGGAATAATGAGGACCAAATGTATCTGAGACTTGGAATAGTGACCAAATGTATCTGAGGCTTGGAATAGTGAGGACCAAATGTATCTGAGGCTTGGAGAAGCTTGATGTTTCTCCAAGAAAACCAAAGTTTATCCTCAGAAACAAATGTTGGCGCTAAATTGCAATGTTTACGTGCAGCACTCTTCTGATGGTTCTGAGCGGAAAATGGAGTTGGTCTTAGATCTTTGAACATGCCCCTGAGAGTGCCACTCACCAGGCTTAAAAAGTAAAAGTGCGATAAGAAAAGCCAGGACTGGTTCAACTGACACTATATATTATATATATATATATATATATATATATATATATCCGCAAAAGGAACATGCTGTTGCCCATGGAAGAAGAGGCAGGGATAAGGACAGATATGACTACCCAAGGCAGATGCATGGAACAGCCTCCCAGAGGAAGAGATAGTAACCTAATACAGTAGGAAAATGAATCCACTCCTGCTGTAGATATAAAGACTATGCAGAGTTTTTATATGTACAACCATATTCTCTGGGCCGTATGTTCAAATGAAAAAATGGAGGAATTCTGGGGCAAAAGCATTTGCGATAAAAATTCCCTAAAATCACCACTTATTTAAATGTAGATTTTAACCCCTTGAATGCTACAGAGGTCACCAATGCATTGCAAAGCAGCATTCAAGGGGTTAAAATACTCATTTAAAGGGATAGTAATTTTTCAAAATAAAAGCAGCTCCAATTAATCATCATAGTATTTGGGCCATGGAGAGTGTTATTTCAATACTGTTGTTCAAGAGTAATTGAATGATAAAGTATTCTCCTAGCACTGCTTTTACTGATGTAACACTGATGTAACACTGCTCACCTCAGAACAGAAAGGTGGTGTCCAGATGGATTGCAGAGAGGGACAATCTTCAATTAACATAAAGGAAAAACCTGTCAAGGGGGGCAGGGTTTTCATTGTTCCCACAGTAAGAAGATTGTCCCTTGCTGTGAGCTGTCTGGTCCCAGGACCAGATTCCACATCTGAGGGGAGGCGGCTTACACTAGGTAAAAGGGATACTTTATCATTCAATTACTCTTGAACTACAACTCTGACAGTATTGAAATAACACTCTCCATGGCCCAAATACTATGAAGATTATTTAGAGCTGCGTTTATTTTGAAACATTACTATCCCTTTAAATCAATGGGAATTTTTGTAATTTTTAGTGCAAATGTTCTCCTTTTGTGGCTTAACCCTTTGACTGTCAGATAGGTAGCCAACGCATTACAAAACAATGCGTTGGATACCTCTATGGTACTCAAAGGGTTAACCCCCCACTGTACCTAATCACCTCCCCTCAGAAGCAAAGTCATTAATACATCTTACAGTGTACGATATGACTTGTAGTTCAGTCAGTCACTAGTGCTGTAGAGGGCGAGTATAATGACATGACTTTATAACGTGACACTGATGGATTGAGCACGTTCTAGAACCCATCAGTTGATGACAGGCAGGTTGTGAACACAATAACAGGTAGAAAAGTGGATAATGCTCACAGTGTTGACAGCTTAATATACAAACCATGCAAGGGAACTTTAATGAAACATTTATAATCTACTCATCTGGCGGCGGTAATAAGAAAACTGCACTTGTAGAAACAATCTGGGTGTCAGGGCTGTGAGAAATACCAGCTAAACACACCCCATAATGACAGAGTAATACACACAACTAAATAAAACAGGCAGGCAGAATGGCACATGTGGAGATCTGCACTGTAGGTACCATGGAGGAGTAATGAACAGTGACGTAACTATAGGGGTCGCACCTGCGACTGGGACCGTTGCTCCAGGGGCCCGGTCGCCCCCTGCGACCCCTCCGCCTGGCGCCCGCAATCTCCCTCCGGTGCTCTAGTAATGCAGAGCGCTGGGAGATGACATCATCTCCCAGCGCTTTGCATTACCAAGAGGACCGCGCAGGAGCTCCAGGGAGGTAGGAGATGGGGGCATTGTGAAGACTGAGGGGCATTGCAGAGGGGGTCAGTGTGGTCGAGAGGGGCCAATGTGGTGGTGGTTGGGCCCGTGGTACTTCTTGCACCAGGGCCCCGGAGGCTTCTAGTTACGCCTCTGATAATGGATTATCACATATTCCTGTGTCTTTGTGTGCTAGTGTATGTGTGTGCATGTGTATCAGTTTGTGTCATTGTGACTGTTTTTTTTGTGCAACTCTGTACATCTTTATATATTTTGTGTGTGTGTGACTATGCGCATGTGACAGTGTGTCTTTGCATGTCTCTACATGTATGTGTGTTCTCTAACTGTGCATAAGGAGTGTGTGCCTCTGTGTATGGGTCAGTAGTTCAGGTATATAGTCAGCACAAGTGAAGAGTGCAGCCACTCTTCACTTGTGCCGACTATAAACCTGATCAGTGCGTCTGTATGCATTTGTGTATGAAGCATAGCTGGGAACTCTTAGGGTGACCACATTTACTTTCTGCCATTCAGGGACACACATTTTATGAACAAGTCATGGCAAAGTCAGGACCCATTCAAGGGCCAACAGAAAACGTTCCCAGGTATGGTGTATGAGTACACACATCTGTGTGTGTCCATTTGTTATTGTATCGGTGCCTCTGTATGTGTGTCTATGTGTGATGTGACTGGAGCATATGACTGTGATTTTGTAAGTGCGACCGAGTGTGTGTGTGTCTCTGTATGTCTGTGTCTGAGTGTGTGTGTGTGTGTGTGTATAATTTTGTAAGTGTGACTGTCAGGTCCGGATTTAAATCCTAGGCGTCCCTAGGCAAGGCACTCTGGGCACCTTAGCTCTGCCCATAGCCACAACCCCACTCCTCACATAACCCTGCCCCCATTCTCATCCACTGTTTCCTGGCACGGAAAATACCTTTGGCCTATAACAAGCAAGGACAAAAAAATCTTTGACCCTTTGGTTGCTAGACAGCACTCCAACACATTGCGGAGCAATGTGTTGAAACATCTCTCTAGCATCCAAGGTGTTACATAATAGCCTGTAAATACATATATAAGCTACTGCATGGACACAGAGATTGCTGTGGCCTACACACACCATTCAGAATGTGAGTATGACCAAACAGCTGAAGCACCGCCCCTCAAAATTTGGAGTTCTAGGCAGGTGCCTACTCTTCCTATTGGGAAATCCGTCCCTGGTGACTGTGTGTGTGTGTCTCTCTGTATGTGTGTACGTCTCTGTGTGACTGTGTGTTTTGTGTGTGTGTGACTGTAGATATGTGTCATTATATATGTATAGTATCTGCATGTATGTGCAATATCTCTACATCCATGCAATGTATGTGGGTACTGTCTGTTACCTGTGAATGTGACACTCTCTCTCTTCAATTATGCTGGTTGTACACCCCAGCAAAGACTTGATGCAGAGACAGACAGAGCTCTAACGATTCTTTGCAGGCAGAGCTGAGTCTCAGACTGTTTTTACAGCTTGCCAGTAGAGAGCACTAACACCACTAAAGGTGGAAGAAGAGAAATACTGAAATCTCCAATTCAAAGTAAGTATAAAGTAGAATAAAAAAAAAAAAACAGCACGTGAAATACATAAATATGTATTACTAAAATAAGAAGAAAAGTCAAACATCTTACTAGTTCTTTTAGCATTTCTGCCCTTATAAACAACTGATCCTCAAACAAAGACACTGGTCCATATGCGCAAAAAAAAGGGGAACAATTCTGGAGGAAACCAGTTGCACCACAGTAAGTAAATTAAATATCCCAGTGATTTAAACGGGGCTTTTTTCAAACTTTTGAAAGCTAGAGGGGTCTCTACCACATTGTGAATCAATGCGCGGGAGACCTCTCTACCATTTAACCCTTTGAGTGCCAGAGGGGTACCCAACGCATTGCTCTGCAATGCATTGCGTACCCCTCTGGCACTCAAAGGTTTAAAAAGCCCCATTTGCATCAGCAGGGATTTGGGAAATTTTTAAACGTCCCTTATAGCGCCGTTGGTTTGCTCCAGAATTGCTGCTTTTTACTTTGTGCGTACAATGTCAGGGGGTCAGTCACATGCACAATCCCACGGCTAATCACACAAGTGTTAGAAACCAATACGGAGAAATTAATGACCGGAGTGCTCTTGGCTTTCTATCCAGTTCTCAGCTTAATTAAATTTAATGTCTGAAATTAGTGCCCAACGGTTTCAAAAGATGGCTTTAATAAATTATCACTTAAAAGGTTTTAAGATCTAAAATCCACTCGGCTCTCACACAAAGAGGCTGATTTACCAAGAAGAACCAGAGAAATTGTGGAGCAAACCAAACTGCACCACGGGGACTAATAAAAACTCCCCGGATTCCAACAGATTTAAAAGGGGCTTTAAACCCTTTGAGTGCCAAAGCGGTAACCACAGCATTGCAAAGCAATGTGTTAAAGAGACATCTCTCCTATTCAAGAGGGTTAAAATCCCAGCTTTAATCAAAGTCATTTTGATTTTTCCCCTATGTTGCAGTTGGTTTGCTGCAGAACTGGTCCAGTTCCTAAAGGGCGATTAGCAGGTTTTACAGAGTCTGCTCCTATGGGAAAAAAGACTGAACCCTTTGAGTACCAGAGAGGTATCCAACACATTGGTCATTATCTCCGTATGTACGGGCTAAACCAATCAGGTTGGGCTGACTGAACTGGTAATTTTGGTCAGTCGGGCCGGTTTGAAAATTTTGAGAGCCTGGCAATCTGATAGCTGTGTGTGTGGCCTCAACAGACCAAACCACAGATCTTGTATGAGGCTGTGATGTTAGGTCTTTCAGACTGGATTTAGGGTTGCCACCTTTTAAAAAAAAATACCGGCCATGGCATTCCCTCCATAGACTTAACATTGGACAGAAGCCAATTTTTTACCGGCCTGCCAGTAGAATACCGGCTGGGTGGCAACCCTAACCGGATTGCACAGCGGTCCCATAAACACGCACAGAGAAACAGGCAATCCGACTGCAGATTGCCTGGATTTGTTCTCTGTGTGGGCAGGAACAACCAACAATCTGGTCAGCTCCAACCAAAATCGCCCTGTGTATAGGAATTTATAGTAAAAAGACTGTGGTTACAGCTCCAAAACAGCTCCTGTCAGCCACTGGAGTGTATACACTGCTGCCCCAACTCCTTTTGACTTCCACCAGGTTCAAACACAACTTGGAAGTTTGTTGCTCATAGCAACCGATTTTGCAGCCTCCATAAACTTGCATGTCAGGCTTGGAAGGCATTAACTAGGGTCTGAAAGCACAGCCCTTCGTTAAGGTCTCTGGAACCTGAGCGTGCAGCCCTTCACTAGGATCTCTGAAGCCTGAGCGTGCTGCCATCCACTAGGGTCTCTGGAGCCTAAGTGCTCCTCCCTATGATAGGATCTCCGATTCCTGAGTGAGATTCCCTTCGCTAGGATCTCTGCAGCCTGAGAGTGCAACCCTTTGCTAGTGCCTCTGGAGCCTGAGCGCCCAGCAGTTCGATAGAGTCCCTAAATCCAAGTGCGCAGCCCTTCCCTAGGGCCTCTGGAGGCTGACAGACCAGTCCTGCGTGAAGGACCCTGGAGGCCGTCAGCCAAGTACTGCACTAGAGAGGTCTCTGCAGGATGAGAACCCAGTCCTTCACTATGGCTTCTGGAGGCTGAGCACCCAGCCCTTCATTAGGGTCCTTGGAGACTGAGAACCCAACCATTCACTAGAGTCTCTGCAGGATGAGTGCCCAAACCTTCACTAGAGTCTTTGGAGTCTAAACATGCAGCCCTTCAATAAGTCCTCTGAAAGCTGCGCATGCAGTCCTTTCACTGGAGACAGAGCGACCAGCCTTTCCTTACTGTCTCTGTAGGCTGAGTGCACAGTCCTTTATTAGAGTCTCTAGAGGCTGAGAGTCCATCTGCCTTTCATTAGGGTCTCTGGAGGCTGCGCGCAGCCCAAGGAGACCAAGCTGTGATAGTTCAAAGTCTTGCAGTTCAGACTCTGTCACAGGACAAGGGAACACCAGTTGTCTCATTTCAGGTGTCTTTCTGCTCCCCTACTGGTGCACAGGAGCTTCATCAGCATCTCTGCTCCCAGGTACTTCCACAGGCGGGGCAATATCGTCCAGATAGTTGCCCTTAATTACCAAGCAACATGAATTAGACACCTTTATTTAATGACATATAATGTTGTCAGTCAGCTCATGCAGTTTTATTACTTATTCTTAAAGATGATATTTTTCCTCCTGCCTGTGTTCAGAAGGTTTCAGTAAATGTTGTGGAAATTTGAATTACAAGTAGGTGATAAATGTCACGTGCAGTGAATAAAATAAGAACATTTTAGCACCAATTAACCCATGCAAGGGTCAGACAGATGTACAGTGTATTGCTCTCTGAATCTCTCTGGCACTCAGATAAGTTAAGCTACATTCAATTTAACCCTTATGTAGAAAGATCATGTGGAATCAGTAATACCATTCTGCAAGTCTGCTGCTCCTTTAACCCTCTGAGTGTCAGAGGTATTCAATGCATTGTGTTGTAAGGCATTTGATACCTCTCTGACATGCAAAGGGTAAACATAATGATATTATAACAATAATTATATATATATATATATATATATATATATATATATATATATATATATATATATATATGAGAAAACCTACCCAGGGGCGGCAGTAAGGAGGCGATATTCAGGTCTCCTCCTTACTGCCATTCTTTGACATACACAGGGGCGGAAAATCACTGCAAGGAGTTAGCCCGGCCCCAACATCAGTCTTAACCCTTTGAGTGCCAGAGGGGTACGCAACGCATCACAGCTGACAGCAGGAGATTCGAGTCGTCCAACTCGAGGAGTCTCTTCAGCAGACCCAAAAATGCTTTATTTAAAAATAACTACTTCATTGGAACGGTCTACAAAGTGTGCTTGCAAACCAATGAAGTAATTATTTTTAAATAACACGATTTCGGCTCTGCTGAAAAGCCGCCGGCTGATCCCCGGACCGGGAACTCCTGCTGTAGTACAGCGCTGACGTCAGGAAAAGGGGAAGGAGGGGGGGGGGACTTTAGATGAGAATATTTCTCATACTGTAAAGGTTTGAGAGATATGATTTGCACCACAATTTATTTTTTTAACGTCTATAAAACAAGAAGGTTTTTTTATGGGACATTAGTGTCCCTTTAAGTGCGTGTCTGTAACACCGCATATGTCTGTTTCACACAAAGTCTCTCTGTGTAAGTAATATGACGGGAAACGCCGTCCCACATTGCTAGTATTTTATATAGTAAGCATCTCTCACACACAGACTCAGTGCATTAGCCTCTCATACACCTGCAACCGGGCAAAGAAGTTGTTAGGTCGACCATTCCCCTTTGTAAATCCGTTCCACACAACTTTAGAACTATTATTTTGCTATTTATCAAATCCACCAAGCAATGGTCTCACTGCAGCATTTTCCCTCAGCCAGGACCCAGCCACAATGCTGCAATATAAATAATTCATGCCCTTTACGACGTATCGGTATCCATCACAAGCATTTAGCTAGGATCTAAACTGACACATTTGGACATTTGTTTGCAGAGTCGGAGCGCAAAGGCACTGCGTGGGTGTACGCACATAGATAGTATCTCTAACAGAAGACCTTGGTTTAATGATGGACAAAAAAAAGAAATAAATATTACTGTGCAATGGGGATCTTATTACTAAGACTTGACAGATGTCAAGGAGAGAAGTCATTTCCTAATTTATGTAAATGAGGCAGATGAGGACAGTGAACATCCTTCTTTGTACTGTTATGAGATTTGGAGCAGAGATTTCCAAACTGTGATACATGATCAGACTACAGTCAGAAGGCTCACATCATGTGGGGTTTTATAAAAATAATTTTACCAGATGACCTCATTCTGGGCTGCTGAAGTGAGTTACTCCCAGATGTGTTACCCACAATGAATTACTGTCCTGGGGCAAATACTGGGGCAGATATGTCCTAGGAAATAAAGGACAAAGCAGAAAGAGGAGAGAGACATACAGACCAATGGAAGAGATAGAGTTTAACAAGTGAGGTGCAAGAAGTTGCCTATGCAAGCGGAATGACCATACCTGGAAACTCTCCAGATTTGCCCAGGAGAGTCCGATTTTGAGAGTGCAGTACTGGGTCTCCGGGGCAGAGGCTGATTCTCAGGATGTGCTGAGTTTGCTTTAAAACTCTGCCCTCTACTGTGCCTTCCCACCCATTTCCTCCCACTTCCTGCCCACTTGTGTGATGCCTCTGAAAGCCTCGCCCCCAGTCAGGGTAAACTCCGCCCCCTTTTGACGTGATTTGCGGCAATTATACTCCCCTGTGGCATCACAAATGAAGGTTCTCAGCACTGTATGTATATTATATATATTTTTTTTTATACACACATACATACACACACTCTCCACAGGACCCAGCCTACAGTCCCATCCACTGTTCAGTGGCAAAGGAAACCCCCTTACCATATAAAATATGCAAAAAAACTTTTAACCCCTTGGTTGCTAAACAGATCTCAGACACATTTCTTCAGAATGAATTGTAGACCTCTCTAGCATCCAAGGGGGGGTTAAATAATAATGGACTATATATATACCGTAAAATCTTGCGTATAATACACACAATTTTACCCCACTTCACCTTATGTGAAGTGGAGGGTGCATATTATACACAAGAGTATTTTTAAGAAAAAAAAAAAAACTGTGTTGGCAGATATGTTTCCTTCCTCCCCCGGCGCAATCAGCTCTTAAGAGAAGACTTACTATGTTTAATTAAAGCCTCCACTGAAGTCTCCATTCAAGAAGGCCAAATACAAGCGTTGTAAATGTTCCCTGCAGGTGGCATGCTTCCATTTGCCGACCGCTTCCTCCAGTGGGCTGTCGGGACCTCCCGCCTCCAGCCAATGGTAATGTCCTGTGAGGATCTCAAGGTCTTCACAAGGAAATACCATAGATTGAAGGTCCTAATCACTCAATGAAGAAAGCGGGCAGCAAATGGAAGCATGCCGCCCGCAGGGAACTTTTACATTGCTTGTATTTTGCCTTCTTGGATGGAGACTTCATTGGGGGCTTAAATTAAACATAGGAAGTCTCATTTTAAGAGCGGATTGCGCCGGAGGAGGGAGGGAATATATCTGCCAGAAATTATAGGGTGCATATTATAGATAGGCACCTTTGTTTTCCCCCAGAATCTTGGGTATAATATACACCTGCGTATTATACATAGGTGCGTATTATACCTGAGATTTTACGGTATATATTATATATAAAAATATCTATCTATATATGTGTGTATATTATATATATATATATATATATATATCAGGGCTCAAAATTTCCACTCGCTACTAGCCAATGGCGAGTGAAAATTTAGCCCTGGCGAGTAGAAATTTAGCCCTGGTGGGTATGTTTTGGCTTGCAGTGGCGAGTAACTTTTCAGGTCTGACTAGTAGCAAAGGACTTAAAATTATAAGCCCTGTGTATATATTATTATGTACATACACATAATATAGATATATATACACATACATACACTAGTGTAAAAAAGTCCATGTACACGGACCTCCCAGGGCCTGCGTACGGGCAGTCTCTACTGCACGTGACTGCACTGGACATTCGGACAGTCTCTACTGCGCATGACTGCATCGGACAAACATACCTGGCCTTTTATATTATAGGATATATACACACACACACACACAAACACTGATGCAGGGAAAATTAGATTGCAATGGCCCCACCCACCACTGAGTGGGCGTGGTCAACATACCTGAGGTGACCCTCATAATTTGGAGCACTAAGCAGTTGCCAACTCTGCATAATGGGAAAGCCAGCCATGGCCAGAACAATACAATACAACAATATTAATCACTGTATATCAATATAGAATCTATATGAGACCATCAGGGAAATACAACTTTACACGAGACCAGTAATTCAGTGTTCTATATTATGAGACCAACAGTGAAATAAACCATTAGTTGATCAGCAGAGCAATGTATCATTATATGAGACCAGCAGGGCAGTTCACCATTACATTTCTAGGTGTTTTTAATCTCTCTTTACTGCAAATTGTTTGAAAAGAGATAATGAATAGGGTTGTTTATGATCTGTTCAGATCAATGGAAGCCCATTGTTTACAGTGAGGAGGTGTGACCTAAAGGCAGGCTTGAAAAGAGGTCACTATATACAGAGGACTTAATATAAACAGCTATATACATCTGACTGCTGTATGAAGAGCATCAGGGGAGTTTAAGCCAACAATTAAAAGTGCAAATATCACATCTTACCAGTTATGTTCCTATGGGAAAAGACTTAGTAAAAAGCCTGGGCCTGCACTGTTCAGACCCAAAATGGTTCTTATCATCTGACTGGGAAGCCGAAACACAACCCATAAGTAAGTGGCTCTAATGGCTGTCCGTATAACCCCATATAGAACTCCAGTGTCAGGCTTTCAAGCAAAATACAGAGGGTCCTGCATCACCATATCTGGTTTTCATACTGAATTTCCAGATCTCCGGGGACAGAAGCTGATTCTACGGCAGTGGCGGGTTTCTTCTCCTTCCCACCCTGTTCGGTCCACTTCCTGCCCACTTCCCACCCAAGACACAAATACTCTTAAGCCTTGCCCACCTGATTAAGCCCCACCCCTTTATTACTCAAATTGAGTCATCGACAATCTCTGGTTGGCAGTACAAGCCCTCTCCAGGGACTCAGGATGAGAACGTCCCCATGTATGTTCATTACACAGTACAGAGACTGAACTGCGGGATTGTCACACAGTTCAATCTCTTCTTGTGGGACCAACACAGGTGCAGACCTGCCAGTAAGGAATTAGAGTTATAGTTGCCTCTAAATCAACAGGAATTTTAACCACTTGAATGCTAGTGACATCTCCATTTCATATCCCCCATAAACCCTCCATGTCAGGATTTGAAGCCCAAAACAGAGGGTCTACGGAGGGTATCCTTTCAAAATGTAGCACACTATTGTGCGAACTAAACAGTGTGTTAACCATGTCGCCGAATTGAAAAGGGCGACATGAGAATCTCGCCCGCATCAAAAGGGCGAGATTCTCTTGTTGTGGGCTTAAACTCCTCATGAACATAATGTTGATAGTTGAACTGATGCAGGGGAATCCAGGGTACTGAGGGCCAGAAAGACAGTGTGGCTGCCACAGATGTCTGCCAGACGGACACAGGCCACAGACACTGAGAGGAAGGAGAGTGGGAGTACACACAGAACTGCAGGCTGAGTGCTACCCCCTCCTCAGGTCACCAAGGCAGCCTCAGGACAGTCCACAAAGGTTTCAGCATCTCGACCCATGAGCCCCACACACTGTCCAGTTGGCAGACATCTGTGGCAGCGACACTGTCTTTCTGACCATCAGTACCATGGATTTCCCCCGCATCAGTTCAACTATAAACACTATGTTCATGTGGCGTTTAAGCCCACAATATGAGAATCTCACCCTTTTGATGCGGGCGAGATTCTTATGACACCCTTTTCAATACGGCAACATGGTTAATGTGCGGTTTAGTTGTTTGCACAATAGTGTACGACATTTTGATAGTAAACCCTATGGAGCCCACATCATACAGGATAGAGGCGGAACTGTGAGACTGTTGTACCTACAGGGGTACAGACCTGCTTGACAGTCACTATCGGGGTTATAGTTGCTTTTTAACCCTTTGTGTGTTACAGAGGTATCCAACGCATTGCAATGCAATCCACTGCATATTACTCCAGCGTTCAAGGCCATATCAGTTGGAATATTAACCCCTTGAATGCTAGGGACATCCCCATTGCACCGGAAAGCAATGCACTGGAGGCATGTCTATTACCCAAGGGGTTAACCCTTCGAGTGCCAGAGGGATACACAACACATTGCTTTGCAATCTGTTGGTACCCCTCTGGCACTCAAAGGATTAATTTGTTTCTCAGAAATGACCCCTAGAATCAACTATGTTTTTTGAATACAAGATGCTTCAATGCATATAAGCCCATATTATTTTTATAGTTATTTTTCCTTTAAACGCAAACATAATCAGCCATGTCACTGACATACAATAACACAATTACACTTACTACAAGCTGGTTCAGTCCCTAGAGGATTTGTTAGCTGATCAACTAATGGAAGAACCAGAGAGCGAAAAGAAGCTATGAACCCCCCACTCGCAGCTTGTGCTTGGATTCCCGCTGATAGCATCTCCCTGGAAAAAAACCTTTAAAACTATTTATTAAATCAGGATAACAGAGACCAGTGGATATAAATATATTCATATGTAGATGTGGATGTGTGATGTGGATACGGGGTTCTGCTATGGGGGAATAATAGAAATGTAATCCCTTGAGTGCAGGGTCAGATTCACATCCCAGGTGTCCGTAGGCAAGGCATCCTAGGAGCCCTTAGCTCTGGCCATGGCCACACCCCAGTCCCATCCACTATTCCCTGGCATTAAAAAAATATATATCCTTAGGATATATCATGCGAACACAAAAAAAATAAAGATTTCAACACCTTGGTTGCTAGAGAGATCTCCCATGCATTGTTTTGCAGTGCACTGAAGGCCTCTCTAGCAGGCATGTGCACACAGAGACACCAAGGTGGCTTGAGCACCTGCTCTTTTTGTCCAAAATGCCCTCATGCCCTTTTAACAAAAAAAAAAAAA
Organism: Rhinophrynus dorsalis; assembly: GCA_037306005.1. Classification (NCBI taxonomy): domain Eukaryota; kingdom Metazoa; phylum Chordata; class Amphibia; order Anura; family Rhinophrynidae; genus Rhinophrynus; species Rhinophrynus dorsalis. The sequence continues at coordinate 474,196,781 of CM074722.1, forward strand.
ATTAATCAGTCCGATTAATAATTATGAGAAGTGCCCTTTTTTCATTTGAGCCCCTGCCCCCCAAAATGTCTGTGCACGTCCCTGCTCTCTAGCATCTAGTTGCTTAAATAATAGCCTGTAATAAGGTATATAAATCAGAGCAGGGACAATGACATTGCATTAGCCACACCCACAATTCAGAATATGGGTGTGGCCAGCACAACTGAGCAATAGATCCTCACAATTTGAGATCCTGGGAGTTGCCTTCTCTGCCTAATGGGAAATTTGTCCCTGTTTAAAGACCTGAGGGGTCTCTAATGCATTGTGATACATTGTGTTTTTACAGCCCTTTGTCACTAGAAGGGTTAAATACTGCTATTTATTAAATTCTCATAAATTACATATCTAGATAAAAATAGCTTTGTTTAAAGGGGAATTATACCATAAGAATAAATGGCTCTTAAATTGTTCATCGGAAGGATTTACAGTTTCAATCTGATAACAACTAGAGTGCCTCACGATTCATTCAGGTCTACTGAAGCCCATTGCTTGCTGTGAGGAGGTGTAACCCAGAGGCAGACTTCAGCAGACATAACGCAAAAATGAATAGACAAATACACATGACTGCTGTATGTAGGCTATCTACCGAGGTAAATCAATGTGCTATACAAATTAAGAGATACTTACTCCTAGGGCATAGTTCCCCTGATCTGCATTCACTGAGACTGAAGTACTAAAAACAACTGTCAGGGGATTACAGGCACTACCAGTGTATGGGGCTTAAACCAGCAGGGAGGCCCACATCCCAGATCAGACACTGAGGCCCCCACGATGATGTGGGGGGGGGACCTGTGTTAAAAGGTTTGACCAGACTGGCCCATAGGGTTTCTAGAGGGTCTCCTGCTGTTCCCCCTTTTTACAGCGGAACTTTCATTCAAATTAAAGTGCCCCTCAAATCATTATTCACATAGCGATATGCATATCAGTACTTGTAGTATCCTGACTCACCTGCAGGCAGCAGTGCAATTTTGGTGAGGGTGGAGTTGAATTGTACCTTAAACCTCTGAGTGCCATAGGAGTACAGAACGCGTTGACTTGCAAAGTGTTCGTACGCCTCTGGCACTCAAAGGGTTAAGGTACCAGAAGGGATTGACGGTGCAGGAGCACAGATGTTTCTACAGCAAGATGCCTGCCAGCGAGTCTCCAAACAAGTTGGATTTCTCAATAATGTTGGACTTATTCCGAATAATACTAGTATTGATATGCGTATCGCTATGTGAATAATGATTTGGGGGCACTTTAATTTGAATGAAAATTCCATTTTAAGTATATTCAGTAGGTACTGTATCAGAGAACTGGAGTGCACACCTCTGTCCTGTGTTCCGTACAGCGCAAATGCAAGGGGTGTGGGTGAGGCCCTGACTTTACGTCTGTGCGGGACCCAAATAGTTCCGATGACATCCCTGGAAACTGGAGTCATTCTGGGACAAACCAACTGCACCATAAAGGGAGAAATAAAAATGACTATTGATTTAAATGGAGAGGTCTCCATTGCCTAGCAAGCATGGGCCTGAGGCAAGCAGACTTCCAAGGGCAGCATTTTGGGCGGCTTTGGCCCATTCAAAATTAGCATACTGCAATTTTCACTTCTCCTCTGTCCAATGTAAAGCCCCACAGACCCCGCCATTTACATGTTACAGTAACAAAATTGCACATAAAATCCGTACAGACTGATGTTGCAGGGTGGTCTGGCACTTAAAGTGTTAGTAATGTCCACAAAAAAGGTTTTTTTGCATTTAGAAGAGCTTAAAAAGCTGAGCTGAATGCAAAAAAAAACGTATCTCTCAAACCGCTACGGTTTAAGAGATACGGGCGTTTAAAGTTTGATTTCTCCTACTGACAGTTGTAAAGCTGTCAGCAGGAGATCCGTGTCGGCCGACACGCTGGCGCTTGAGAAGAGCTGGGATCTCGTTACTTACACGGAATCCCTTCATTGGAATGGTCTAAAATGTGTGCCTGCAGGAGATCCGTGTCGGCCGACACGGTGGCGCTTGAGAAGTGCCGGGATCTCGTTACTTACACAGAATCCCTTCATTGGAATGGTCTAAAACGTGTGCCTAGTGTTCAGGCACTAGGATCTCCTGCAGGCACACATTTTAGACCATTCCAATGAAGGGATTCCGTGTAAGTAACGAGATCCCAGCTCTTCTCAAGCGCCAGCGTGTCGGCCGACACGGATCTCCTGCTGACAGCTTTACAGCTGTCAGTAGGAGAAATCAAACTTTAAATGCCCGTATCTCTTAAACCATAGCGGTTTGAGAGATACGTTTTTTTGCATTTAGATCAGCTTTTTAAGCTCTTCTAAATGAAAAAAAAAATTTTGTGGACATTACTAACACTTTAACCCCTTAAGGACCAGCGCGATCCCGTGCGGCCGGCACTTGCGGACCACGGGGCATTTTTTTTTTTTTTTTTTTTATGGCTTCCGGTTCAGGGAGCCCTGAACTCCATGCCGTGCCAGGACCGTCATTGGTCCTTAAGTGTCGGACCGTCGTGACGGTCCTAGCACGGCAATGGTCCTTAAGGGGTTAAAGGGTTAAAAATTGTATTTAGAAAGTCTTACTTTTTTTTTTTGATTGCATAACTTCAAGTTATCAGATAGGTATTTTAAAATGAATTGCTCTTATTTAGGCTATTTATCCCTTAGACTGCTTCTGTGTCTCTAAGAAAAGGGGGTGTGGTCTGTAGAAGGAACTGGAGAAATTGAGCAAATAGCAAAACGTGTATGGGGGGGTGCACATACTTGGTTGAGCCTACAGCAGCAGAAAAGACGACACAGGAGGGAAGAGCATCTAAGGACCCACTATTCTCCAACAGACACAAGTTCCCACAATTTTCAATAAAAATCCATTTTATTGTGTAAAAGTTAAAGGGGATGTATCACCTCTGTATAACTTAGCTTAAATAGGTTATATATTGAATAGGACTAAAAGTGTCTTAAAGCTTAAAAAAAAACAAAAAAAAATTATTTGGTCTAAATTGAAGGTATAAAGTCTGCCCTGCAGCTACTTCCGCATAGACTGCTGTTACCTGCTCTTTACCGCAGTCCGTCACTCTGCCTCTGCTCCCCTCCCTCTATCCAGCCTCCTCCAATGACGGGGGCTTTCTGCCTATAAGCTGGAGTGATCTCATTGGCTACATATCAATCTCTGCCAACTAGAGAGCTCCAGCTTACAGACAGAAGCCTCTGACGTCGGAGGAGGCTGGATAGAGGGAGGGGAGCGGAGGCAGAGCGATGGGCTGCGGTTACAGAGAAGGTAACAGCAGTTTATCCAGAAGTAGCTGCAGGGCAGACATTATACCTTCAATTTAGACCAAATAAAGCTTAAAAAAAAAAAAAAAAAAAAAAACCAGACACTTTTAGTCATATTCGATATATAACCTAACTATTTAAGCCAAGTTATACAGAGGTGATACATCCCCTTTTAAAGCAGAGTATTGTCAAATATACAGACACATGAGAGCAGTAATACACAATGCACATTAGCAGCCTAGCGCGGTTTGTGAATTTATCACTTATTCATAGGAGGTCCGATGAATAAGTGATAAATTCACAAAACGCGTTAGGCGGTTAAGGTGTATTGTGTATTATTGCTCTCATGTGTCTCTATTCGACAATACTTTGCTTTTAACTTTTATACAATAAAATGGATTTTTACTGAAACTCTTTGGAACTTGTGACTGCTGGAGAACAGTGGGTCTGTAGAAGCACTCCCCTCCTGTGTCGTCTTATATGTCGAAGTCTTTGGCCAAGGCTGTGGGGGGTTGCTCCGGATCCACGGGCTGGAGGCCCTTTAGCAAGTTTGAAACCTTATTGTAAATATTGATTATATGGCTGTTGGCAGCGTTCCTGATTTTTTTGTATTCATCTACAGCAGCAGAAAGACTAAGTACATTACTGGGAACCCCTGTCTGACCCACTTTTGAATCCCCTTTCTTTGGTTGCTGGCACTATAAGGTAATTTGGATGTCCTTCTCCCAAGCGGACTATCTATATATGTGATGTCTCTGAGCTACAGGCTATTAGATGTTTTTTGGGGGTGTAAAGAGTACAAAAATAGAAACAACATATAAGCTATGAGGAGTGCACTTAAGATCAAAATAACCCCCCTACGCATTTCTTGGCTATCTTAATCCACTTCCTCAGGAGTAGTAATACTAGAAGTGGTGTCCTGATGTCTGCAGAATGAATGAAAAGCAATGGCAATAGCTAATCTTTAAGAATAAAGTAAATCAGGCGCATGCCTAGGGTATTATCTCAAGTTACTGAGCAACTACCAGTCCATTATCCAATAAAGCACAGTGTGTGCACATGATGCACTGATTAACACCTCACTGCTGGAAACTAAGAGTATTCAGGGCTTATAAATGGAGGTGTACCATTATAAAGAGTAGTGGTATATAGAAATACAATGGATGTAATTTGTACAGAAAGCACTCTGGAGAGTGGATCATGTTAACAAAGAAGTGGAGCTATTCTGGGGCAATCAGCTGTACCACAGGGAATAAATACAAATTGACCATATTTCTTTTGCTTTAAATGGGATTCCCTGCAGTGGAGAACAGTGAATCAAGGCTGGAGTGTCAGACAGTTTATGTGTGATTCTGTGCATAGCAGTGGAAAGTGGAACCGGGCTGGGGTGTCCAGCAGTATGTGTGGTTATGTGGACAGTGGAACAAGGCTGGGGTGTCCAGCAGTATGTGTGGTTATGTGGCTAGTAGAACAAGGCTGGGGTGCCCAGCAGTATGTGTGGTTATGTGACTACCAGTGGACAGTGGAACAAGGCTGGGGTGTCCAGCAGTATGTGTGGTTATGTGGACAGTAGAACAAGGCTGGGGTGTCCAGCAGTATGTGTGGTTATGTGGACAGTAGAACAAGGCTGGGATGTCCAGCAGTATGTGTGGTTATGTGGACAGTAGAACAAGGCTGGGGTGTCCAGCAGTATGTGTGGTTATGTGGACAGTAGAACAAGGCTGGGGTGTCCAGTAGTATGTGTGGTTATGTGACTACCAGAGGACAGTAGAACAAGGCTGAAATGTCAGACAGATTATATGTGGTTATGTCACTACTACTATGAAATGGAACAAGGCTTAGGTGTCAGACAGAATGTGACAGTGAAACAAGGCTGCTGTGTCGTATGTATGGATCTGTGACTACCAGTAAAACAAGGCTGGGATGCGAGGCAGTGTATTGTGTGTGTCTCTGTGACTACCAGTTGGCAATGGAACAAGGCTGAGGTGTCACACATACGGATCTGTGACTACTGATGGAACAAGATGGGTATTCAAGGCAGTGTAGGAGTGGTTCTGTGACTACCAGCGGGACAAAGCTGGGGCATCAGACAGTGTATGTGTGGTTCTGGGACTACCAGTGGGAAGTGGAACAAGGCTGAGGTATCATACATGTATGGATCTGTGACTACCGGTGAATCACATTTAAATATAGTGTGATTAGACCTGGGAAAAATCTTAACCTCTTAGAAGCTAGAGAAGTCTCCAATGCACGGCTAAGCAATGCATTGGTGACCTTTCTAGTGCCAAAGGGTTAAATTGATAATATAATCTTAGTCTGACTCACTGCTGATTCAGAAAAAAAGCAAACAAAAAAACACAACTGATGCAATTTCCAATGTTGACTGGGAAAAAACAATTCTCTCCTGATCCCAAACAAAGCAAAGGGCTAATTTCCCCCTAGAATCTTACCTCTGTATCCATGGCCTTAAACTGGATTTCTTGAAATATCCACAGTATTTTCCAGCACAGTCCCTTGTTAGGCAATGGCACACAGCTACTGCCCTTACTGCAAAGAGCACTTTCCTTGGCTGGACGTGAATCCTCCCTAATCTTAGGCAATGACATTGTGTCATATGAACAGTCAGTGGGATTCAAAGATCCTTATAGAAGTAGAACTGTTTTAGTTGTGTGATTACTCTGGGTCTGACAGGTCAGGGCACAGTGAGGTAAAGCTACTTACACAGGATTCATACTAGAATCCTTCAGTTTAAGGAGAGCTAATACTAAAATACCATGTTCTATTATAAGGCAGAGCAGCTTGTAACATTCACGGAAATACATAGGGCAGGATTTACATCTCAGGGGCCCTAGGCAAGGCACTCTAAGTGCCTTTAGCTCCACTCATGGCCACACCCCCAAACACACATACTGCATACATGACCCATCTCATAATCCCATGGCACACAAAACACTTAGCCTATAACATGCATGCTCCAAAAATAGCTCTTAACTCCTGGGTTGATAGAGAGTTCTCCAACACATTGTTCCACAATGCGTTAGAAACCTCTCAGTCAACACTGTATACATATTGCAGACTGCAGCTTAGCACATGAGTTCTCAACCAATGTGTCATGTCACTTTAGTATACCACAGATATGGCACCCCCTTCTTTTCTATAAAGAAGTTTAGGCACAGTATGTATGTTTGTGTTATTCTGATTGTGAACCCTAAAGAGAACACTATATTTATGCTTCTCTACCCTTCATTGAATGCCTGACAAAAGACCTATACAATGTTAGATGTGTCACAAAACTTCCAGACTGCATATTAGGGCTGCGATCACCAAAAACTGAGAACCACTGGCATTGCAATTCAACACTCCCCGTTGCCTGAACTAACTCAGTGCCATCCAATGGAGGATATCTGCTCATCTCCAGACTCACACACCTGAACAAATGTACTTGCTATACTCAGGCTCAACAAGATACAGAAGTTCATTAAAAGGATAGTAATGTTTCATAATAAAATCAGCTCTAATTAATCATCATAGTATTTGGACTTTGGAGACTGTTATTTCAATTCTGTCAGAGTTGTAGTTCAAGAGTAATTCAATGACAAAGTATCCCCCTCCCGCCCCTTTTACTGATGTAACACTGCTCAGCCAGATCAGAAGGGAGGTGCCCAGGTAGACTGCAGAGAGGGACAATCTTCAATTAAGATAAGGGAAAAACCTGAAAAACGTGTCAAGGGGGGCAGGGCTTTCATTGTTCTCATAGGAAGAAGATTGTCCCCTTCTGTTATCGGTCTAGTCTATGGACTGCATTCCACATCTGAGAAGATATGACTTACACTAGGTAAAAGGGGCGGGAGGGGAAACTTTGCTTGTGAATATCTCTCAAACCATAAAGGTTTGAGAGATAAGACTTATATTGTTCATCAGGTTTTTTTAATGCCTACAAAATAAAATAAAGATAAAATGAAGTATTACTATCCCTTTAAAACATGAAAGTCAGGTGCTAATCACAGCAAAGAAACATGCCTGGGGAACAGACCAATGCATTTCACTCAAAATGATGCTTAGAATCTCTAATTACACTAATGAAGTTACATTTTGAGTGATATATGTTAGCGTGTACATTAGATATACTTCTTTACTGTGACGGTAAACTCCTATATTTTGTTTAAACAGAGTGTCTCACTGTATTGAGTCACAATGTTTCTGAGACCTATCTAGCATCCAGCGAGCGTTATTTACAGAAAATATGACCAGCTATACACTAAAGCATTCCATGAAAAGCAAATAACTTGACTGATGTATGGAGTATACCTTCCAAGGTAAGCCCTCCTGTTAAAAATATTATATTGCCATTTATTATATGTATACCTTCCCTTTAAATATCATACACATTAAAGTGCAGCGGTAAGCAACCTATTGAAGACTACAATTCCCATCAACCACAACTAGATGTTGGCTGGTTGAGCATGATGGGAGTTGTCGTCACCAAAAGCTAGAGAGCCAAAGGTTGTCTAGCCCTCTTACAGGGGGATTATCAAAGTCAGTGTAAAGATATTTCATATGTAAATTTGAATCACTGGAAAGTAAAATGCTGGGGGAACTCTGGGGAATGATTTACTAATTAATGGAGTTTACATTTTGAATGCTGCCTCCTTATATAGACCTAGAAGACTTTCCACACTGATGAGATCTCTTCATCACAATTTAAATCTAAAAGATAAGAGTCTTATATACATTTTATATGAGGGTTGTCACAGCAGGAGTATTAATTATCTCTTACAGTAATAAGGACACTTGCATTGATGAACCTCATCTGGTATGTATATATAATTCTCAGTTCTGAGAACTCATCTAAGAAAAGACCATCTGGGATACTCACAAAACATTAGCACATCATTCCAATAGAATATGTTGCACATTAAACAAGGCTTCTCCCACGGATGTCTGATGCTTTATTCAAGAGTTAGTACAGGTCAATCTTGTTAGATCACTTTTTTTAAAAATTCAGGTTAGAAAAGTTTTGATGTTGGAGATGGTCTTGCTTTCTATGGAGAACTACAGTAAGACAACAGTAAGGGGATATACTTTCTCTAAACCACAGCACAATATGCATTTTGTCATCTGGTTTCAGCAGTAATAACTTTTAAACACAGCATCTCCTAGCTGTCAATGAATCATTCTTTTACTCAGCAAGAGTCTCCTGGCACCAGACGTGTTCAGATCTGCCCACAGCAAAAGTAAAGGTTTTAAGGAACACAGGTGGATCAATCATATCTCACTCATTCTGAAGAATCTACATGTGTTAACCCTTTGAGTGCTTTGCAATGCATTGCGTACCCCTCTGGCACTCAAAGGGTTAATAACATTCACCTGTGATGATATTACAATATCCAAAGCAACAGGAGGCACTTGACTATAGATATGAGCACTTATGATCTCCAATATATTTCTTAATAATAAAACATTACTGTTATTTTAAAGTGAAATCATCACATTGTATTAAGTCTGATCCTATGGAAAAGTCAGAGACTGGACTCAGAGACCCAAAATTACTTCTATCAGTCATTTAGGGCATCCAAAAAAGTCCTCCAGGTTGGCAGGAACATAACCCACAAGTACGTGGTTCAATGCCACAAACTTTGTGGGTTTTGCACCTAGCTGCATAAGATTTCAAGCCAGACACAATTTATGAGGACAGCATTATACAGGTCAATGAGGCTGAAATGTGAGACTTCAATCCTGCATTTCAGTCTCTTTTCACATGATCAAAGGAGCCTCGGTGGGAAGGGGGGGGGGTCTCTTTTTTGGGATGGCATTGTTCTCCCCTATTTCTCCACTAGGGTGACCACGGGTCCCGGAATGTCCGGGACTGTCCCTCATTTGAAGCCTATGTCCTGCGTCGCCGGGTCATCTCCCACCGGGACAATGAAGTGTCCCGGAATGAAGCCAAGCCACCCACACAGCAGCACAAACAGTCACTCTCTCAGTGTTTGTTGTGTTTTTTTTTTGGTTTTTTTTATATATATGCCTCCCTGGATGTCAGCCTGCAAGCGGTGTGTCACATCATGGACGCTGCGAGGGAGCGCTTGGTAGCATAAATCAGCGCTCCCTCGCGGCGTCCATGATGTGACACACCGTTTGCAGGCTGACATCCAGGGCTGCAATCCAGCTGATCTCCTGGAGGCAAGAGCTCTAGTAATACAGAGTGCTGGGAGATGATATCATCTCCCAGCACTCTGCATTACTGAGCACAGCGCGCTGCATTACGGAGCACAGCGCGCGGGAGCTTCAGCTCTGTGCCGGAGGAGGCACAGAGCACTTTCCACACCGCTAGACTACCAGGGACTCAAGGTAGGGCATCAAGGGGCAATGTGGAGATAAAGAGGCTTTATGGTAGGGTGACCACATGTCCCGGAATGGCAGAACGGAAATGTGGTCACCCTATTCTCCACGCTGCAGCCCTAGCTTCATCAGCAGGTTTGTCCCCAAAAGGAACAGGCCTGCAAAGAGGAAACTATCCATGGGAATTCTGCCTTTTACATGCATTAAGACTCCCCAACCACCCAAGCTGCCTTATCCGCTATTCACAAAAACCCACACAGGTTAGATTGTCATGTCATGAGACCCTGGGCAAGGCACCACTCTCTGCTTGCAGCCTCACACACCATTGCCTGGCACTGGAAAAACCCTTAGTTTACAACACACAAATGCAAAACGTTTTAACCCCAAGGATACTAAAGAGTTCACCGATACACTGTAAAGCAATGTGAAGTGGACCTCTCTAGCACAAGGGGTTAAATAAAGTAGCAAATACAAGATTACATAAACTGGTAAATAAACTGTGCAAACTACAGGGATAGTAATCCTTCGTTTTGTTTTTATTTTATTTTGTAGGTATTAAAAAAACATGAAGAACGATATAAGTCTTATGTTTGAGAGATATTCACAAGCAAAATTTCCCCTCACTGACCAAAACGGTCAAGTCTGCCATCTAGCTGTCAGATTTGGAATCCGGTCCGCGGACTGGCTGTGGCTCTGCAGCAGAGCCGAGATCGTGAGATAGAAGAAGAACTACTTCATTCGAATAGTCTACAAAGTGTGCCTGGTTTGCAAGCACACTTTAGACCCTTCCAATGAAACAGTTATTTTTATATCTTGCACTCTCGGCTCTGCTGAAGAGCCAGAGGTTGATCTGCGGACCGGATTCTAAATCTGACAGCTAGATGGCAGACTTGACCGTTTTGGTCAGTGAGGGGAAACTTTGTGTGTGAATATCTCTCAAACCATAAAGGTTTGAGAGATAAGACTTATATCGTTCTTCATGTTTTTCTAATGCCTACAAAATAAAATAAAGATAAAATGAAGTATTACTATCCCTTTAATATGTAAAGTGGACATTACAACAATCTATAAACTGTTAAATACACCAGCCCCGTAGACAAGGATCAGATCTCTGGTGAAGGGAAATTGGAATTGTGCTGGCCACACGCACAGTTTAGCACAAGTGCGACTAGGCACCCTTAGGTCGCTGCCTACACAGCCTATTGGGAAACTTACGTTGTTTAAAATTCAGGATGTGAAGCAGAGACGGGATACACATTGCATGTTCACAGAGAGCTCTTCAGGGAACTTAGGATTCTGTGCATTATGCAGAGCTAGTACAAAACTGATTAAATTAAGTGTTTTATAATTAGGACTTAAGCCCTTAACCCCTTAAGATCCAGAGAAGTTACCTTCCCTTAAACAGGAACTATCACTCAAATTAAAGTCCCCCCCCCGCAAATCATTATGAACATAGCGATACGCTTACAAATACTAGTATTATCCTGAATATGTTCGGCGTTATTGAGAAATCCAACTTGTTCCAAGGCGCACAGGCAGGCATCTTGCTGTAGAGGTATCTGTGCACCTGAACTGTCAGTCCCTTCCTGTACCTTAAGCAGGGCCAGATTTACATGTCAGGAGCCTGTAGGCACAGAAATCTGAAGCGCTCCCCCCATTGGCCATCTCCACTGGACACCTCCAAAATGCTCCTAATCTCCACTACACTGCCCCTCATCATGTCCATATTGCCCTCACATTGCCCCTCGTCAGCTCCAACTTGCCCCCATCATCTCCATATACCATACTGTCCTCACATTGCCCCCTCCATCAGTTCCATATTGCCCCATTATCTCCACATTGCCCCCATCATCTCCATATACCATATTGCCCACACATTGCCCCCCATCTTCTCCACATTGCCCCCATCATCTCCACATTGCCCTCACATTGCCCCCCATCAGCTCCATATTGCCCCCCATCAGCTCCATATTGCCCTCACATTGCCCCCATCAGCTCCATATTACCCTCACATTGCCCCCCCCCCAGTGTCCATTTACTACCTCTTCTCTGGTGGTCCAGTGGCAGGAGAGGTCTGTGCCTCCTCCTTCTGCACAGTCCTGTAGCTGCTGGAGCTCCCATGCGGTCTTCTCTTCAGTAATTACTAAAGAACAGACAAAGGAGTTCAGCAGCCACAGGCCTGTGCCGAAGAAGGCACAGACCTGTCTTCACCAGGTTGCAGCGCCGGGAAGGGGAGGCGAATTAAAAAAAAAACAAAAAAAAAAAAAACAACACAACATGATCCCAATGACAGGCGTCCCTCTGTTGGATGCGCCTGTAGGCAGATGCCTACTCTGCCTAATTATAAATCCGGCCCTGACCTTAAGGTACAATGCAACTCCCACTCACCAATCCTAGAGGAGACTAGGACGGACAGTGCAGGCACATAGCTGTCTCTTCTGCAAGATGTCTGGAAAGATGTCTGCCTGTGCTTCTCGGAACAAGCTGGATTTCTCAATAACGCCGGACTTATTCAGGGTAATACTAGTATCACTAGTGCACAGTGATTTGAGGGGCACTTAAATTTGAGTGATAGTTCCGCTTTAAGGACGGAATTGGTTCTTGCCGAAACGCCAGTACACATGACCTGTTGGGTGTACAGGTGAGCCGCACTGGGGTCTAAGAGACACTGATCCAGTCTTGGATCTGTCAATTTTATACCCCGTTTTTACTTACAGCGCTCCCGCAGGATGCATATGTTTATTTATATGTCACCACACCATGTACTCAGCTCCTTACAATTAACATGTTACAGTAAATAAATGGGGATAAAATAAGTGTCACAGTCATATAAACAATAGGAGAGAGGTCCCTGCCCCAAGGAGCTTACAGTCTAAATGAGATGCAGCTGATCTCTCTAGGTACCGTGAGCAAGAGGTCCAGTGTTGGATTGGCCTAAGGGTAACAGGGGAATCCAGACAAGGGGAACCCTATGTGGATGTCTGTGGTTCACCAAAATGCCCCAGCACGCTGTCTGAGAATTACTGATAATAATTATCATGGGGTATCTTACACAGCAACATAAATGTAGGAGCCTCTTACTACATTTCTATCACCAGTGTTCTGCACTCACCATCACCGGCATTCTACCAGTGATCCCATCCTAGAGGTGGCAGAGGTGGGGCCAATGACCAGACCACATAAGTGTCAACTAAATATTTCTGGATGATGTCCATTTGGGTCAGCCATTCATTGACAGTTGTGAAAAGTATTGCAAATCCTAATGTTGCTCATATAAACAGGTATGCTGATGGCCATATAGATCCACAAAGCAGATCTGCCCTCCTGCATCTTTACAGCATTCCTTGCAGCTTCCTGAACATTGGTGCACTCGTGCAAGGGGATAGTGATCAAGTAAAAGGCACCACAGTCTAACAGCGTACCTTTCAGCATGTGCAAAATAACTAGTGCGTCTTTGCAGTTTGTGTGTCACCAGTGTGAAAGGGGACTTAATGCCACTAGAAGCTGGTAGGTGACAGATCCACTTTTACACGCACACACATGTATATATCTGTGAAATGCACCATATTCTCTTTCACATAAGTGAACACTTACATTGTTTTAGTATTGTTTTTGATTTTGGACCCTTTCACATGGGTGATACCAATAGATACATGCTGTAGTGGACATGTCGCCCACTGTGAAAGGTCCTGTATTGGTCTATGGTGCCTTTCACAGGCGGGAGAATAACAATAGCGTAAACACACCATAGAGTCCATCAAGTTGCTGCTGTACTTCCTTCCCTTTGGAACACAGTAAAGTTGCAGTAAGCAGAGGCGCAACTAGGAGCCTCCGAGCCCTGGTGCAAGAAGTGCCACGCCCCCCACACACACTGGCCCCCCTCAACCACATTGACCCCCTCCACAATGCCCCTCAATCTCCACATCTCCTGCCTCCTACCTGGAGCTCCCACGCGGTCCTCTTAGTAATGCAGAGCGCTGGAAGATGATGTCATCTCCCAGCACTCAGCATTACTAGAGTGCCGGAGGGAGATTGCGGGCGCCAGGCGGAGGGGTTGTAGGGGGTGACCGGGTCCCTGGAGTGCACGGGCCCGGTCGCAAGTGCGACCCCTATAGTTACTCCATTGGCAGTAAGTGAAGTCTGCACGGAGACCTATTGGGCCGTCAACCACTCGGCTGCCAGCCAGTGATACTGACTCATCCTCACATGGGTCATACCTCTCCTGCATCTGAATAGCTGGTGAAATGCAAGAGAGAGACGAGTTTAACTCTTTGAGTGCCAGACAAATAACCAATGCATTGCGTTTCACTGCAATGGCTACATCTCTAGTATTCGAAGGGTAAACAACATGGGCAACAAATCTGTTTGCTGGATGTGGCAATAGTTCTGTCTCCAGTGTGAAAGAGGCCTTGAACCCTCGATTGGTACAAATCTCTCCAGTGCAATACAACTTCAAGGGGTTTGTTTATGTTCACACAGAAGCTGCACTATAGGTTCCCACCATACTCAAAAATGGAGTTCGGGTCCCCAGTGACCTGGGAGATAACCATGTCTGTATTTGCTGACAAGATTTATTATCTGGGACAGACAATGACTGAAAGCTCTCATGAGAAGAACCCTCAATCACAATTATATCAGTTTGTACCCTCTGACCTTCCATTCATTGTTCTCCATTGTGAAATGCTACTAAACAAATTGGAAATGTAGGCTCGGTGGTGACTACATTCCATTTAATAACCCTTTGAGCGCCAGGGAGGTATCCAACGCATTGCAGAGCACTTTTTTGCTATGAATTTCTGCTTATGGAAACAGTCACTCAACCTGTTCTTTTTGGTGGGTGGAACTTTTTTCACATGGCCTTTGGAGGTCTGCTTAACCCACTGAGTGCCAGAAAGGTGTGCAACACATTGCTTTGCAAAGTGCTGCATACTCCTCTGGCATGCAAAGGGTTATATCCCTGCACTCAATAATGAACTTATTAGGGTGATCACATGTCTCTGACTGCCCAGGACAGTCCAGGATTTAAATGTGTGTCCCATATTCCCTTCTGGAACAATACAAAGTCCCGAATGAAGACTCTAGAGCACAGAGTTCTAAACGCTAGAACGGGAACTGTCCATTGCCTACTGTGACAGGAAGTGATGCCTCTGCTGGGCTACAACAAAATGGCTTCCAGGCGGAGCTCTAAACAAGAGAGAGAGAATGGTCTGTTGATCCTGACAACAATCAGAAGTTGCAGTGCAACTTAGTGTAATGCTAGTTTAAGGCTTTGGGCTTGATGTACATTTTCTTGTAGCCCACCACAGGCAACGTTTTCTGTCACAGCAGTCAATTCTCCCTCTAGTGTTTAGATATGCATACCTCCCAAGTGTCTGTCTTTAGGAGGGACAGTCCCTCTCTGACAGCCAAATAACTCTGTCCCTCTTTCCCACCCTGGTGCCCTCTTTTGAGGAGATCAGACTGTGTGGTGTGTATATATAAGTGTATCACCCTGGTGTCCCTGTGTTTAGGAGATCAGAATGTGTGGTGTGTATATAAGTGTATCACCCCGGTGTCCCTGTGTTTAGGAGATCAGACTGTGTGGTGTGTATATAAGTGTATCACCCTGGTGTCCCTGTGTTTAGGAGATCAGACTGTGAGGTGTGTATATAAGTGTATCACCTTGGTGTCCCTGTGTTTAGGAGATCAGACTGTGTGGTGTGTATATAAGTGTATCACCCTGGTGTCCCTGTGTTTAGGAGATCAGACTGTGAGGTGTGTATATAAGTGTATCACCCTGGTGTCCCTGTGTTTAGGAGATCAGACTGTGTGGTGTGTATATAAGTGTATCACCCTGGTGTCCCTGTGTTTAGGAGATCAGACTGTGTGATGTGTATAGAAGTGTATCACCCCGGTGTCCCTGTGTTTAGGAGATCAGACTGTGAGGTGTGTATATAAGTGTATCACCCTGGTGTCCCTGTGTTTAGGAGATCAGACTGTGTGGTGTATATATAAGTGTATCACCCTGATGTCCCTGTGTTTAGGAGATAAGACTGTGTGGTGTGTATATAAGTGTATCACCCTGGTGTCCCTGTGTTTAGGAGATCAGACTGTGTGATGTGTATAGAAGTGTATCACCCCGGTGTCCCTGTGTTTAGGAGATCAGACTGTGAGGTGTGTATATAAGTGTATCACCCTGGTGTCCCTGTGTTTAGGAGATCAGACTGTGTGGTGTATATATAAGTGTATCACCCTGATGTCCCTGTGTTTAGGAGATAAGACTGTGTGGTGTGTATAGAAGTGTATCACCCTGGTGTCCCTGAGTTTAGGAGATCAGACTGTGTGGTGTGTATATAAGTGTATCACCCTGGTGTCCCTGTGTTTAGGAGATCAGACTGTGTGGTGTATATATAAGTGTATCACCCTGGTGTCCCTGTGTTTAGGAGATCAGACTGTGTGGTGTGTATATAAGTGTATCACCCTGGTGTCCCTGTGTTTAGGAGATCAGACTGTGTGGTGTATATATAAGTGTATCACCCTGATGTCCCTGTGTTTAGGAGGTCAGACCTAAAAATTCTCAGCCCTGTCCACCAGCCACACCACCAACAAAACCACCTAAAACAAAAGTGTCCCTCTTTGGCCATGTGAAATGTTGGGAGGTATAGATATCTGTGGTGAGCTTTTCTTGCTGCTGTATAGCTATTCAATTAAGAACTGGGCTTTTTTTCAAGCCTTTCAATACTAGAGAGGTCTCCAGTGCATTGCTCCTAGCATTAGAGTGGTGAAAAGCTCCATTTAAATCAATATATATATATATATATTTTTTTTTTTTTTTTTCCTGTGGTGCAACTGGTTTGCCCCAGAATTGCACCATTTTCTTCATACATCAGCCTCACTGCAAAACAAGACACACCGGTTCTCTGTCTACTTTGTTTTATCCCTCTTTTACCTCTCATGCCTGTCACAGAGCCATATAATTCCTTTGTTCTGACTTTGACCTAAATTCCATTGCAAGTGATAAATGGAAACCTTGGTTTAATCCCACAGGTCCCTAATGAAGTCTATGGGGACATCTGTAGTTGTAACTAGTGATCAAATGCAGCGGAATACAGGACACTGTTTATAGAAATGGTTTTGTTGCACTGAATCATAAAAAAAACAGTTGCTACGCTGTTATGTGTGATTGTGTAGAAAGGGGCTTTTTTTTTTTTTTTTTTTTTTTTTTTTTTACTCACGGTGTCCCTTTCTCTCAATATCATCATGAGCAACAAAATGATACCTTATTTGTTGAATTCTGTTTAGTTCTATTGCCATATTAACATACCTGGGAACTTTTGAAACAGGGCTACCCGGAGGGTAACCCTGTCAGTGCCCAGGGGGAGGAAAATGACGCGAATCACGTCACAAAAGGGGTGGGGCTTAGTCAGGGGGGGGCGGGACAAAAAAAACCAGCAAAATGGCTGTAAGAGTGCGGGGAGTGGGAGGAACCGGGAGGGATGGAGAACAAGTGGGCAGAGTTTCTACTTAAACTCTGCCCACCCGGTGATTCACACACTGCCCCGGAGACCCGGTAATTCACTTTGAAATCCGGAGTCTCCAGGGCAAAACCGGAGAGTTCCCAGGTATGCATATTAATTTGTAGGTATGATAACATACTGTTGGAACAAAGATATAGTATACTGTATCAAAGTACGACATGTTGTCATAGTCATCTATGAGAACAGCCGCATACATACCTCCCAAACATCCCTCTTGGAGACCCAACTCCCTCTTTCCCAACCTGGTGTCCCTCTCTTTATGAGATCAGACTGTGTGGTGTGTATATAAATGTATCACCCTGGTGTCCCTGTGTTTAGGAGATCAGACTATGTGGTGTATATATAAGTGTATCACCCTGGTGTCCCTGTGTTTAGGAGATTAAACTGTGTGGTGTGTATATAAGTGTATCACCCTGGTGTCCCTGTATTTAGGAGATCAGACTGGTGATGTGTATATAAGTGTATCACCCCGGTGTCCCTGTGTTTAGGAGATCAGACTATGTGGTGTATATATAAGTGTATCACCCTGGTGTCCCTGTGTTTAGGAGATCAGACTGTGTGGTGTGTAATAATTGTATCACCCTGGTGTCCCTGTGTTTAGGAGATCAGACTGTGTGGTGTGTATATACGTGTATCACCCTGGTGTCACTGTGTTTAGGAGATCAGACTATGTGGCGTATATATAAGTGTATCACCCTGGTGTCCCTGTGTTTAGGAGATTAAACTGTGTGGTGTGTATATAAGTGTATCACCCTGGTGTCCCTGTGTTTAGGAGATTAAACTGTGTGGTGTGTATATAAGTGTATCACCCTGGTGTCCCTGTGTTTAGGAGATTAAACTGTGTGGTGTGTGTATATAATGTATAACATTTCTCCACAGCAATAAAACTCACATTAATCCTTTAACCGGTAGGACTGTAACCGGTAAACTTGCCTGAAGGACCGGTCCTGGCACGTCACGTATTTTGTGCTTACAGAGCTCCTGCATGAGCGCTGTAAGCACAAGTGGGGACTGAAATTGACCACTCCAAAACCGGTGCAGTGTCTCTCAGACCACCGTTCAGCGCACCGGTACACATCAGTCACGTGTGTCGGTGCGCCAACCCACTTCAAATTGGTACTTAAGGGAAGTACATTTCCTGAATCGCTTATCCTTAATGTTTGTTTAAACTTCAGTATATGTTTTTGCAAATTAGTCTGTATAAATAAAATACTTTGGTACTTACTCATTTATCCAAATACACAAATAGGGGTCAATATGTCATGAAATAACCTAAAAATGCTCTGTAATGCTGCGCCCACCAACCAATTCCCCAGCAACACCACCTATATCAAAAGTGTCCCTCTTTGGCCATTTGAAATGTTGCACGGTATGTGCGTACAACATATCTAGATTATGTATATAAAAATTCTGACTAAGCCCAGTGGAACAAATAAAAAAAGTCCATTGAATTATTGAATTTCCTGGGAACTCTCCAGATTTGCCAAGGAGACTCCAGATTTCACACTGAATTACCAGGTCTCCGGAGACAGAAGCTGATCCTCCAGCGGTGGCGAGTTTCTTCTCCTTTCCACCCTGTTCCTCCTACTTCCTGCCCACTTCTCTTTGTTCCCACTCTGTTCCTCTCACTTACTGCCCACTTCTCCTCTTTACCACCCTGTTCCTCTCACTTAGTGCCCACTTCTCCTCCTTCCCACTCTGTTCCTCTCACCTACTGCCAACTTCTACTCCTTCCCACTCTGTTCCTCTCACTTCCTGCCCACTTTCCTCCTTCCCAGCCTGTTCTTCCTACTTCCTGCCCACTTCTCCTCCTTCCCACCCTGTTCCATCCACTTCTCCTCCTTCCCACCCTGTTCCTCTCACTTACTTCCCACTTCTCCTCCTTCCCACCCTGTTCCTCTCACTTCCCTCCCACTTCTCCTCCTTCCCACCCTGTTCCTCTCACTTACTTCCCACTACTCCTCCTTCCCACCCTGTTCCTCTCACTTCCCTCCCACTTTTCCTCCTCCTCACCCTGTTCTGCTCACTTCCGCCCATTTCTCTTCCTTCCCACCCTGTTCCTCCCACTTCACGCCTATGTTATGACACAAATGTGTAAACCCCACCTGCCCATTTAAGCTCTACCCTCTTTATGAAACGAACTGCATCACTGACATCCTCTTGTCGGCAGTACATGAACCCTCTCTCTGGGGGCTCAAGATAAGCAAGTTCCCAGGTATGTAGACAGGTCTATTATACTTCATTCAAGGGGTTAAAATCAGTGGGAATTTTTATTTGTTCCCTGTGATGCTCTTGGTTTGCCCCAAAAAGGTTGCATCTCTATACATATAACCAAGGGATAGTAAAACACCAGCAAAAATGCTTATTTTAGGTATCATGGTTAGGCCCCAGTGCTGTATTGGTGATGTCACCAACTGTAAAAGGTGCTATGCAAAGCTATGATAACTTTCACATGAATTGCTCATCGCAGCAGCCAATGAAATGCTGGCCCACACAGGCGCCATCCAATATTATTGGTGCTCAAGTGCATAGGCTGTCAGACACACCCTTTCTGCATCAGGATCATCCGTGAAACATAGGAGAAGATGAATGAAACACAATCAATGGAAATGACGGTGAATTCAACATTTTCGTCTCCTGTGCTAAACTGTTCTCAGACATGAATGCCTCATTTGTACAACCAGTAGAACAGCAGACAAAATGTGAATATCTAATTACAGAGAAGTTAGATAATTAAAGGTCAGACATAATAAAAACTACTGATTGCACATAGATGTCTGCTTCCCTGTAAATCAGTGTTTCTCAACTCATGTCCCTCAGGACCCACTAACAGGCCAGGACTCAGGGATTTCTCTGCTAGATCACAGGTGTGGTGACCAGAGACTCATTCACACTGATTAACTCACCTGTGCACTAACAAGGAAATCATGTGATCAGAGGCTCATTCACATTGATTAACTCACCTGTGCACTAACAAGGAAATCATGTGATCAGAGGCTCATTCACACTGATTAACTCACCTGTGCACTAACAAGGAAATCATCAAATCCTGGCCTGTTAGTGGGTCCTGAGGACAGGAGTTGAAAACCACTGCTGTAAATTGTGCTCACAACACACACAGATACATTGTAGCATGAAGGAATTAGGGGTGTGTAGGAGATGTACATAGCTAGAACAAGTGACAAATGGGAAAAGTAATTTGATATTAACCTTTTGAGTGCGTTGGATACCCCTCTGGCACTCAAAGGGTTAAAAAAAACATAAAAGATGAAGCAAGATTGGCGGGAAGTATTGTATCTGGACTGCATACAAAATGTGACAGGCTTCTGGGAATGAACAACAGCACAATGACCTGTTCTATGGCTAGTCACTGCTCAGAAGCATCACGTTTTAGCTCTCTAGTGCCATTACAGAGGAGAAATTTCCATGTAC
This sequence comes from Rhinophrynus dorsalis, assembly GCA_037306005.1. Lineage (NCBI taxonomy): Eukaryota > Metazoa > Chordata > Amphibia > Anura > Rhinophrynidae > Rhinophrynus > Rhinophrynus dorsalis. Next base: position 474,217,361 of record CM074722.1, read on the forward strand.
ATATTAGAGTAATCCTGCCAAAAAGGGCAGAACAGTTCCAAAATGACAGGACTGGACTGCTAATCTTATTTTAGAAAGTGGCATAATTAGAGGTTCTTAGGCCTACTTCACATAAGCGTATTCAATGCGCGAATCACTTCAAAATATAACTATTTGAAACTTATTGAACTGTTCACACAGGCAATTTTATCAAACGACATCGCTGGAGTGTAATATGTTGAAAATATCAAAAGTGTTCAACATGTTTTTCATTCTCATCAATTATATTATTATAACGTTCAAAGCACGGTGCAGGGAAAGCAGATCTGCATGTTGGTCTATGTAAATCTTGCTCACATGGATGACTGAAATGTTGAGATGCAAACCTCCAAGATCCCATCAAACGGTCTCATGTGGGCATCAGCAAATCACACTGGGCTAATGGCAATGTGGACTGTCCATCAGTCACATCTCTGTCATGTCCCAGAGTGATGAGATCAACAAGGGAACATAGGAACAGCGCAGCTGAGTGGCTTGATCACCCCTATGAAGTAAGCTTTAAAGGGGCAGAAAAAGATAATGGTAAGGGTGTTGCCTCACAGCTATGGGAACCAAGTCTGCAAAGCTTAAAACACTCCCATTTACTTATTGGTCACCCTGCAGATCTGCATGATCTGCAGGGCTGGCTAATGTCAATGCCTTACTTAGTTCATCTGAGTGAGGAAGCAGCATTGCTATCTTCACCACTGAAGGTGAACAGGGTTATCAGTGAGTGAATGGGAGCTACAGGACTCTGTTCCCATAGATATGAGGCAACAACCTGTAGTTAAAAGGCCCAGTCATATCACTCTTTTCTGACCCTTTAAAGATGCAATAAAGAGGTACACGGATTTATTCTTAATGCCCTATCTTCAAAAGAAAAGTGAAACCAATCAAAGGGTTAGAAAAACAAGTGCTTTGCCTTTATAAATCTTCATGTCACAAGAAAACGCCATCAGGGCTTCAGACAGCTCTATGAATGGATAGAAACCAAGGCCTGGACTCATCAAGATGCGAACAGATTAATACACAGGAAAATCAGAGGATTCCTCTGTGCATTAACCATTCGCCCATTCAGCAACTTTCAGATTGTATCTGGCCATCACTTATCCTATATAATAATTCGCTAAATTGTGTGTAACGCCTGACATGCGCAGTAGACACTGCTGCGCATGCGGCAGTCATGCGCAGTACAGACTGCCCGCGCCGCGGCTGATACAGAGCTGGGCGCTCAGAAGGAGCGTCCAGCTCTGTATCAGCAGTGGCACGGCCAGTCTCTGCTGCGCGTGACTGTCCCGCGACCGGCTGCCAGAGGCACTGTGGCCCGTGTAACGGGCTGTTCAACTAGTACTTCAATAAGAGATGGCCAGATAGATCCACAAACGTGATCCGCTCGCTTCAAGCTGTCTCATCTCATTTAAATGCATGGGATGAACACACGCATACACATTTTCACTTCTGCGTATACGTGTGTTTTCCCCATGACCGACCAGTTTACTCAAGTTTCCCTGCTTCGCATATGCAAAGCAGAGAAACACGCAAAATCAATGATGAATACCCGAAGGTATCAATCAATGATCGCGGAGAAGAGCAGCATATTTGATACACTGCTCTTCCCGCGGTTTGATGAATCCCGGCCCAAATGTTATGTATATATCTTGGCAAAGGTGGAACAAGATGGACTTGTGCCTTTTTCTTTCAACCTTATCAATGTTGTCTTAAGCCAGGGATATCAAACTCAAGTCCTAACAGGCCAGAATTTAAAGGGATAGTAATACTTACTCTGTATAAAAAAAAAAAAAAAAAAAAATATTAATATATATATATATATATATATATATATATATATATATATATATATATATATATATATATATTTATTTTTTTTTTTTTATTTTTTTTATAGGGTTTATCCTCCACAGTAAAAGAACAGTACTCCCACTGCTGAAATATGTTTTATTCAAAAGTTACTACAGCTCAAACTTTAGTTTTGAGGTGTACTTTCACAGTGGCCTGAAATTGTACAGTGGCACTGTTGCTACACCATACTATGGACAGCTCTGAACAGTTGGACATCAATGTCCATAGGGTAGTGTAGGGTTTCCCTGCTTGTGCACAGGTGGGCCAATCAAAGTGACAGAACCACTGGTTACCCAAGCTGTGCTCAAGCAGGGATGCCCTAAGGCAAGATTTACAGGGGTGACTGTAGCGCCACATACCTGAGTCCTAGATTCCATTACTGATGATGCGTGTTTTATCTCACAGATTCCTATTCAATTCTACAAGCAAATTTGCAGATAAAATCTGAGATAGATCCATCATCCGCAATGGAAACCATCCCTGAATTAGAAAATAGAAACGGACACTATGGATTAAATCACATTTGGATTATAAACAAATATTATTTTTAGACAGACATACATTAAAACACTTCTAATAGCAATGATTCTGTGACCACCAAGTTAGCTTGTCTGTCTTTGAGTCACTTTGAAAATCGATCATGTGCCATAATTGTGTCCTTGCAGCACTTCATCCTTACAATGAGAGTCTCAGAGTGATGTGCCCAGGAGAGCAAGGCATCTGTAACAGCTTCTGTAGCCGTTCTGACATATTCCTAGAAATATACCCTGACCCCTTACATGCCAGGCATGTCTCCAGTCATCAGTGTTTCTCAATCTCTGTTTTTTTTTTTTTTGCCCAAAACACCCCTAACACACAATCTGGAATTTATGGGGCACCCCTAACTTTTCAAAGTCATTTGTCAAGGAGTCATGAAGGATACAAATACAAAATATACGTTTTTTAGGTCTCAAACAGAAAAATAAACATAAATATATTGTGCATAGCAACATACATAAATATATATACTTGAAACAAACATTCACATTTTTGTAAGTGTCTTCACAGAAATGAAGGAGTACCCTAACTGAATGTCCGCAGCGTGTGTGTGTGTATATTTATGTGGGTGTATATGTGTGTATGTGTATATTTGTATATAGGATGCAACATTTTTTGTAAAGTTGATACCGTTAAACAGATTTAAAATGCAAGCTTTCAAGACTTCTTAGGTCTCTTCCTCAGGCATGTTATACAGATAAATATGAAAACTTCTCTCTTAAATACAAGTACACATTACATTGTTTATAATGGAAATCAGATAAGAATGTTAGTCCAGATACAAATTCCTTGATCAAATCAAGTCTTTTAGCCTGTGTGCTAATCCATAAAATGTTCAAATAACAAAATCCAAATGATGAATTGCACTCACAGATCTTCTTAAAGGTGAAAAATGTGCTGGTTTATTCCATCAAAGTGTCAGCTCTAACCTGGGCCTGTAAAGCATCTTGATAAAGACACAGGTCAGGGCTGAAACACTGATGGAATAAATCAGCACATTTTTTGCACCTTTAAAGCAGAACTATCACTTAAATATGCATCCCCCAATTATCCATAGTCTAGTGGTAAGCATAGAAATATAATCTTTAAGCGACGGCACTATTTATAAATATAAGTTCTTATGAGACTCACCGCCAGACAACAGCACAGACATCTTGCCGAACAGTGATCTATGCGCCCTGCGCTGTCCCTGTCTCCTCAGTGATTGGCAAATAACCTAAGTGGGAGTTGGATTGTACCGCACAGTATAGACAGGGATGGACAGCACAGGAGCACAGATCCCTCTCCGGCAAGATGTCTGCACTGTCGTCTGGAGGTGAGTCTCATAAGAACTTATATTCCTAAACAATGCCGGCACATAATGAAGATTATAACAGTGTTTCTATGTTTAGTGCTGCCCGGGAGACTCCAGCAGAGGCTGATTCCCTGGATGTGAAGAGTCTCTAATGAAACTCTGCCCACTTCTGCTGCTTCCATCTGCTCCTCCCACTCCCTGCCCTCTTCTCCTCCTTCTCCACCCTATTCTTTACTAGTTTCTTAAGCCCCTCCTCTACCATGAGTAAGCCCTGCCCCCTCTGGACTCAAATAGCATCATGTATCTTCCCCAAAGCACCACAGGACTCCCCCTCCGGGGAGTCCAGAAGAAAAAGCTCCCAGGAATGTCTATACATATTTAACCCTATCATTGCCAGTGGGGTGCGTAGAAATGCATTACAAAGCCTTCCATCACTCAGGTGGTTTAAACAGTTGCTGCTTAGGATTTCTGAATTTTTAGGGCTGTATGCATAAAAAAAAAGAACAATAATTCTGGATCAACACAACTGTACCATATGGAAGACATTAACCCCTTAAGGCCCCATGACATGCCAGGACCGTCAGGGGAAAACTTCCCTAAAGGGCCCCATGATGGTCCTAGCACGTCATGGATTTCAGGGCTCCCGCCGAGGCTGCACACATTCAGGGAGCCATGAATCGGATTGGCAAAAAAAGGAAATAAATAAAATAAAATGCTCCATGGTCCTTAAGTGCCGGTCATGTCTTTATGGGGTTAAAGCGGAACTACCACCCCTTTTAAAAATGACCCCAAATAATTACCCATCTGGCGACTAGCTGCTCAGTAGTGTTAGTCGCCAGAATTACTGCACTATCGAGAATTCATCTTGCTCCTGGGACTAACAGCCTGGACACAGCGCAGACATCTTTCCATAGTGACGTCTGCGCTGTCAGTCCCAGCCGGCTCTAGGAGATGTTGCTAGGAGCCGTTCGACACCAAAAGGGACTGACAACGCAGGTTCCACTATGGAAAGATGTCTGCGCTGTTTCCTGGCTGTCAGTCAGAAGAGCAAAATGAATTCTCGATAACGAAGTAATAATTCTGCCGACTAGCGCTATTGAGCACCTAGCTGCCAGATGGGTAATTATTTGGGGCCATGTTTAAAAAGGGCGGTAATTCTGCTTTAAAAGCGCCATCATTTTAATGGGCAATTGTCTCTGCAGCTTTAAAACAACAATTATCAGCAACACAAATGTCTGTTCCTCCCAGCCACAAACTCCTGGTTGAGTGAGCAGTCCCCCATAGACTTACTGTGTTAGGCTATCACAGTGCAACCCTGGTTTCATCAGCACGTCTGTTCACAGGGGCAGTTCTGCCAATGGGACACTATGAAATGATAAGTTCCCTTTAAATGGGGCTTTTAATCCCTTTATTGTTGTGTTGGAGACCTTTCTAGCATTAAAGAGATTAAAAACCCAATTTAAATCAATGCAAATTTAGGAAGTTTCTACTTGCCCCGTATAGCGGATTTGCTATGGCCCATAATCTGCTAATATACCGTGCATGGAAAATTTTCATTTTCCCCCTATAGTTGATTTGCTGCAGAATTGATCATCTCTTTCCTTGTGCAAACAGCCTTGAATCAGGTAAAATACTGGTGTATGACAAAGCAATGCACCCATGGAGTTAATACTTCCCCTACGTCTTAGAGAAACAAGCATGGACAAGATGGGTGGTTTTGAAGGAACTCGATATCGGTGTCTCCCAACTGAAACAATGGAAGAACATTACATAAGGACGGACTAGGTTGCACAACAAAATCGCTCACGGCTATGTACTTAACAATGGAAGGATTTAATCTACAGTTGGTTCATTAGGGGAATAGAAAAGATTGCAAGTGCCCAAGGCTTATATACATTCAGGGTCCCACGTCTCTGATGGTCCAGAGTGCATTCTCACCAGAAAATGAGTTAATCATGTGTACCGGTTTAATACCAGCACATCCCCCATTGTATCAGATTGCTAAAGACTGGTATGGTAGTGGACATAGAAGAAGTCTCTCTCCTCCAGCTTGCCTCTGGCTCTCATACAATCTTAATTTAGTTGCGAAAATGCATGGGCTTCCAAGTTGTACTCATGCTCTCTCTGGGAATATCACAATCTGTAGGAAGATAACATTATGTTTTGCGAGCATCCTTCTCTCAGGTCAGTCTGCTACACTGATAAAATTCAGTATGTGCTATTCAGCAAAACAGACCTTGTCATATATTAACTTTCCAGTCAACCTTGGCTAATATTTCCTCCAGTTAAAATGCCGACAGGATTTCTCATACATCCCCCCTACTAGAATAATTAACAGGTCAAGTATTCCATGGAATTTTGCAGATGCCATGAAAAAAATAGTCAACAATTAACTGGTTAAAGCAGGAGTGAGAAAACAGTCATTTTAGCAGCTGTTGGGCTACAATTCCCATTATCAGCCAAATGATGATTATGGAAATAAACAAGAGCTGGAGGACCACATATTGCCAACCTTATGACAAAAGAACAGCAACACAATATATGGACAAAAATGAAACAATGTTCACATATTGTAGCAATGTTTTGTTTAACCCCTTAGTGACGGCCGCGTGCAGACGCGGCCGTCACTTAACGTCCGTCTAACATTTTTTTTTTTTTTTTTAAAAACAATCCGGAGTCCCCGAACGGCGCGCAGCCGCGCGGGGAGCCGGATTTCCGGGACGTACATGTACGTCCTCTGTCACTAAGTGACAGCCACACAGGACGTACATGTACGTCCTGTGTCGGGAAGGGGTTAAACAGGCTAAGGGAAGCAATGCTTATATAATAATTCGCTAGGATGTTTGTCACAGTGCAGTCTTGTGAAGTAGAGACTACCCACATTCAGGCAGTCTCTACCGCGCATGACTGCATCACGTGAGTGAGGCGGTGTAAGACTGCATCACATGGAGCAGTGATGGTAGTGGCTGCTTAACAATTGCTTTGCAATGTGTTATGTACCCCTCTGGCACTCAAAGGGTTAACATTGCCCGGACCTTGGCCCGTGTACATGCAACTTTCAAACCAAGAAGAATTGGAAAGCTAATAGTGTCACGACAGTAGAAAAACAGCACCTGCAATTTCATATATCTTAAAGAACAACTAAAATGGAAATGTGTGTTCAAGAGCAGTTTTTACTAGTTTATCTCTGCTAGTCCCACCTGCGACAGTAACAGCATTATAAATTTACACCCTCGTTGTACAGGTTCCTCTGGGCTTCTCCTGCCCAGAGCTGGCTGAGTGACCTCTTGAGAGTCAACAGATGCTTTCTATTGGTTGCTTTGATGTAACACCCACCTGCACAGCTAATCGAAATGAGGCTGCCACTGGCAGGTGAGGCAAGATGTCTGTTGTACTTGCACAATTAAGACAATAAATTAATTTTTTCATGTAACTGACTTTTAAGACGGTTTTAGTAATATTCGTCATATAGCCTAACTATTTATGCTACGTTATATTGAGGTGACACACCCACTTTAAGGATTGGCCTATTTTTAAATGTTTGGCAGTGTTCAATTCCAGGATCTTAGTGTGCATCAGTTAACCCTTTGAGTGACAGAGGGGTACAGAATACATTGCAAAGCAATGCATTCCGTAACCCTCTGGCACTCAAAGGGTTAAACATGGTTTCACTGTTTTATTATGATGTGCACCTGTGTACAATATATATTATTTTGGGGGGTGGGGGAGACAGAATAAGATTTCTTTTGGTTCACTGTTTTATTATATCTATTACACACATACATACACACAGTATATCCCCAAGACCTAATAAAAATAGGAAATATAAAAATATACATTTGTTCATGACTGTATCCCAGATTGTTTACACACAATTAGTGTAGTAGTCATACAAAAGGCCCTAATTAAATTTCCATAGCTCTGCCATTCTCACCCTATATGTGTCACTGTCACGCATATATATTTATTTTTAAATATGGGTTAAAGGAACAGGGATAATTTATTGCTAATATTTTTTTTTTAATGTTGTTTGTTTTTATAAGCATGTCCTTGTCACTTTAAATGTGCATACTGTGACACCAGGTTACAGAATGTACATAGATATCTCCCATTAAGACATCTCATCTGAGAACTAAATGAATCCATTCCCAGTAGATAATAGGGGACCAAGTTGTCACTTCCAGCATGACCTCCATTCCAGGTCACGCGGACGGGGGATATCTGTCAAAACCGAAAGGGAAACATTCTGTGTTGGCTGGTCCTCCAGCATTAATCTTTAACCCTTTGAGTGCCAGAGTGGTACGCAACGCATTGCAAAGCAATGCGTTGCGTACCACTCTGGCGCTCAAAGAGTTAAAGGGATAGTAATACTTCATTTTATCTTTATTTTATTTTGTAGGCATTAAAAAAAACATGAAGAACGCTATAAGCCTTATCTCTCAAACCTTTATGGTTTGTGAGATATTCACAAGTAAAGTTTCCCCCTCCCGCCCCTTTTACCTAGTGTAAGCCATCTCTTCTCAGATGTGGAATCCAGTCCATAGACCAGACAGATAACAGCAGGGGACACTCTTCTTCCTATGAGAACAATGAAAGCCCTGTCCCCTTGACAAGTTTTTCAGGTTTTTCCCTTATCTTAATTGACGATTGTCCCTACCTGGGCACCTCCCTTCTGCTTTGGCTGAGCAGTGTTACATCAGTAAAAGGGGCAGGAGGGGAATACTTTGTCATTGAATTACTCCTGAACTACAACTCTGACAGTGAACAAAGTCCAAATACTATGATGATTAATTAGAGCTGCTTTTATTATGAAACATTACTATCCCTTTAAGTAGAACTGGATAACAGTGTGTTGCTGGACTCCCACTGAGCAGGGGTTCTCAAACCATGCCCTTACGACCCACTAACAGGCCAGGACTTAGGGATTTCCCTGCTAGAACACAGGTGTGGTGATCGAAGGCTCATTCCCATTGATTAACTCACCTGTGCTTTCACCAGAAAAAACTCAAATCCTGGCCGGTTAGTGGCCACTGAGGGCACAGGTTGAGAACCAGTGCACTAGAGTGTTCTTAGGAATGAAGAAAGACTTCAGTTGGAGGAGTTTGGGGAGGTCCTGGCATATGGCAAAGAATCGTAACCACCTGTATGGACATGTCCTAATTAAATAATATTAACCCCTTAAGGACCCATGACAGTCCTGGACTGTCATGGAATTCCGGGCTCCCCGCGCGGCTGCACGCAATTCGGGGAGTGCGGAATCAGATTCTGGAAAAAAAAAAAGGTCCCTGGTCCTTAAGTGACCACACTATGCGTGCGCGGCCGGTCTTTAAGGGGTTAAGGAACCAATCCACCCAGGTGTAATTAACCCTTTGAGTGCCAGAGGGGTATGGAATGCATTGCTTCCTCTGGCACTCAAAGGGTTAATAGTTATTTGATTGTTCTGCCCACATCGAAGGTAAATTGGGAGTTAGAATTTTTATTAGTAGGTGCCAGCAGTGGTCCCACTACGATGAGCAAGAGTGAGCGACACTGAACAAAGAGTTAAAAGACTGCTTAAAACTGGGCAGGACCGCATGGTGCACGTTATTCCAATACAGCGGTGTATAAACAGTCCTCTTTAACTCTTTCAGGGCCGAGTGTCCAAGTTCATTCCTCCAAGGCAACCAACAGACCAGGATTTAAGGATTTCCTTGATTAACACTGTGATTGCCAGAGGTGTATGCAACACATTGCAAAGAAATGCATTGCATTCCCCTCTGGCACTCAATGAGTTGAGCACTGGGGAGTTAATCAGGGGCTAATTTTGTTTGACCCACCTGTGTTCAAACAGGGAAATCCTTAAAGCCTCGCCTTTTGGTAGCACTTGAGGACTAAACTTGGGCACCACTGCCTTAGAGGGAACACTGGGTGTCAGTGTTCCTTTAAGGTTTTATTCCTTGTAGATTCCTCAAAATCATCTGAATGGAATCTGTAGCAAATTAGCAGCGTCTCACAGGCTGGAGAACGGACTTTACAAGTCTTTGCTTTTGAGGAATATGTTGTGAGTACAAAACTGCTGGCAAAGCTTTCTAAGCAGCATTAAAATAACAATTAGGGGGAGATTCGCTAAGCGGTGATAAAGTGGAGAGGACCTCTCCAGTGATACTGCTTCTCCAGTTCCTATGTTATTATATACAGCCCTAAAGGTTTGAGAGATAAGACTTACATAGTTCATAATATTTTTTTAATGACTACAATACTAAATAAACAAAAAATGAAGTATTACTATCACTTTAACCCCTTAAGGACCAGCGGTCCCGGGGTGTCTGGTCCTTTAAGGACCAGATAGGCGAGTTCGAAGTGCCGTCCCACGTGACTGATCACGTGGGGCGGCACGTCGAACGAAGGACTGAAAGAGATCACTCCGGTCTTGGAGCGATTAACTTCAGTCCCTGGTATTACTCACCGCGCTCCTGCAGGAGACGGTGAGTAAAAGTACGTGACGTACCAGGACCGTCACTGGTCCTTAAGTGCCGGACCAGCGTGATGGTCCGGGTACGTCACAGGACACGAAGGGGTTAAAACACCCATTTAAAGAAGTCATACCTCCTATCAATAACCCCCCACACACATACGTACACACTTACCTTACTATGCCCAGAAAATCCTAATGGCCCTCATCAATCTTGGCTTTGTTCAAAATATAACATCTTCAGTCTGTCCATGGAGGCAGACATGACAGTTGCTAGCAGGACCACAGGACTCGGACTCCACCCACTACAAATAGTGATCTTAACCCTTTAAAGACCAGAGGAGTGTGCAAAATATTGCTTTGTAATATTTTGCGCATCCGTCTGGTCCTTAAACCTTTGAGTGCCAGAGGGGTTCGAAAACCCATTGCAAAGCAATGCGTTGCATACCCATCTGGCACTCAAAGGGTTAAACTGTTAATTGGGCTGATGCAATCTGCTTGCTTCACTATGAGGAAGCTGACAGGGAATGTCATGTCCGCCTCCATGGACATGACATTCGGAACTGATTCAAGGCACAAGGGCAACATTCATAGGGACAGTTAGGATTTTTTTGGCCACAGTAATGTAAGAGAGGGTTGTTATTAGGAGGTGATAAGGTAAGTGTGAGTTGTCATTAGATGGTGTTACTTCTCCTTTAAATAAATGGGAATTTTAATTTGTCCCCTATGTTGCATTTAGACTGCCCCAGAATTGCTCCAGTCCTTCTCGAAAAAAGAACATTAGCCTCATTATCTTTTCTGAATTAACTCTTTAAGGACCAGTGGAGTGTGCAAGGCATTGATTCTCAGTGGTGCACTGTGTGCTAGATTGATACTTAAGGGGTTAAACAGTGATCCTTTTAGGCAGCAATTATATATTTATAAATATATATATTTAAACTTTATAATTATTATTGTAGTTTAACCACCCCCTTCTTAATAGCAATTGTTTTATTCCTGGGTACTCTGCAGTTGCTTGGCAACCTCAGCTCTCACTGTATATGTGAAAGAAATTGTGGGACTTCAGGCTCACCTGTCTGCCTCCAGCACCCCTGCTCCCTTTTTGATCATGTTACAAAGCACTGAACAGGAAGTGATCTGACGTTTATCACTGTGAAAATTCTGGCGATGTAAGGAGGGATTCTGGAATTTAGCACTTTAGTGTGTGCCACCATTACACTCTCAATCAGTGGTTTGCTACGTTAGTCCTCAGGAAACACCTACAGGTTAGGTTTTAAGGATCTCCCTTCTTGATCACAAATGGGCAGTCGAATGAATCAGTCATGATTGATCTACCTGTGCTTAAGTAGGGACATCTTGAAAACATTACCTATTGTTGTGTCCTGATGGTTGGACTTGGGAATCAATGAACTAGACCTTAAAAAAAAAAAACAAAAAAAAAAAAAACCACACACACCCACCTACCCAACTCCTTCCTAGCTCGTTTCTTGCAGAAATGTGAACAGTTACAGGGAGCTATAGTTTTCTGTTCCTTATGTTCATACCTGGGAACTTTCAAAACGAGCGGATCCAGAGATCTTTGAAATGTTAACCCTTAGAACTTCTCATAACATAAATGTTAGAGACACACACAAGACATCTCCCTTTGCTGAGGAAAAATTTGGCACTATATAAATATATAATAAAAATAATAATAATAACGGACGCCAATTTACAGATTGAGGAAGCAGTTAATTGGACCATATAATTTAGTAGGTATCTCTGGTCTCTCTCTTCCTGAGACCCTGAGATTTGAGTCAGAATCCTGAGTCTCAGGGTTAAAGGAATAATGATATTTCATAATAAAAGCAGCTCCAATTAATTTTCATAGTATTTGGGCCATGGAGAGTGTTATTTCAATACTGTCAGAGTTGTAGTTCAAGAGTTATTGAATGATAAAGTATCCCCCTCCCGCCCCTTTTACTGATGTAACACTGCTCACCTCAGAGCAGCAAGACTGTCCGGATGGATCGCAGTGAGGGACAATCTCCAGTGAGTATCGGGAAAAACCTGTCAAGGAGGGCAGGGCTTCCCTTATGATCACAGTAAGAAGATTGTCCCTTGCTGTGATCTGTCTGGTCAAGTGACCAGATTCCACATCTGAGGGGAGGTGGCTTACACTAGGTAAAAGGGGCGGGAGGGTTGATACTTTATCATTCAATTACTCTTGAACCACAACTTTGACAGTATTGAAATAACACTCTCCATGGCCCAAATACTATGAAGATTAATCAGAGTTGCTTTTTTTCTGAAACATTACTATGGCTTTTATACCCTGAAAGTTTGAAGGTATGTTGGTGTTTCTGCATACTATGTTAATATCTATGCTGCTGCACAAGAAAATGTTATCTTTTTTCCTCTACAGAAAAATCCAGAAGGGATACTTTCAGTTTATAGCAGGACTGTCCAAGTTCAGCCCTCAAGGGCCACCAGCAGGCCTGTAAGGATTTCCCTGATTAAGTACAGGTGAGTCATTCACAATGAATGAGCCACTGATTAACTCCCCTGTGCCTATTGGTGCGGTCCTTGAGGACGACTTAGGCAGCCCTGGTTTATAGCAGCCCTAAAAGTATGTGTACAGCAAGACACACAGGCTAGATTAACCCTCTAACTGCCAGTGGCAGCGCCAAACTGGCCTACTGGGATACCGGAAAATTCCCGGTAGGCCGCCTGCCCTGGGGCTGCTTTACCAACAGCAATGCCAATCCATGGCTGCAAGGTGACAGGACCGCAGCAGCGAGATTTGAAGGACCTCACCGCCGATCCCCGGGCCGCGTCTAGTGTCACTGTGTCAGTGAAGGCAGGCCGGGTCTAGCCAGTGACATCAGACGCGGTGTGAAGAAGAGCATTGCGTCTGCGCACTGGGTAGGCCACCCACACCTAAGTTAAGCACGCACTGCCATAGAGAGCAGAGCGGGAGCAGAGACAGAGAGTCAGCAGACACGACAGGCAAGTAGGGGAAACAGGTACAGGCAATTCTCCTAATGACTAAATCCAGGGTTCTAACTTCTCTCACTGCTGGTATATAATGTAGAAGGAGGGGAGATAAACTAGATTTATATAAATATGTATACTGTAGGACTTCTCCTAATGACTAAATCCAGGGTTCTCTCACTGCTGGAATGTAATTTAGACGGGTGGATAATCTGGATTTATATAAGTGTGTATACTGTAGGACTTCTCCTAATGACTAAATCCAGGGGTGATCAAGAGAGGGAGAAAGGCAAAAGGGGGATCAAGAGAGGCAAGAGGGGCATCAAGAGCAGGTGAAAGAGGCAGAGGGGGGTCAAGAAAAAGAGGCAAAAGGGTGGGATCAAGAACAAGAAAAAAATGCCATTGTGCTATGGGGCTGGTATAAGGACGCAATTTTATGGGGCTGGTATAATGACACAGTGCTATGGAGCTGGTATAAGGACACAGTGCTATGGGGCTGGAAAGCTATTTTTTCCAGGGCTGGTTTTTATTCCCAGTCCGGTCCTGGCCAGTGGGGTATAAAACGCATTGTTATGAAATGATTTGCGTACCGCCAAAGGCATTAAAAGGGTTACATTATCCCATGGGCCGTATCCAGCATGTGAGCCAGTTTTTGCCCGTGTCTGCCCCAAAATGTTGACGATTCAAAGGTATTTTTTTGGCATATAAACAATAATGTAAGCATTAGCACTCAAACCTATCACTATCATTTTTATTAAAGAAAGATTAAAAATGGATGAAATATTAGTGATTTTAAAATAACAAACTCTGACATCTATTAGTAACCTGTGATTCACCACTAATCTGTGCAGCAATTCCTAGCAGGCATTATGAAATCAGTTCTGTGTGGCTCGGTTCATCAAAATTAATCAAATCTAATTGAATGAGTACTAGATAATAAGTCCACAGATACAGACGTGAGTCTTTTCTCTGACATCCAGTAGTAGTAACCCTTTGAGTGCCATAGGTAGACTGACCAGATCTCACCTTCAACCGGGGACACATAGGAAATAGCCATTTTGCAGTACTTCACTGAAATCAATGCAGTCCTGCAGTGTGCATTTCTCCTGTGTGTCCCCGATTAAAGGTGAGGTCTGGTCAGCCTAACCATAAGGGTGTCCAACGCATTATGGAGCAATGCATGTCACCCCTCTGACACTCAAAGGGTTCAATATTAATTTGGGAGTCATCCAATGACTAGCTACACCACTGCGTACAGGACTGATTCATAGCGGCCATTAGGATTTTCTGCTCAAAATTAGATAAGCAGGAGTTAATTATTAGGAGCTGTTAGTGTTCATTTAACGCAAGACACCTGAAAATTTCAGTCTGCAGATCATCACAGAAACAGTGTTACCCTGTAACTTGTGTTTTTCATAAGCATTCTGCATTAAAGGGATAGTAATACATCTATTAACCCCTTAATGATCGGCCGATCGTCATGGTGACGAGACTGAATGACCGCGGAGCTTTTTTTTTTTTTCCTTTTTCTGGTTCCGGACTCCCCGAACGGCATGCACCCGTGGGGGGAGCCCGGAACTCCATGACGGTCATAGTACGTCATGGGTTGTTCAGTCAGATTGACTGTTGACATACTATGACCGTCAAGGATCGTTAAGGGGTTAAAGTGATGGTCCGTATATTCTTTTTTTTTTTTTAACATGTAGCGCTATATTTCATTACTTACAGTTTTGTACGCTGAAAGGATCCCCCTCCCGCCCCTTTACCTGCGTCACTGAGTCTCTCAGTCTGGTCTGATGGAGCTTTGTGAGGGACAATCTTCAGTAAGCAAAAGGAAAATCCTGTTCTCCTTCATTAATGTCAGCAGGGCTTCCTTATACTTACTGAGTAAAGATTATCCCACTCTGCATCCTTCTGGTCCCACAACCGAATTCCAGATCTAAGTGGAGGCGGCCAGAAGGGGCAGGATGGGGATCCTTTCAGCTTGAATAGCGCTTGAACTACAACACTGTAAGTAATGAAATATAGCGCTACATGTAAAAAAAAATAAAAAATAAAGAAGAATCGGACCTCTACTTTAATAGAAGTATTACTATCCCTTTAAAGAAGAAGCGATCTGGTCACATCTGGAGATGGTAATTGTAAAATTACGTCTAGGTCTTATACACATACCTAAACCTTCTCGTCCCTGAACCCCAGAGAAACACACAGGGCTGGAGATTTTTGGCAGGACTTAATCTCAATGACCTAGTTGGGGTTTGCACTTAAAGGGATAGTAAACCTTGAAAATAAGTTTATTTTATATTTTAGCCCTTATATAATTTTTCATGTTTTTTTAAGTCTTATCTCCCAAACCTTTATGGTTTGGGAGATATTCAGAAGTAAAATAAAGTTCCCTTTTCCTGGCTGTTTCAGCCAAGTCTGCCATCTAGTGGACAAATTTGAAATTCAGTCCACAGATCAACCGGCAGCTCTTTAGCAGTATCGAGATCACGATCTTTAAAAAGAACTACTTCATTAGAACGGTGTACAAAGTGTGCCTGGCATGCAAGCACACTTTGTAGACCATTCCAATTAAGAAATTATTTTTAAAGTTTGTGATCTTGGCACTTCGGTCCCGGGACCAGCTGTGGCTCTCCAGGATTCCAAATCTGAGAGCTAGAACGGTGACGTCACTCAGGGGGAAACTTTACTTCTGAATATCTCCCAAACCATAAAGGTTTGGGAGATAAGACTTATATCATTTTTCATGGTTTTTTAAGGGCTACAATATAAAATAAACTTATTTTCAAGGTTTACTATCCCTTTAAAGGAATATAAATATATTAAAATGAAAGGAGCTCCGATTGCACAGCATTGTATTTTCAGCATGTAGAGCGGTATATTAATAATATACAATGTGTCATTCAAAAGTAATTTAATTATGAAGGATCCCCCTTGCTCCCTTTTTAACTATCTTTAGCCGCCTCCCCACAGTTGTAGGATCCGGTCATTGGACCAGACATCTAGCAGAGAGGGACAATCTTCAGGCGTGGAGCATAAGGGAAACCCTGCCCCCTTGAAGGATGGCAGGTTTTTCCTTATGCTCATTGAAGATTGTCCCTCACTGAGCTCCATCCGGACCGGCTTGGAGAGCAGCATGATGTGGGTAAAAGAGCCAGGAGGGGGATCCTTTATAATTAAATTCCTCGAACTACAAATCGCATATTCTTGACACACCACTCTACATGCTAAAAGTAACTATGTAGGGCAATCGGAGCTCCATTTATTTACATATATTACTAACCTTTTAAATGGGCAGGTAAGTGGGTAGAACAGTATGGGAGCAGCCGGAACAGATGTTGACGTGAGCGGGGTTACCACTGAACTCCCAAAACCACAGCCTCTGACTCACTCTGGAGACTTGGAAATTCATTCTGAAAACATGAGTCTCTGGGGCTGATCTGAAGAGCTCCCAGTTATGCTTAGATAGCAATCCCTATATTAGGGGTATACAATTCCGTTTTTTGAGGACACCTAGTTGACAGGAATTCAACCTATTTGTTGCAAAAGAGGGACTCCCGCTGTCAGGAGATTTTTCATTCAAAAGTTATTACAACTCAAACTTTTTGTTTGTTTCTGTTTGAGTCATAGACTATGGCACTCCATTGTAAGAGAGAGAAAGAGCACCAACCAGTGGCCACAAAAGATAATTTTAGTTAGCTACAAAAAAACCAACACTTTACAAGAAAAACAATGTTTTTTGGTAAAAAAATAAAAAGTCTCTCTAGTCTTTTAACCGAATCTGATACAAGAGCTTACCTATTAACCCTTTAAGAACCAGAGGATCTGTCAAATGTCCAAAGCCTCACTTTAGTGAGAATAATTATTTTGATAGGGAGTGCTTGATTATACTCCCAGATTCATTCATTACAGTCCATTAGTGGAAATTATCAAGGGATGGGTGATGGTGTCATTAACCCCTTAACGACCCTTCACGGTCATAGTACGTCATGGGTCGATCTGACTGAACGACCGATGACGTACTATGACCATCATGGAGTTCCAGGCTCCTCCAGCGGCTGCACGCCGTTCAGGGAGTCCGTAACCAGAAGAACAAAAAAAAATAAAAAATGCTCCGTGGTCCTTAACTCACTGCGCTGTGCCGATCGGCCAGTCGTTAAGGGGTTAACGTCCCTCAGGGATTTCCACAGAACAGGAGACGTGAACTTTGTTGATTTCATTGGGCGTCACCATCTATCAAGCACTCACATATCGTTACACATGCAACCATCATCATGTGAATACATCCACTCATACCACAGATCCACTCAGAGATCTTCCTGGAGACTTCCCACAGGAGGAAAATGGCTGTTTTCCACCTATTTATTCCCACAGCAAAACGTTTTGCTCACTCCTGAAGCACACAGCTTCAGTAGGAGGTGTGAGACAATTCCAGGAAAGGTGAGTAATTAATTATGCAAGCTGTGCCACACAGATCAATGAGCCCAACTTGGTTATGGTTAGAGTCCCTAATTACTGGACCAAACATATCTAAAGCCATTACACCAACTGAAAAACAAAAGGCACAATGAATACAGAGTTTAAACAGATACTTTTTAAACTAAAAGCTGTGCAGTGACAGATACACTTTAATTCTTTGTGTGAAAAGCACATTATTCACATTTTTTGCACTTAAAATATATATATATATTTTAACCCAATGTGAGCTAGAGATGTCTTCAGTGAATTTCTCAGCAATAAACTGGAGACATCTCTAGCATTCAGTGGGTTTATAGGATCCTCACTATAACTGCTCACCCTCCCTGTGAGTTCTGCCACTGGTGATTACTCAGGCTGAGGCATAAAGACATTTAGAGGGTATTTCTACTCAATGACAGGAAGGATACACGAGACACATTAGTATAGGGCCATATTCAGGAACCTAAAAAGAGAAATTCTGGACCAAAACAGGCAACACAGGGGTCAAATTCACACCAATTTAAATGGGACATTTAACCCACTGATATCTATATAATTACCAGGTGCAACAAAAGGTCTTACCTAGGTAGGAGCCAATCATACAACAGTCAAGTGTTTCTATATAATTACCAGGTGTAACAGAAGCACTTACCTAGATAGGAGTCCATCATACAGCAGTCAGGTGTATCTATATAATGAATGTGTATAACAGGATAACTAGGTAGGAGCCCACCATACAACAGTGCGGTATATCTATATAATTACTGTGTGTAACAGAAGCACTTACCTAGGTAGGAGTCCATCATACAACAGTGCAGTATATCTATATAATAACTGTGTGTAACAGAAGGACTTACCTAGGTAGGAGTCCATTATACAGCAGTCAGGTATATCTATATAATTAATGTGTGTAACAGAAGAACTTACCTAGGTAGGAGTCCATCTATATAATTACTGTGTGTAACAGAAGCACTTACCTAGGTAGGGGTCCATCATCCAGCAGTCAGGTGTATCTATATAATTACAGTGTGTAACAGAAGCACTTACCTAGGTAGGAATCCATCATACAGCAGTCAGGTGTATCTATATAATTACTGTGTGTAACATAAGTACTTACCTAGGTAGGAGTCCATCACACAGCAGTCGGGTATATTTATATAATTACTGTGTGTAACAGAAGCACTTACCTAGGTAGGAGTCCATCATACAGTAGTCAGGTGTAACAGAAGCACTTAACTAGGTAGGATTGCATAATACAGCAGTCAGGTGTATCTACATAATTGCTGTTTGTAACAGAAGCACTTACCTAGGTAGGAGTCCATCATACAGCAGTCAGGTGTATCTATATAATTACTGTGTGTAACAAAAGGACTTACCTATATATAATAGAAGTCCTTCACACAGCAGTCAGGTTGTGTTGGAGACTGTTATAGCATCAGAGGGGTTAAATAAGACAGTAATGGAGGAAAGTATACTGATAAACATTCCTGCATACTCTCCAGATTTGCTCCAGTTTTCCCGAGTTAATTAATGACCATTTCCCTGCCCATTCCATATACACTGACCCCACCCCCTAAGTTCAGAGCAATCCCTGCCTTTTCTCCATCAGTCCTGCACACTTTTACACAATAAACATGATTTGGACACTCCTCATCCCAGCTGCAATAGTGACTCTAGGGCAGGTATGTTGGTAAGTAAATTGGATCTACAAACCAAGGACACTGTGATTTGCTCTGGTCATATCCACAACACAAAGTGCTATGTGCTCTATGCAGTTGCCTACTGTGCCTTTAATCCTCTTGTCTCTAGGTTATGAGGCAAAGGAATAACTTGATGGAATTGTGTCTTTTTTGGCACTGTCTGATGTACATTTTAAGTACTGCATGGGAAAAAAAAAAAATATATATATATTTTGTTTTTGTTTAATCCATGACCTAAAATTGTCTTTAAACACTAGCGTAGAAAGCTACAGTATTAGATATGAGACACCAGCTTGGCTCACTGCACTAGAACAAGGGTAGGCATCTTTTGGCTCTCCAACTGTTGGAGACCAGCCCCTAGCATGATGATAGTGCCAAAGGTTGCCTAGTCCCAGGACTGGAAAGAGGTGGCCATGTTGCTCCACCCTTTTGCATCGCTGATAATGTTGTAGATATGGACTGAGCACCAATCCTGCCCCCTGATGCTCAAGCATTTTTCCATAATCAGCCCACTTCCTGTATTGGTTGTGGAAACCCAACACTTGCTGAACATGGGGCTTTGCTTGCAGTCTCTAGAACTGCGAAAGATATCAGTCTCTCACTTGGTCCCTCTGCGGGATCAATGAGATAGCTATGGAGGTCAGTTATTGGCCCACAAACTGACTGTCCATGCAATCAGCCAAGGTGCACAATACATTCCTCTTTAGCTCAGCAGGTCTTCTCCCACAAGAGCTTTGCAATGCATCGAGTACCCCTCTGGAACACAAAGGGGCAGATGTATAAAACTGGAGTTATAAGGAAAGTGTCTGTAGAAGTGTCTCAGAGACATACGTATATATATATATAAACATCTAACGACATTTTGCTAAGTGCTAACTCCAGTTAGTTGACTTTTTTGAAAAGTGGAGTAGAAATGGTCTAAGCCAAATAAGAATTGTCCCAATGTATTTATAAAGAAATTTGCTAATTGCACCAAAATTAAAGACAGTTTTAGTGATTAAATCTTAAAGGGTTAGTAATGCCTGAATGTGTGTATATGGTAGATTTAAAGGGATAGCAATACTTACATTTTACTATCCTTCATATTGTAGCCCTTAAAAAACTGAATTAAATGAGCCCAGCAGCATCTCTCAAACCTTTCTGGATTGAGAGATATCCGCTTTCAAAGTTTTGCTTTTTTCCCTCTCCCTTGACGTTAGCGTTCTAGCTGACAGCAGGGGAATCCAGTCCCTGAGCAAGCTGAGGCTCTTCAGCAGAGCCGAGATCGCGTTATGGAAGAAGAAATCCTTCACTGAAATGGTCTTCAACGTGTGCTTGTAAACAAAGTACACGTATAAGACAAGCACACGTAGAAGACAAGCACACGTAGAAGACCATTTCAGTGAAGGATTTCTTCTTCCATAACGCGATCTCGGCTCTGCTGAAGAGCCTCACCTTGCTCAGGGACTGGATTCCCCTGCTGTCAGCTAGAATGCTAATGTCAGTGGAGAGGGAAAAGAGCAAAACTTTGAAAGCAGATATCTCTCAAACCGCTGGGTTCATTTAATTCAGTTTTCTAAGGGCTACAAGATGGGGGATAGTAAAATTTTTAAGTATTACTATCCCTTTAAAAAAATAAAGTATCTGGAGAAAGTCCTATCTCTCAAACCTTTATTGTCTGAGAGATATTCACTGCTAAAGTTCCCCTTCTCCTGATATCAGCTGTAAAGCTGACAGAAAGAGATCTGTGTTGGCCGACTCAAGGAGGCTCTTCAGCAGAGCCTCAATAGCAATATTTAAAAAGAACCAGTTCATTGGAATGGTCTACAAAGTGTGACTGCAAACCAGGCACACTTTGTAGACCGTTCCAAAGTAGTATTTCTTTTTAAATCATGCTATTGCAGCTCTGCTGAAGAGCCACCTTTCAGTCCCCAGACCAGGAACTCCTGCTGTCAGCTTACAGCTGACATCAGGAGAAGGGGAGGGAGGGGGGAACTTTAACGGAGGATTTCCTCTCAAACCTTTATGTTTTAAGAGACAGGACTTTTTCCAAATATGTTATTTTTGTAAAATCTAAAATATAGAATCAACTCCATTTTTTCATTACATTTTTTTTCTTTTAAATTAACCCTTTGAGTGTCAGAGAAGTATCCAACGTATTGCAACTCAATGTGTTGGATACCTCTGGAACTCAAAGTGTTAAATGCACTTTTCAGTTGGGGTAACAGGGTGTTGTGTTGCTGTTGCTTTCTATGAAGAGTGTGACTTTAAGACTCAAGCTCTCCCTTAGAAAATATTAGGGGGGGGGGACAAAAAGTTGCCTTCTGGACAGAAGTTGGCTTTGCTGCAAACAGTTAATAATAATAATACAAAACAAGTGTGAGCTGTAATCACCTTTGGATTAAGCATTTTCCAACAGAACCAGGTAAAGCAAGATTAAAAGGGAAGTAAATTGTTCTTTTCTACCATCCCAGCTGAAGGAATAATTCAGAAGTTGACAACCCGTGTCTTTTCCAGTTCTTGGATTACAGTTGCCGGCTGAGGTTGATAGGAGTTGTAGTTCAACAACAGCTAAAGCAGGGGTAGGCAATCTTTGGCTCTCTAGCTTTTGGGGAGTGCAACTTCCATCATCCTCATCCTGCCATTGGCTGATTGGAGGATAATGGAGTTGTAGTTCCCAGCAGCTGGAGAGCCAAAGGTTTATTATCCATGAGCTAGAGAGATGCAGCTTCTCCATCCCAGCAGATTGTCCAGTAACATTCCAGAAGGAGAAAGTGAGGTCATGTGTACATAACCCCACTATAATTGTGCAAACAGGCCATGTGTTATCAGCAACTGGGACTTTAATCCCAAAAAAGTTTATTTAATTTACACTTAAAAGACTACAAACAGCAAGCCCCTGACTTCACAAGCAATGTACAACGTAACAATATTGAGTATCTCTTTGTACAGGTGTCCTGAAAGGAAAGGGTTTGATTTCCCAGTAGGAAAGCTGATGCCTGTCTAATGACCGATAACAGTTAACCCTCTGAGTACAGAAAGTTCAGAATAGTGCATCTACCCACCTGCCTGGCATTAAAAGGGGCTTAGAGTAATGTGACCAGATCTCCCATTTAATCCAGGACACACAAAACACACACAGCAGGGCTGTGCTGGTTTGTAGGCAGCAGAATTAAATTTGCTTAACTGTCCCAAATTACAGGATCGCTATCACCAGATAATTGCCCTATCTGCAGATATACATAGTAACATAGTAAATTAGGTTGAAAAAAGACACAAGTCCATCAAGTTCAACCTTCGCTTCATACCTCAGTAACTAAGAATTTTATAGCTTTCCTGCTACCAATTAAATTAGTCTTTATCAGACCTTCCTGATCTGCCTACTGATAAACAGTATAACTCTGTATGTTCCCTTTTGAAAGAAATGTATCTAATCTTCTCTTAAATGTGTCCATTGTATCTGCCATAACTACCTCCCTGGGCAATGAATTCCACAATTTGACAGACCTTACCGTAAAAAAACCCTTCCTCTGCTGAAGTTTAAACCTCCTTTCCTCTAATCTCAAGAGGTGTCCCCTGGTCACCTGAGCAGGCCTTGGAATAAATAGCTCACCGCAGAGATCCTTGTATTGACCTCTCATATACTTGTACAATGTGATAAGGTCTCCTCTTAGTCGTCTTTTCTCTAGAGTAAATAAACCAAGTTTGTTTAGTCGTTCCTCATATGTCAAGTCCTCCATTCCCTTAATTAATTTTGTTGCTCTCCGCTGTACCCTCTCTAGTTCTAGTATATCCTTTTTCAGAACCGGTGCCCAAAATTGCACTGCATACTCAAGGTGAGGTCTTACCAATGATTTGTATAATGGCAAAATAATGTTATCCACTCTTGCTTCAATACCTCTTTTTATGCAAGACAGGACTTTGTTTGCCTTTGCTACTGCTGTTTGACACTGGTCACTGTTTCCAAGTTTGTAGTTGACAAGGATACCCAGGTCTTTTTCTAGCAACGATGCTCCCTTGGGTGCAGACCTACCATTTAAGTCAGGTCTTCATTGTGAGCCCTGGCATATTATTGGGGGGTGGGCAGGATGGGGTTCTGAGAAGAAACCCCCGATGCTCTTCTGGTTTATCCATGTTGCATTGCATACCAGGGAACTTCAAAGTACTGTGTCCCCAAAGGGGAGTCCTGTGCTGCTGAAGGGGGTGAGGAAAATTATGCAAATCGCTTCAAATGGGGTGAGGCTTAATGAGAGCAGGCTATGGCAGGGCTTAACAGGGGTGACACAAACAACAAATATAAGCTAGGGAAGGAGGAACACTGTGGGAAAGAGTAGAGGTGGGCAGAGTTTCAGAAGAAATTCCCCACATCCAGAGACAGCCTCTGCCCCCCGGTAAAGTGGTGTGAAAACTGGAATCGCCGGGGCAAATCCATAGAGTTCCCAGCTATGTGCATTGCACATGTCAGTTTCCTGTCCTGCATGACGCAGTTTTCCATTGACCCTCTGCATCAGGCATGACACAACAGATCTATGGGGACTTAACCCGTTGCGTACCAAAGGGTTTCGCAACGCACTGCTCTGCAATGCGATGGTGTACCCCTGTGGCACTCAAAGGGTTAAGATTAATCATAAGATACAATGAATTGCGTGGTTTCGCTTCTTACTAGTCAAAGATGGGGTTACGCTGTGACATCACTTCCTGTTTGCCAGACACTTAACTCCTAGAAGTATCATTTACAGATCTAGACTTGCCAACAATTAGTTTAAATAAAATGGATATGAGGGTTAATTGCACATCATCATAAAGTTACCACCCCTCCATTTAACTGCCAGAGGGCTAGCTAACGCATTGCGTTGAATACTCACCTGGCACTCAAAGGGTTAATATAGGACTCTTATGAAAATGTAATTCTGCAAGACTGCACAGTAACCCATTCTACATTGCAGTGTGTGGTTTTTCATGTGCTCTGCTTTAAATTGGGGGGGGGGGATATTTATCAGACATAAAAAAAATTTTTTAAAAACCCACTAAACTAATCTGCAAATATATATCACATTCACAGTCTTTTCCATTTTTTAACACATCTCCAGAGCCTTATATTTAGCATCCAAAGGGTTACATAGTCCCTTTGGAGAATCCAAGAGACACAAACAGAAGTGCTGCACGTCAGACTAATAAATATACCAGAAATAGAAATATATAAATGGTGCACTCATAAGCAAATATGTATAATAGAATGAGAAAAAATGAGGTCATTTAGGCAAAAGACACCAAAAGGACCAACCTAAAAAGAAAGCTTATTAGGATAGGAACTCAGTAGGTATATGTAAAAATATATGCTTTATTAATCAATACAAAAACCTCTGATGAAGCCACTTTGGTGGCGATACGCATTGGGTGTTTAGCATCTAGGCGGGCTCTTACTTCTATTCCCATTGATTTGATTACAGATAAGTATACCTTTATTCACACTGTATGGGCATCACAGTATTGTCACTATATAATGTATTGCTTTGCACTTTACTAGAGTCTTATGTGTGTTTATTTTAAAGGGATAGTAATGTTTCATAATAAAAGCAGCTCTAATTAATCATCATAGTATTTGGACTTTGGAGAGTGTTATTTCAATTCTGTCAGAGTTGTAGTTCAAGAGTAATTAAATGACAAAGTATCCCCCTCCCACCCCTTTTACTGATGTAAAACTGCTCAGCCAGAGCAGAAGGGAGGTGCCCAGGTAGACTGCAGAGAGGGACAATCTTCAATTAAGATAAGGGAAAAACCTGAAAAACTTGTCAAAGGGGGCAGGGCTTTCATTGTTCTCATAGGAAGAAGATTGTCCCCTTCTGTTATCTGTCTGGTCTATGGACTGCATTCCACATCTGAGAAGAGATGGCTTACATAGGTAAAAGGGGTGGGAGGGGAAACTTTGCTTGTGAATATCTCTCAAACCATAAAGGTTTGAGAGATAAGACCTATCATTCTTCATATTTTTTTAATCCCTACAAAATAAAATAAAGTTAAAACTAAGTATTACTATCCCTTTAAGCTGTTTTGTGTGGTTTTTGTTTTTCACTTTTGGGTATGTCTTATCCATTACTCATTTATATACCTGTGATTGTATATTTTCACATTTGCCTGCCTTTACTGATTTTTTAATTGGCTTTATCCTGTGTGTATATTTTTGTATTGATTAATAAAGCACATTTTTTTACATATAACTATTGAGTGCCTCTCATAATAAAACAGAACTACCACCCCTGAATAAATTTGTCCCAAATAAATACCCACCTGGCAACTAGATTCTCAATAGCGCTAGTTGCCAGAATTAATACCTGGGGTATGAGAATTGTACACTGTTCCCGGACCGACAGGCAGGAAACAGCGCAGACATCTTTCCATAGTGACGTCTGCACGCCTGTGCTGTCAGTCCCAACCTGCTCTAGGAGGAGTTGCTAGGAGCCATTCGGCTCCAAAAGGGACTGACAGAGCAGGCGTGCAGACATCACTATGGAAAGATGTCTGCACTGTTTCCTGCCTGTCAGTCCAGGAACAGTGTACTGTTCTCATACTCCAGGTAATATTTCTGGCAGCTAGCACTACTGAGCAGCTAGCCAGCAGATGGGTATTTATTTGGTATAAATTTATTCAAGGGTGGTAATTCTGCTTAAGCTTTCTTTTCAAGTTGGTCCTTTTGCCTAAAGGACCTTCCTTTTTTCCTTTGGACTTGCGAAGACACACTTATGAAAGCGGTTTGTTATGAATGCTGAATTGTAGTGATATGAATAGAAAACGGTGAATGGTTTTAATGACATCTTATAGTAGTTAGAATAGTAATTCACATAAAAAGATTTGCATCTTTGGAAAAAAAAAGTATTATTGTACAAACAATGTAATAAATATCATAATCCATTTCACAAAAAAGGACAGTTGAAGATTTTTGGCATAAACACTAGAATAATTAGTGCCACCAATTGTAGAAGCACCTTTATCTACCTACTAGTATTATTATATACAAATCATAGCACTGCTGCCATTTTAACCCACTGAGTGCCTGAGAGGTATCCAATGTATGGCAACTCAATGCATTGGATACCTCTGTGGCATTCAAAGGGTTAAAGGGATAGCGACTTTATTTTGACATTCTGCGATTGCATAATATGTATAGGCAAATTACCTGTATTTGTTATTATTGGTTTAAAATCTATTTTTCTAACCCTTTGAGTTCCAGAGGGGAATGCAACACATTGCAAAGCCATGCATTGCGTAGACCTTCTGGCTCTCACAGGAGTTAATACTTGTATGTCTCTCACAGTGAGCTGTCCAGACCTCACTTTCCAGAGACATTCACTGTTAGCAGCCATCGAAGCAGAAAAGTGAAACAATGCAACACTATCCCTGCACAGCACTGTGTTCTGCGTGCGCTCTTTTTTACAGTGTATCACTATGCCTGCTTTCACAGTGCCTCACAGCAAGCTCTCTGCATGCAGTTCTAGAGAGATTACTGTAAGGGACATAAGCGTGTAAAAGTAAAATAGGTGGAGAAACAAAATAATAATTATAGGCAATTTGACTTTACATATCCACTTGCATAATATGTAGTGTCAACACAAAAAGTTACTTATTGCTTTAACCCCGTGGATACTAAAGACGGCTCCAAAGCAGAACACTCTCGCATCCAAGCATGTTGTAATATTCATAATTATATATGCATCCATTCCCATAATATATTAGAGAGAGAGCGAGAGAGAGGCAGATGGTTAGGATATTGCATGTGATGTTTATAAGCAGGCAGGAGCAGGGCCAGATTTACAAACCAGATGCCCCTAGGCAGAGCAATCTAGGTGCCCTCAGCTCTGCTCGTGGCCCCACCTGCAGACCCATCCAGAAAATACAGTTGGCTTATTAAAAATAAATGTATTGCCCCCAGTATCATCTCTCAAACCTTAATGTTTTAAGAGATGATCGCTCCTAAAGTTGCCCTCTCCCTCCCCCTTCCCCGTAGTCAGCGTTGTAGATGACTGAAGGGAAATCCGTTCATGCGATCATCAGGCAGCTCTGCAGCAGAGCCACGATCACGTTAATAAAAAAATAATCTTTTACTAAAATGGTCTTCTACGTGTGCTTGCAAAC
This sequence comes from Rhinophrynus dorsalis, assembly GCA_037306005.1. NCBI lineage: Eukaryota > Metazoa > Chordata > Amphibia > Anura > Rhinophrynidae > Rhinophrynus > Rhinophrynus dorsalis. The sequence goes on from CM074722.1 coordinate 474,244,764, forward strand.
CAAGCACACGTAGAAGACTGTTTCAGTGAAAGATTTCTTTTTTATTAACACGATCTTGGCTGTGCTGCAGAGCCGCCTGACGGTCGTACAACAGGCTTCCCTGCAGTCAGCTAGAAAGCGGAGTACGGGGAAGGGAGAGCGCAACTTTAGGAGCGATTATCTCCTCAAACCATAAAGGTTTGAGAGATGACACTGGGGGCAATACATTTATTTTAAATATGACTTTAATATAGGGATTAGTAATAATTAAGTATTACTATCCCTTTAACCCCTTGGTTGCTAGAGATCTCCAGTGCATTGCTGCAATCTCTCTAGCATCCAAGGGGTTAAATAATAGCTTCTAAATGGGTTTATAGACTGCCGCAGGGACTGCTCTGGCCACACCCACAATTCAGAATGTGGGCGTGACCAGCAAAGTTGAAGCTCCCATCTAGGCAGTTGCCTACTCTGCCTATTGGGAAGTTCATCTCGGGGCAGGATCAAACAGTTTTCTTTGCGCTCTCTGTTTTTCCTGTGACATTAATGTACTAAGAAGAAATAAAGTAATTAAAAAGGGAATCCTAGAGCACCTCTATCAACATTCCTGTTGATTAAAATGGGGTTTTTAACCCCTTGAATTGTGGAGGACTTTAGCACAATGCACTGGATACCTTTCTGGCACGCAAAGAGTTAACGCACCACACTCCATGCCTTACACTGTAGAGCGCTGCCTACTGGCCAGGAAGTGAGGCGTGTGAAAAGAAGAGTGCTTCTCTCCACCTGCAGTAGTTACATACCTTAACCCTTTGAGTGCCAGAGGGGTATGCAACGCGTTTTGTACCCCTCTGGCACTCAAAAGGGTTAACGTCTATCCAGGATAAAAACATTACTGCATATTCTTTTGCACTACTGTTCCTTTAAGAGTTTAGAAAGCTCAGAGGTAAGACAGGGTTTATGTATAATCCACAGCTCTAAGAAACATTTAAACATCATAGATGACTATAGGACCACAGCAATACACCAGACAGTCAGTGACTACTTGTCCTTGGTGGCAGTGAAGCAACTGCCTTCAAGGCTGATGTGACTTTAAAAATTGGCACCAGCACAGAAGGTCACTTATTCTTCAAACATGGTGGTAAAATAATGCATGTGGGCTGCTACCGAACCTCATTAAGAGCCAAGATATTAATCTAGCATAAATGTTTGATTGCCAGAAGAGGCATGTGGGTTGCTGCATAACCCCTTTGCGAGCCAAGCTGTCAGTCAAGCCAGATGGGTGATCAACCTATTGCAAAGGACTAGAAGCTGAAAAGACTGGCAGCTCTGCAGCAGCTAAGAAATATGAGAGAGAGGGAGGGAGGGGGTGCACTGGGTGAATGAACTGGTGACTTCTTGTTATCTAGGCAAATAACACTCCCCCCCCAGTCCAAAAGCACAAGCCAGCCCTTTTGATTGACATGACCAATATGTTTAGTGGTCAGATCTGAATCTAAAATGATTTTTGATTGACTCCCACCAGGAAAGGGATAGCTGTTTGTAAGGAGATAGCCCTGTGGATTGTCTTCCTTATGTAAAGGGATAGCTGTGCATTGTGCCTCAGTGTACAAGTGAACACTGACACCAGTCCTGCGCGGGGAAATGCAGCCTAATTAGGTCCCACTATCCAGGACCTCTGTGCACAGAACTGAACAGGACTAATTGTGCAGGTGTGACCTATTTCCAGGATAAAATAAAGTCCTATAACAGCCTGGTACGGGCATTGCCCCCTCCACGGTTACATACGTGTAAATCAGCCAGGGCTCCATCAAAAAGTATCACCAAGTTAATGTATTTATCAAGGAAAATAATGCAACTAATTAATCATTTTGGGTGCTCAGGTACTCAGAGGGTTAAAGCAGAGGTAGGCAACCCTTGTCTCTCCAACTTTTACGGACTAAAACTCCTAGCCGTCGGGTTGGGGATGATGGGAGCTGTAGTTTCCAACAGCTGGAGAGCCAAACCTTGACCTGCCCCGGTTTAACCCGTTGTGTGCCAGAGGGGAGCACTCAAATGATTAAACTGTAACAGATATAGAAAATGAGGGTTACTGTATCACCTACCTGTGTCCTGGGTGAGAACACTCACATCAAAGCAGAAAAGTCCAATGTCCCAGGGGAGAGAAGAATAGGGTGGGATAAACTAGGTCACAGGTCCCGATATGAGGGGAGGGGTCTTCAATGGAGCTGATTAGGAAGCGAATAGGTGCCCACACAGGTGTCCTTTTCGAAAGGGGATTAGTGACTTCACTGGACTTGACAAGAGGCAAGTGGTTTAGTCAATGGATAATGTTGGGGGTCCCCCCTTGAAGAAGAGGGGCACCCTCACTGCGCGGGAGAGAAGCAGGTCCTTATTGGAAAGATTTGGAGGGGATCCTCTGTGGCCGGAAGAGAAGAGGGGGTACTCTTGGCAGAACAGATCGGATCCTTGTGCCTAACTGCTCCCAAGGAAACAGTTCAAGCGAGTAGCAGAGAGAGGTAGACCCGAGCTAGAGGAGAGGGGGAGGCAGGAGGAGGGAGGGAGGAGAGGAGGGGCTGGGTGCAGGATCTCTCCTTTCTACTATGTGTATAATTTACTGCTCACCTGGCAGCTCTCTCCAGCACTGACATAGTGATAGAGGAGAGGGAGCAGAGCTGTTGCCTTTCCGCGCAGCGCTTTCCATTAGCAGACAGGCTGGTGCACTAAGCCAGGGGGTTCAATTCTGCACCACAGGGGACAAATGCAACCTCCTAGTGATTCATATAGGGGATCTAACCCTTTCTGCGTTACATAGGTCTCCAGCATTGGAGCTTTCTCTTGCATTCAATGATTTAACTCTTTGAGTGCCAGAGGAGTGTCCAACGCAGGGACCTCGCTGGTGCTCAAAGTGCTACAAGCCTATTTCAAATCAATGAGCATTATGGGAATTTGAATCTGTTCTCTGTGTTGCAACTGATTTGCTCCAAAAACTGCACCTCTATAGTTTCAAGTCACTTGGAGGCAGCATTTGTGTGTCCAGCTGTTGGGGACTAAAACTCCTAAGTGTCCCTCTTGAAGAGAGATTAAGGCTCCATACCTCCTAAGTGTCCCTCTTTAGGAGATATTAGGGATTTATACCTCCTAAGTGTCCCTCTTGAAGAGAGAGAGAGTAAGGGTCCATACCACCCAAGTGGCCCTCTTTAGGAGATATTAGGGGTCCATACCACCCAAGTGTCCCTCTTTAGGAGGTATTAGGGTCCATGCCACCGAAGTATCCCTCTTTAGGAGATATTAGGGTCCATACCTCCCAAGTGGCCCTCTTTAGGAGATATTAGGGTCCATACCACCCAAGTGTCCCTCCTTGTGAGATATTAAGGGTCCATACCACCTAAGTATCCATCTTTAGGAGATATTAAGGGTGACCATACCTCCCAAGTGTCCCTCTTTAGGAGATATAAGGGGTCCATACCTCCCAAGTGTCCCTCTTTAGGTGATATTAGGGTCCTTACCTCCCAAGTGTCCCTTTTTAGGAGATATTAGGGGTCGTACCACCCAAGTATCCCTCTTTAGGAGATATTAGGGGTCCGTACCTCCCAAGTGTACCTCTTTAGGAGATATTAGGGTCCGTACCTCCCAAATATTCCTCTTTAGGAGAGATTAGAGATCCGTACCGCCCAAGTGTCCCTCTTTAGGAGATATTAAGGATCCATACCTCCCAAGTGTCCCTCTTTAGGAGATATAAGGGGTCCATACCACCCAAGTGTCCCTCTTTAGAAGATATTAAGGGTCCATACCTCCCAAGTGTTCCTCTTTAGGAATTAGGGTCCATACCACCCAAGTGTCCCTCTTTAGGAGATATTAGGGGTCCATATCTCCCAAGTGTCCCTCTTTAGGAGATATTAAGGGTTCCATACCTCCCAAGTGTCCCCCTTTAGGAGATATTAAGGGTCCATACCTCCCAAGTGTTCCTCTTTAGGAGGGACAGTCCCTTTCTGACACCCAAATCCCTCTTCCCCACCCTGGTGGCCCTATTTTTAGGAGATAAGACTGTGACTTTTATAGAAATGTATCACATTGCTCCACATCATTAACCCCTTAACGACCCTTGGCGGTCATGGCGCATCATGGGTTGTTTTCCGTTAAGGACCCATGACGTGCCAGGACTGTCATGTAATTCCTGGATCCCTGCATGACTGCACGCCGTTCGGGAAGCCCAGAACCGGATACAAAGAAAAAAAAAAAGGTCTGTGGTCCTTAACTGCGGCCAGTCCTTAAGGGGTTAACATACCTCCAGCTTTCCTCTGGAGGAGGGACAGACCCTCTTAGACACCCAAATCTTACCCACCCTGGTGTCCCTGTGTTTAAGAGATCAGACTGTGCGGTGTGTATATAAGTGTATCACCCTGGTGTCCCTGTGTTTAAGAGATCAGACTGTGTGGTGTGTATAGAAGTGCATCACCCTGGTGTCCCTGTGTTTAGGAGATCAGACTGTGTGGTGTGTGTATAGAATGTATCACCCTGGTGTCCCTGTGTTTAGGAGATCAGACTGTGTGGTGTGTATAGAAGTGTATCACCCTGGTGTCCCTGTGTTTAGGAGATCAGACTGTGTGGTGTGTATAGAAGTGTATCACCCTGGTGTCCCTGTGTTTAGGAGATCAGACTGTGTGGTGTGTATATAAGTTTATCACCCTGGTGTCCCTGTGTTTAGGAGTTCAGACTGTGTGGTGTGTATATAAGTGTATCACCCCGGTGTCCCTGTGTTTAGGAGATCAGACTGTATGGTGTGTATATAAGTGTATCACCCTGGTGTCCCTGTGTTTAGGAGATCAAACTGTGTGGTGTGTATATAAATGTATCACCCCGGTGTCCCTGTGTTTAGGAGATCAGGCTGTGTGGTGTATATATAAGTGTATCACCCTGGTGTCCCTGTGTTTAGGAGATCAGACTTTGTGGTGCATATAAGTGTATCACATTGCTCCACAGCAATAAAACTCACATTAACCCTTTGAGTGCCAGAGGGGTATGAAACACGTTGCATTCCCCTCGGGCACTCAAAGGGTTAACATTTCTTTAAACTTCAGTATATAGGTTTATAAATTAGTCTGTATAAGTTGAGTAAAATAATTCGGTCTTGCTTTAAATCATTTAATCGGTTACAGAAAGAGGTGTCAATAGGTCATGCAATGATCTAAACATTCTTGATAATTCCATGGTCACAGCCAGCCCCCCAGTAACACCACCTAAATCAAAAGTGTCATTTGAAATGTTGGGAGACATGCATTAGCCCCAAACTACCTGGGGGGTGATGGGATTTGTAGTCCCCAAAAGATGGAGAGCTAAAGGTTTCCTAAGCGTGTGTTAAGCAATCTGGTAGAAAAAATAGTTAAGTGACTGTCACAATAAACAATGATTAATCTGCACAAAAATATAAACAAATACATGTGATCCCTGCAATAACCAGCTCCGTGAATGTCATGTGTAATCCCATTGCGTCCTTCCTTCCCGGATACGATAAACATAATATAATTACCATACACTGGAGCATTATACACTGCCCACAATGTTCTGAAGGGGGGGGGGGGGGGTGGAAAGGTGGTGCAAGCTCCGCATACTACACACTATTACCCACTCACGTCAAATGGAAACGTCTGACTACCTCCCATTTATTGCATAGTGGTTTGTGATTGGTGGATGTTTATCCTTATTACATTGATTATTTTTTTTTAATGTGGGTGGGTTTGGTTTGTTTGTCCTACTGCCCCAGTTATGGTGAGTTGAGTCTCTCCACCCCTTTGTCTCAGGCTTCCAACCATGCTGCCTTCAAGATCCATCTCCCCTCCTTTGTGGGATAAAGGACCATGTAGGGGATGTATAAAAAGCTTTCTTAGTGTATACTTAAAGGGATAGTAATACTTCGTTTTAACTTTATTTTATTTTGTAGGCATTAAAAAAACATGAAGAACGATATAAGTCTTATCTCTCAAACCTTTATGGTTTATGAGATATTCACAAGCAAAGTTCCCCTCCCCGCCCCTTTTACCTAGTGTAAGCCATCTCTTCTCAGATGTGAGTCTGGTTGTATGACAGTACAGATAACAGAAGGGGACAATTTTCTTTGTATGAAAACAATGAAAGCCCTTCCCCCCTTGACAAGTTTTTCAGCTTTTTCCCTTATCTTAATTGAAGATTGTCCCTCTCTGCAGTCTACCTGGGCACCTCCCTTCTGATCTGGTTGAACAGGGGGGGGATACTTTGTGAATATCTCTTAAACCATAAAGGTTTCAGAGATAAGACTTATATCATTCTTCATGTTTTTTTAATGCCTACAAAATAAAATAAAGTTAAAATGAAGTATTACTATCCCTTTAAGAATTGTCGCTAAAATTCACAACACCTGGTCATATTTATAAAAAAAATAAAGTCACGTTTATATCTATGTCTATCTGAGAATATTCGCACCTGTGAGTATATTTTTGCACACATAGTTGTCACTGTATACTTCCATTAAGAACAGGTTATACCTGGTGTTAAAGGGATAGTAATGTTTCATAACATACCTCCCAACATTTCAAATGGCCAAAGAGGGACACTTTTGTTTTAGGTGGTGTTTATGAGGGTGTGGCTGGTGGGCGGGACATTACCGAGAATTTTTAGGCTATTTCATGACCTACCGGCTCCTCTTTGTGTAACGGAATAAATTATTTAGAGCCAGACCAAAGTATTTTATTTACACAGATTCATTTATAAACACATATATTAAAGATTAACTACACATTTACGTGAGTTTTATTGTTGTGGAGCATGTAATAAACATTTCTCATTCTGATCTCCTGAAAAGAGGGACAAAAGGGTAAAAAAGAGGGACAGAGGGGTTTGGGTCTGAAAGAGGGACTGTTCCTCCTAAAGCGGGACAATTGGGAGGTATGTTCATAATAAAATCAGCTGTAATTAATCATCATAGTATTTGGACCTTGGAGAGTGTTATTTCAATTCTGTCAGAGCTGTAGTTCAAGGGTAATTGAATGACAAAGCATCCCCTCCCGTCCCTTTTACTGATGTAACACTGCTCAGCCAGATCAGAAGGGAGGTGTCCAGGTAGATTGCAGAGAGGGACAATCTTCAATTAAGATAAGGGAAAAAGCTGAAAAACTTGTCAAGGGGGGCAGGGCTTTCATTGTTCTCATAGGAAAAAGATTGTCCCCTGTTGTTAGCTGTCTGGTCTATGGACTGCATTCCACATCTGAGAAGAGATTGTTTACACTAGGTAAAAGGGGCGGGAGGGGAAATTTTATCCTTCAATTACTCTTGAACTACAACTCTGACAGTATTGAAATAACACTCTCTATGGCTCAAATACTATGAAGATTAATTGGAGCTGCTGTTTTTTTTGAAACATTACTATCCCTTTAAGATTTAATCCCTAAAACTGCCTTTATTTTTGGCGCATTTTGGTGAATTCCTTTATAAATACATTGGGACACAATGCTTATTTGGCCAAGCCCATTTCTACTCCACTTTTCAAAAAAGTAATCTAACTGGAATTAGCACTTAGAGAAAATGTCACTAAATGTTTATACATAAACTTATGTCGTTTTGAGAAAAATTTATAGACACTTTCTTTATAACTCAAGTTTTATACATCTCCCCCATAGTCACACCTCCCAACATTTTAGATGGCCAAAGAGGGGCACTTTTGTTTTAGGAGGTGATGCTGGGGGCACGGCTGGTGAGCGGGGCATTGCTGAGAATATTTAGGCTGTTTTCATGACCTATTGGCACCTCTTTGTGTAACTGAATAAATGATTTAGAGCAAAACCAATGTATTTTATTTACACAGACTAATTTATGCACACATATACTTAAGTTTATACAAACATTTATGTGAGCTTTATTGCTGTGGAGAAATGTTATCCACTTATATACACACCACACAGTCTGATCTCCTAAACACAGGGACACCAGGGTGATACACTTATATACACACCACACAGTCTGATCTCCTAAACACAGGGACACCAGGGTGATACACTTATATACACACCACACAGTCTGATCTCCTAAACACAGGGACACCAGGGTGATACACTTATATACACATCACACAGTCTGATCTCCTAAAAAGTGGGACAGAGAGGTTTGGCTGTCAAAGAATGACTATCCCTCATAAAGAGGGGCACTTGGGAGGTATGCACCCCTAATATCTCCTAAAGAGGGACACTTGAGAGGTATGGATCCCTAATAACTCCTGAAGAGGGACCCTTGGGAGGTATGGACCCCTAATGTCTCCTAAAGAGGGACTAGGGTTGCCACCTTATATTCAAAAAAATACCAGCCATGGCATTCCCTCCATAGACTTAACATTGGACAGAAGCCGATTTTTTACCGGCCTGCTGGTAAAATACCGGCTGGGTGGCAACTCTAAGAGGGACACTTGGGCGGTATAGACCCCCTAATATCTGACAAAGAGGAACACTTGAGAGGCATGTACCTCTAATATCTCAGAAAGATGGACACTTGGGAGGTATGGACCCCTAATATCTCCTAAAGAGGGGACACTTGGGAGGTATGGACCCCTAATATTTCCTAAAGAGGGGACACTTGGGAGGTATGGACCCCTAATATCTCCTAAAGAGGGGACACTTGGGAGGTATGGACCCCTAATATCTCCTAAAGAGGGACACTTGGGAGGTACAGACCCCTATTATCTTCTACAGAGGGACACTTTGGAGGTACGTAACCCTAATTTCTTCTAAAGAGGGACACTTTGGAGGTTTGATATTCAGTAGTCTACAGAGGTGCAATTCTGGAGAGAACCAGCTGCACCATTAACAATGCTCACTTGTTTCACCCTTTGAGTGCCAGCAAGGTATCCTACGCATTGCAATGCAATGTGTTGGATAGCTCTCTGGCACTCAAAGGGTTAAATGGATCTTTACCATTAAATGCTAGAGAGATCTTCAATGCATTACAAACTTTGCAATTACGACCCCTCAGTTTTGGACATCTAATGGTGCAAATTTCTCTACTAGCAATGATGCAATCAGGCTGCCCAACACAACTTTCCAGTGAGGCTACAATAATAATTCTCCCATTGCAAAATATTTGATTTGTTATCTCATATCTTACATATATCGATGTTTTATCATGAATTTCAAACTTAATGTGGAAAGGCAAAGCAAAGCAATTCTGAAACAAATCAACTGAACCATAAGGGGTATATAACATTTCCAACAATCCTCATTGAGCTGCTTGTGGCTTTTAACCATTGAATCTGTTTAAAGGAGCAGTAAACTTTTTTTTATGAAAATCTATATGTTATAGAGCTTTTCCTGCTGAATAAAAAATGGGAACTTTCACTGCTGTCTGTGGTTTTATTCAGAATTTATAACAGTTCAAATAATCAGGAAGTGAATTTACTGTGTTTACTTCCTGATAGTTCTGACAGGAAGTGACTCAGCAGTTTCTATCCCATTCTACAGAGAACTGTATATCACCAACTTTCCTCTCTATTAAAATGTAACAGAATAACTAACTGGTATTTGACCACTAGAGGGCACTGCTAATGTAAAAAAAAAAGCACAGGTTTAAAATGTAATAATGCTGCATCTGCAGTGGGAGTACCCTTATTTTAAACAACAGGAAAAGTCGTACTATATATATATATATATATATATTTTTTTTTTTTTTTTTTTTTTTTATAACAAAAGTTTACTGCTCCTTTAAAGCAAAGTAATGCACTAGAGATCTCTCTAACATTAAAGGAGTTAAAAAAACACCAGTTAAATCAATGAGAAGGTTTATTTGCTCAATACAGTGCAGTTGGTTGGCCCCAGAATTGAGCCATTGAGCCTTATGTATAAACAAAACTGGAGCAATTATCAGACCTAGGAACTCTCTGGATCTGACCCAGAGAATTTGGTTTTTATACTTAATTACCAGGTCTCAGGGACAGAGACTGATTTTCTGGGCTTAGTGAGTTCCTGTGTAACTCTGCCCACTTCACTGCCAGTTCTGGTCACTCTCTGCCCTGTTCTTCCCATCCTCAGCCCATTTTAACTACACATCCTTCCCATTCCAATCAATCCCTGACCACGTTATGACACACTCCATGTTGCTTGGACACTTCCACCCCATACCTTAGTGGATCTCCAGGGGTTGGAACGAAGGGGTTATCAGGCATGTAGGCACTAAATGAGGAACAACTTGAGGAGATCTTACTTGAAAAAGATTTTGGAGTACTAAAAGACAATAGACTTCATAACAGTTTGCAGTGTCACTCAGCCTCTCATAGAGCCAGTAGGATACTATCTCAACCTGTGGGTCGTGACCCCGTCGAGGGTCGAATGATGATTTGCCAGGGGTCACCCAAAACCATCAGAAAATTGTTTATTTTTGTAATTGTACACATTTTTTCAGTTATAAAGAAATCCTTACTGCTCCGAGACTGACGGCCAGGTTAGTGCAGTCTGAGCTCCTGCGCCGTCAGTCCCTTCCGGAAGACCGGGACGTTTTATAGTCCATGTTATTGAAGCGATGAAGGAGCAACAAAAATAATTTTACGGTTGGGGATTGCCACAACTTGGGAAATTTTATCAAAGGGTCGCGGCACTAGAAAGGTTGAGAACCGCTGATCTAGGGTGACCATATTTCCAGTCTGCCATCCAGGGACACTGCAGAGATGAAAGCAGTAGAGTACTTGCCCTCAGGTCTAGTTCAGCTGTGTGGGAGAGGTCGCTATACATCACATCAGTGTGCACCTTTCTCTTTATCTGACATGCTACAGAGCTGTAAACACTAGAGGGAGAACTTCCCATTGACTGCTGTGACAGAAAGTAATGCCTGTGGTGGGCTACAAGATAATGTACATCAAGCTCAAAGACTTAGACTAGGACTAGCATTACACTACAATATGTTGCACTGCAGCTCCTGTTTGATGTCCAGATCAAGACTCAAGTCTCTCTCTAGTGTTTAGGCCCTTTTGTTGTAGCCCAGCAGAGGCATCACTTTCTGTCACATTAGGCAATGGACAGTTCTCCCTCTAGTGTTTAAAACTCTGTTTTCTGGAGTCTTTATTCTGTGACTTTGATTGTCCCAGAAGGGGACTGCCCTAGACATGGAACTCACATTTAAATTCCAGGACTTTCCTGGGCAATCCGGAACATTTGGTCACCCTAGTACCATCATAAAAGGGTATATATGCACAGGATCAAAATATAACTCTTCTCTTGAGGATGATACATGAAGTAGTGATGTTTACTCATTTCTTGGTATGGAAGAGTAAGTCAGAGCAGGATTTAGGTTGGTTTGTATATGAAGACCTACAGTTTGATGGGATAATCCCATGGCATTCTTATTGGATCAGAGTAGATAGACTGAAAGCTATGAATGTGAAGAATCCAATAACAAGAGACATATTAAAATCCTTGCTTAACTTCCGAAGAATGTTGAAGACTAATGATAGGATAACTAAATCAACTCCTGTAGAGATATTACAGACTTATATTCAGGATATTAATTTGTTGAAATGAGCAGATAAGAGGATTAAAACTTTGGCAGATATAGTGGTGGATCAAATAATAAAGCCATTTCAATGTAAACAGGAAAAATATCAATTATCGGGACAGGAATATTTTTCTTATTTAAGAATGAAACATTTTTTAATAATGAGTCCTGTAAACATTCTATGTTGGATGATTTTCTTGACAAGGACTATGATTGTAAACTGATTTCTAGGTTGATGAGGTTGGTAAAGAATGCTTAAGAAGTATCTTGCACATCATCTATGGAAAAATGGGAAAGAGATTTTGGTAGAACTTTTTCGTTAGAATCCTGCTTTCAGTCTTGGAATTCAGGTAGAGAATCACAAAAATAAATATATAGCGCTCTGTGAAGGTTGGGTAACTTTATCTATGGATTTTATCCTCAAGATCACTTACCCAGCTGTTTCTTTGCTGCCGTCTTTTGTGGACCTCACAACTCACGATCCACGTTGTTATACCAGTATGCAAAAAGAAAAACAAAGAAAGTGCAATAGAATATGCCTCTAAGTGTAATAGTCCAACAGTCTCTTAAATTGCCCTTCCCCTCTTTATAGTGTACTCACATGTACAAGAGGCTATCCTGATTCTTGGTTAGATGTCCTGCACTGGATTTTTGAGCTTCACTCCAGGCTAGTGATTTTTCACACTCTGATGATCTCTGATGTTGATATTATGGTAATGTTGTTCCTAATACTCACCACACATTGGTTGCACGATGTGCCGACTATACTTGGAACTTTTTATTGATTAAAAAACTTGCAAGAATATGTATTTTAAAAGACCACCCTTAGCGTATTATTGCAATATAGGGGTTTTTTTAGGGTAAAAAAGAAACCTTTATAAAATGTCAACACTTAATCAGTATTAATATATTTACAGCAATATCACCTGGAATATCCCAAATGAGCGCCGTTTGCCCCACACCAACACTGGATCTTCTTATGTCGCGTTGGGATTCAGCGCCACTGGTGATAACCAGTGTATTGTCTTGTAAAATAAAATTTGCTTTATCACACAATATATATAAAATATAAAATCAAATTCTCAATTAAATTGTTGAGAATTTGATTTTATATATATTTTGGAAATTGGTTAGAAGAACAGTTCATGGTTTGAATATCCAGGAGGTTTTATTATTAATTATTCCACTGTTGGTACTTGGTCCCTGTAAGACTGAATAAAATAAATTATACTCCTTCAGAGTTGTGCTGGAGATATAATGAGAAATTAGGTACGGAGTGTAGTGGAAGTGTAAAAGTTATGGAGTTTAATAGGAGTGTAAAAAGCAGGACGAATAAAATGTTTAGAAGTATATTTGGGCTTGGTCAGGATCTGGAACCAAGTATGTGGTTGTTTCATTTGAACCTCCCAATTCAGGATAAAGCTAAATCATATTTGGTTATAAATATATTGTTATATTTTTGCACCAGTTCATAAAAATACATTATTCAATTGGAAAATGTACAGAGCCATGCAACAAAGCTGAAAAAGAATTAGAAGATTTTAGTAATTTGTTTACATTATAGAAAAGGTGTCTAACGGTTTGATATGACTAATATTTACAAATATATTCAAGGCAGTCTCTGGGGAGCTTGTTCCTCAAAGAACAAAACAAAAGGACATCCATTAAGACTAAAAGAACATACTTTTAATGTAAACAAAGGCAAGGATTTTTTTTTACAACCAGGGTAGTAAGGATGTGGTGTTCTTTGCCTCAGGAGGTTGTGTTGGTAGATAATGCAGCTACTAATACTACAGTGTTGGATACCTTTTAAGCTCAGAATAATATAGATAATTAAGGTGGTTTTAGTCCATATAGGATGTTGATCCACAGAGATATCTGACTGCCTTTTGGAGTCAGGAAATATTTTTTCAGCCACTTGGGGTATAATTGGGAATGGCTTCAATGTGTTTTTTGGTTTTTATGGTGGGGGGTTGCCTTCTTGGATCAACAAAAACAGGGAGGACGGTAGTTTAAAGTCACAGTCAGGTATTCTATTACCTGTGCTATGACAAACTACCGACAGTTAAAAATGCACAACAAGTGCAAGATTTGCGCACATTGTACACAAGGAAAAAGTAGATGAATTTGGTATTCAATTACATTTGGTGGCTTGTAACACAGGTTAAGGGACTCTATTTTTGCATTAAAATAGCACCTAGCAAAAAAGAGAGGTGTCTGTGTGTGTGTGTGTGGGGGGGGATTTGTGCTCTGCTGTCCTGCTGCCGCCTCCACTGCTAGCGAATCTTTGGGGGCATTAATAATTTGGACATTTCATTTTTTCTTTAAAGTGGATGTATCACCTATGCACAACGTCCACTAAATAGTTAAGTGATACATCCAATAGCATTAAAACGTTATTATTATTATTATTTTTTTTTAAGCTTCCGTTTGGTTTAAGACTAACTTACAAAAATATCTGCTTCAGCCACTTCCGGGTGACTGCAGATCTCTGCAGTTCTCCACGGTTACAGAGCTCCGCCTCTGCTCTCCTCCCTCCTCCGATGACAGAGGCGTCTGTCAGTAAACTGGAGACTTCTCATTGGCAGAGATCGATATCTAGCCAATGAGAGCGTTCCAGCTTACTGACAGAAGCCTTCATCATTGGAGGAAGGAGGAGAGCAGAGGCAGAGCGTTGGGCTGCAGTCTATACGGATGTGGCTGCAGCCCAGGCTTTTATAATTCACATTTAAACCAAATGGAATCTTAAAAACAAATAATAATAACGTTTTAATGCTATTGGATGTGTCACCTAACTATTTAGAGGATGTTGTGCATAGGTGATACATCCACTTTAAAGTGAAATTTGTTTTCTGATGAAGAATGAACATAACAGGATAAGAATATGACTACTTTCCTTTGATGTTCCCACAGATTATGCTATTTAGCATGCATTGTGGGATCAAAAAGCTGCAACAAGCATTTGGCCACAACATGTTTTTTTGCAACCAATGCTCATTGCGTTGGATACTAGCCAAGCTATAACGACGGTACAAGTGCATGTCTGCCTCCATGTACATTACCTCCATGTACATTACCTCCTTAACATATTGAAGAAAAAACCCAATTCCAAAATTCATAGGGACCATTGGGATTTTCTTGGCCATAGTAAGGTAAATAGGGGTGGTTACTAGGAGTTTTTACTTCTATTTTAATGGTATGTCTGAAACAAAGCACAGAGCAAATGGGGAGATTTACTCATTTTCCCTGCATGTGCTAGGGGTAAGGAATGCTTTTCGCCTCTTTATCATTCAAAGGGTTAAAGTGGATCTCTCACATAGATATAAGTAATGCGCATTAGTTAGAGCATTTAGGGAAAACATTTAAAACGTTGTTCATTTAAAATAAAAAAAAAAACTTGATCTGTACAAAAATTAATGTTTAAAAAGTGCCCGGCAGCCTACTTCCGGCTTGCCGAAGTGCCTCTGCTCCCCTCCCTCCTCCGATGACGGAGGCTGTCTGTCTCTAAGCTGGAGCGATCTCATTGGCTAGAAAGCATTCGTCATCAGAGGATGCTGGGTAGTGGGACGGGAGCAGAGGCAGTACTGCAAGACAGAAGTAAGCTGCCAGGCACTTTTTAAACATTAAGTTTTGTGCAGATAAGGTTTTTGTTTTTGTTTTTTTTAAAATGAACAATGTTTTAAGCGTTTTCACTAAATGCTCTAACTAATGAGCATTACTTATATCTATGTGAGAGATCCCCTTTAAAAGCCACAATTAAATCAGTGGGTATTTGGATAATTTTTATTTGTATAATTCAGTGGGTTTGCTCCAGAATTTCTCTGCTTTATTCCCTAAGTACAACCCAGGATGAGGACACTTAGAGGAAAGGGTACCAGGTGTGGCGGATGTAATATATGAATGGGGGAGTAGGGAATAATAGAATTTAAATAGGCATAGTAGTTTTTTTTGCATTTTGTAGGTAGATACATTTATTGTCACAAGAAATTAATCACCGCAATTACCATTGTATTAGTAATGTTGCTCCCATGGATACACTCCATCACTTAACAGTTCATTCATTCACAGTATTTTTAGTAAATGATAGAAAATGTGTATTTTTGTATATTTACTTTCCAAATAGGTGCAACAGCTTTTGATTTTTTAGGCGGGCAACTATAATTTTATTATCCTATGATATTAGCCACTTTAGTGTTGTATTAATAATGTTTACTTCTTTAAATGTTATGAAAATAGCATCTTTTAATCATCTGCTATGCCCGGGCTGTCCACGTTCAGTCCTCAAGTGCCACCAACAGGCCAGGATGTAGGATTTCCCTGATTAAGCACAGGTGAGTTAATCAGTGGCTCATTCATTTTTAGTGGTCCACCTGCGAGCTTGCGGCCGGGACTTAAGGACCATATAGAATTTTTTTCCCCTATCCGACGCAGGGCTCCCCGAAGGACGTGCAGCAGTGCGGGGAGCCCTGAAATCCATGATGGTCCTGGCACATCATCGGTCCTTATCGCACGTCCAACCCATAACGTGCCAGGACCATCAAGGGTCCTTAAGGGGTTAAGCAGGGAAATTGTTAAATCCTGGCCTGTTGGTGGCCCTTGAGGACTGAGCTTGAACAGCCCTGCACTATATCTTATTAAGCTGATATTTTATGTTTTCTTTTATATGACATTTGTATTATGATCTTGGTATTACACTGCAGCGTAGTCATATCAGTATCACACGCATGGAGGGGATTCCCTGTTAGTGTCCTGTCCATGCCTTCTGACTGTGTGTGGCCAGCTGCAGCGTCAAACACATTCATGCATTACTGTGTTATCATTGGCACTATTTTTAACCCGTTGAGCACCAGAGGGGTATCTAGAGCATTGCAAAGCAATGCATTGGAGACCCCTCCGGAACTCAAAGGGTTAAACAGAACCCGCCAGAACCGGCATGTCTCTTTCTTCCTGATGAGACATCAGGCTGTCTAGAGAAATTCATCGAACATATTTAGTTTTATTTATTTATTTTTTATTTAATTGTTTATTTATTTTTTATGATAAACTTAGTTCTCACACATGTTGGCAGTTCTTTTATTTTTGAATTCAGGGGCATATTTAAATCCCAAGAGTGCATAGGCAAGGCACTTTAGGCTCCCTTACCACTCCCCGTGGCCACACCCATATTCCACACATAGCCCCGCCTCCAGTCCTATCCATTATTTCCTGGAACACAGGAACAGAAAATACCCTTGTTCTGCAACAAACAAGAGCAAAAAAAACCCCAAAAAACTTTAACCCTATGAGTGCCAGAGGGGTACACAATGCATTGCAGATTTCTACCATCTAAGAGGAGAAAAAATTGCCTGTAAAGGGCTATAAAACTGGTGCAGGGACACTGAAATAGCTCTGACCACACCCACAATTCAGAATGTGGGTGTGACCAGCAAGCTGAGGCACCGCCCCTCAACATTTGGAGCTCTAGGCAGTTGCCTACTCTGCCTGTTGTGAAATCTGGACCTGTTTGAATTAATTTATCCATTGGCTACAAGAGGAGTAGGAGATGAGATCAGCATCTGTACATCCATCTATACATCCATCAGCAGCATGACATGGGCTTATCTGGAGCAAGCCATGAACTCATTTGAGGGCCAGTCTATCTGTGTTACTGGGGTCTACTGCTGTTTGTAGGTATACTGCACAATTGTGCACCCCACTCTCATACCTCCCAAGTGTTCCTCTTTATGAGATATTCATAGCTGGGAACTCTCCAGTTTTGCCCTAGAGACTCCAGTTTTGACCAGTGGAGTAACAATAGGGGTCGCAGCAGTCACACCTGCGACCGGGCCCGTTACTCCAGGGGCCCGGCTGCCCCCTGCGACCCCCTCACCTGCAGCAGTCGCTCAGCTGATCTCCCATTCGGCACGCCGCTCTAGTAATACAGAGCGCTGGGAGCTTCAGCTCTAAAGATTTGTGCCGAAGGAGGCACAGATCTGTTAAGCCACGCCGCTAGACCACCAGGACTGGAGGTAGGCGCAATGTGGAGATAAAGGGGAAATGTGGAGATGAAGAGGCAATGTGAAGATGGGGGCATTGTGGAAGGGGAAATGTGGAGATGAAGGGGGCATTGTGGAAGGGGCATTGTGGAGATGATGGGTGCATTGTGGAAGGGGCATTCTGGAGATGAAGGGGGGCATTGTGGAGATGAAGGGGGCATTGTGGAGATGAAGGGGGCATTGTGGAAGGTGCAATCTGGAGATGAAGGGGGCATTGTGGAAGGGGCAATGTGGATGAGGGGGCCAATGTGGTCGGGAGGGCCCATGGCAATTCTTGCACCAGGGCCCGGTGGCTTCTATTTACGCCTCTGGTTTTGACTCTACATTACTGGGTCTCTGGGAAAGAGGCTGATTCTCTGGATGTGGGGAGTTTCTGATGAAACTCTGCCCACTTGTGCTCCAACCCACCCTGTTCCTCCCACTCCTCTCCCTTTTCTTCTCCTTCCCTAGTCTATTCTAGCTTTTTTTTGTATTTTTTTGTCCCGCCCCCACTCATGATTAAGCCCCACCCCTTTTATGATGTGAATTGCTTCATTTCTCTCCCCTCGGCGGGATCACAGATCAAGAAGTTCCCAGGTATGGAGATATTAGGGGTACATTCCTTCCAAGTCTCCCTCTTTAGGAGGGACAGTCCATCTTTCCGACCCAAATCCCTCTCTCCCACCCTGATGGCCTTCATTTTAAGAGATCAGTCTGTGTGGTGTATGTATATAAGTGTATCACCCTGGTGTCCCTGTGTTTAGGATATCAGACTGTGCGGTGTGTATATAAGTGTATCACATTGCTCCACAGCAATAAAACTCACATTACTGTTTGTTTAAAATTCACTGTATGTGCGTATAAATTAGCCTGCGTAAATACATTTTTTTGTTCTAAATCATTTATTCACTTACATAAAGAGGTGTCAGTAGGTCATGAAATAACCTAAAATGATCCGTAATGGCCTGCCCACCCAGGCACTCCCCCATTAATAACCCCCCCAAAAAAGTGTCCCTCTTTGGCCACTTGAAATGTTGGGAGGCATGTTCTCTGTCTTTTCTTTCAATTATATAATGGAATCCTGTAGGACAGGGCTGTCCAAGTTCAGACCTCAAGTGCCACCAACATTCCAGGATGTAAGGATTTCCCTGATTAAGCACAGGTGAGTCAGTCACAATGATTGAGCCACTGATTAACTCACCTGTGTGTAATCAGGGAAATCCTTACATCCTGGACTGTTGGTGGCCCTTGATGACTGAACTCGGACAGCTCTGCTGTAGAACAATACCAGAGAGGGAGCAGCACATTACAGTGGAGTTCCTGGACAGGCTGTATATCCCTCACAAGCTTATACCAGCTGTTTTGAGTTCAGGTTTATCCTTTGCGTTTGTTCTTATACCGATATATGAAGTCATCATGGTATTTCATCAGAGAGAGCTCTTCTCAAGGAATAATTAATACGCTGATAGCTAAAGACATTCTCAACCCATAGAAAAACAATGCAGTGGAGAAACCTCTAGCATCTAATGGGTTAAGGAAGGCATTTTATGGTGGAAGAGGGTCACAGAAGAGATTTGTTGGATGTAGTTGACAGGAATGGGCAATGCCAGTCACTTTTCTAGCAAGTAAAAAACAAAGTTGATTTTAAAGGCAATTGGATGCGTCATGCTGACAACAAAGAGTAAAAAAATCCAAAATGGCCAGCAGTACGCAGCTGTTGTGTTCAGTGCCAGGCCGCCAGGGCTTGTCCTGCTGCTCTGAGTCCATACAGTAGCTCCGAGCAGCCGGCAGAGCGCACACTGGCTCTCTGGATGCCAGGCCAGATTGAGAATTCTTGGCACAGAAATGCCAGACTCTAGGGGTCACTAAGGGCCATATTTGTGAAGCTAAGGAGGTGCCGTTCTGCCGAAAACTAGTTGTGCGCAGAGGGTACAAATAAAACGTTCCCCGAATTCATATTGACTGAAATTGTGCTTTTAACCCTTTGCTTGCCAGGGGGGTACGCAACGCATTGCTTTGCTTTGCAATGTGTTGTGTACCCCTCTGGCACGCAAAGGGTTAACCTTTTATATGAGAGATGTCTGTGATGTAATGAGAAGTAAAGCACTGACAACCTTTCTAGAATTCAAGGAATTAAAAGCCCAATTCAACGCAATGGGATTTTTGTTTTCATTATGGTGCAGATGGTTTGCTCCAGAATTGCTAGATACCTTTTAACCTTAAAGTGACCTTTACATTTTTGAATATACATATTTTGAAGTGCATAAAAATGTAACGTCAGATTACCCATACTTTTTATTTTTTTATCTGTATTTCTTTCCAGAGAGCTTTCTGTATTGAACTGTGAGAGCAGAGAGAGAGTTAATGCAACAATACAGAACAGAAAAAATAATCATACAATGTAAAGAAAACTGTGAAACAATGTAGAAAAGCCACCTACCTCTACAGCATACAGTTCATATGTCTGCTTTCCCCATCCTGACAAAAAAATCCCTTGAGACACAGATCCAGGGAGCTCAATTTCAGGGACATAATGTAAGAAAATATAGGTGAAGATGGAAAAGAAAATAAACACATTTACACATTATACACTTGCAGAATATTTAACGTCAAAAAAGGATTCAACCCTTAGTGACTCACAAGTTATTCAGAAATGAATGAGGATGTCCTGTCTACTCTGTGTTCTGTCTGACTGCCAGTGGGATGCTCAACACATTGCAGAGCAATACAGTATTTACTGAAGGGGCAGTGCCTCCTAGGACAAAACTCTGCGAAGTAA
Source organism: Rhinophrynus dorsalis (assembly GCA_037306005.1). Classification (NCBI taxonomy): domain Eukaryota; kingdom Metazoa; phylum Chordata; class Amphibia; order Anura; family Rhinophrynidae; genus Rhinophrynus; species Rhinophrynus dorsalis. The sequence continues at coordinate 474,265,032 of CM074722.1, forward strand.
AGTAGAATGTTGAGGAGTAAAATATTATAGATTTGTGTTTATATTCTTATCCTGATATACCTTTTGCACTTAAAGTAGAACTAACACTTTATAATGACTTGGGTAATATTGAAAGAACTTTCAAAATCACGTGTATGAAGTTATACATTTTTTTAAACTAAAACTATAGTTTACGAGATATTTAGCTTTATTTATTTTCAGTCTATGCAAATTAGAACGAACTGGCTGGCACAGACTGGTGTGTCAGATATTAACATTCCACCTCCCTCCCAACTGCCACTTTGTACTAGGAAATTCTGGCTAATGTGAAAAAGCTGATAAATAAATCAAGATAAATCATAAACGACAGCTATTCTTATTATTTTATAAGTATTGTTTTTTTGTGTGCAATAGCCTAATAATTCTTGTGATGCAGATGTAGGAGAAATTATATATATATATATTCTCTTAAAAATTTAAGCATTTATAATGTATGTTGTTTTAAAGAGCTAATGGGTTTAGCATAATTGAGTGTCAGTATACGTAAGAGTTCCCCTAGTGGAAAAGTATCACAGGCATGGGCCCTTGCTCTCTATGTGCCCAGGGGAATCATCTACACCCCACTGACGATGCCTACATAGGCCGAAACGTATATGTCTGTGATTGTGCTGTTTCTCTTATGCGGATTTGACATTTTGGAGCAGAACTTTTAGAGGGCGAGACCAGTCTGTTATGAAAATTTCCTCTCAGCAATGGCACATTGGAGTGAAAAACAAGTAGCTCCTTGATCGCTTAGAGGAGGGGAGGGTTAGAGATGAAGTAGGTTAGGGTGAGTCTAGCGCAGGGATAAAGGGGAGAGTGGCAGGAAGTTAGGGTCCTTTTAACAGGAAGCGACTGGGAAAGCAAGTCCGCCCTCCCTCCCTTGAAAGACTCATGGTGCGGTGGGGTGATCCTTGTCTGTTGGTTGTAGAATTGAATATTAAATAGGGAGAATTGAATATTAAAATAGGGAGAAAAACCCTAGGTATGTATGCCCTGGACTTTGTCGTGGGAGGTGACGTTACCCGTTTGAGCTGGCCAAAGTAGGGTTGCCACCTTTTCTTCAAAAAAATACTGACCAAGGCATTCTATTCCCCCCATAGACTTAACATGGGAAAGGAAGCTAATTTTTTACCGGCCTGCCGTCAAAATACCGGCTGGGTGGCAATCCTAGGCCCAAGTGGGGTAATTGGGTTAAATAAGTTGGAAGAGAGTTTGGTTAATATAAGTGTTAAGCATGAGCCCTGTCTATTTGACCATGCAAGGGGAGTTATTAATATTTGGGGATAAGTGTGTTTTGTTCAGCACAAATGTATGCAGGGGATAGTTGTTAAGGGGGTAAATACGCATACGTTAACATATAACATGTTGTTAATTCTGAGAAATAAACCATCCTGTTCATACCCAAATCAAGTAGTTGTTGTGTGGAGTCATTGAATATACCCTATGCCTTCTTCATGACCTGAGCAGTACCTGAGAGGCTACCATGTCTAAGAATAAAATACTTAATTGTGTTCACTCTCAGTGAGCAGTAGTCACACTTTCTGTTGTGTAATGTTTGCAGATAGTCACAGCAGAGACTTTTAATCATTACAGGGATTAACTCTAGCGTTATGTCGCTGTTAGGCAGGTGTAATCACTTAAAGGGATAGTAATGTTTAAAAAAAAAAAAAATGCAGCTCCGATTATTCTTTATAGTTTTTGGGCCGTGTAGTTTGGTATTATCATTCTCTACAATGTCTAGTTCCAGGGTAATTGAATCATAAAGTGCCCCTCTTCCGCCCCTTTTACCTATGTAAAGCTGCACAGCAAGACTGTCCGGGTGAATTGCAGCAAGGGACGTACGTCTGTTAGCATAAGGAAAAACAAGGGGGGAGGGCAGGGTTTCCTTATGCTTACAGCCAGAAGATTGTCCCTTGCTGTGATCTGTCCGGTCAAGCGACCAGATTCCAAATCTGAGGGGAGGTGACGTACACTAGGTAGAAGGAGTGGGAGGGGGACACTTTATAATTCAATTACTCTGGAACTACACATTGTTGAGAATGATAACACCACTCACATGGTCCAAAAACAATAAAGAATAATTGGAGCTGCATTTATTTTGAAACATTACTATCCCTTTAAGTGCTTACACCTGCCTAACAGCGACATAACGCTAGAGTTAATCCCTGTAATACCACCTGTGTCAAGTAGAGGACAATGGGGTAGTGGGTGGGTGATGCATTTATTCTGAAACATTACTATCCCTTGAAACCGAATTCTAGTGGATGATAGCAGAATCGTCATCGTACAATTATTCCAGCATACGATTGGTAATCAGGGAGACTGATGGACTAAGAAAAAACAGTGCAATTGAACCAACTGCACCATAGGGAACATATAAAACATCCATTGATTTAAATGTGTTTTTAACCCCTTGCATGCTAGAGAGGTCTACTTAGCCCTCATGTGGTTTAAAGCCCAATTTAAAACAATGGGAATTTTTGGAATTTTTATTTATTGTTTCTGGTGCAATTGGTTTGCACCAGAATTACACCAGTAGTTTTAGTACATCAGGTTCAGTACCCAACTGGAACTAGCTTATTTCACATGGAAATAGTAGCTCATTTCCCTTCATTTTTAGGAATATGCATCATCAAATATTGACTAATTTGGCAATACTTAAAGGGACCGTAATGTCCCATAAAAACGTTTTATATTTTTGTAGAGCAGAAGAAAATAAGCAGAATGGTGCAAACGCTGTCTCTCAAACCGCTATGGTTTGAGAGATATCTGCACTGAATGTTCGCTGACAGCAGGATATTCCGGTCTGGGGACCAGCCGGTGGCTCTGCAGCAGAGCTGAAATCACAGTATTGCAAAAGAATGACTTCACTGGAAATGTCTACAAAGTGTGCTTGCAAACCAAACACACTTTGTAGACATTTCCAATGAAGTCATTATTTTGCAATACCGCGATTTAAGCTCTGCTGCAGAGCCACCTCGAGTCGTATAACTCGAATCTCCTGCTGTCAGCTTTACAGCTGACATCAGGAGAGAGGGGCGAACTTTCAGTGCAAATATCTCTCAAACCATAGCGGTTTGAGATATAGGGTTTGCACCATTCTTCTTCTTTTTTTTCTTCTCTATAAAAGTATAAAAAAAAATTATGGGACATTACTGTTCTTTTAAAGTGGTACTAACACTTTATGACTCAATTGATTGTGATTTTAAAATCACCTCTATTTATGTTACCCATTTAAATCTGTAGTTTATAAAATATTTAGCTTCATTTATTTGTCAGTGTATGCAAATTATCCAGTACTTCCCAGTAGGAAGCGGCAGTTGGTAGGGAGAGTGGAATGTTAGAAGCTGACACATTACAATGCCTAATTTGCATACAGTGACAAATAACTAGAGCTGAATACCTCATAAACTAGAGTTTTAAATAAGGAACAGCTAACATAAATATAGTTGATTTTGAAAGCTTCAAAGGCATCCAAGTCATTGGAAAATGTTACTTCCACCTTAATGTAGAATATATGATTAATCATGCTGGAGAACAATGTCATTTCTATGGTTATTGATTATTTTCTCGTTTTGAGGGACAGAGAGAGAATCGTTACTACATATAATGATATTCTGTAGATCAATGAGAGTGACGCTCAGTGCTTGAGTGTCATTAATGTGCCAGGTTCTAAGCATGCACCCACTTGAACAGTGGTAGTGGAATCAAAATAAATGAACTGTTTGTGGAGATGAAGAGATAATCTTTAAAAAAAATAACATTAATTGTAGCTAAGAGCTAATTATAGGGAAATTATAACTCATCCTTTATTATACCTCAACCCCCTGGTTGTTAGAAGAGGCCTCCAATACAATGCTGCACACTACATTGGAGATCTCTTCTAGCGAAGAAGGAGTTTAACCCCTTGAATGCCAGAGGGGTACGTAACTAATTGCAGAGAGAACCCCATTTGGCACTCAAAGGGTTAAAATATATCTGTGGGAAGATGGGGGAGAATCTGCCATCATCTATTAGCATACCTGGAAACTCTCTCGGATCTGCCCTGGAAACTCCGAGTTGTTTTGTTACATAATTACAGGGTCTCTGGCATATCTCCCAACATTTCAAATGGCCAAAGAGGGACCCTTTTGTTTTAGGGGGTGTGGCTGGTGGGCGGGGTATTGCTGAGAATTTTTAGGTTATCTCTTGACCTCTTGACACCTCTTTGTGTAACAGAATAAATAATTTAGAGCAAAATCAAAATATTTTATTGGGAGACTAATTATAAACACTAATTAGTCTCCCAACTAATCATCGTTAGGGGACTAATTTATAAACACCTATACTGAAGTTTAAACAAAAATTAGAGTGAGTTTTATTGCTGTGGAGCAATGTGATACTTGCATACACACCACACAGTCTGATCCTCTAAACACAGGGACACCAGGGTGCGAAAGAGGGACAGAGGCTCTCAATGAGGAACACTTGGGAAGTATAGATGCATAATATCTCCTAAAGAGGAACACTTGGGAGGTATGGACCCCTAATATCTCCTAAAGAGGGACACTTGGGAGGTATGTACCCCTAATATCTCCTAAAGAGGGACACTTGGAGGTATGGACCCCTAATATCTCCTAAAGAGGAACACTTGGGAGGTATGTACCCCTAATATCTCCTAAAGAGGGACATTTGGGAGGTATGAACCCCTAATATCTCCTAAAGAGGGACACTTGGAGGTATGGACCCCTAATATCTCCTAAAGAGGGGACACTTGGGAGGTATGTACCCCTAATATCTCCTAAAGAAGGGACACGTGGGAGATATGAACCCCTAATATCTCCTAAAGAGGGACACTTGGGAGGTATGGACCCCTAATACCTCCTAAAGAGGGACAATTGGGAGGCATGCACCCCTAATACCTCCTAAAGAGGGACACTTGGGAGGTATGTACCCCTAATATCTCTTAAAGTGGGGACACTTGGGAGGTATGTACTGCTAATATCTCCTAAAGAGGGACACTTGGGAGGTATGTACTGCTAATATCTCCTAAAGAGGGACACTTGGGAGGTATATGACTCCCAATATCTCCTAAAGAGCGACACTAGGGAGTTACGGGCCCCTGATATCTCCTAAAGAGGAACACTTGGGAGGTATGGACCCTAACATTTACTAAAGAGGGACATTTGGAAGGTATGTGACTCCTAATATATCCTAAAGAGGTTCACTTGGGAGGTATGAATCCCTAATATCTCCTAAAGGGGGTTACTTGGGAGGTATGTGACTCCTAATATCTCCTAAAGAGGGACACTCAGGGCCGGATTTCCCGTAAGGCAGAGTAGGCATCTGCCTACAGGCGCACCCTACAGAGGGGCGCCTGCCACTACAACAGATTTTTTTTTTTTTTTTTTTTTTTGCGCGGCTTCACATGCCGCTCCGAGCCGCCAGCCGCCGCATTGCAAGCTGTGAGCTCTCCCGGCTCTTTAGCAATGCAGAGCGCTGGGAGATAAAATCTCCCATCGCTCTGCATTACTAAAGGGAAGGTCGCGTGGGAGCTCCAGCAGCTCCATGTCTGTGCACAAGCACAGATCTCTCCAGCCGCTGGACCACCAGGGAGGTAAGAAACGGATGAATGAGGCTTAACCCTTTAAGTGCCAGAGTGGTACGCAACGCATTGCAAAGCAATGCGTTGCGTACCACTCTGACACTCAAAGGGTTAATCTGGGGATAATGGGAGCAATGTGAGGTCAATATGGGGATGATGGGGGGCAAGCAATGTGGAGCTGATGGGGGTCAATGTGGACTGATGGTGATGGGGTCAATGTGGAGCTGATGGGGTCAATGTGGAGCTGATGGGGTCAATATGGAGCTGATGGTGATGGGGTCAATGTGGACTGATGCTGATGGGGTCAACATGGAGCTGATGGTGATGGGGTCAATGTGGAGCTGATGGGGGTCAATGTGGACTGATGCTGATGGGGCTCAATGTGGAGCTGATGGGGGTCAATGTGGAGCTGATGGTGATGGGGGTCAATGTGAGGGCAATGTTGAGATGATGGGGGCAATGTGAGTGTGATGGGGGGCAATGTGAGGGCAATATGGAGATTTGGAGCATTGTGGAGATGGCGGGGGGGGGGGGGCGCTTCAGGTATCTGTGCCTACAGGCTCCTGAGATGTAAATCCAGCCCTGGGGACACTTAGGGAGACCCCATTTCCGTTCTGCCATTCCGGGACATGTGGTCACCCTGGTCCCACGGCTGAGACTCCTGCCGGCGCTAACCATCTTTCTGAGGCTGACACAGAGTAAGAGCTCCCAGTGGGAACTTTTACTCTGTGTCAGCCTCAGAAAGGTGGTCAACGCCGACGGAAGCCTCAGCCGTGGGTCTCACTTGCAGCTCCAGCATACCTGCTCCATCCCAGCTGTCTTGCATGCACCAGTCCAACCAGCCAGCCAATGAAATGTAATGAGGGCCATATAGCAAATACATTCCATTGGCTGGCTGGACTGGTGGTGTTGCTCCATTCCAGGACTCTTTGTTGTCCCGGTGGGGGTTGACACGGGATGACGGACACAGACCCTCAATAAGAGACAGTCCAGGGGGAACATGTGGTCACCCTAGGGACACTTGGTATTTGACTCCTAATATCTCCTAAAGAGGGAGACTTGGGAGGTGTCCTTTGGGGACAGAGGCTGTTTCACTGGGTTAGCAAGATCTGTGGTAACCCCACCTACTTTCTTATGCATTCCGCCCACTCTCCTCCACAAATTTTTGTGACAAACCCCACATACCCTCATCATAATCCCACCCACTTCTATCAAACTGTGACATGAATCATTTCATTTAGACACTTTTACCTCCACCAGAACTTGTCACTCCCAAGGCTGCTGTCTGCAATTTTTTAGATATGTCTTGTAGGTCCTTTATGGTTAATGGGTCCTTCACTTCTGCTTAGAGGGGTCAGTCCCAGCCTCCTATAAGGAAGGCTTTCTAGAGCAGGGGAGCAGAAATTACTGAAATATAAGCAGCTTCCCAAAAAGACCCAGAGGTTAACCCATTCAGTGCCAGAGGGGGTGTGCAACACATTTCAAAGCAATGCATTGCACACCCCTCCAGCAATCAAAATGCTTCTTGTAAAAACAATTAATTGTGCAAAATAAAGTGACAGCGTAACAATGTCTTTAATATATGTCCGCTATCCCTTAAGCAATGAAACCATCTCTGTATGTGGGTCTTTGGTGCAAAAGCCGCCCAATCAATCATAAGTACACTCACCAGCTATTGAAGCCAAACCACCTCTGTTCTGAAAGTACTGTCTAAACAGCCACTCTCAGTGAACCTCCTTACATGCAGCCTAACATGACATATATTACACAACACAACTGTGAGTTGATCATAACCCTCAGATGCCAGATTATCTCAGCCATAATTACATCAATCAGCTGACAGTCATCTCTGTGTTGTTCACATCAGTCATCTGATTGGCAGTTAGTGGGGAGGCGGCTGCTCCTTTGCGGATGGGATATCAGGCTTAGTTTTGTGAGGTAAAAATATTTTCCTGAGGCATGCAACGCATTACTTTACAATGCATAGCTTACCCTGTATCACTCAGAGGATTAACCCCTTAACGACCCATGACGTACATGTACATCATGAGGTATATGTCCCTAAAGGACCAAGGATGTACATGTACGTCATGGAATTCAGGGCTCCCTGTGTGGCAGCACTCCGGTCGGGAAGCCCTGAATCGGATAACGAAAAAAAAATGATCCATGGTCCTTAAGTCCCGGCCGCGTGCGTGCGTGGCCGGTCCTTAAGGGGTTAAGGGAGATCTCCTGCTATTCTTGGCACTGAAGTCCTCTCTGCTAGCCCCCCTTACTATCCCTAACACGTCGTCAGCATAATCTTATTCTTACCAACTAAGCCCTGCCCACCAACCCTATACGCTAATGATCAATGTCCATTGCTGGGTTCCACCTGGAGTTGCTGGATTTTGTGTCTCCGGGTATCTGGATGCAGGCTGAAGTTCTTCAGGTTCTGGAGAACATGTGCTGCTTGAGTGCAGCTCCTGTATTTGTAATCAGGGCTAGGGGTTACGGTTCAGGAGATGACTATGAGCTGGTGCTATGCGGCCGCAAGCCTGACATTGCCCAATGAAACAACGGCTTCTATCTATTGGAGGATGTCTTTTGGTGTTTCATTGGATAACCTGCAGTCACACACTGATAGCGGGCAGAGGAGAGAAAGTGTAGTTCTATGTATATATGTATATTTTTATTTATATATCACCAACCTGTGTACTTGGCACTTTAGAGTTTACATTTAGTGTACAAGGGGTATAATAAGTGCATTGATTAAATGCTTATATAGACAATCAAAATGGGAACACCAGATGAGTATACATTAGGATAAAAGGTCCTCACCCCATAGAGCTTACAATCTAAGTATAGGATGGGTGCAGATAAAAGCAGGTAGGGGAAGAAGCACAGTTTTTATGACATATGAGATAATGTTTCCCTGTTATGGTAATTCTGCATCTAAAAGGTGCTGTTTTAGTTTGGATTTGAAGTTGTTGAGGGTTGCTGCTTGGTGAGTGCTGGATGGTAGGGAGTTCCAGAGGTAGGGAGCAGCGAGGGAGAAAGCCTTCAGTTGTGAAACAGAGAGAGTGATTAAAGGGGCAGAGAGTTGTCCAACATGCGTGGTGCGTAGCGGACGTGCAGGTATATGGTGGGATATCAAAGATGAAACATATAGTTGATGTTGCTTTGTTTTGTCCAATTAGAGCTGTCTGACCAGGCCTGAGGAGCAGGAGCAGCAGGAGCACCAGGTCAAGCATGCAACAGTCCGGTGTTGGTAAGCCCCACCCACTTTTGGACACAGCGGGCATAATTTAAGCTTTTTAAGGGGCACCAAAAAGAAAGTTCTCAGGTATGTCAATGTCTCTCATCTTCCCTTTGCATAGATAATTAATCCTTAGTGTTTTATTCTCCATGGTGAACTGATCTTCACAATGACTGACACACTTCACCATTGCATCAACCCATAGTCCTTTTTCCTCTGGAGCACTTCTGGAACAAACCAACAGCATCATGGGGAAAAAAATAAATATTATATATAAAATTCCCATTGATTTAACCATGGTTTTTAACCCCTGGAATGCTAGAAAGGTCTCTGGAACATTATTTCACAATGGTTGGAGACATCTAACTTTCAAGGGGTTAAAAGCCCCATTTAAATCATTGAGAGTGTTTAGTTTCATCCTATGGTGCAGTTGGTTTAACCCAGAATTGTTAGTATATCACCCTTGCTGTGTTCCATGCAGTGTAAAGTACTCTGGGTGCAGTCCATTGCAGATGATCTCTTTATCAGTGATTTTATATATACGTTTCAATGAGAATCTGCAAGATGAAACCAGTGATGGGATTTATCACCTCCAGTGGAATCCAGATTTTTAATAGATGACTCTGATGAAGCTGCCTGTTTTGGTGGGAAAGTTGTTACTTTTTTATCTACCAGGTATTGCTTTCATATCCTATACTGTTGTACTTTAGGACTTAAACCATATACTTTTTCTCACTTATGTACAAATTGATCGTATTAATACAATAAACCATTAGACTGACAGACAGAATTGGAGATGGCTCAATAGGTTTGATCAGAGAGATGGATAAAATGGATGAAGAGATGGAAAGGATGGATAGGTGGATGGATGGATGGATGGATGGAGAGAGAGAGAGGGAGAGATGGATGGAGAGATGCATGGATGGAGGAATGGAAGGAGAGATGGATAGGTTGGATGATGGAGAAATGGATGGATATTATGGATAAATGGAGAGGTGAATAGGATGAATGGATGGATGGATGGATGAAATATATACTGATGGGTGGTAAGATGGATAGGGATGGACAGAGATGGAAGGATGGATGGAAAGGTTGGATGAATAGAGAGGATGGATGGACAGAGCTATTGAGAGAAGGATAGGAGAGATGGAACAATGGAGGAGAGATGAATGAATGGAGAGATAGATAATTTGGATGATGGAGAGATGGATGGATATTATGGATGAATGGAGAGGTGGATAGGATGGATGGATGGATGAAATATGGAGAGACGAATGGAAAATTTATATAAATGGATAGAGAGATGGATGAATGGAGATGTGGATAGGATGGATGGATGGATGAAATATGGAGAGACATAGTAACAGTAATTTAGGTTGAAAAAAGACATGCGTCCATCTAGTTCAACCTTTTCCTATTCCTATTTACCATTGTTGATCCAAAAGAAGGCAACCCCCCCCCCCCCAATTAGCAATTTAAAATTCTGCCTTGAATGGGGGGTGAAATTCCTTCTTGATTCCAAATGGCAATCAGATTCCTCCCTGGATCAACAAGCCCCAACTAAATATTAATCCCAATACTAACGTACATAGCCCTCTATGTTATGCTCTTTTAAATAAGTATCCAGGCCCTTTTTAAAGGCATCTAATGTATTCGGTAGCACCACCTCCTCAGGCAGTGAACTCCATACCTTTATTGTCCTTACTGTAAAGAAACCCTTCCACTGTTGTAGATTAAATCTCTTTTCCTCAAGTCTAAGCGGGTGGCCCCTTGTCCTGTGTACTGTTCTGTTAATGAACAGGTCTTTGGAGAGCCCTTTGTATGGGTCCTGAACATATTTATATAGTGTTATCATATCCCCTCTAAGACGCCGTTTCTCTAGTGTGTACAAGTTTAACTTTTCTAGCCTTTCTTCATAACTAAATCTTTCCACTCCCCTTACTAGTTTTGTAGCCCTCCTCTGCACTCTTTCTAGTTTCATAATGTTCTTTTTCAGAAAGGGCGCCCAGAATTGAACAGCATATTCTAGGTGGGGTCTTACCATGGACCTGTAAAGAGGCATAATTATATCTTCCTCCCTTGAGTCAATACCCCTTTTAATACATGACAATATCTTATTGGCCTTTGCAGCTGCGAGTTGGCACTGCGTGCTACTGCTAAGTCTATTGTCTACCATTACTCCCAAGTCCTTTTCATTTGTAGACGAATGGAAAATTGATATAAATGGATAGAGAGATGGTTGGATGGAGAGGCTGGATGAATGGAGAGGATAGCTGGATAGAGATTTGGAGAGCTGGAGCAATGGATGGAGAGATTCTTTATTGCAAATTTGTTTAAAAATCAAAATACAATTTTCAGAAACGTCACCACCATGTGCTTCTGTAACTGCTGCCTTCCATCACCAAACAAATGCTCTTATAGTCTGCAATAACAACACCACCACCTGCTGGTGACTTTCACAAAATACAATTTTTGATAAAAATTAAATAAATAATTTTGAATGAAAAATTTCTCTGACGTTAGAGCAATCTTGTTTGCTCAATAGAAATCCATACAGTGTATATTTTTTCAGACCAAATATCTACTGTTCCCTTTTTGTATTTGTACAATGTTTAGATGGTGGATTCAATTGTAATACTCTTTGGCTGTAAACGTCTTAGGGAACCCTGCAGAGACAGAACACATTACTTTTAATAGGGTTTCAGAGCAAACAGTCATCCCTCTTTTCATTTATTTTATTTGGCAAAGTGTACCGAATGTGGCTGCTGTTCGCAGGTGCCAAAAATAATGGGGATTGCCGGTTGCTGTGGGAGAGGAAAGAGGCATTCAGATGCTTGGCAGAATGCATGCTTGTGAGGGGGAACAGCTTTAAATTAACCCTCTGATTGCCAGATGCAAATCAGTGTTTCTCCTCCCTCTGGGGTTCAAAGGGCTAACATGTTAGGCAGAAAACTGGAGCAAGGGGACCCGACAAGACCTGCCTCTGAAGTTTTAACCCCTTGAGTGCCAGAAAAGTACGCAATGCATTGCTTTGCAATGCATTGCGTACCCCTCTGGCAGTCAAGGGGTTAATGGAGCACTAATACCTGATAATAATGGATCTCGACTTAAAATTAATGCTATTCTATATTGATTAGTTCCCCAAAACAAATCTTTAGATAGCGTACCTGGGAATCTTGAAGCCAGTTCCTCCAGGGTTTCAAGGAAGGAAGAGGATAGGAGTGTCCAAAAGTGGGTGGGGTTTAATCACGGTGGGCGGGACTAGGAGGTGGAAAAGCAAGGTTTACCCTGAAATGGGCAGGAAAGTGGGCAGAACTGGGCTGGGAGTGGGCACCTGCAAACAGAATAATTTCAGTCTCCATGAACATGATATCCCATATTAAAGATTCATTTTTTGGGAACCAATCCATGAAGAATTGACTCATAGGGGTCAGCAGGATTTTCTGCTGTGATTAGGTTATGTGGGGGGGGGCTTTATTATTATGAGTGGAGATTGTTCCTTTAACCCCCTGACTTGCCAGGGGGTGTGAAATGCCATGCATTGCAAAGCAATGCATTGTATACCCTCTGGCACTCAGAGAGTTAATAGCAGAGTGTCATTCCCAGGAAGGATGCACTTTTATACATTGTCCTGAAACTCCTGATTTCTATATATGCCAAGCTGCATAATAAATATGTAAAAGGTGTAAAAAATAGGTATCAGTTTGAGCCGACAGTGAGCTCAGGATAGAAAATCCAATGCTCTAACAGGGGCGGACTGACCATTCGGGCATTTGATCACGGACCAAGGGCCTGCCGCCACCAGCAATATCAATATTATGGTCTTGGGGGGGTACTGGTCTATTGGATGGCGTGCAGGGTACTGGATGCCTTGTGGTGGTCTGGGGGGTACTGGATGGTTTGTGGGGGTAATGGATGGCCTGGGGGGTACTGGATGGCTTGTGGGGGTACTGGATGGCCTGGGGGGTACTTGATGGCTTGTGAGGCTACTAGATCACTGGTGGGGGTACTGGATGGCTTGTGGGGGTACTTTATGGCTTGTGGGGGTACTGGATGGCTTGTGGGGCTACTAGATCACTGGTGGGGGTACTGGATGGCTTGTGGGGGTACAGGATGGCCTGGGGGGTATGGCCAGCGGGGTACTGGAAGGTGGGGCTTATGATGTCATATGGAGGGGCCAATTATGTCATTAGGTAGATAGGGTGTGGATCATGTTTATTAATATTTTAAACTCTACAAAACTGGAAAACTTTTTTGGAACATTACTATCCCTTTAAAGGGAAACTATCACCCCAGATAAAGTCACCCCAACAATTAGCCATCTAGCGATAAGCTTAACAATAGTGCTATTGGCCAGCATAATTACTGCGTTACTCAGAAATCCTACTTGTGCTGAGATTTATGACCAGTCAACAGCTCAGACATCTTTGCTTACAGACAGGACACGTTGCATGGTACCTTTAGGTACCAGAAGAGACTGGCGCACAGATGCCTCTAAAGCGCTGTTGCCTGGCCTTCAGTATTGGCAGTAGTAGGATTTCTGAGTAGCGCGGTAATTATGCTGGCTAACAGCACTATTCTTAAGCTTATCGCTAGATGGCTAATTGTTGGGAGGAGACTATTTGTGGTGATAGTTCCTCTTTAAAGGGATAGTAATACTTAAAATGTAAAAAAAAATATGTTGTAGGGTTTATCCCCCTGAGTAAAACACAAGTACTCCCACTGCTGAAAGGTGTTTCATTCAAAAGTTATTAATTTTCAAAGTTGAATTTTTTAGGTGCAATATCACAGTGGCCTGAAATTGTACAGTGGCGCTGTTGCTACAAGATCCTATGGACAGCTCTGGTCAGTTGACCATAAATCTCCATAGGGTGGTGTAGCAACAGCGCCACTGTACAATTTCAGGCCACTGTGATATTGCACCTAAAAAATTCAACTTTGAAAATTAATAACTTTTGAATGAAACACCTTTCAGCAGTGGGAGTACTCGTGTTTTACTCAGGGGGATAAACCCTACAACATATTTTTTTTTACATTTTAAGTATTACTATCCCTTTAAGGTGTTAAAGAGCAGGCGCCCAAAACTATACCGCATATACTTGGTGTCATCATTTGTATATTGCCAAAATTATTCTGTGTCCGCTCTTCTATCAACACCCATTTTCATAAGAGATAGTGTTGTGTTTGCTTTTGTTACTACTGTTTGACACTGCTCATTATGATGGCACGTAAGAAGTCAGGACATTTTTTATAGCAGAATTCCTGGTACAAGTGACAACCTTAGTCATTGATTGGTTCTCCCCTCTCTTCATTGTCTCCAAGCAGCACAGTTTATAGAGAGGTCATTTAAAGGATGCTGTGTGTGTGTTCTCTAACAAACAGAGCTGTGTGCTTTTAGAACATGGATTCCTAAGCACAATAAAAAAGTGTGAGCTTAAAGGAGACAAATCATTTCATTGCCATTGAGGTGTGTAAGCACTGCATTCCCCTTTGACAATTAAAGGGTTAAAGGTCAGTTTTCCTTAGGACTAACATTCAGAGATTCCGTTTCCCAGGACACTGGACCTGAGGTGAGGGGATACATATTGGTTGACTCATACTTAGAAGGCAGATTTTACTTCTCTGAACCCCCCCCCCAAAAAAAACCCCCACTAAACATGTTTTAAGATGAGAGGTTCACTTGATGCTACATGCATTGGCAACGTTCCTAGCATCCAAGGAGTTAATAGAGAGTTGACATGTATGCAAAATGTAAAACTGTATGTCCTTGAATTGCCAGGATGCTTTCAAGTGAATGAATGACTTCCATGGATTCTTGTAGACTTGAGAAACACAAGAGAGGGAACAAGTTCATAGGTCGAGTGGGTGATGTGGCAACTGTAGAGAACGGTTAGGAGTCAACAAAAGTGTTTGCTGCACATTCCGAAGAGTGGACTGGGATTCTGGGATTATCAATAACTTAATTTGGCAGGTGGAAACATGGAGCCTTGATTGGCACATCACACTGGCAAATGTTCTCCATTATTCAAAATAATTGTCTGTAGTTTAACCCTTTGAGTGCCAGAGGGGTACGCAACGCATTGCAGAGAATGTGTGGAGTGGAGTTCCCCCCCCTGCAAATCAAAGGATTAAAAGGCTGTGTTGGCCTATTCTATTTAAAGAGATAAATTTTTATTACAAAAGGAGTCAAGGTGAATTTATAATTTAGGGGCTAAGTCCCCCTATGGATTGAATGAGGAAATAAAATATATGTTTCTGTGATAGGTGGTGGTTGTGGGACTTTCCTAATGTATTTTTGATCTAGGACATGTGATTTGGATTTTAGAATTATTGTTTTTGTAAAGAGCTGGTAGGATGAAGGAATTTAGGTGAAATCCTATTTTTTGGGGGTTACCTCCTCTCCTGTGGGGATACTCAAAACATAGATGCATTAGGTATGAATTATTGTTGTGTTTGCAAAATATCTATAGTAATTCATTATGTTCTTAGTGGTATATTGTGCTATAGTTAAAATTATTATAGATTATTTGGATTTATGCTATATATTTAATGAGTCTGGATTGTTGATTGCTCTTTAAATGATACTATGCATGGGTTAATTATTGAAAACCTATATGCATCTTGTTGGGATTTGTATCCCTTTAAGGATTGAAGTTATTTACCAGCAAGGTAGGAAAGTGTCAGCAGATCAAACAGATTCCTAGTATTTTAAATTGATTGGAGGTTGATACTTCCGGTTAGTATTTAAAGGATAGAAATAGATACAATATGTGTTTGTCTTGATAAAGCCCTGAAGACAGCTGAAACACATTGATTATTTATAGTCTGAATGACTGTACGCAACGGCATGTTTAATAGTGTTAGAACTATATACAAGATTTTGAAGCTGAGAGTTGATTTGGGATGTTTAAATATGGAGGATTCTTGAGGGATATAGAAGATCTCTTGCAACTGGATACATTGGACAAATTGGCTGAGTAACCACTGAAGCGACCACACTATGACATAGTAATTGGAGACTGTCTATTCGTACCACTGAAGATCTGGAGGCTTTATGAGGAAGCAGTGAGAGAGCTCCGTTAGCTGCATGAAGTATGTGGGAACGTGTTGGGACCTCATTATACGTGTGATATGTGACTATTCAGAGGTGCTGGCCTGAGTGTGGTGAAGGGTTACAGCCTTAAAGATACAATATATCAGTGTATACATATTGAGATCTATTATGGATTAAAAACTCTATTGTGCTTTGCTACTTTTCCTTATGAGGACCGATTTTTGCCGCTCAGCTTTTTGTTGTTCTGGATGTGGGGGAATAATTACAATTTTTTGTTCTCCCCTTATTCATTTTTTACGTTTTATCTGATGTACATCAGCAGTTAGCTACTTCAGATTTGTGTAGATGCCGGCATCTAGCGTTCAGTACAGCTGTTTTAGATTGTGGATTAGGGTGTGGGGATACTTGGTGGGGGTGAGCGTGGTTACGTCTCCACTTGTTTTTCCTTTACCCCTGCTGTGCATCTTATTAAAGGGATAGTAATGTTTCATAATAAAAGCAGCTCTAATTAATCATCATAGTATTTGGACTTTGGAGAGTGTTATTTCAATTCTGTCAGAGTTGTAGTTCAAGAGTAATTCAATGACAAAGTATCCCCCTCCCACCCCTTTTACTGATGTAACACTGCTCAGCCAGATCAGAAGGGAGATGCCCAGGTAGACTGCAGAGAGGGACAATTCAATTAAGATAAGGGAAAAACCTGAAAAACTTGTCAAGTGGGGCAGGGCTTTCATTGTTCTCATAGGAAGAAGATTGTCCCCTGCTGTTATCTGTCTGGTCTATGGACTGCATTCCACATCTGAGAAGAAATTGCTTACACTAGGTAAAAGGGGCGGGAGGGGAAACTTTGCTTGTGAATATCTCTCAAACTATAAAGGTTTGAGAGATAAGACTTATATCGTTCTTCGTGTTTTTTTAATGCCTACAAAATCATATAAAGATAAAATGAAGTATTACTATCCCTTTAAGGAGTTAATTTTTGTATTTGCACTTGTATTTATTTTTTGGTACTTATACTGATTTTGAGTTTACTTTTGAGGAGTTCCTGTTTTTGGTATCTTCTTGGTTGTTCTTTAGTTTGATTTGGATACTTAGGCCCCCCATGTATGATATACATGGTTTCCTCCCTATGTTTATTTTTGAGTGTGCCCAACCTGTTTTTACTTTTTTTATTATTATTTACATTGGCACCAGGGTCTACAAGTTAATAGTGGTAACTTATTGGCAAAGCTGGGAACTCCGGATTTGCCTAAGAGAATCCAGTTTTCACGCTGCATTACCGGGTCTCCGGGGCAGGGGCTGAGTCTCTGGATGTGGGGAGTTTCTATTGAAACTCTACCCGCTTGTATGTATGTATGTATCTTTATTTATATAGCGCCATGCATGTACACAACGCTTAACAGAATATTAAATAATACAATACAAAAATACAGAACAGGGTTAAAAGCATTAAGCTAAAGTGCGATCATTGCATTATTTTTGGGGAAAAGTGCAGCAAGGGAAACATACACTGGGAAAGGGATCCTGTCCCAAGAAGCTTACAATCTAATTAGAGTTCATGATGACATACAGAGACAGTAGGAGGTGTGGTGAAGGAAGTACAGAAAGATTCTGATGTCACTGTTGTTGTTCAAGGATGAGGATATTGCTATTGAGATGCCTCCTTGAGCAGGTGAGTTTTGAAGAGATGCTTGAAAGTGATGAGTGTGGATGATTGGTGAATGGGATGGGGAGGGCATTCCAAAGTCGAGGGGTAGTCAGTGAAAAAGCTTGTAGCCGAGAGATGGCTCGAGTTGTCTAGGGAGAGGACAGGAAGAACCCGTGGGAGACCATAGGGTACGGGAAGGGGTGTAGCGGGAGATAAGGGAAGAAATGTAAGAGGGTGCTGAAGAACACAGAGACTTACAGGAGAGGAGGAGAATTTTGTAAGAAATACGATACTTTATAGGTAGCCAATTGAGGGATTTCAGGAGGAGATGAGAGGGAAGGTAACTGCGAGGAAATGTGGTTATTCTTGCGGCTGAATTGATAACAGATTGAAGTGGAGAAAGATGAGAAGCAGGAAGACCGGAGAGTAGAATGTTACAGTAGTCAAGTCTGGATAGAATGAGTGCCTAAGATAGAGTTTTTGCAGTTGACATGCAGAGGAAAGACGTACTTTGGCAATATTTTTTAGGAAGAAGCGATATGTTCTAGTGACAGCTTGGATATGAGGGGAGAAAGTTAATTTCGAATCAAGTGTGACCCCAAGACAGCGTGCTTTGGGTACTGAGTGTATGGCATAGTTGTCTATTGTGATGGAGAAGGGGGTTGGTGGATGGGTTTTTGGAGGGAATACCACCAGCTCTGTCTTAGCAATACTGAGTTTAAGATGGTGGTGGGCCATCCATGATGAAATAGCTGACAGATATTGAGTGTCTTGAGACTGCACATCTGGAGTGTGGTCAGGGAAAGAGAGATAGATTAGAGTGTCATCCACATACAGATGGTAATTAAACCCAAGAAATGAGATGAAGTCACCAAGTGAGAGGGCGTAGTGGGAAAAGAGAAGAGGTCCCAGGACTGATCCCTGAGGAACACCTACTGTGAGGTCATGGGGTAATGAGAAAGAGTTAGCAAAATAAACACTGAAAGTATGTTTAGAGAGGTAGGAGGAAAGCCATTTTAGAGGTGTGTCATGGATGCCAAGGGTGTTTATAGATCTAGTAGATAGATCTAGTAGGGTTAGTAAACTGAATTGTCCTTTGTCCCTTGCTGAGTATAGGTCATTAGTAATTTTTTGTCTCAGTGGAATAGTTAGAACAGAAACCTGACTGTAATGGGTCCAGAAGAGAGTTTGAGCTGAGAAAAGAGATTAAGAGGAAGAATTCAAGACGTTCCAAGATCTTAGATGTAAAGGGAAGAAGTGAAACTGGACGGTAATTTGAAAGACAGGTGGGGTCGAGTGAGGGTTTTTTGAGTATCAGTCTGACTATTACATGTATGAATGAGGATGGAAAAGTTCCGGTAGAAACTGAACATGGAAGAAGAAAATTAAATGGCTGGCTCAATGAAAGTATATCAAATGAAAGAAATGTCCAGTGTGTTACGTAAATTCATGAATAGTACGAAATAATAAAACAATGCAGTTCTATTCTTTTAAGCAATTCTTAACCCTTTGAGTGCCAGAGGTGTACGGAACGCGTTGCAGAGCAATGCATTCCGTACCCCTCTGGCACTTAAAGGGTTAAAGCAATGCGTGGATACCCTTCTGGCACTCAAAGGGTTAACACACTAGAGGCAAGAGAGATGTTGTCGAACAGATTACTTTGCAAAGCATTGGAGACATATATTGCAATCATGGGCATGGGCGGATTGTCCTATAGGGGGATAGGGCATCCCCCGGTGGGCCGCTAGATCATGGGCCTGTGGGGGAGACCAGAGGAGAGGTCTGTGTTGCCACAGGCACTCTCTGTGACAGCCTTCGCGTTCCTTGTTAACCCTTTGAGTGCCAGAGGGGTACGCAACGCATTGCAAAGCAATGCGTTGCGTACCCCTCTGGCACTCAAAGGCTTAATGCACAGTGCCAGGATATGACATAATATCCTGGCACCTGCTCTCCCATGCCGCACAGGGACCACAAGGGGGTGTCGATAGGGATGTCGGTGCAGCTAGTGGGCCGCTTTAAAAAAAAATGCCCGGGCTGGTATTCCCCTACAATCCGCCCCTGATCATGGGTATAGACTTGAGGAATGTTGGTGTGTTGAAGGAGTAGTAATTTGGTCTCCAGATGGTGCTGTTCCTGTCACTTACTGAGAAGAGCATGGGGAGATGCACTAAGGTGTGATAAAAGTGAGATAAAGAGGAGATAACTTCTGCAATGAGATAAACTCTCCAGTTCCTATGTTATTCTATGGGAGAGTTTTAGATATAGACTACAGGGGAGATGTACTAAGGTGTGATAAAGAAAAGATAACTTCTCCAGTGAGATAAACTCTCCAGTTCCTATGTTATTCTATGGGAGAGTTTTAGATATAGACTACAGCGGAGATGTACTAAGGTGTGATAAAGAAAAGATAACTTCTCCAGTGAGATAAACTCTCCAGTTCCTATGTTATTCTATAGGAGATCTTTAGATATAGACTACAGGGGGAGATGTACTAAAGTGTGATAAAGCGGAGATAACTTCTCAATGATATAAACTCTCCAGTTCCTATGATATTCTATGGGAGAGCTTTAGTTACAGACTACAGGGGGAGATGTACTAAGGTGTGATAAAGAGGAGATAACTTCTCCAGTGAGAGAAACTCTCTAGTTCGTATTTTATTCTATGGGAGAGCTTTAGTTACTGACTACAGGGTAAGATGCACTAAGGTGTGATAAACAGGAGATAACTTCTCCTGTTAGATAAACTCTCCAGTTCTTATGTTATTCTATGGAGTGTATGCACTAATATATATATATATATATATATATATATATATATATATATATATATATATTAGGAGGAATATAAGGGCATAGGCTCCACAGAATAGCACAGGAGCTGGAGAGTTTAAAGTGGAACTTTCAACCTCATAGCATTGCCCCCAGATTCATTACAAGTATAGCGATAGGTAAAGCCATACTTATATTATGCTCAATAAGTCCACGGTATTCAAGAACATAAACTTCTTTTGCAGCCACCAACGGACAACAGCTCAGACATCTCAGAGGTAAGGTACCTCGGAGTCTGCGCTGTCTGTCCCGTGCATTTCCCGGATTAGTGGTGACTTACTTCCGTTACCTTAAATGGATAGTAATGTTTCACAAAAACAGCAGCTCCAATTAATCTTCATAGTATTTGAGCCATAGAGAGTGTTATTTAATTACTGTCAGAGTTGTAGTTCAAGAGTAATTGAATGATAAAGTATCCCCCTCCCACCCCTTTTACCTAGTGTAACACTGCTCACCTCAGAAGTATAATCTGGTTGCTTGACCAGACAGATAACAGCAAGGGACAATCTTTTTACTGTGAGAACAATGAAAGCCCTGCCCCCCTTGACAGGTTTTTCAGCTTTTTCCCTTATCTTAATTGAAGATTGTCCCTCTATCACGGTCCCCGTGATCTTCTGTCATCTGGACTGATTTGCCCGTGCATTGGAGGAGGCTGATTGGCACGCCCAGGATGTGCCTTTATATGTTGGAGTTTGGGCACTTGTCAGTTGCCCTTTCGTGGTGTTCCTGTTGCTGCGCCTTGTTGCTGTATTCCAGTGTCTCCTGTGTACCGACCCGGCTTGTCTGACTCTTCTCCTGCTCCGTGATTTGACCCGGTTCTGGCTGACGACCCTGCTCCGTGATTCGACCCAGTTCTGGCTGACGACCCTGCTCCGTGATTCGACCCGGTTCTGGCTGACGACCCTGCTCCGTGATTCAACCCGGTTCTGGCTGACGACCCTGATCCATGATTCGACCCGGTTCTGGCTGACGACCCTGCTCCGTGATTGACCTGGTTCTGGCCGATGATCCTGCTCCGTGATTGATCTGTTCTTCGGCTGTGGTGTCTGCTGCAGTGCTGATCCTGTTCCGGTTGCCGTTCCGGTCCTGCCTGCTGTTCCGGTGTTCCTGTACCATTCCGGTCGCTCTGGCGACATTCTGAACTGTTTAAGCGACTCACTGTTCCTCTCATTATCAGCTAGCTGTAGCCTGAGGTTGCTTTGCCTTCTGCTGGTTGCCAAGGTGCTTGCTCCAGTACAGAACCACTTAACCCTTGCAGTGCCTGTAGTCTCCGGTCTCGTGCCTCCTATATCACTTGCCAAGCATACGGTTACTGATTTGAGCCTCTACTCTGAGTACCTCTGTTACTGCCTAGCATCCTCCCTCAGAGCCCTGTCAGCTCGGTGTTCGAAGTCTGGTAGTCTGTTCGCTCCTACTGTGAACATTAAGAACGGCACCAGAGGGGTGTTCTGGCTCTGGCCTACATACGCTAGAAGGTTCATTATCCACTGCACTTCCCAGTGAGCCGGCTCTATTACAGCTTGTGCAGTAACCGTCAGTATAAGCACCCAAGGGGTGTCAGGGCACAATCCAATTGGCATACGCAGGGTTACTACTATTTCCAGTTAAGGGCGATTCTGGTTCTGATTACTTCAGCGTTGGCAATAGCATTCCTCTGAAGCCCACGGTGGTGGTATCGGCTCAGCTCTGGGCATTGGGGCGCATTCCTATACCAACTTGAGAGTGAATTCAGTGCAGACACTTTACTCCTATCCAGTTACAGAAAGACTGTGTTCCAGAGACTGATATTTATCCCGGGTGTTGGCCAATCTTGATTATATCTCTCCTATTGCACTTGTTAACCCCTTGGGGGATATTCCCCCTCTGTACATAGCACCTATTACTACCATTGTGTGCATTCACTTTGTCAGTATTGCCATTACTGCTATTCCTGTGCTGGCCCTTAGGGGCATTGTTTTACTTTCTGTTTCAATAAAACTGTGTTTTTACTTCATACTCTGGTCTGAGTGTCAGAAAACCGTTACACCCTCTCTGCAATCTGCCTGGGCACCTCCCTGCTGTTCTGAGCTAAGCAGTTTTATATCAGTAAAAGGGATGGGATGGGGATACTTTATCATTCAATTACCCTTGAACTCTGACAGTGTTGAAATAACACTCTCCAAGGCCCAATTACTAGGATGATTAATTAGAGCTGCTATTATTATGAAACATTACTATCCCTTTAAGGTAACAGAAGTTGCTGACGGTGCAGGCGCACAGAGTTGCAGAAAATGTTTATTTTCTTGAATACGGCGGACTTATTGAACGTAATATAAGTATGGCTTTACCTATTGCTATATTAGTAATGGATTCGGGGGCAATGTTATGAGGGTGAAAGTTCACCTTTAACTCACTGAATAAACAATGTCCTTTTTATAACAAGTTGTTATCAAACCTTAGTACATAACCCCCAGTAGTTTTTGACTCAAGCCTTCCCATAGAACGAATTTCAATGAAAGAATTGCATTTTGGACACTAGTTGGTGCTGTTGCTAACAGTTTGATTAAAAATACGTTTGAGGATTAATAACTTTAAATGTAAAATCTCCCAGCGGTAGGAATACCCTTGTTTTTGTCAGTGGGAAAAGCCTTAAAACATAGATTTACAAAAAGAAATTACTTCTACTTTACGTTGTCCTCAACAGCAGGCAGATTCCAAGTTGGAAGTGGAAACAAGCAGTCAGCAGGTAGAGTCAATGTAAAAAGCAGGAGGCAAACTAGTAGAGTATGGGTCATAAGCATGGGAATATCTAGTGAGACAGACAAAACTAAACACTGGCTCACACACAATTAGTCTATGCTCACATAGACAACTTGGCTGCACTCTATTTTAGCACATGCTTCAAGCCTGCTTACCTGCAATGTTCTGCATTTTCCCCAGCAATTCACTTACATGGAGGTATGACCAATACCCACATGAGTTTGCCACTCACTGGAAGGTGGGAATACTACTGGATCTTCCAGAGTCACCACCATAGCTGGCAACTCCCTCGGTTTGCACCAGAGACTCCGTTTTTTGCTGCTAATTACCGGGTCTCCTTTTTCAGCCTATTCCTCCTACTCTGGCCAAGTATGTTAAGCCTCGCCCCCACTCACGATTAAGCCCTTCCCCTTTTTGACACAAAACTCTTCACAGCCCCAGGGGCACCACAGGACTCCCCTCCGACGTGTCCACAAGAAAAATTTCCCAGGTTTGGTCATCAATCTAAGCAGAGGCCCATAGAGCACAGTGCAGGCCAGCATGCTGGAATCTGGCTGTGTTTAATGCATGAGCACATGCACGTTAGATTATAAACTGTATGGGGCAGGGACATCCTATCCTAATGTAGGCATACCTAATGTTCCCCTTATGATAATCTTCTGTATAACCTACTGCACTTATTGTATCCCTTCTGTGCTAAATGTAAAATACTAAGTACACCTGTTGGCACTGTATAAATAAAATTATAAATATACATACAATATACATTAATACAAGCAGAATTCCTTTGTGTTGTGTGAGGTAGAGATTGCCAGTTTCAACAGCTCACTTGGGGCAATTAGTTTTACATCCGTGCGCCTAGAACAGTATTAGTGACGATACTCTAAAGTGAGTGAGCCTAAGACTCAGATCTGGCAAACACAGAAAGGAACACCGGCCTTAAATAAGGGTTTCATTAGCACCTAGCAGAGAACAGTAATCAGTAATCATGCTGGAAGAGTAAATCATACGATTAGGATGCAATTCAAGACTCTGTTACAGCTGCCTGTGGCTCAGCATTGATGGAAAACCCAAAATGAAGTGGTATAATATGAATACACATTTACCATATTTGAACTTCCAAAATCAAGTAGACTTTGGTGTACCAAACTAATGTAACCCTATGTGTGTATGTCAGAGGGCTGTCCTATGCTGGTTAACCTTTTGATTGATGGAGAAGCACACCTCCAAACATTTCAAATGGCCAAAGAGGGACACTTTTGTTTTGGGGGGTGTAACGGGGTGGGGTGCATGGCTGGTGGGCGGGGATTACCAAGAATTTATAGGTGATTTCATGACCTACTGACACCTCTTTGTCCAACTTAATAAATAATCTACAGCAACACCAAAATATTTTATATACACAGACTAATTTATAAACACTTATACTGACGTTTAATCAAACAATAATGTGAGTTTTATTACTGTGTAGCAATGTGATACACTTATATACACACCACACAGTGTGATCTCCTAAACACAGGGACATCAGGGTGATACACTTATATACACACCGCACAGTCTGATCTCCTAAACACAGGGACACCAGGGTGATACACTTATATACACACCACACAGTCTGATCTCCTAAACACAGGGACATCAGGGTGATACACTTATATATACACCACACAGTCTGATCTCCTAAACACAGGGACACCAGGGTGATACACTTATATACACACCACACAGTCTGATCTCCTAAACACAGGGACACCAGGGTGATACACTTATATACACATCACACAGTCTGATCTCCTAAACACAGGGACACCAGGGTGATACACTTATATACACACCACACAGTCTGATCTCCTAAACACAGGGACACCAGGGTGATACACTTATATACACACACCACATAGTCTGATCTCCTAAACACAGGGGCACCAGTGTGATGCACTTATATACATACCACATAGTCTGATCTCCTAAACACAGGGACACCAGGGTGATACACTTATATATACACCGCACAGTCTGATCTCCTAAACACAGGGACATCAGGGTGATACACTTCTATACACATCACACAGTCTGATCTCCTAAACACAGGGACACCAGGGTGATACACTTATATACACACCACACAGTCTGATCTCCTAAACACAGGGACACCAGGGTGATACACTTATATACACACACCACATAGTCTGATCTCCTAAACACAGGGGCACCAGTGTGATGCACTTATATACATACCACATAGTCTGATCTCCTAAACACAGGGACATCAGGGTGATACACTTATATATACACCGCACAGTCTGATCTCCTAAACACAGGGACACCAGGGTGATGCACTTATATACACACCACACAGTCTGATCTCCTAAACACAGGGACACCAGGGTGATACACTTATATACACACCACACAGTCTGATCTCCTAAACACAGGGACACCAGGGTGATACACTTATATACACACCACATAGTCTGATCTCCTAAACACAGGGGCACCAGTGTGATGCACTTATATACACACCACATAGTCTGATCTCCTAAACACAGGGACACCAGGGTGATACACTTATACACACACCTCACAGTCTGATCTCCTAAACACAGGGACACCAGGGTGATACACTTCTATACACACCACACAGTCTGATCTCCTAAACACAGGTACACCAGGGTGATACACTTATATACATACCACACAGTCTGATCTAAACACAGGGACACCAGGGTGATACGCTTATATACACACCACACAGTCTGATCTCCTAAACACAGGGACACCAGGGTGATACACTTCTATACACACCACACAGTCTGATCTCCTAAACAAAGGGACACCAGGGTGATACACTTATATACACACCCCACAGTCTGATCTCCTAAACACAGGGACACCAGGGTGATACACTTATATACACACCACGCAGTCTGATCTCCTAAACACAGGGACACCAGGGTGATACACTTATATACACACCACACAGTCTGATCTCCTAAACACAGGGACACCATGGTGATACACTTATATACACACACACCACACAGTCTGATCTCCTAAACACAGGGACACTAGAGTAATACCTGGTGCAAATTCCCATTGATTTATATGGGGGTTTTAAAACATACTAATTTTGTAAAAATACTGAGGGCTTCTCTGTGTAGACTAAAGGTGGGCTGGTATGGGGGGCAATTGCTCCCCTATGGTAGTCATAGTCATAAGTCTGGGCTGGGGGCTACTGTCTTGCTCCATTTCTTGGATGCTGCTGCAAATGAAGTAAACAGAGATTGCAATCCAAATGGTGCAACCCTAGTAGGGTAGCTCAGTTTCATTTGTAGACTCTTTGTTATAACTAGTGTGCCTCCACTTCAATTATAAGCTCTGTGGTATTGATAGTGTAGCTCCATGTCAATTACAAGCTCTGTGGTATTGATAGTGTAGCTCCATGTCAATTACAAGCTCTGTGGTATTGATAGTGTAGCTCCATGTCAATTACAAGCTCTGTGGTATTGATAGTGTAGCTCCATGTCAATTACAAGCTCTGTGGTATTGATAGTGTAGCTCCATGTCAATTACAAGCTCTGTGGTATTGATAGTGTAGCTCCATGTCAATTGCAAACTCTGTGGTATCAATAGTGTAGCGCCACATCAGTTGCAAGTTCTGTGATATCAATAGTGTAGCTCCACTTCAATCGCAAGTGATAGTAGAAACAGGATTGATTGTACATACCCCTCAGGCTAAAAGTTTCCAGCCCTCCCCTGGTGCAGACACAAATCAACTCCAATCAATAGTCCAGGGGTTTAGAAAACTGCACCCCCACTCAGCTTGAAAAGAACCTGGACATCTGTTGCTCTCAGCTACAGTCTCCTGGCTTGAGTGCACATTCCCCATGCACCCCCTGTGCTGGCTTTTAAGCCTGATATAGTAAGTCTATTGGGACCAGCATCGCGCAGAACAGTAAACTGTCTTGTGTAATATAATAAAGATATACTTGCAGAAGCATCAAGAGTCTCTTTTCAGACGCTGTTCTATTCCCCTATTCTGTGCCAGAGCTCACAATGCAGCAACAGGGTAAATCAGCTGATCTTCTCCCAGGGAGATAGATCTGCTGATCAGGCAACTATCTGATGAAAGTTGTCCTTAAAAGTAGTGGATGCAAGAGAAGTCTCTAATGCATTGTTTATAGTACATAGAAGACCTCTCTAGCATTCAAGTGGTTAAAAACCTTCGAGTCATGTTTAGATCACCTAAGGTCCACCAGCTGTTGTGAACTACAGTGCTCAACATCCCCAGGAAGCTAAAAGAAATGATGATGTGAAGGCCTCAGGTTGCCTACCATTGCTTTAAGGTCTTATGCGGAAAGCAAGAAAGAAGCAGTTCTGGAGTAAACCAACTGCACCATAGGGCACAAATTAACGTTTCCAGAATTTTAACTGATTTAAATGGAACTTTTAAGTCCTTGTAAGCTAGAGAGGTTTCAGGTGGGTTTTCACCCCATTCCTATTGTGCAGTATGTTTGGTACAGAAGGCGACTCACCCACACCAAAACATGCTCTCCTATGCATCACAGCACCCCAACCAACACAACGCCACAGATCTGATGCATTGCAGCACCCCAACCAACGCAATGCCACAGATCCGATGCATCACAGCACCCAAACCAACGCAATGCCACAGATCCGATGCATCACAGCACCCCAACCAACTCAATGCCACAGATCCGATGCATCACAGCACCCCAACCATAGCAACGCCACAGATCCGATGCATCACAGCACCCCAACCAACTCAATGCCACAGATCCGATGCATCACAGCACCCCAACCAACGCAATGCCACAGATCCGATGCATCACAGCACCCCAACCAACTCAATGCCACAGATCCGATGCATCACAGCACCCCAACCAACGCAATGCCACAGATCCGATGCATCACAGCACCCCAACCAACCCAATGCCACAGATCCGATGCATCACAGCACCCCAACCAACTCAATGCCACAGATCCGATGCATCACAGCACCCCAACCATAGCAACGCCACAGATCCGATGCATCACAGCACCCCAACCAACTCAATGCCACAGATCCGATGCACCACAGCACCCCAACCAACTCAACACCACAGATCCGATGCACCACAGCACCCCAACCAACGCATCACCACAGATCCGATGCATCACAGCACCCCAACCAACTCAACGCCACAGATCCGATGCATCACAGCACCCCAACCAACGCAATGCCACAGATCCGATGCATCACAGCACCCCAACCAACTCAATGCCACAGATCCGATGCATCACAGCACCCCAACCAACGCAATGCCACAGATCCGATGCATCACAGCACCCCAACCAACCCAATGCCACAGATCCGATGCATCACAGCACCCCAACCAACTCAATGCCACAGATCCGATGCATCACAGCACCCCAACCATAGCAACGCCACAGATCCGATGCATCACAGCACCCCAACCAACTCAATGCCACAGATCCGATGCACCACAGCACCCCAACCAACTCAACACCACAGATCCGATGCACCACAGCACCCCAACCAACGCATCACCACAGATCCGATGCATCACAGCACCCCAACCAACTCAACGCCACAGATCCGATGCATCACAGCACCCCAACCATAGCAACGCCACAGATCCGATGCATCACAGCACCCCAACCAACTCAATGCCACAGATCCGATGCACCACAGCACCCCAACCAACTCAACACCACAGATCCGATGCACCACAGCACCCCAACCAACGCATCACCACAGATCCGATGCATCACAGCACCCCAACCAACTCAACACCACAGATCCGATGCATCACAGCACCCCAACCAACTCAACGCCACAGATCCGATGCATCGCAGCACCCCAACCAACGCAACGCCACAGATCCGATGCATCACAGCACCCCAACCAACTCAACGCCACAGATCCGATGCATCACAGCACCCCAACCAACTCAACGCCACAGATCCGATGCATCACAGCACCCCAACCAACGCATCACCACAGATCCGATGCATCACAGCACCCCAACCAACGCAATGCCACAGATCCGATGCATCACAGCACCCCAACCAACGCAACGCCACAGATCCGATGCATCACAGCACCCCAACCAACTCAACGCCACAGATCCGATGCATCACAGCACCCCAACCAACGCTTCACCACAGACCAGAATCAGAGGAGTAAAAATTAACCTTTCATCACAAGGTGCATGAAAACAATCAACTCTTTCTTTTCAT